>JAWWES010000171.1:31373993-31468509 GCA_035583135.1 Lophotriccus pileatus
TCACTCTTGAGGAGAAAAGACAGCGCAGAAAGAATCGCGTCTTGTTGACATCACCAGGAGAGTCTTTCTGCTGTGCCCTTTGTAACCGGACTTGTCTGTCTCGAATTGGCCTTTTCAGCCATCAGCGCGCTTGTAGCAAGCGTGGGTAGAGCCCTTCCCAAATCTTTGTTCGCGAAGCCTAGCCATGACATCCCCCCTCCCCGGAACTACATATATACAAACACAGTCATTTTAAACACAGTTCAGGATTTAGTGAAGCAATTTCTCTCTACCAAGTCATTATTGGGATATTAAAATTTACCACACTGCTTTCTCAGAGTTATTCATATGAATCAGTAGATACATCAATTAAAATTTAGAATTAGCAAAGCAGCCAACTGCACAATTCAATAGTTAGCAATTAATTTTCCTTTGTTCTAGAGGCTTTGGACAAAATGACAAAACACTTCAATTTCTTAATGTTGAGCTACTTTGGTAAATTGTAGGAAGTATAACAAGGTAATTTGAAGTAGTCAATTTTATTTCCATTTTGCATTGCATTCCTAATTGTACTATCCATCTCTTTTAATCAATATGCACTACAAAGCCTTGTTTGGTCACATTATTATATTTTTAATTGGTCATAAGCTCAGCTTTTGTATGCAGCATGACTTTTCTTCTTAAAATGTCAGAAGCAGTTGTGAACTACTGCTTGAAGTATCTCAGAGTTGTGTACTGAAAATATCCTGGTACAGAGTTCACTTGACATAAAAAAGCTCTGTGTAGTTATCACAAAATCAGGAGCAAACAAATAATTCTGTTTCTATTAATCTGGGTATCCATGGGATACTTTTTTCTATTAACTCTTCCAGATCTACTCACTAAAAGCCATTCCCCAGCCTTCAGTAATAAGAGTACACCTATTCCATCTGTGCTAGGACATCTTAAAACTAAACTCTGAAGCAACATCCACTGTAATATTTCAGATTTATTGTGTGAATTCTGGTTTTTAAGCATCCTTTCAATTATTTGCATGGTCAATGACAGTATGAAATCTTTACATCATTTCCATGAGTGTAGAGCATATATCCATGGATACAGCTGTGACGTCAGGCTCTTTGCTACAAGATTATGAAGAGTTAATTCCTAAGTACTTTTCTATCCCTGCAGCATGAGAGAGGAGGTTTGAAAGTCTGTTACTGAAAGAAAAAAAAAACAAAACAAAACAAAAAACCCCAAATAGTCAATTCCTTTGTGGTTTATCCTTTTTTCTAATCAACCAGTTGGCTCATGCTGTGAATTAGCAGACTGATGGGAGAGGAAAACTTGCAAGTCCCAAGGAAACTTGTAAATTTTTAAAGTACCAGCCTTTAAACTCTAAGAAATTGGGAGTGTCTGCTACAGGAGCCAGAGACAATTCCCAAAAGGAAAGGGCACTAAAGCTAATCCTTTAGGCAGTATAGGCAGTTTTTCTTCAGTTGATGCTCTTATGTGATGCTTCAAAATGGAGCTCATAAATAGGAAACATCTTGACTACATCAACAGGGAGCAAAAAACACAGAAGGAAAGATATAAATAAAGGAAAGGGAGTAAAATCTGGGTTTATTCTTCCCTTGGATGCCTCAACACCTTTAAACAGTTGCACTAATTATGTGAAAACCCTCCAAAGGTACCTATTTTATTACAAAACTTAGCATTTATGTTCTTTTCCTCCAAATGAGAATCAAATACATCAAGAAGTTTTACTCAGTCTCAGATCTGTGCTTTTTCCTTCTAAAACCTTAAAGCAGATAATAGGATTTCCTGCCTCTGCATTATTTTGTACAGGGTTTTTCACAGATACTACCTGATTTTTGAGGTCTTACTTTAAAAGAAGCAGCTTCCTCAGAAGCTGCAGCCTTTCGTGCCTGCTTTTTGCCATTACACATTTGTGACATTAAATGACTTAGAAAGGTTTGATACGTTATATTTCATCATAAGAAATCAGCTGATTTTTTTTTCTTATATGGGGTTATTGAAAATTTACATTACCAGCAGTTTTAACACCAGGATTAAAACAGGTAGCCTAGCTCTGAATTGTAAATGAAACAACTCCTTTGCTGATGGATATGCCAGATTCAAAGGCCTTCTTGTGTGACTGCACATCTGAATGCTGTTATTTGATTTCTTTGAGAATGTTGCCACCAATTCTCATTCAATCATAGAGTCACTTGCCTCAAATTAACCTGTCCAGAGCTGACCATGGATCAGCAGAGGGCAGAAAGTAAAGGAGAAGCTGCCCCATAATTTCATCTTACTGCCGGCATCAGATGGAATTCACCTTTCTCGAAGAAGGAAGATGGTCCTTATTCATGTGCCCCAGCAGGGTTAATTGACAGAGCTTTAAACTAGAGTTGAAGGGAGAGGGCATTATATCAGGATTGCCTGTGACAAGCTGTGGGACAACCCACCACGGTCAGAGGGACAGGATGCAAGTGGTGGCCCTCAGCCCGTGACTCCAAAACACACTGGCTATGCCAGAGCACACTTGAAATCTTACAGAGATGAGCCAGGGGCTTGTGAGGAACTGGAGCCAAGAGGGAAACACCAGTGAATTACTTCAGACAGCCCAGATGAGGTGCCTCTACCCCAGAAGAGCTAGAAGCTGCTGTGCTGCTGGAAAGCTGTGACGCACCTGACATGACTAAAACTTGGTGGGACGAATGACATGACTGGGGTACACCTACTGATAGCTGCAGGGAAGAGAGGAAAGAAAGGAGAGGCCAAGGGGTTGCCCTCTATATCAGGAGATGGGTAGAGTGTGAAGAGCTGTCTCTAAAGAATAGCCATGAGCTGGTTGAAAGCTTAAGGGTAAGAATCAGAGACCAAGCCAAGGGACCTTGTGGTTGGTGCCTACTACGGGCCCAATGAAGGGAAGCCCATTGATGAAGCCTTCCTGGTCCAGCTACAGGAGGTGTTGCACTCACAGACTCTTGTCCTGCTGAGAGGCTTCTGCCACCTTAACGTCAGCTGGGAAAGCAGCACAATGAACTGCAGGCAATACAGGAGACTCCTGGAGGGCATGGAGGAAGGATAACTTCCTACACCAGGTAATAGACAGCCCTACCAGAGGGGAGGTGATGGACCTGATGGTCACCTGTGTGAGTGGAAGAGGGAAAAAAAAGTTATTCTTACCTCTGTAAATCACTGTACTGTTGTGATTCTGCTTATCACTTACAGACAAGAAGGTACCGGGTGTTACAGGCTGTTCCCATTCAGCCTGTGTATTCAGTAGAGGAAAAACCACAGAGTGGGACCAAAGCAAAGGAAGCACACAGGCCATAGGGAGGGCATCAAAGGGATAGTTTGATACAAGGAACCAAATCTATCCCACATATAGCTATGTCCTGATCAAAAAAGTTGATTAATTCAGTCCATGGCACTGGGGAAGATTAAATGAGTCAAATTCGTTGCAGTTTGCAAAGCTGCGTTTCCCTGTTCTTTCACAAACATCTGTTAGCTCTTAACCTGTTACATATTTAAAGAGGGAAAAAAAAAAAAAAAAAAAAGAAGGAAGGAAAAAGAAGCAGGAAGAGTAAAAAGCAAGAAAAAGAGCAGTGGCACTCCCTTCCCAGCAGATGCCATTCCAGAACACCCCAGCAGAGGACAGGCCACTCATATAAAATCACTGATTTCCTAGGGTGAAAATCCCCTTCGAAGAGCTGTGCCTTGGAGAAAATACAAGCATTCCTATAGCTGAAGTCAAAGCATTTTGGTATTTCAAACCCCTTCTGCAAATGCACAAGTGAAACCTCTCCAAGCACGGTCACGACTCCTTAGAGGAATTCAAGGTTTCCCATCAGAGATGCAGCTGACACAGCTATTTTAAAAGACATTGAAGATGAAAGCCAGGATGAATGTCAGGAATTTTAGGTAAAAGCATAAAAGCTAAAACTGTAAAGAAAAAATAGCATCCTTTAACAAGGGCAGAACCCTTAGAATTAAGTAGGTATTTAACAGGGCTCTTTTATAAGATATAGAGACACCACAGCAAAGGCTGCAGAACAAAATCCTGAATACAAAAGAGCTTAGAAAAACTGGAAGCTTTCACTATAACTGCATCCTTCCTTAAATGTTTTTAATGAGCCTAACATGCTTCCCTATCCGTTTATAGAGTTCAATTCCACTGGTGTATCTGCTTGGTTCTGGAGCTACAAGTATCGGAACATGCAGAAGAGTCAAAAACAACAGAGCATTTTTGGCCCATTCCACAGGTACAACTATGCACACAAAAGCTGCTGGAGGGAGGATGGCCAGAAGCTGAAGGTAACCCCATATGACCTCCCCAAAGACCATGTTCAGCAGCATCTTTTGGGCAAGCTGGGAGGTGCATCAGGGGTTGAAATAGCCTCGGCAGCATTTAGCCACCAGTTTTACCTGCTTCCCCCATTTTATCCATTACACTCTTACATACCATGGCTTGTGACGTACCCCTCAGCAGGCAGAACTCAATGGTGTCTCCAACAGCTCCTCAGTGGAAGGAATCATCTGCCAGACAGAGTGACACTTTGTCTTGGTACTCAAAACCGCAGAGGCAGACTGAAGTACACCTTGGGAGAGACCACTTAAAATCCCAAATTGCTAAACATCATGGTTTTTCTGGGAAAACAACCTGACAGCAGGGGTTGAGAAGAGGCTGCAGGACATCCCCCCCAGATGCCAGTGTACCACGGCATCCATACCCTGCACCATGTGTGCTCTTCTCCTCTGTGAAATAAGATACCTAGAACTCAGAACTGGGAAAACAAAGATGAATGTATTTCTTTTTTGCTAAGTTTAAGGAATTAATTATTCATACCCTCAACACAGATAAAGTTGACTTCCAGTGGCTGACTCAGCACAATGTTTAGAAGGTTATATATAACTACATTTTTAGAAAAAAATTAAAAGAGCATAGCAGAGGACAAACCCTCTCAGGGCATTTGTTACAGAGCAAGAATTCACACTAGTTACAGCTTTCATATTTTACCTGATGGTAATAAGTTTAACTTTAGAAGTTCTTACTTTTGCCTTACAGTAGCTGTATTTACATAATGTGATTGGGACGATGTTTTCATTGGCTTTTTGTCATTTTAAGAGTTCTTCCTAGGTGTTTTACATGCATGACCTTATGTCTGCTTTGAGGTTCAAAGTAATGCATTTATCTTGTGATTCAGGTGGCTAAGAGCAAGTATCTGATGAGTTAAGAAGGCTGGGGTCATAGTTAAGCACTTAAAACACCCTACCTCAGTTATATTTCATTATATATCTGCTTTTTAATTCAAATTTAACTGTTCCAACCAAAATAACTTCACAAACATTATTTCCACCTTATAGAAGCTAAGAGAGAGATGAGTCCAAAAAGAATTAAAATGGACTTTTCTCTCCATTTTAACATGCTATTCCAGAAATTAGTCTTTGTGCTGACAAAAGTGAGAGAAAAGGTGACTCAAACAGTATCTTCCTCAGCAGTTCAGGAGGAATGTTCTTTCTTCCTTATAAGCAAACCAGGGAGAGAAGCCAACTGGTTCAGAGGTAGGACTTGACATCAAAGGAGAACAGCAATCACAGACTTACAGTGCACTTCAGAACACCTTTTTTCCAGAAGTTTGACCTTCAGAGATGAATAAATTATGAAAACTATTTAACTTAAACAACAAAATAAAGCAAAGTGAATTTCTGGTCCTGCAGACTATAAGAAAGTGTTTGAAAATTTAGCCTAGAGCAGGATGAAGTTGTCTGATTTCTGGCAGGGTTATAACCCATGTCCCTTTCCGCCCTGCCAGGAAAGCAGCTCCCTCATACTCCTGCAACTCTCCCTTTTCTCAGAAATGTCCTGGTTCCCTTCCATATCCACTTGGTCCACCCCCAAAACAAGCTCAGCTCCCAGCCTGCTCCCTATCTGTGTTTTCTGGGTCGCTGGCCCAGCAGAGGATGACAGGCTGCGGATGGTCCAGAGGGCTCGGCGTGCTGAGTGATGCCAGAGGAGCACAAGCTGATTGGCTGAGGAGAGGCTGCCAAAAAGGATGGGTAATGGTTGGGCTCTGTTTGCCTTCTCCTCAGGGAGGGCATTAGTAATCTCCTTTTCCTCTGCACAGTCACTGTTTTTCCATAAAACTCACAGCAACAGTGTCTTTTGAAACATCTATATCAGTCAAATTTGTAGGGGGTGGGTTTGGTTTTTTTTTTTCCCTTTCCTTTCTTTTTTTTTTTCCTTTTTTTTTTCTTTTTTTTTTTTTGTTGTTAAGGTTTTCCCATGAGCACAAAAGCTCCTGCTGGAGAGCGGAGGGAGGAGAAAGGAGAGGAGAAGTCACCAGGTAGACAGATGTGTGCTGTTTTCCTTTAGAAAGCAACATTCTTGCATTGCTTGATCTTGGGGGTCTGAGCCATAATCTTTGCATAGTCAGAATTGGGAATACTATTCACTATTGGCAGGCACAATGGGTAGAATGACACAAATCCCAAAGATAATATTAAAATGCCACGAAGTTCAGTAAAATGTGCATTTCGTTTTTAACTCTTCTTTAGTTTTGCTGGTGCTAATGTGTTGGAGTTTTCTGTTGTTGTTGGGTTTTATTATTTTTTTGTCAAACAAATTTTGGAACAACTTTTACCTGGTCATTTCATCACTTATTTTTCCCACCTCTGTCATCTACTACTGCAGTCACCACTGCAGTACTACACTACAATGAAAGTCAGATAAAAAAATCAAATTACATATTGTATTTTTATGATCAAAGAAATTTGATCCTCCAATAGCTCCTGGTCAAGTGCAACTGCTTGTGCTCTTTTCCATGCACTTGACATTTCATAGAGAAAGAAAAAGCCAGCAACCACAAAAGATGAAGAGGAAGGTATTCTACTAACGGCCTAGAGTTATTCAGGGTGTATGGATATGAAGTGAATTTTATTAGGGAAATGGAAAAATACAGCTCTTTACAGAGACATTTTGGTGGCTGAGAGTGAGCTCAGCTCTTGCTCGGAGCTCACTGGGGTTCCAGGCATACAGAAGAGGGCTTTGGTCCCGCAGTCATGAACAAATGCCGCAGGGAGCAAAGGGGCCCTTGTTGCTGATTAACGGAATCATTGCAGGGAAAAGAACAGTGAAGCTCTGCATGCTCACAGTGAGCTAGTCAGAGTGGTAAGACCCTGAAGGAGAAGGAGCAGGGGAGGCACCAGAGTGGCTGCAGTGCACATAGTCAACAGGAGTCACAGTGCTGGAGGCATCGCTTTGCTGAGCACATCTCTTGTCCCTGTTTATTGATGGAGCATTGTTTTAAACTGTTTCTGGTGTGAAACCTGGTACCCATCAGGGTTTCCACTTGATGGCAGATTGCCTTTTATAGCCACATGGTTAAGTCATTCTAGTTTAAAATAAAAAAAATAAAAATGCTTTTATTATGACATTCACTGTCATGATAGTAAATAAACAAACACCAACTTAAATTCCCCTCAAATTCCCCAACAGGTCAGTGCTTTTCAAAAAGATTCTTACTGTGAATCACTGTGTGCATCTCCCATAAAAATAAATTTCTAGCACTTGACATGCACTAAGAGTCTGTTTAAAATATGTTACAGGCATGGCAGGCCGCATCCAGTGCAAAGTCAGATCTATCCTGTCCTCTGGTTCCAGTGAACCACAAGCCCATTTATGTTACCTCGTGTTGAGAGTAACTACATTGGTATACTGTGTAAAAAGCAAGTCCTCAGGAGCTAAGGCAGCACCCTGCTGGCTTTAAAGGTGGATTTTGGCTAAAATCAGAATATCAGGATGATGAATAAGACCCTAAAGCCACACGCCTGGAATATGTGAGTGTGATACATCTATTACTAGCACCAAATTTACAGCAGAGCAGGACAATCAATTTCAGTTGAATACTTGTGATTTATGTCACTAGTCATGAGCTGAATATTAGGCTCAGTTTTGTGCTATACAATGAATTTGCATGCCCTGGAGAGGTGATACAAAAAGAATATTAATGACCAGGAAGAAAAAAAAAGTGTCTGAGAGTTCTGTCCCACACCTTTCCCTATACCAACATTTTTCCTATATGAACACACGCAAAACAGCTTGTTTGACACATTTTTAGTTGTACTCAGAATGGGGAAAAAGAGAAACTCGGTGAGAAACTGACAATTCAGTCCTAGCTTAGATAAGCAAATTGTGGCATATTG
Organism: Lophotriccus pileatus; assembly: GCA_035583135.1. Classification (NCBI taxonomy): domain Eukaryota; kingdom Metazoa; phylum Chordata; class Aves; order Passeriformes; family Tyrannidae; genus Lophotriccus; species Lophotriccus pileatus. The sequence continues at coordinate 31,382,166 of JAWWES010000171.1, forward strand.
CATGAAATTCCAAGATTTCCCTTTGCTCTAATACACAGATTCCAAATATACAAATGCATATAATACATTCCACTTTCAGGGTTTCTGTTTCCTATGACATACAGGCTATGCTGACCAGTAACCACCCCCCCCCACCTCCTCACTAAGTGTGAATTCCATAATTCTTGCTAACAGCACATCAAATGTGAACTGCATTGTTCTAAGATTTTGTAAGCCAGAACCTATATGTATAAAATCACATCTGGATGTATCTCTGTTATACAGAAAGCATATTAAAACTGTATGTTTTAACTATAAACAGGACTCAGAGAATTTCTAAGTATTTGAGTAGAAAGCAAAAGAAGGCACAGAAAGGTATCACTTAAGTTGGCATAAACCAGAAACATTTTGAAGAGAAAGAAAAGCTTACCTGGAAAAAGAAGATAAATACACAGTAGAGATTTAAATGTGTTATATCTTTTAGTGCTTTCACTAATAATGAAAAAAGTGAGATGGACTATTCCTGTATAATATTACAATGAGTTGCTAAAGTTATTCCTCAAAAATACCTTTGCTAATAAAAATCTATTGATACTTAATTTACTGCCCAGGATTCTGGTGACAGTATGAAGACGAGACAGACTCATTTTTCATAACTGACTGTGAATTCAGTGGAGGATTTGTTCTGTGGATTTTGATATATGCCAAAGGAACAAACAAATAAGACTGGCATTTGCATAGTGTCATATATGCACAAAATCTCCAATACTGCTTTAACTAGTACCTAGGAAAATCCACTAAGGTTTTCTGAAATAGAAACTGCTGAATATGTATTAGTTGTTGAACAACATAAATTAGTATTCTTTGCAATGCATTTCAAAAGCATTATTTTTCTGCCTGCTAACAGCAACCACTTGGGATTTTCTTTTACATAGAACAAACTTTCAAGTCAAAAAGACCGGTAGAAGCCTAAAGCAACTTTAGAGCAAGGTCTGTTTTAATTCATAGTACAAGTACACGGCTGATATAATAGTTAAGAATGACAGTGCTGTCTTTCAGTACTGCTGCCCAAAATACTTGGAAATGTATCCTTTCAGAATGCAGAGAACATATCCCCTACGAAGTACCCAGATAAATCAGTTCAACCTTGGCTGTAACTAAACGCTGTCTAGTGACTTGTGATCGACAGGGCTTTACCCTCTGACAGCCAGATTCATTGTTGGGACAGCAACCAATCATCGGGTTTGACGACACGAGCCTAATCAAAGTTGGAGTATAAAAAGCCCCCTTGGAATATATAAGGTACACCAGTGTGGCAAGCTGTCTCTCAGATTGCATTTGCTGTCACGGATCTGTTTAGTACTGGAAGGGAAAGGGGGAGGGGGGGAAAAAAAACAAAAAAAAAAAAAGAAGGGAAAAGTGCTGCACTGAATGTGAGATCATGCAAAAGCTACTGCTCTGTGCTTATATTTACCTGCTCATGCTGATTTCAGTTGATCTGGTGGCTCTTGATGACAGTAGTCAGCCCACAGAGAACACTGAAAAAGATGGACTGTGCAATGCTTGTACGTGGAGACAGAATACAAAATCTTCCAGAATAGAAGCCATAAAAATTCAAATCCTCAGCAAACTGCGTCTGGAACAAGCTCCTAACATTAGCAGGGATGTTATTAAGCAACTTTTACCCAAGGCTCCTCCACTCCAGGAACTGATTGATCAGTATGACGTCCAGAGAGATGACAGTAGCGATGGCTCTTTGGAAGACGATGACTATCATGCCACCACCGAAACGATTATCACAATGCCTACGGAGTGTAAGTAACCCTGCTGTTTTCACCTCTCACCGCTCCTCCGAGAGAGTTGTCTCCCTGCTGTAGAGCCACACAACTCCTCCTCGGGCTCTCCCAACAGGCTGCTGGCTGAAGTCTGCTGGAGGGAGGGAGGAGAGTGTTATTTCTAAAGAATTTGAGCCAGGTTCAGATGACCGTGTTACGAGCTTTTGTTTTACTGTTCCTTTTCGGCTCCTTATAACGTGTGTGCCCTGTAGCATTTTGGATTTGCCCATTGCCTTAGAAAGGAAAGGGAGATCTGCAGTTTAGTTGACTTCGTTATCTGCAGCAGTCGGGGCATTTCCTATCATAAATACAAAGCACAAGTGCAGAAAATGAGAGAACTCTATTTTTGCCAGGGAGGTTTCACTGGTCAGTAACTTTAGAAGCAGCAGAAAACAGCAGAAATACAGCTTAGAGCACCAGACCTACCTAACTGCAATGCGTTATAGCAAGTGCAAGTAGAGAGTTAAATTCTCGCTTCTCTGCTGATCCCATAAACTAGCACCACCCACCTCCGAGTTAAAACTATATATTTAAAGCAAATCTGTGCATAACAGCCTTAAATGTAAAAATGTCCGTGCTCTAGCAATCAGCTCACATAGTTGTGCCAAGGAAGAATGAAGGCATTTACTGAATGAGCAGATTCTGAGTTATCTTCTGAGTGCTAAACATCTGCCATGGCTCCTATCAAGTATCTTTTGCACAGCTAATACTATAGGATCTTATGTTCTTCATCAGCTAAAGTATTTGGCTATGGCAGCTGTTTTTTTAAATAACACTTATGAATATGATGACAAAAAGGAAAAAGATGACAGGACATATAAGGCATGTTAGCAGTTACAGATATTGTTACATTATGCATACTGGAATAATATCAGCTGCTCTCACCAGTTGAAAATGTACCCATCAATGAAAAAGTAACTTTTAGTGAAACTTTTCAACTTATTAATTATTAAGATAGGCACTTAATAGCATTATACTACTGCAGCCTTATCACAAAGCTGAGGTCTGCCAGCAATTTTATTCCAGCCTATTATGTCCAAGCCTTTATAACTATTTTTAATCAAACTGTTACATAATTACAGTGACTGACGAAAAGCCATTGTATTTCATTGCTCTGAGTTCATTTCCTACTTCTTATAAAAAGCCCTTGAGCTATTTTAAATGCACTAAAGAGACAGGTATCTTAAGTGATGAGATTTATGAATGTCAAAGCCCTGCACCATTTAGGATTAGTACTACCCATTTTATCCTGGCATGGAAAGAGATTGCCATGACTAGGTATGACAGCTGCATCACAGGCTACAGGAAGGAGGAACACAACACTGCACATGACTTTCTTATAATATTCTGCAAACGAAAGCAAAATGATCCTTATGTTAATCCTCTCCATTATTTTTTTCCCATTGAGAAACGAAGTTTAAGTGTCTGCGCAGTTTGCCCAGTGCTGTACACTGTGCAGCACACTCAGGCAAGGTAGTAAATTAGAAATAGCTGGATCACCACACACGTGTTGAGTCAGCTTATGCAAAGCTGTTCTTCTGCATGCTTTATGAAGGTCCTCAGGAGGTGACTAGCAGAAGTGAGTTGGTGGGAGCTGACAGCATAATAATTTTGTTGACATTCATTAAAGTTGCTGTAGAGTGTAAACCATAGAAAATGAATTAAGTTAAAACTACTTTGTTACTGGTACTCCTTATAACATATTGTAATACTTCCTATACAATCTGAAAAAAATTAGTTAGGTTTATTTATGCTTTTTTTTCTTGTTCCCTGTTCAGTAATCTGTTCTTTCCATTCATTTATAGCTGATTTTCTTGTACAAATGGAGGGAAAACCAAAATGTTGCTTCTTTAAGTTTAGCTCTAAAATACAATATAACAAAGTAGTAAAGGCACAATTGTGGATATACTTGAGGCAAGTCCAAAAACCTACAACGGTGTTTGTACAGATCCTGAGACTTATTAAACCCATGAAAGACGGTACAAGATATACTGGAATTCGATCTTTGAAACTCGACATGAACCCAGGCACCGGTATTTGGCAGAGTATTGATGTGAAGACAGTGTTGCAAAATTGGCTCAAACAGCCTGAATCCAATTTAGGCATTGAAATAAAAGCTTTTGATGAGAACGGACGAAATCTTGCTGTCACTTTCCCAGGACCGGGTGAAGATGGATTGGTAAGTTTATTTAGAAAAATCCCATTTTATTGAAAAATGTTTTAAGGATTAAATGGGTGTATTGTTTAGGGAACGGAATACAAAAGTTCTGTATATCCAGTTCTTTCATTCTTTACTCTCTGATCATGCCAAAATCAATAGTGTTCCTCTGCCTCCATTTCCCTCTTTAAAAAAAATTGAGAGAAATTGCAGTATTTCAGGAGGATGTTGAGAGGCATTAACTAGAAAAGGTTTTGGTAATGGTGGATTGTACTACCAAAGTAACATTGTTTTCAAATTTGAGAGCAAGTACTGCTTAATAAGCAGTTATTTTATATAAAGCTAAGAGAACAGTTATTGGATTCTTTCACTGATAAAAAAGATGCCTCCAATATTGCTGAGAAAGCAAGGCAGATTCTCCCTACTCTCTATGCATACATTTTATATTAATAACAACAAGAACTATATGTTTTTGAAGGTGAGAATAGATCTTAATAATGTTAAGTTCTGTACTTTTCAGGATGTGACAGAATGCATTGTTTCCACCTACTAGAAATGTTTGAATTGATAAATTCTGCTTGATACAATAAATAGTGATGAGAAAGAAAAAGGAATCCACTTAGTTATTTTAGGCTTAGTATAGACGAAAAAACGAAACCTGAAGTGTGCCAGTTAAACTACAGCATTTTCCTTGCTATTTGTTTCTGCAAATCACTAATCATCTACAACCTATAGAAATTCCTAAATTTACCACAATCAAGTAATTTCTCCTTTTGAATAAAACGTAAAGAATATTATTTTACTTTTACTTCTGTGCAGTAGATGAATCTGTTGATCACAGAAATACAGAACTATTTAGGTTGGAAAAGTCCTTTAAGGACATTGCATCCAACCATACTTATGAAGCTCTGTCATGTTTAACTTCACAGCAGTATAATGCAATTAAAGAGAACTTAGAAGACAAAATCTGTGATATCTTAACTGTACATCCAGTATAGATGTGAATCTCCTATATTTGAGAGAGGCCAGGTGGAAATCATGATGAGGGATGTCCTCACCACCTTCATCCATTCAAATGATGATACATGTGGGTAACCTGTGGCTATCATTACCTATAAAGAAACATTTCAGTGGCAGAGCAGGGTTAGAAGCACAGCTGAAAAACCAGGAGAGGAAATTTGTCTTCTCCTTCCTCCAGCTCCTGCTACAGGGATGCCCTCTCACCAGCTACATCCCCATATCATTTACCTTTGGGAGGAGTGTCTCCAGCCTCTCCGCAGTTTGCAGCTGTAAGGGCAGGTATTTTGGGAGAGAGAACCTGTGCAACAAAGTTAGCTGGGCCATTACATACTCCTAAGGAATGGTCTTCATGGGATGGCCTGGTTAGTGCCAAACCAACACACAGGGCTGGAATCAGTGTGTGGAAGGGAGAAACTCTGGGAAAATTTTCAAACTTGTGATTGTGAAGGTTGCATTTCCATAGAGTCTCAGTTGGTGCCTCTGGAAACACATTTCCTGTAGGAGGCATGTGGCTTAGAGATCTGCCAAAGTACATTCCTGGCCACAGGACTCTTCCAGGAGTCAAAATATTATCTGCCCCTCCAAATTCATTCAGTCATACAGTCATTCAAGCATCGCAGCAATTAAGGAGGAAACTTTGTCCTCTGTGATCTCCACCTTCCTTGATATCCAGAAAGCCTGAATTCAATATGATTTTAATGGAGAGAATTTCAGAAGGACTCACTAAAAGTCTTATTATGACGTTTAAAACAAACAAACAAACCAACCCGGCATTAAAAGCAAAAAATCCAGCATCCTCTGAATTTCTGAAACATTCCTATAGCAGGTAACAGAAATGATGGGGCACTGAGGTAATAGTGATTTCAGGAACAAATACCTTTTAAAGTTCTTTATAAAGAAACAGCAGGAAAATGCAGAGAGATAAGTGTGGCACATTTGCAGGAGGTCAAAGTTTTGTTTGCAAATTCGACTTCGGAATATTCATTTGATACACCTGCACCTGAAATACTATTTATTTGCGTGTTTTTACTGAACTTAGGTTTACCTCAGCAATGATTCCAACTCCTTCTCCTCTCCCCACAGAACCCGTTTTTAGAGGTCAGAGTTACAGACACACCCAAACGGTCCCGCAGAGATTTCGGCCTCGACTGCGACGAGCACTCCACAGAGTCCCGATGTTGTCGCTACCCGCTGACCGTGGATTTTGAGGCTTTCGGGTGGGATTGGATTATTGCACCCAAGAGATACAAAGCAAATTACTGCTCCGGGGAATGCGAATTTGTGTTTTTACAAAAATACCCACACACCCACCTCGTCCACCAAGCCAACCCCAGGGGTTCGGCCGGCCCTTGCTGCACGCCCACCAAGATGTCCCCCATAAACATGCTGTACTTCAACGGGAAGGAACAAATAATATACGGCAAGATCCCGGCCATGGTTGTAGATCGCTGCGGGTGCTCATGAGATCCTCGTCGGATCCACCGCCTCAGAAATTGTGGAAGCTACCAAAAAAAAGAAAAAAAAATAAAAGGAAAAAAAAAAAAGAAAGAAAATGAAGAGAAAAAGTTATACCCCCTCATCAGCCTTTTCAAACTGTGAAGTTACGTACACTAGGCATTGCCGACCTCCTGTGTGCTGTATGATAGGCTATCATACAGATTTAATGCAGCACCAGCTCCAGAACGTGAACTAAAGGACTATAGAGTTACCTGATGGCTGGTTCTAAGCCAGCAAAAGAGAAAAGCTACAATCAAAATCACCGGATTTAATACAGGAAGTTCTTACATTATGAGGGAATCAATATTCAGTTATTTGGATGAAAATTTATATGCAGGTTTCAGTACACGTTGGTAATCAAAAGCAAGCTCCTTCTCATCTGAGGACAGGAGGAGTGAGCTTTTAAGTTCATTTCTTCACAGCTTCACTTAATATCATATTTACAGGAAAATATATACTGGTAACATATACACCACTACACAATACCACCAGAATCATCCTTAAACACTTGAATATGTAAGTGCAGACTTGTGAAATGTATCAGATGAAATTCCACATAAATGGACAAATCCTGAAATTAGGGATGGCATAGTGTATTTAGTGTGTTTCCATTCCTTTTTCTCATTAGTATGTTAGTAATCAATGGCAATGGTGCTACATAAGCAGGCTGAGTACACAGAAGGATAGTTATACGAGTGAAAGGATTTAGGCTTAATAATGAATTTGCCCTATCCTCAGGTACACTACTCAACATTCGCAAGAAATAGGTACTTTTTAAATGAAAAGGAATAGTTTTCTAGATGTAGTAAAACAGAAGGCAACAGAGAAGTCCAGCATTCAAATTGCAATCCCACATTTTAACCTGCCTTTGCAACATTACCATTTGCACTATGGTAAACCAATGCAAATATTTGGTTGCTACAGATATTGTTTTAAAAAAACCACTTTGATATAACTGACTTGTGTAATATGTATGCATCAATATTTTGTAAATAAATTTTTATTTTTTAATCACTGTTCGTATACGTTCATCACAAGAAAATAATTACTTTAACCTGTACTTTAGTTTAATAAAAACCCCAATATTATTTTCATAATATAATTTTCGGGATTTTAACACAAATAATTTGTAGGAACAATGCAACAAAGTAAACCATATGCTGAGAATTATTACATTTTATAAATTTTTTACTTTGGTATGAGCCATCTGTGGTAAATGAGTGTTGACATGTTTATAAAGTTCTTTGGGTTACTGTTTTTATGGTCATTTTGATCCACAACTGAATTTCCATACTTTGAATGTTATGTTCATAAATAATGATGATACCACAAAAGATTGCTATTAAATACATTTTATTATATTTAAAAGTTTGCAGCAAAGTATTTTCTGTATTTGACTAAAAATAGTACATGGATTTCCACACAAATTATGTATATTTTCCTTATAGTAAAAAATAGTTAATGGAAATTAAAAAAAAATCTATTTCCTAAAAATTCCATTGCATGTTACATGTGAAATAGAACTGATAAATCAGGTGTTTGTTAAGAAAACACAACCACTGTTTAAACATCTTCATGTTAGTGTGAAGCACGTTTTTGTTATATTCCAAAATTCAGTTTTGAATTTTCCTTTGTGTAAAACCACCCTAAAAATTGCAAAAATGCTTGATTTTCTTTCCCTTCCTCTTTTACATATTTTCCTGCCTAGGTGGTCAGTATTTTGTATTGAGTTTTTTTACTTTTTTTAATTTGTATGTAAGGACATTAAAATGAAGCTTGAGTGATGAGGTTTGAAACTTAAAAGCAAAGAGATTTTCTGCAATTTCTTTTGAATGATTAGGAGTTCTGCTAAAGCTGTGTCTGAGCATCAAGCAGATGTTCAGCTTCTCCTGATGCAGTTCATCAGAGCAGGTCTCTGGGGCCCTTAAATACACTTTCAATTTAGTTTCCCACAAAACACCATCAGATTAAATAAAAATCTAAAAACTCGTGGAAGACAGACTCTTGGTGAAGCCACAAGAAGTAGTCCCCCTCTCCATAAGACAAAGTTACAGAATTAAGGGAGATGTTTGCTATGTTTGCTGAAGTTAATGGCAAAACTTCCACTGGTTTTGAGGGAGACCAACATTTTACCCTTTGACTTTTAACTCGTGACATTCAAGCACTGACTAGTCCCATCCTGCCCATATGAACTATCAATAGCATCTCCTTGCATGAGGCTCTTAAACCATTCAGAGACTTCCAACTAACTTCCATGGTACACCCTGTAGCAGGACATTCATTAGCTTTAATTGGGTCAGTTCATATAGCAACAGCTGCAGAGATGCAGCAGCGTGAATTTTGGAGCTGATAGTGAACAAAATGTATTCCCAGTCTGCACCACAGTCCTCTCACAACACCTGCAGGATTATTTTTAAGCATGATGGTTAAAGTGAAGCTAATGCAAATTCAGTTAACCCCATATAAGTGACATCATTGGCTGCCTAATAATAACTGTGCCCCGCACAAAAGCAGTGCATAAAAGGATGGATTTTTTTTTTTTTTTTTTGCTGGAATCAGTGGGGAAAAAAAAATTAAACCAAACCCAAGAAAACAAGTAGTATGAATTCCAAAAATCATCTACTCCAACCAGCATTCCATCTTGGTGTTCAGACAAATTTTATTCCATGGAAATTTTACACAGTATATATCCTTTATATTTTGCCAAATTTGAAATTACCATATAGCAGTCCTGACTCCCATGTCCTTAATACAGACTTCACATACAAGTGGCTACTCACAGAACATGTACTGGGCTTTGATCTTTTTGATTTTAGGTGCTGAATGATTCATAGTTAATGTGCTTATCGACAGTCAGTTTGAGATGTCAATGATTCATCCTACTCTTACTGTTACATCCTAATATTTCCAAGGCTCTGTTACGAGAGACTTCAGCAGCATCTGTGAGTGCTTTGTGTGGCTCTCAAATCTATTTAAGTTCCATATTCAGAATAATGAAAGTAGGCAATAAGAACAGTTTCTGAGAAATAAACAGCATCATTTCCTTGCCTGCCATCCTAAGAATCCCACAGGAATTAACCAGGTAGAATCCAGTTTTCCAAGGCAGTGTTCGAGTGCCCCAAGATGCACATGCACACCTGCAACAGGGCAGTCCCTCATCTCAGTTTTGCTTATGCTTTTCCTCTTGCCTCTACTGCCAAGTTCTTTCTCTCCCAGCGTGAGCCAGATCTTTTCCAGTGCTCTTCTACCCCTACCTCTTACCCAGTCCCAGTCTCACTGTGGTTCAAGTGGCATTTCCCCCCCATTTTTCACAGCATTTCCCACCCCATCCCACCCAATCTCCATCCCCAGCACACTCCACGCTCTGCCCCGCAGACCCTTTTGCAGGGGGAGCAGCCCCACCCCTCCCCCCAGCATTGCTTTCCTGCCCCTTAACTAGATCCAAAGCATCCTGCTTCTGCTGGAGGCTGTGGTTAAGGGGGAAACCTTCCAATACGCTCAACAGAGCCTTTGGGGAATTGAACAGCTGAACACAGAAGTCATCACCACTAAGCTTAAGTGCACTGCAATTTTTCACAGATGTACTGCTTTGCTAAACATGAACAGATTTCAAAGCAAGAACTAAAGGCCAAATCCGTTCATAGCTTTAGGTAGCTTTTCCTCAATTCTGTAGGGTCTAGGTTTGGGTTTTGTGGTTGTTCTTTAGGGGTTTGGGGTTTTTTGAAGGGTTTTTTGGGTGGTTTCTTTTTTAATCAGAAGGGTTATTGAATTGACTCATTCTTGGATCTGAATGATCTCTTTTGGCTAAATGTCTCAAAAAATAAATCTCTCTGAGACTAGGCTTGGACAGTTCAGTCCAGGCAGAGATATTTTGTTAAAGCTACAGCAAAACAGAGCAGAGTATTATAACCTGAAGTACTGGATGGACAAAATTAATAACCAAATTATTCCACCTCAACTTATAAATTCAGTGATTACTAATTGAAAAAAAAATTTAGAAATTAGTACATTACAGAAGGCACTAGTTAGAAGCTTTACATAATGAGTGTCTTTCACAACAACACTTTACCTATGTAATTCAGCAAAAATGTAATGAAAAACCTTAGTTATCTGCTTTAATTGACCTAAGTTAGCTGTGTGCTTGCACTTTAGCTTCCTCCCAACTATGTTATCTACAGAAAGTAGGTATCTATACATTGATCTTGGCAAAGAGCTGCTCAGGAAATTATAATGCAACTGCATTTGCTTTTCTATGCAGTCTTCCCCTGTAAGAACTAAGATCATAACTCTCCCTTGAAATGCAAGAGTAACATGTTTAAATCCATAAGAATAAGATGTTAACAAGCTCTGGAAACACTAAAGCACAAATTCTCTCTCCTATCTAGTTTATAAAAGTCATGATGAGATCCAAAAGACAAAAAACTTAAGGCTGCAGGCCAATTTCTGAATTTGAATAGGCAAGAAGTATAGCTCTGTTCACTCTTGGCTCCTTCTAAATAATCAAAACAAGTGATAGTGCTAACATCTGTTGTAGCAATCTTGCAGAAAAAAAGAAATGGAGAAGTGCAAACATGCAGTTCATTCAACAGTGAACTACTCCAATTAATCACTAGGTGTATTGACAAATTAAACAGAATCATTCTCTTTGGTGGCTGGACAGGGTGAACTTGAGGGATGAAGAACAGGGGGTATTCTACTGTCTGTTTTCGGTGGCCTATAAGTAGAGATGAGAACAAACCTTGAGGGTCTCTGTAGATGAGGTGTCAAGATCAGCAACAAGCTTTACAGTTGGTATAAATCTGGGTGATTTTCACCAGCCTTAGCCACAAAGGCTTTCTGAGGTTACAGGAAAGACTGTTCCTTTTCTTCAGAATTCAACATAATTCACACTACATATGCTTTCAAAACAATACTTTCCAGAGAAAGTAAAGTAGCTTAGTGTCCATGAGTCAACTTGTGATGCATTAGTTCTTAACTTAGAGGTTCTCTGCTCTATATCTAATTGTGCATCAAAAGTAACCAGTGGCCCTTAAAGCTGTTACATTTTCTCTCTATAGAAATGCCTTTCACTTACAAGTCAATAAGCAAGTTTAATTTCAAACCTTTTCTTTTTCCATCATATTTATCACACTACCATGAGCCTGTAAAAGTAAATCCAAACCCTCTTCAAGAGCTAAAAGGATTCAGCTCAAATGAATCCCACCTGTGGAAAGGCAGAGGGACAAGCCCTGGTTCAGCACTGTTTTTTCATGTTGCTCCTGATGAAGGCTATATGGCCTTTGGGTGAGAGCTGGTTAGGATCTCTGGGTAGGAAAGAATAATAACGCTTGGATTTGGCAGGAAATGTACATTATGTTCCACATTTCACCAGTAAAATTAACAACAGTACTTAAGGATTATTATGGCATGCAAAGGATTTCTGAGAAAGCATTACAGAGGCATTACCTGGTAGACATCTTCCACAAAACTTAAAAAAAGGCAATTTAGGAGACAACTGCAACACAAACAGGACAATATACTGAAATCATGTAAGGTATAACATTCATTTTAAAGCAGTTATTGAAAGGACGTTCTGCTTCTATGTGTTCCAAGGAGAGGTGTATCATATAAAAATTAAAATTTAAAGGAGTTAAATAATTGATAGGATGAAACCAAGGCAGCAAGAAAGATTTTATCTTCCCAAATCCAGGATGACACTGGAGGCATTTGGTAAACTTTTACTTCCTCTACATTAAGAATGCTTAAACTGAAAAGTTCTGCTCTTTGCCAAAATTAAAAGATGTTTTAAAGTAAACCTAATTTAAGCATACTATGTTGCATCATAATCAGAATATGTAGCAATCCAAAATATAATTGTTCATGACTTGGCTAATAGCTTGCAGTTAAGGTTCATGACTCATGAACTCCTTCTGCAGAAATTCTTATCAACTTTTCATCTAGGAGAGGAGCAATTATCTTCCCAACCAAGCAATAGGACTAGGGAGATAGCACTGCCAATTCAATGCCATAAAGCACCCTGAAATAACACTACTTCTTCAGGATCATGCACAAGAGCATGAAGAGCAAAGACTTTCACTGGGCTTTAGCATCAGTGCGTTCGAATAAGAGGTTTATTCTGATTTTGGTGAAACAGCAATCTGCTCTCCTACTAGCATTTTCATCATCATCATCATCACTTTTCATGTTGTTATTCATCAAATCTGGCAACACTGACATATGAAACAGCAAAACTGAACACCTGGCTGTCACGCATTATGGCATCAGGTTGCAGCTTCCCCTTGCGCACAGCGCCAGGTGGTCGGAGGAGCGGGAGGCACGTCACACACATGCCTTCAGGCTGAGCTCAGCTGCCCACTGTCTGCTGCTGTCATGTGCAGGGCACAGCCTAGGTACTAGCCCAGGGAAAAATGCCCCACTGCTATAGGTGACACCTACCACAGTTTGCTGCTGGTTGGCCAGAGGCTTCTGTTTTGTTTTGCTGCTCACCCATCACAATGGGACAACAATCTCATATCACTGTGTGCCCAGAGGTACCAAGAGCATGGGCTATTCCAAGTGACAGGAGCATAAATTGATCATAAACAAGCCTTTTCCTTCTAGAGAGGGATTATTCTCAGAGCACATTAAAACTGGGCTTTTCCCCAGTGCAGAAGCCTCCCTCTCACCACATCACAATGTGCAGCCACAGCATCAGAGTTTTATACACTAACCTGCAGTCAGATCTCATGGATCTGAGTCCTCACAAGACTATATATCAACCGTTTCCAACAAACTTGATACATCAAACTCATAATATTTATTTAACCTGGTTTTTGCTACCTGGCACCATTCAGCACATCCCATTCATAGTTATACCATTTTCCCAGGGAGATAGAAAAGGCAGCTACCCAAAATACTCTCTTCTGAGGCCACTGTGCTGTCTTTGACATAATTTCAGCCTCACCTTTTGTTAGCGTTTATGTATAGCTTATGGCTTATTCATTTATTAATCCACTCTTTCGTACTGATGCATTTTCAGTTCTCCAACACCTTATCAAAACTGGAAATATTATTAAAGCATCCTCACAGAACTCTCTTCTAGTTTCTGAGAGCACCTTACTCTTTTTGTTACCAAACAACTGCCTCAACTTTCCTTATCAATTAACTCAGACTCAAGCTCTAGTTGCCACCAAATATTAAGCCCAAAGGTGACTATCACCTTAGGTTTCTGTGCTTGTCAAAAATTGGTTCTGTTATGAAGAAAAAAAAAATAAAAGAAGAAAACACTTTTTTTCATGAAAATTTTCACAGGAAAGTTAAAATACTGCACAGAGTGCACAGAGATTTTTGGATTTCAGGGAAAAGAGTATTAATGAAAAAAACACAGTTTTTTAGTATTTTATCCTCATAAAAAAACAACTTCTGAAGGGATTTACTGATTAATATTTTAAAATAGCAGTCTTAGCAACATTTACAAAAAAAACCTGAACAGGTATTTTTCAGTAAAAGAACTTTTCCATCTTAACCACAATTTTTAACAATGTATTGGTCTGTGAACAGATCCTACACCAATTGGTGCCTTTGAACACAACTTTTTTCTCACCACAGTGAGACTCCTCATACCTTACTTCTATCAGTGGGCTTGTGTGAAGACCACCGGCCTTTACAAAACGCTTCAGAAATCTGTAGCTGTTCTTGATTGCCCCCTTCCTTACATCGCCCACTGCACTTGTACATCATCTCATCTGACTAGAGCTGCAGTAATTGTTATTACCACATGAACACAGATGACAACCCTCTTTTTTTTTTCTCCCCCCTCATTTTGGATGGATCTCAAAACAAATTACGCATACAGAAGGTACAACACAATCCTCAGCATCCTTTGTCTGGATTAGATATGGCTAAACTTCGGGTCTTTAGCTGAAAAACAACCAAAAACTGGTTCCACAAATTTCTCTTGACTGTGATTAAGAAGGAGCTTAGTTACAACAAAATGCAATTACTCAGTTTTGGCTACGCAGCCTTCACGAGGCTTTTCCAGATCCGCTCCCATGGACCCTAATTCTGGTTTGGAAGCCAATTGTTCCTTGGCAGCGTTGCCATGGATCTCAGAGATTTAGCAACACATTCTCCACCAGCTTACAGCAAACACCAATGTCTCTGGCTCACCCACAGCTTGCTTACACCACAGTTTGCAAGTTATCCATATTAGATCCCACTCATTACAGTGACAGGGAGAGTGGAATGCTGTGCCACTTGGGACCGAGCTCTTGCAATTGTACCTCGTACTGCATTTTCACAATAAAAAGTGCCTCAATACAAAGCCATAACTAGTGCAAAACATGCAGGAGGAATTAGGATTCTTGAGGCATTTGCAGAACCATTGCGATGAAACTGGTGTCTCCCACCAAGGGAGGCATCATGGTGGTTGTCTGTTATGGAACACGGAACCAAGAAATGAGGAAGCCTTGTTTAAAGAACTGGATGAAAGGTCACGATCCCATGTTGACACTGGGACTTTAACCACCCCCAGCACCTGCTGGAAGGGCACTGTTGCAGGGCACCAGCAATCCTAGAGATTTCTGGAGGAGGGTGGAGGTGGGGGTAGGATGTGCTGCACGAGAGACTTCTCACTGTCTCTGCTACTCACACCTGCATAGGAGTGTGATGACCCAGGGTAACTGTTTTGTTCTAACCCAAACCATTTTATGACTATGAGACAGTAAGAAAGGGGAAAAGGGAAGCAAAATAACAGAGAAGTCCTGGGCTTTGGGCTTGTTTCATCAACTGGCTGGTGGGATCATGGTGTAAAGGTGCCCTCAAAGGGGAAGGGACTCAAGAGGACTCACTGATTCCCGAGGACAACCTCTGCACAACCTGGAAATGATCCACCTAGTTTGCAAAAAGGGAATTTTCTATTAGGTAAGAGTTACTACTATCAGTGTTGGACAGCAAAACAGAAATTAACCACATAATAAACAAGGCAACTCAATATTTTGACCGCTGTTTCTTTGGCTGCAAAATTTTTGGGTTCTTTCTTGCAAACTCAGAGGCAAAACTGATGTTTGAAGTCAGGGAAATGATTTAAAAACTTTACGGTTAGAGTAGTGTTTTTTATGTGCTTCACCATTCAAGAGTGCTATACAAATTGCACTGGAATGCAACTGGAAAATTCAGCTAGAAACAGATAAGCTCAAAGGGAATAATTTCAAGGACAACCTTCTGTCCCTTCCTTGAACCAAAGCATGATGCTTTCATGTTCCCATCCATCCATGCAAGTATGACAGAACGATATCAGAACACCAAATCCAGCAGTTCTCACTTCATGAAAGCATCCCTTCAGCTTCACAGTATTGCCTTTATAACCTTTACCACCATCAGACCTTTTATTTCACAAATCACAAGGTATGTAGACACTTATAGCCAGTTTTACAGAAAAAGAGAGGTGAATTTTTCTTCTGTACTTGAAAAACACCATAATAAAAAAGGGAAAAAAAACCCAAACCGACATCAGTACTCAAATTAAAGCACAGCGTAATCAATCTTTGCTTTCCTAAAACATTATGTAGCATTAACATAGAAATCAGAATCAGGCATCTTGAATTGTCAAGTTTTTTGATTATTACTGCAATGATGACAGAAAAATAAGTGTTCACCTGATCTGAAAAGCCCCTATTCCACTGGTTCTTCTGCTGCACTGAAGCATCTGGCTTTAAATTTGTATTCAGTAGAGAAATACATTTTACATTCTACACAAAATGTAAGTTTGCAAGCATCCTACAGATAATATCCAGAAGGTCATATGAAAAAAGTGTAATCAATCAGTGAGAGAACCAATCTTCACCTTGCACCTAAAATTAATATTTCTCTAAAATCAGGCACATACTATCTCCAACAGGATATTTTGAAGACTAACACCAATAACGTGGTACCTTTTCCACTGGGACTTGAGAAGGTGTCATATGGATGGAACAGCATCTTTTAAACTCTCCTGGCATTAATACTCTCTTTCTACTGTAAACTACAGGAAAGAGGTACAGTGCATTAATATTTTCAAAAAGATACCCCTAAAACCACCCCCTTCAGCCCAAATGTTGAATAAATTGAAAACAGATATTTTAGACAATTAAGTCTAACATACAGGTGCCACTCAGAAGCAACTACATCTCTGTGTCAGAAACCACAACTGCCTAAGTCTCGTTATGCCTAACACCAAATCTGTCCTACAAAGGAATAACTACACAACACAGAATTCTCCTAGTCCTTCTTCCCTTTTACTCAACTGTGTTGTGCTGCTGGTTTTTGTTTTGGTTTGGGCTTTCTGTTTGTTTGATTGATTTTTGTTTTGTGTGTGTTTGCATTTTTGTTATTAAAAAATAAACAGGGAAGCCTTCTAAATTTTGTATTTCTTTTCTCCTGGATGAATGCACTCTCAAGCTTATGGGATAACTCTCCTGATAAAGAACTACTACCTAATGTGAATAAAGAATTATATATTACTTGGGGTAATGAGAGAATGGTGTAACCTCATTTGCCAGGTAGAAGGAGGAACCTCATTTTCATCTTTTGTTCAAGTTAATTTTTAAGTCTTCTCTCACCATTCATCAGTGGTGCAAGTCATGAGATTCCCAGCAAGTCCCCCAACTCTGTGAGCTGCGTGGACTTCAGACCATAAAGAAAGTTATGTAACTTTTTTTGCAAAAAAAAGCCACTGAAATGCTTCCAGTGATTTTTTTGGAAGTCCTAACCATGTTCTTTAATGATTTTTTGTTTGGTTCTTGTTGTTTTTTTAAAAAAATATTTAACCTTTTACAATACTGGTTGACCAGCACGAATAACTGGAAGAATTATTTGAATTATTTAAAAAAAACCCAAACACCTCATAGAAAGATTATCTTTTTTCCCCTCTGCCCAGATGGTCATATTTAAGCAAAGAATAAAACAATGAATAAAATCCCCTTGGACTCAATAACAAAATCCTGGACTGGAATCTGAATTTCATGACCATTATTATGTGAGACAGAAGCCTTCAATTCCAGATTTCAGTTGTGCTAAAATACTCAAAGCAATCCTTATTCTATACATGTGGAAAGAATGTAAGAAAATACTGCCATTATGATGGTTTGCTTTAACACACTACAGAGATTACTACAAATAGATGTATTTCATCCTAGGAATTCAGTTAGGAATACCAGGAAACCTACATGAGCAAATGTTTGGAAACATAAACATTTTTTATTTATTTGATTCCTGGCTGGAGTTCTTTGTATACGTGTTCTTACCCACTTTTCCTTTGGCTTTGGCTATAGCTGTTAACAAGAGAAGTTCCACTCTCACTCTTAGCAAGGTAGTGGAATTTGGCTGCTCAAAGTCAAATTTTTAGTTAGAAATTTTTAATACTTTAATATTTTGCTTATTTGTGCTTAAAGGACAACCTGACTGTGCATAAACCTTTAGGTGAGAAAGTGACTTTAACATAAAGCTTTGACTTCAGGATTATTCTACGGTCTCGTTCCTGCTCAAGAGTTCAACAGAGCAGGCTATAATTTATAGTAAATTACACTTAAGGCTACAGAATTCTGACAGTTTTACTCCTGTGTTTTTCAATGCACTAAGTGACCTTATCACGAGGCTGCTGACCTGGCACCCTTGAGAAGTACAGCAGATTTTTCTCAGCTAATGCATGGCCTCACTCAGCAGGGCAGGGCAGGCTTGCTCTCAAAAGGGCAGCACAACAAACCCATGTTCCTGTTACCCTAACTAGTGCTACACAAACAAAGAAATGAGAAAGACACATTTTACCAGTTCAAATAAACATTGTAAGAAAATTAGGATAATGTGTATTCGTCACTCACAATTCATATTTGCACCACAACTGTCTATCATATGGCAGAACGATTACTTCTTAATCAAAACTATAATTAGTTGAGTATTTCAGGGATATATTTTTCAGATCATTGTGAGTATGAACTCTGACTGCCACTGACTAGGATATACACGCACTCTGACAAAGGGATACCCTGTTATCTTCTCTGCCACTGCTCAAAAACTCCAGACTGCTGCCAGATGCTAAAAGCATGGTTTGTACTAATGACAGTAGAGCCGCATGAAGTACTGTACAAGGAAATACAAACACAATTTAAAAGAGCTGATTTGACAATAATAATCCATTTTCCCACTGAAAACAAAAATAATCCATTTTCCCACTGAAAACAAAAATAATAGATACATAGATTTTGATTCATATACCAAATACTTGTAAATGCCTTAATTAGAAAGTCTATCCTCACTAAATCTGTATTGTAAATACAAATACACATCAGCATCACCAGATGGCACTAACAAAAATAACCTTAATGACAAAGTGAAGTGTAAAAGAGCTTCTGTATCCAGCTGAAGATTTCACAATGAAATTAGGACAATCCTACACTAATGCTACAGTCACCGAAAGATTTTTCAATTCCTTTTTTCAGGAAACCCTGCATGAAATGCTGAGATCTGGAAATGTACCTCTGGCTGTGGTAGCTGTTCTTAACCCCACCAGTGGAGTTATGAAATTTGAAGCAGCAGCCTTTGTGTTACCCTGATTCACACTTTGATTCCTAGTTAACTTTTAAAACAAAACTATGCAAAAATCTGTCTACCTTCAGGACTAAATCATAAAAACATTTGAAACTGTTGCGACCATAGGATGGTGAAAGATAGGTTAGAAGATAATGCTCCAGATTTGCTCTTTTTGGGTGACTGTGACACTGAGGGGACACAAGCAGCCTCTCATCTTCCTGCATTTTCTGGTAATACACTCAATGTTTCCCTGAGACAACAGGTGATGAACTGATTATAAGCCCCATTCCCCTGCACTGCTAGGGGGAGGAGGTACAGAAAATTATGAGGGAAGTTAAGCCTGGGAAGAAGAGAGGGCTGGGGGAAGGTGTTTTTAAGACTTGATTTTAATTTCTCATTATCCTACTCTGATTTGATTGGTAATAAATTAAACTCACTTCCTCAAGTCCAGTCTGGCTTGCAGTAATGGGTGAGTGATCTCTCCCTGTCCTTATCTTGACCCATGAGCCTTTTGTTATATTTTCTGTCCTCTGTCCAGCTGAGGAAGGCAGTGATAGAGCAGCTTTGATGGGCACCTGGTGTCCAGCCAGGGTCAACCCACTACACTCACACAGTATAACTTAATAATACCACAAAATTTTTACAACTCAAGAGAAATAAAAATTAAATGATTTCTCCAACTCCTAATGTGTATTTAGAGAATATTTAAGATTTGTGAGCTTTGACTAGCTCTATACCTCACTAAATTAGGTTCATTCTACTGGATGCACACACTGCTATAGCAGAAGGATCCTACATCACTCAGTGCCTTTGAGAAAAAAAAAAAACACAAAACCCTACTGAATGACAAACTTAGAATATCTTAAGTGTTTCAGTGAGGATACATAAATAATGGCAATACAGTGCTTGCTTTTGAAAGTACTATTCCAGAAGGTGAACTGACTCTAAAAGCAGTAGAAAACTGCAATACTCTAAAACATTTCTTTTTTTTTTTTTCCTCTCTTTTTTCCCCCTCCTTCCTCCACCATCAGTTGTAGGGCCAATGTACTGGTGTGCAATAGGAACCCCAGATGTGGAAGTCCAATTTCCAAACAAGCAACTAAATCACCGCAGGGTCAATCCCAATACTGTACCCTGAAGTGATACATCCACTCTGAGCACACCATGGCAAAGATTCCTCCAGAATTTTCACTCCTTTGTGATTTGGATATAAAGCTGCCAGGGTGTTTTCACCGAGGCTCCACCTCACCTCAAAAGAATGCTGTTGACACTTAATCTCATAGCACAGAGCACCAAACATTTTACAATCTGTCCATTTTGCTGAAGCTCTTTGTCACCAGGTGATCACCATCCTATATTCAATGGAAATTCAATTTCCACCCCTAGAGCTAAAAAAAACTATCAGGTGATAAAAAGCAACCCACTGTTTGAAGGACACTGTCACAAGTGGCCCACTAATAGCAGAGACTTAGTGGTGCTCTTCAAGAAGAGAAACTACAAACCCTTCAGAAGAAAACATTACCAAAGAACAGGTGAATTTTGTTTTATGTTGGGCACCAATGGGCACTCAACAGTAATCTGCTGCTTTTAGCTTTTTTTCATATAATACCTACAGTGTTGGCAGAAATTATTTGAATATGGTTAACTTGGAAGAATTTGCATGGTTTTATCATTACACCCTGTGCATTAGCGAAGAAGCGATAGTAAAAAAAAAAAATCATTAGTTTTTAAGTTACCAGCGGAAAGAAGCAGTCTCCCAAAATAAAACTGCTTGAAAGAGAATGCAATTTTGCTATGCAAGTACAAAACTCAAACACAAATTTGCCTCATCTTGCCAAAAGGTTGTTGAAAAGAGATTCAGAGGAGTAGGAAGCAGAAATTTTTAGGATTCTGCAGCCATCCATGTGTCCTTCTGAATACTATTCCTGTAATGGGAAGCTCTGCTAGTGAAAGGAGACACCTGCTTTTCCATAGTGCACAGCTCTCTTATGGGCCATGAATAATGTGATACATTTCAGCAGTGGTTTTCATCCTTCTGAATCCAGTGGTAATCCTATTTAAAATACAGAATGGATTTTCCAAGGTAATAAATTATAGCTGTTATTGACATAATTTTTTGGATAAATTTTTTATTACAAAATTCAGAGCTTTCTAAATACTTGGAAAACTGATCCATTGTACTTTAGCATCTTGCTTTCTCTGTATTGACATTATACTACTCAAGCTGAAAGACAACACAGTTAAGCAAGATAATATACTGCATTTTAAAGATGCTGTTTACATTTGATATGTTCACACTGTAACATGTTGAGCCAAACATTTAGAAACAGCTAGGAAATTAAAAAATTGGTGGAAAGCTAAACTACATTATGTATTTAGCAGTTGCACATTCATCTGTTTCCCAAGTCCAGAAATCCAAGGCTAGAAGAAATGTTTATTATTAAGAACCTTTCTTTACTTAGACTTTTAAACCAAGTGGTCCTATTCCAGTTTGCTTAGGCAAGCCATACTGAATTTAAAATAACAACCCTCAGTTAGCCAGTGATCCTTTCCTTTCTTGCACTCCTTCTAGCCTGAGGAATATTACAATCTTTGCTGTGCAGGTTTTTATAAGACATACAAATGCTAGATGCATAAAAATAGATGCTCTGAATATAAAGCAGTACATCAAAAAAAACCAAGTTAACATTATGATTGCACCAAAAATTGAACACCTATAGCATGAACCTACTGAAGCCAAGAAATGCAGTTTGAAAACAAATTATTGCTAGTTTTCTAATTATTGTTGGTCTACCAACTGTCACTACCTGTCCTGGATTAGGGACAGCAGCTCTGCTGCAAGTTTATGCAGCATCTCCACCAGAGTACTAGTGCTGTAGGAGTAACATCAGCATACAATCAGAAACTGCTACCAGACTGTCCCAGTGAGATCCACTTTCAAACATAACTCAACACATGAGAGAGCAGCAGCAGTGACAAATTCAGGGGTAAGGCCTTTTATAACTGTAGCTCAGTCTTAGGTAATACAGGTTTAAAAAAATTACCTGAAAATTCAATCAGCAGCCCAGAGCTCTTTCGAAGGGTTTCCACAAACATACAATTACTTACAGAAAAACAAAAATTCAGTTTTGTAAAGCTTTTTGCAAAGTCTATTTGATGAGTTTATTTTAGTATTATTTTACATGGCTATGCTTATTTCAGCAGCACAGAATGGATAATGAAAATCATTCAATATCATTGCCTTTCCAGCTGCAGCTCTAGCTGAAATATTAAGCTATCACATAACAGTGGCAGCTCTCTAGGCAGGGGAAAAAAGTGTTTTGCACCTGTTTACAAATGTATTTAGTCATTATCCATCATTACCTTGATTCTACATCTGATTGATTAAATACATTCATGCAAGACTTCCCTTTATGCCTGCTTCAGTGCCCTCTTACACTCTAATCTTCACTTTGTAAATGACAGGGAACTCCAAAGGCACTTGCCATTTTGCCTTCCTGCTGCTCCTGGCTGGATGCCAGATGCCCACCAAAGTCACTCTATCACTCCCCTCGCTCAACTGGGCAAGGGAGAGAAAATATAGTGAAAGGTTCATGGGTTGGGATAAGAACAGGAAGCTACCACTCACCCATTACTGTAACAGGCAGAACAGACTGGACCTGGGGAAATGACTTTATTACCAATCACATCAGAGTAGGATAATGAGAAATAAGATCCTAGAACTACCTTCTTTCAGTCCTCTCTTCTTTCCATAGCTCAACTTCAACATCCTGCCTCACCATGGTCTTCACCATGGGCTGCAGGGGAATCTCTGCTCAGGCACCTGGAACACATCCTCCTCTTCCTCCCTCACTGACCTGTGTCTGCAGGGCTGTATCGCTCACACATTCTCACTCCACTCTTCTCCAGCTGCAACTGCACAGGTTTTTTTCCTCCCTTTCTTAAATACTTTATCCCAGCAGTGCCACCACCTCTGCTGACGGGCTCAGCCTTGGCCAGCAGTGGGTCCATCTTGGCTTTCTCAGACACAGGGGAAGGTCCCAGCAGCTTCTCACAGAAGTCACCCCTGTAGCATCCCCACTACCAAACCCTTGCCATGAAAACCCAACCTTCTGTGATTTAAAGAAATCCTTCCTTCAACATTTCCTTGAAGATCTTTGAAGCCACCCATCTGCTGACCTACACCAAACAGACATAAGCAAACTTCTCTTTGATGCCCTTTTCCAACAGACACCTCATCACTGAAGACTGTCTTTTGTTGCTGATCTTACTCCCCAGCTCAGTAACTTACACAAGCATCCTTCCAAGTATAGCAGTGGAAGTAAAGGGCATTTTTATTTATGAAAACACTCACCAATCTCTCTTCTCATTTTTAGTATTACAGTTGCTCCAGGAGTTTGAATCAGGCTTGAAGTGTTTTGAGAGTCATGCAACATGGAATTGAAATCAAAAGCGCAAACCAAACATGATGACAATATTTAGTTATTTTAGAGCCCTAATATGATGTAAGGAACTACTGGGAAAATTTAAAATTAATACAGTTCCTTTGCTAAACTTTATCCAAGATTCTGACATCACAAAAAAACACAAGAGGTTATCTGAGAAGCAAATAGGACCATAAGCAAAATGTATAAATTTCACCATGCCAAGACTCTGATTTATTCCAGTCATCACTTACCAGCTATGGTCAATCTATTTTCCCTTAGTTTATCAGACTGTCTCCTGCTTTTAGGGAATGTGATAAAAAAATACTTACAGAGGAATATATCTTGAAAATGTTTTGCCCACATGGGTCAGTGTAAGTTCCATATTTGCTATATGTAAATGGATTTACTTGGCATGAATGTTCCTTTAAGTGTGACTGTACATTGTTTGCTCTCGTTATTACTTTATAAGGGTGACAGACCCTTAACTGCATGTCAGCAGGGTTGGCTGATTGTCTGTTTTGTATTCAACAACACTTAGATTGTTTTAGACTTCAGAGTTTTTAATCTCTAGTTCTTCAGCTAATTGGGATGACAGGGAGTAGGGTGGTGACAGAACAAGGATCATTGCAATTACACACAAATTTACTGTAAAGATACTTACATTTTTCAGCATAAATGAACTTTATTCCCCAAACAATTGCCCCCAAACTCTCATCGGTGGGATTCAAAAGTAATCTATGCTAAGCTTCAAACAGAAAAGTACTATTTGAAGACTGAGGAAAGCAGACTACCAATCCTGCATCAAGACATAAAAAATTGATGCCCGAATCTAACTCTAAACAGCAACACCCAAAAAAACCCAAGCAACTGCTAAAAGTTCCTAGGGAAGCAGCATAGGCTGTCTGAGCCTCAGAGGAATAGGACTTCAACATGTTCCTCGTTATTTGATAGCTAGTCTTAATATAGTTAGAAGGGTCTGAAATAGATGAAGGTTGAATTTATCAAGGCAGGATTGGTAAAACCTAAAACTTTTATGGAACAGCCATAAGAAATGAGGGTATGAAAAAATTCTAGGAAACAATGAAAACAATTTTTCTCTACATTGAACCACAAATATCCTTCCTTACAGTGTAAAATTTAGCATGGTTCAGAATAAAACAGGGCTTTGAGGAGAAAAACAAGATAAATCATTTGGTTACACTGGAAGTCTAAAGCCACCTTTTACAGAAATTCGAGAACACGTCTAAATCTTATCGCAACATAGGATATGAGGTACTTTCCACAAGATCCTTTCCATGTGATCTCTTCCAGTTGAAGCAAGAGCCATAATACAGAAGGTTTTTCTGATTTAAAATTCCCAGTACTGTGCAGGTGTTTTCTCATTGTGGGTCCAATGATGCAATAGACAGGGGAGGCTCCACTCAGGTGGAGCTGTGGCTTCCCAGAGGGTAGCCCTCGGAAGCACAGGATGGTGCACTGCCAAAGCATCCAGAAAGGACATGGACAGCAGGGACTCTGCCCTATACCTACACTGAATAGAATAGGGAAAAAAAACCACCAAACCAGGCTGAATGGAAGACAAGAAGCTGTTCAGGGGGCATTTCCTTCAGATGCCCTATGGGACAGAGCCAAGAGTGTTAAAAAAGCTATAAAGGGATTTGGTGCCAGAACAGCCGATGAAAGCAAGAACGGGACCGTTAAGGAGATGGTCAGACCTCAGGGCAAGGCAGCCATAATATTCTTCCCAGCCTGGAACATGAAATACTCAAAAGTGGTTTGGAGGAGGGGAAGATGATGTCATTGATCCTGCTTACAAAAGCTAAGAGGGTACAACCACAGGGCAGGTGGTGGCAGCAATTGTTTGGAACAATCACACCCTACATCTGTAGGACTCACACACCCAAAACTATATTAGCACATACACTAACACAAGAAATTTCATATTTCCAGCATGAAGAGTGTGTTATTATGTATATTTATTAAGTTCTCTGCATATTTTTTACTTATTTCATATTTTCCAAGAGCACCACAACACACTACCGAGTCACAGACTTTCCACATCACCTTGAAGCCACATACATGTGGCTGGTATCCCAAAAAGATGCAAGGAACAGGGTGGAATTATCTTTCAAATATGCTCCTCGACAACAAACAGCTCTTGTTTCAGGAACAAAACAGAGAGCAAACAGAACACTTCAGCAACTGAGTGATTTACCACGTATTTACAACCTACAGCAAAATGGACAACTGGGACATCTGAGAGGAGCAAATAGAGGATAAATTCCACTTTACTGATGCCTTAAACAAAAGAAATCAAGGCTATATTTAGATCATTTGAGATAATTAAGGAAAAAAGATACTTAAAAAGTGATAGAGTGCTAGAATAACTTTTGGACCAGATGATGAAACTGTAGGCAAAGTTTTACTTGCTATCACTAAATTCATGGGAA
The DNA here is from genome assembly GCA_035583135.1 of Lophotriccus pileatus. Classification (NCBI taxonomy): domain Eukaryota; kingdom Metazoa; phylum Chordata; class Aves; order Passeriformes; family Tyrannidae; genus Lophotriccus; species Lophotriccus pileatus. The sequence continues at coordinate 31,408,075 of JAWWES010000171.1, forward strand.
GTTCTGAGGAGTGTGACTTCTTTCCAAGACAAGGCAATGGATCAGGTTTCTAAGAGAACAAACGTAAGTAATTTAAAGATCATTTAGAACATTTTGAAGAAGTCACACATATAGCTCATAACCTTTATACATAATCAAAAGGCAGGGAAAAAACCACCAAATCTGACAGCACCTTAATAGTGTGAAAAGTTAGTAGGAAAAGAGCAGGAGATAATACTGAATAGTAACATCTCCACATTAGCAACTCTCTTCAGGGAATTTTACTAGTCCAATAGCTCTGCCAAGGCAAACAGGGACAATGGTACAACCTAACATATTTACAGGTGTCTACTTTTGCTCCTGGGCACACACCAGCCCTGTGGCTGTAGCTTACGGCCCTTCCCAGGTCATGTGCTCCACCTGATGTCACAGACTGACCCCAAGCAGGCCAGGAGGGGGTAAAAGCTCCCAAATCTGGCTTCCGTTGTGTATCAGTCAGCACAAGAGCCAGAAGAGCCACAGGGAAGGGAGGGAGGCTGCTGCTCCCACTTCTGCTGCTGAGGGCTCGGCCCGTGGCCGCTGCTTGCCCTCAGTGGAAAGTTAAAACAACAGAGTGGGAAGAAACATGAAGGTTTTGCGTTATGCTGTTATTTGCTGTGCCAGCAACAGCCAAAACAGATTAGTCGGTGTCCAAATTCACGAGCATGTCCTTCAGAGCCAGCTTCCCAGTTGTTCACCATTTATCTACTCCTCATCTACTCCTCAGAGAGTGTTAACTGTTTCAAACCTTAAGTAAGTCACCCTCAAATTATTTCTCTCAATTTCAGTTCAAGCGAGTATCCTGGTATGGCTGGTTTCCCAAAGAGCACAACAAAATTTTTGTGTAAATATCCACCTGTTTCCGTAACCAAGTTAACAAAATACTGGTAAAGAAATGGAATTTAGATCAGTCATTAAAGACAATATCACATTTTTGGAGAAGGTACAGATACTACTAAAGTTTCACCCCAATGAATTGCAATCATAATTTATTCTCCTGTGTAGACTACACAATCTCCTATATATGAGGAGATGGGGCTCTGAGAAAAGTTGCTTTAATGCTTTTTTTGAAATTTCTGAAGCATGTTTCCCACAATGAATAGGATACTGGTACTGAAAATCATTAAAAAAAAATCTTAATGCAAATTCACTGAATTTTGTACATATCTTAGAATATTATCAGACTGTCTTTAATTACATACAATGACAGAAGGATATTTTTGAGTTTATAGTACTATAGAGACAAGTTGAAAAAGAAGAAAATTGTATCAATGAGGAAAAAAAAAGGAAAATAAATAGGTAGGAAACTGTGTGAAACAGGAGAAAAACCTTTTTCTTTCAACCTTAGATACAAAAGCTTCTACTGAGTTCTATAAAATTGAATTTCTAGTGCAAAAAAAAAAAAGGCATTTCTAATTAAAGTTCATTAGAACAGAGAGTGCTACAGGGGAAAGAAGCTGGAAATGGAAAAATTAAAAAGAACACCCAGACAGTTGTGGGTAACAAAAAGAAAGAGCAAGAGACAGTGAGAAAGTTATGAATGAGTACAAGAAAAGTCCACATTCCTCCTTTCCAGAGGGAGTGGATGCAAGAAGCAGGATGCAAGAAAGGAAAGGAGAGAATTGACTGGAAAAGAACAAAGTGTGATAGCTTTGAGGGGGAAAGCACAAACAGCAGAGACTATCTGCTGAAAGAAGAGAAAATCAGGAATAAAAATAACTCAGAACAGACAAATTTAATACACTGGATTTTGACATTAATTTCTGAAAAATTAAATTTGACACTTAAACTAATGTAAAACAGATGCTTAAAAAGTTACATCACTGTGTCAGGGAAGGAGAAAATATGCAATCAAGAAGAGCTAGAAAGATCACAGATGCATAAAATTATGGGGCATGCATCTCTACAATATCTAGCTATTAATCACCATCCATTTAAATAAAGTCTTTACTGCCTTATTCTATCAGATTACCTATTTACACAGAAACTAATTAAAAATAACAAGTTTCTTTCTGCAATAGATTTACAAATTAAGTGTACTTTTAAACTGCATTGGTACTGGTAACTGTAAATGATCACAAGAGAAACGCTTCAAAGCCCAGCTGCATTTTATGCAAATATTTACTATTAAGCATTGCAATTAAAAGTGAGTACTCTGAAAGGTTACAGTTACAGGTTACAGCTCTGAAAGCTAAAACTATACAAATGGCTTATTTAAATTTGAAATGGCAAATCCTTTTAAGTAAGAATATGTCTGAATTGACCACAGGTGAGAGAACTAAATTTCTCATTCCAAGTTAAAATCCACTAAAGCCACACTAAGCAGGATTATATAGGTATAACTCACATGAACATCTGGCTATGTAGCTGGTGTAGGATCCTTTATAAGCAACAAACAGTAGAGCACATCGGGTTAAATTTGGTGTCAAATATTTAAATTCATTCCAGCTTCCATCACAGATCAGAAAGAAAGATAGCTTATGTTTGTAGTAGTGTAGTTTTTCACTAAAACACAATGAAAGACCCTGCAAGGTCATTTTAAGCTTCAGGCTTTCAAACTTACTCTATTAGACATATATATTAGGTATTAGACATACATTTTTTTCTTTAATGTAACAAAGTTTTTTCAGTTTGCTTAATGATTATTTTTACTTTTCAAAATCTGCTCAGAAGCACCAGAAAAAGATTGGCTGACACAGGGCTCAGGACGCTTGGAGATCTGCACTGGCTCAGAGGGTAACACAAACAATCCTCTCAAGGAGCTCAGTGCATCACATTTACCTGCATAGGGTCATACACTGATATTTCCCATCTGGGACTGGAAATACACATTTTGTGCTAGGGACAAGCCACCTTCAAAATCTTCAACTTCTCCTGCAGCTCACCTTAATTAGTGAGGACATTATGGCACAGATCAGCAGTGTCCTTTTGTTTCTACCTGTAGCTTCTTTACTGATGTTCTAGAAGAGGAATATCTGCCATAAGCAACTGTTTAGGCTTGGCACTAATACCATGTGAAATGTTATGGCCTGTCATACACAACAGACCAGACTAAGTGACCTCATGACATAAGAGTTTAGCTCATTCAGGCTAGTGTCTGTACAAAGGTTTCCTATGTAGTACAGTCAAGCTTAGTATGAAACAATCCAAGAGTGAAGAGATTTAACATCAAACTAAACAGAAAGATGTCCTCCAGCATGGCTTTATCCCATTTACACTGAAAATACCTGACAAGCAAATCCCATATTTAGAGAAGACTGTATTTGAAGTCTCCATGTATTTGGCACATTCAGATATTCCCTACTATTTGTTAAACATTGAGGACTAACTACATGTCTGTCTGCTTATAGGCAACATTTCAATTTTTACACAAACTTAAGAACTAGGATTCAATACTTTAGTAAAAATTATAGTGTCTTTATAATAAAAAGCTTCTCCAGTACAAAAAGTGGTAGAAAAAAAAGTAACTTTTAGAGCATGAGTTTTTAGATGCTGCTCTTAAGGTTACAACAGAATCCCTAAGCAGAAAGAATGTTATATATTCACGTCAATTTGTACTTCGACGGAGACAAAAGTCATATTAGCCTTATTATTATATAGCTCATAATCTTCCTATTTTGTAATGAACCCTTTAGAAAAGCTTCCTATATTTTTAGCTTGATCTGATACCCTGGGAAGAAGTTCAACGAGGAACGAGAAAGTTGTTGATACTGTCTCATTCCAGGTCTGTTTCACACAGTTCACACGCATTCAGGGCTCAGATTAACCCAGTTCATTTTAAACAGCAGATAATTAAAAAAAAAGAAAAAAATTAAGCATCATAAATTACATTTCATCCAAAAGGCTCTTAAAATGCTTTATGGACTCTATCCACAGATCACTCCATCAGTCACCAAAAGCAAGTACCTCTGGGATGAAATGCAACAACTGTTCCACGGGGCACAGCATAGGAGAGGAAGTGAGGAATACCAGCACATCAAATTGCAATTGCAGGGGGAATTTAGGTAGGAAGAATGTAATTACCCTATTTGGAGGCTGGCCAGACCACGGGGGTTAACATCTTATAAAGAGCCCTCTAAGAATTTTAACAACCCCTGGTGCTCAGGACCTTTAATTTATATTAGCCCTGAGGAGCAGGGCTAACTGCTCCACTCCACTGGCCTGTATGCTGCTGTGGGAAGCGGGGAAAAAAATCAGTTTCTAGTTGTTCCCTGCTTCCACCCAACTACTAAGCACATTAATAATACTTACTCTGCAACTTCTGATGAAAATGCAGTACAAGGCAACACGATTGAAAGCTGCACAGAATCAAAGCAATTCTTACTGATCTGTCAAAAGCCACAGAGCAAGAAAATGTTTCCTGCTCCAGTGAGTAGCAAAGTCCTCATACAAAAGCGCTTGAGATCATCTCAACCAGTATAACAATAAATACTGTAAGGATACACACAGGAAGACATCAGAAATACCTACTGCTTCCCCAACATCAGACTCTGAGAAAGAACCAGGAAACTAAAGCACGTGTTTCATAAATGAAACGAGCAGTTGTCACCAATTACTCTTACTAATATATCTTCTGTTAGTAGATACACGTGTGTGTGTGTGTGTGCGCGCGCATTTTAATTCTCTTAGCTTAAGTAAAACCAAATTAAAGGCAACAATGAATATAGGAAAGATGAGCAGGAAGAAGAAATATAAGCATGCAGCTCATCTTACTTTTTTTTTCCACTGTTAGCTTTAAGCAGCTTAAAAAAAAAAAAAAGTTTCCAAGTCTCCTTCCTCCAAAATAAAATACCAAGTGAGGCCATAATGGAGCATAGCTTTTCACTCCCACTGAACTAAAAGCATTTGGAGAAAATTCCAGGAGACTGCCAAATACTCTTTGAAATTGTTTGCATTATGTATCCATACCCCACAGAATTGTCTTATTTCAACTAGTTATTTAGGCTCTTTATTACAGTCTAATTTAATACACCAGAGATGTTGTTACTTCATTGTTTTTAAACTTCTGAATGTCCAAAGGGGTGCATTTAATTTGCCTTTGACACGCATAAAAGTATCATAGTACATTGTACATTATTTTCTCTTAAAGCCCCTTGTTTCTTTCATCTCATTATGAGAAAATGAAAGAAGAAACAACGAAAGGCTTCACCAATTGAAGCAAAGCAGCGCCTTTTGGCTGTAAATACTCCTTGGGCACAGCAGAGATGCTGTATGTCACGTGGACAACACTACTGGTGCAGGAGCTCTGTGATTTATGCTAATGAGAAAAGCCACCTTGACGAACAGAAAACAAAGGACAGAACAGTTCAGTGCTGATGCAGATTTTGAACATTAGGTTTAAGTTTCACAGGAAATACCCAAGACCAGTGGTTACAGGAATCTCACAGTGCTGGTACATATCTGGGAGTCCTCGCTGGAGAGATGTCAGTCAGAGGCACAAATCATGAGTGATTTGTATCATGCAGTTTTATCTCAGGACTTATCAGCTCTTCCATGTGCTCTGAGGAAGAGTGAACGGTCTCTGCTTTTTAAAGAGGATTCACAGACCAGGACTTTTAACAGCAAAAACACCCTTGAAAAAGCACATAATTCAGTCTTTCATGTAAGACCGTCACACAAGACTGATCCACTGCAGTTATAAGGGAGAACTTACTTAGCTAAAAGTTTATGTTTAAGCAGGTCCCAGCACTGGATTGGCGTGTTCCTCACCTCCTCCCCAAACAGTTCTGGTACATTTCTCAAGGCTTAAGCAATGAGTGTTTTTGAGTCACTAAGAACTAGATTCTTAAAAGCATTTAGGCACATGCAAAGTTTTCACACATGCTGCTGCCTGACTTCTGAGCATTTAGGGAAACTCCAGCACTGGTTTAGAATCCGTGTACCCTTCCCTATGTTCAAAGATGACCAAACCCAATAGTGTAGGCTTTGAATGGCCACCATGAAAGGCAGAAATTCATACTTCAACAAGTTAGAATGCGTTACAGAAAACAGACCTGCTCTGAGGTTTGAATTCATTTCATGGACATAGAAACTGATTCCAATAGGTAGGTTACTTTTAGGGATAACCTGTGTCATTTTGACCATATAAAGATCTAGTCTAAGTTAAAAATTAACTCCTTTTCCATATCTATCATGTGGAGATCATGTCAGCTTGTTGGCAAATTAGAGCCAACACCAGTGACTTGAGACATGGATTTAATGACACACTATAACAATGACACTGTGCAAATTATGTCCACAAATTATTCTCATGTTTTCGCTTTTGACTTGACTAAACAATTGTCACAGGCTATGGAGCAAATTTTGTCTTCGTGATTACTAGAAATGCTCTCCCGCTCCAGCACCTCAAAGGAGGAGACCTGGGCTCATACATATTGCTTTCAAGCTATTCATGCCTGACCTTAAATACAGAAAATGCTACAACAAGTAAAGAAAGTGCTTCACAGATCAAGACAAAATGCAGAACACCCTATGCAGACAACTCTGAGTTGGTTTCAGGAGTTCCAATTAGGCTGTCATACAGAAGGCAGCTGGTAAGTGTTCCTATGAACGTGAAATGGATAATTAAAATGAAACCAATTAGAAAATGCAGCAAAACTCACTCTGGCCAAAGAGAGAGAACTGCAGGAACATCTATGCTATCGAAACAGAAATAAAATCTTTTTCAAACACAACAATATTAAAAAAAAAAAAAAAAAAAAAAAGAGTAGTTAGGTGATTTGCAGGTCAGCCCTTTTAATTTATAGCCAGGCCATGGTGCACTGAGTACCCTTTTTGTATTTCTCTAAATACATACTATCATACAGATGCAGCGCCCTGTGTCACATATGCCCAATAATTAAACAACATGGACAACTTTGTGTAGTTGTTTGCTACAACCTATTAAAAAATAACAAAACCCAGCAGAGGTTTTAGGCTTAATACAAGGTGGGGAAAAACAAGGATCGTATTTTCCCCTTTGGTTAAGGCAAACAAAAGTGGCCATGTATCTTAACACCTGGGAAAAGTCAGGGCATGCACAGCTGGCCGCGAGCTGGTCACACATTCCTGAGGTTACAATTACGGCCAGTGTTCTCAAACCAGGCTCACTGACAAGCAGTTGCAGATGGCCAAAAAGCTTATGTATGGAAATAGCTTTACTCAGCAAAATCTTATAAAAATAATGTATCAATAGGAACACTTGTATCTGTAGATATAGCACTTTCTCAGAGATGTTTTCTTCAGTTAGCCCACAGGTCATGTCACATAAACCGAAAACAGGAAAACTTTTGTGTTGCACATCATATGCATCATTTGGTACCAGCATATCATTTTCCCCACAAGTAGAGTCCCAGTGCTGTTAAAGTGGGGAAACTCTATCAGCATGTTCGGTTCTGCTCCCAGATTTCCCAACAGCCAGCCACATGGGCAGCCCTCTTTTCAACACTCCAGTTTGATGAGGGGACAAAGGGGCATCACAGGACTCATTTGTGTGTAAAACTTCATGCTTCAGACACTGGGATGAACAGCTACCAACACTGTGAAGTATGATTTTATAATCTCTGTAAGTAATGAGAAAGAAAATGTACTCGTGCTTTGCCTTTTCACTATTGACATTTAAAAAACCCCACTCCTACATGGAAACTTCTCTTAGGCTCACTGAAACAATCCGAATTCAAACATGGTAAAAACTGAATAATGACCTGGTTAGATATGAGAATAGAAAAAGAAGGTTTTAGTTATTTGCAAAACAAACCTTGTAAGATATTTCTTTAAGGGTAGTGTGATCCCATAATTTGGTGCCATTTTCTGTGATGCTGAAAGCATGGACACTTAATATAGAAGACATTACAACAGTTAAAACACAGGACGAAAAATACATTGAAGTGCAACATCTGATATGGTTTTAATTAGCAGATTTCAAACTCCTGAATGTTTGGGAAAATCTATACCAGAAATCATATAACAAAAGTTATTAGACTTCACACCAAACATGGCCAGAGCCAGTGATCAGGGCAGCATAACCAACCAAAATTTGAACTGGAGCCCTGATGACTATTTGCATCATTCAATGAAAACTTTTTTGTAAGAAAAGAACTTATCTTTTCCAAAACAGAATATGCAAAAATTGCACCAAGATGTGACTACAAATATTTCAATTGCAGATTTTTTTTTCAATTAAAAAAAAACAGAGTAGAAGAACAAATATACAAGAGTTTGTGCCTGCTATTCCCTGAGCAAGAGCCCTGTTATCGTCAACAGATGAACATCTTCATGACGTTGCACATGATCAGCAAGATTAACAGGTCACTATGGTTTTCATTTACTATTTGCTATGAAACTCACAACTTAAACTGACTTTGTGCATGTTTTTCAGATATCACACATACCTTGAAGTCAACAAATCAGAGATTAGATTACAAATCACTCACCTTAAATTTCTACTGATATTTTGTCCCAAACCAGCTGAAAGTAGAGAAGAGCTCTCCAGAGCTTCTGGCTGTCCATTTCATTGGGCCTTACACTGCACTCCTTGAGTCAGTGAAATCTCCCTCTGTGAAGATGAGGGACTTTTCCCAGAGTAAAGAGTGAAGGAACAGATCTCTTGTACAGCAGTAACCACAAAGTTCTCTTAAACCTATTGACATTTGCACACAAACTCATTATTAAAAAGATTTGTAAATAAAATAGTAAATGTGCTACCAAATATTGTAGGTTCCTATTTGCGAAAATGCCCAAGTCTCTTAAAAGAGTATTAGTTGTGAGGTAAATCTGCATATTCCCTTCTGCATATTGATCTTTTCAAAGATTATTTTATTTAGCTTGTAACTACCAGCACAAATGCTGATTCTAAATATATCTGCTGAACTCTAAATGACTTCTGTTTATAGAAATAGGACATAACAAGCTATTAAATCTTCCTTACAACAAACTGCTATGCCAAAATACTTGCTCCAGATTTTTCAGCTACAGACTTAGACTGGCAACCAGAAGAAGACTGGCAAGACCATTATTGCAGCATATTTTATCATTTAAGCCTTTCCTTAGGTGGACTTGATTTTAGTCTTGTTAGTTTTGCATCCACACAGGTTTAAAAAAATAAAAATTAAAAAAATCCAGTTGTGCTTGAAACCCTCATTATTTTATATGATTAAAGAATTCAACACAACACTTTGTTGCTATATGGCACCTAAATAAACTCAAAGAAACAGGACACAACAATAATGAAAAGCTGCATAATTGCTGATGTTTTGAAGTAATACAGTCAGAAATTATACAGTCCTGAGGACTCCACAACAAGTTCACAATTAGACAAGAATGAACTGCACACACCCATTAACCATTAGGTTCATGTTCATCACAGTGAAAATACAGCAGTGTAAGCTGAATTGCAGAATTGGGGTTTTCCCTCCCTGTAAACTCTGCATCCAGTTCAAGGCTGATTGAGCTGTTTCTTCAGTTTCTATAATCTACAAGTGGTTGGCACACTTTCAGGTGGTGTGTTTTCACGTTCTACAGTGAAGCTCACTAAGAGTATAAAATAGTACTTTTCTAAAAGGTCAGTATCCATTTTACTGCGATTATAGTTGATGCACAATCACATTTACTTGAGTGCAGACACAGATCAAAACAAGTTTCAAAGCCACACTTCCTAAAGGAGTTGGCAGCATTTTCAGTTGCTCAAAGGTCCTTGTAAATAAAGCATTAAGGCTTAGCTCTCCTAAATGGCAATGGGATCTGGAGCAAGCAATTTTGGAAAAGGGCATTTTGAAGCTGAATGTGAAGCTTTATGAAAAAGTTCTGCAACAGAGAAGGCTACCTTGTGGGAGAAGTAACTATATGAATTGCTCTGATGAGGGAACACTTGTCTGCAGTTTCACTTGTCTTTGTAATTATTAACAGGTTCCTGTTCTAAATTATGCACACCCAAGGTGTCAGGGAATGTCAGGAATGTTAACCCACTAAATAATAGTCAAACTCTGCCTGCTTAAGTGAAGGACAGAAATCCAACAGCATATTCCTTTGAAATAATCTATTTACTACTAGTCTGTTTTGCCCAACTCCAACAAGAATCACACCTTGATTCCCTCCTCACAGCTGGAACTATTTGCATTCCAAAAACTATTTTACATGAAAAATTCAAATTATCTCAAAAATTATTTCCCTTCTGTTGAAGTGAGATGACAGGACTCTTATAAAGCTACTTAATGAATGGGAGCAGGTTCCTCACTCCCTTTTTAATAAACTCTCTTACCTTTCATTGTGAATGTCTCTCATTTATCTAACATAAAAAGTAGCAAGCTAACAAGAACAAAAAAAAAAGACATAACCTCTTTATTACTTAATATTATATTAGTTTTACCTGACTAAGCATCTTTAAAATCTTTCACAAACAGGCTGCCTGACATTATAATTAAGACAGGATCTTAGTTCTATCAGGGCAATTTTGTTACTGCATTGACCTGACAAGTGAACACTCACATATAAATGCTTTATAAAGCATTCCTCTGTCAAAATGCTTGCTCCTTGAGAATATTGTAATTTATCAGGCATTTCAAGAGCTGAAGCAAAGAATATCGGTGATCTAAAATATCTAAAAAACGTAATGATTCAATTAATGCTGAGTTACTCCATGCATGAATGAACAATTTGACCTGGGCTTGAATACGGTATTTTAATAATGCAGCTGCCATATTCACTGGTCTCTACATTTCCTGAAAACTAATCTGCCAAACCAGTTATATAGTATTAATCTTCTGCGCTTCCGTTCCTGGAGTGTGAGTCAGTAACGCTCCAGAATCGCACGTCACCTCACTGAAATGCTGCATGTTTTATAACCTTTACAAATTACTCTAATTGTAAAATTAAGGCATAAAGATTTTTCAGTTGAAAAACTACCTTTGAGCATCTGAGTGGCAGATACAGATTTCTAGAAAACTCAGATCTGTTCAGCCAATAATTTTTAAATATCTTGAAATAACTAATTTTTTTTTTTCCCCCAAGTACACATGGTATTGTATCTGCAGTTTTGAGATTGTTTTTTTCCACGAGGCTGTCAGACTCATAGCTGTTCTTCATTTCAAAACCTTGGTAGCACAGCACATGTCGCATAAGACAATAACGAACTAAAACTATCTTCTCACCAAAAAAATCCTATGCACTAAACAAGAACTTCTTCTGTAGCACCTGATTGGCACTATCCCAATTACCGTGCTTGACCTAACAGTGCATGTTCTGGCAAAGCTTCACCTGTAATCAACTTCATATGGAGTTCATCTAAAATGCATGTTACCCTGAGCCCTCTAGAGCAATTTTTTTCTCCCCTTAAAAACATAGCTTGTTTCATTTCGGGGTGAAATTACAAATAAAAAAACAATCTCTGAGCAAAACCAAAGTTGGGGTTGCTTTGCTGAGTAATTCAGTCCAATCAATAAAATTACTGATGCACAAAAAGACTCAGCCTGGGTTGATGAAAGATTACAATAAATTGGGATAAACATTTACGACTTCAGATAAAAATGTGATTAAAATAATAAGTAAATATTCTTTAACTGCAGATGACAGCAGCATTACAGTTAATATTTAATCATGGTATTGGGAAATGTTAGGTAGTGGAAGACAGGATTAACATATTGCTTTAAAACATTCCATTACTTTCTGCATCTGTTTACTGATAATAAAAGAAGCAGCTGTTCTAAATGTAACATTAACAGGTGTAAACCGTTCATTTGAGATTTTAAAACAATAATTCTCCTCCCTTTCCTCCTTTAGCTATTCTGAAATGACATTACAAACACCCCTCCTATTAGCTTACACAATTAACTCATAACTGTTCAACCTCTCTGCATGTCCACAAAACGTATACATGTGGAGTTAGCTTCCTTCTCACTCTGGGCAAAAGGCTCTGTTCTCCTGCATTGCACATCCTGAACTAATGCTCCAGATGTGTCCCATAAAACGGTTGGTCACACTATTCAGCAGCTTTCCTTTAGCAACTGTTCTATATCAAATTTACTGTAAAAAAGCATCATAATTATGAAGTAACACTGTATCAAATTCACAGAACTAATATCTCACTAGGTTCAGTTAAACTATGAATGATAATTGAGCTTGAAATTGTATATTTACTTTAAATAAGTCCTCCAAATCATCTGCAACAATGTGTGCTTAATTCGAAGCCATTAACAAAAGATTTAACATTTCCACATTTATACTCTCCATAATTTTAGATATGATACTCCATATTTGGGGGGGGGGCGGGGAATAAAAGTAAGTTCTGGCAGCTTTCCATTTGCAAAATTAAATGGATGTACCTTAGGTTTTTTGGAATTGCTAACCCAGCCTTTTAAAATGCTGGGTACAAACCAAACAAAACTCTCAAGAATCCTTCCATATTGCTATTGCAGCCAAATAATTAAATCAGAACTACAAGTTCATTTAACAAAAGAAACCAAATACCATTACAAAATAAAAACCTGACCCGCTTTACATAAAACAAACACTGAAGACCAAATATTATAAACACTTTCAAAAACCTAAAAACTTCCTTGTTGATGCTTATTTCCATAAAAGTAGTACCAGAATGTTTGTAAGAAAGAAAAAAAAGCAATGATCCTTTGAGATTAAGGAACGTGTGCTTATGTAACTAAAGAGAGTTTTGCTTATGAGTATTGATTCTATTGCTAGATACCTTATATAGCCCATACCAGAATATGGAAATAGAGAAGAAGAATCTATTTTAACAAATCACAAATTACATCATATAGATTTTAGTGTTGCCAAAGACCGCTAAGTGCTCCTGAAATAAGTTAAGTATTCCTCTGGTTTTATGATTATTCTCTGAACTGCTACTACTCATACTAAAGGGAAAAAAACAAACAAATAATACTCCAAATCCCTTTACACACAGCACTGCTTAACTGAGAGGAAACAGAAACTTCATTATTAAGATTCCTACTACATTCAGAAAAGAAACATATAAGAGATGGTATCTCTATTTTATGTTTATACTCCTATTTGTAATTAAAGAAAAATATTTTTTTTAATGAGAACTTCCTGTATTTTTAAAGAAAATTGATATTCAGTGGTTTCTCACTAAAATAACATGCAACAATATGGGCAAGGCAGACACCTGAGCTGCAAGTACACGACCAGAACTGAACGTGCCCAAACCAGCCATAAAAACACCCCCCTGAAAAATGCTAAACTACATTCAACCAAAGGGTTTTGTGAGTTTTATTGTGAGATCATGCTTTAGTTGGAAAGCTCCCGATTCTCCCCTAGGGAACACCGCTACTCGCTGTAGGCGTATTTTAGGAAAGCGAACATGCTTCCATGAGAAGCATCGTAACCAGTAACACTTTGGGCCTGCTGGTGACGCCAAGGGAGGAAGGAACGATGCTCGTCCGTGGCCAGACTCAGACCTGCCGACCCTCATTTTAGTCAAAATCGTACAAAACTGAAGTGCCAGCAGAGGGCAGCGCAAATACGAGAAGTCCCTGAAATGCCCCAGCCCGGCCCCTCTTGGGGAAGCAGCTGCGTGGGTGCACCGTGTGTGGAGGGGACAACGAGGTGGCTGCCGCTCGCTCGTCGCTGGGACACGCACCCACCACGTCCTGCCCTGCTGCTTCTTCCTCTAAGGAAAGAGGTCAACTAGAACAATAATCCAGTCCACTGAGCGCTGCACATTTCAGGTTTTCCTCTTCCTTCCAAACAACCCACGGAGCTGGGGACAGCCTGACTGTCTGTCTGCAGGGACAAGCAGCCTGTGTATGCTCCCCTGAGAGCCTCGTGGGGTTCACCAGGCAATGACACACCCCAGTAGCACCCCGTGCTGATTCAGTGGCAGTAAATTGATGTGCCTTTCTTTTTGGGAAATGTTACAGCAGCTGCACCCCTTAAGCTTGTAAACCGAGAACTGGGGTACTTCTATTGCTTAACCAAGGAACATAAAACAGATGCATCACTAGAGGCATCAGTGAGAGCACCTCTAAGAAACAGGAAGTAACATTTCTTTTTCTCCAAACTAGACAAAGCGAGAGCCAGAGAGCCATCATCTCTAAAGCCACCTCCTATCAGCAAAGTACCTGTTTAACTCACAATTTCACCTTACACTCCTAACCACATGTACTGGTGGGGAAGACACCCTGACCTACCACTCCCAAGCTGTGCTACAGCACTTACTGCTGGTACCCAGCCACACAACAAACCGTCAGATCCCACAGAGCCAGAAACAAACTGCATGTGCACCTACCTAAGGGAGAAACCCACAGCAACTCTCTGAGATGAAGAACAGCAAAGGTGCCTAGGAACGAAGGAAGTAAGAAGACCCACCTCCCAATTGCCTAACCTGGGACACCTGTACGTACTGAAAATCCTGATGCTAATTTGATTCCATAGCAACTAAACACACCGTGGCACCTGTGAATACTCATTTCCCAATCACTCTTTGTCCTCAATCTAGGGCCTGAATACCCATTAAAACAACTTGTCCTCTGCAATGCTACTGTTACATGAAAGCACTTGATGTCGACTCAAGTGTTATCAAAGATATTAACATTTGCTTCAGTATAATTAGGATACATCTATCTTACCTATCTTTTGGAAAAGAACCAGCAATTACTAATCTCATTAAATATTACATGTTATATTCCCAACTGACTAGAAGTGGTGCACATATTCATTTAAGTTCCAGCAAAATCAGACTGTAGATAATAACAATAATAAATTTGACTTCTCCAGCTTGCTTTTGGCTTTTCTCACTGTAATGGCTACTCTCTAAACTCTCACAGTTTATATTCCAACAAGAATAAAAATAAACAAACTATAACCTTCTGTGTCCACCGCATGGCTGGGATCCTGTTTCCCCATCAGAGCCAAGAGTCATGTCTCCTTCCTCTGTCTCCATCCACCTTCTCACTTCGATTCTAAAAATTCACATCTTCTGCACTGAGTGACATTTACAGCCAACAAGTTTGTCAGTGACATTCTCATCTTGTACCTTGCTCACTCTTGAACTATCCTGCTTGTGTCCTTGCTCTTTATGAAAAGGATAAACTTACTTTAATGGCATGAAGACATAATCATAGAATCACAGAATAGTTTGAGTTTGACCTTTTAAAGGTCACCTAATCCAACCCCCTTGCGGTGAGCAGGAACATCTTCAACTAGATCTGGTTGCTCAGAGCCCCAGTCCAACCCGACCTTGAATATTTCCAGGGATGAGGCACCCACCACCTCTTTGGGCAATCTCTTCCAGTGTTTCACCACCATCACTGTAAAAAACTCCTTTCTTATATCCATATCAACCCTCCTTCTGTTTAAAACCATTACCCCTTGTCTTATTGCAACAGGCCCTGCTAAAAAGACAATCATTTCCTTTCAGAATAGAATTTTTATGTTGTCATGTACTGCTGTGATGTGATTTCTTAGTTCACCAGTTCAGCACTCTTTGATAAAGAGCAATAGATCAGTGACTTACATTTTCAGACTGTACATTTGCTTCTCTGGTCCCATAGTCCTGTCCACAAGGCAGCTTGCACTTGGGCCTTTCAGCAACCTTCAACCACTTACCCAGCAGCCACGGAAACACTGCAAAAGTCTTACCACCACATTTTCAGAGAGCCAAGATATGCTAATGACTGAAAAGCTGGGGAATTTTCAGGTGAGCTTTCCTGAAACTTTTAAAACATACTCTTCCAGAGACGCTGCATCTGCTATACACAGAAGGCCTAACGGGGTAGCTTTATGGAAGTAGGCTCCTACTTAAAATAGAGGAGTAAATATTGTGTTCTGAACCAGTTTCCCACAACCAGTATCTCTCTCTATAGCAGAGTATGCCCTAGTTATGCCACATTCTCCCCAAGTGAGGACAGTTTATGTTTCCACCCCCAAGCAGTTTGTGTGGTGTATATCACTGAACCAACACACATCCATGGGCATCTGATTTCAGTGCTAACCTGGGCTCCTGTGACCCTGATCCTTCCAGGTCACTGGCCAGTTTTGGTTGATCTAAAGTTTTTAGATAGATACTTTTTTTGTGATACTTTTAAGAATCACAACTTTTTCAGCGTATAATTTTTGGAACTTGGACTCTAGGACTTCAATACTTATTTAGAAGAGCTAAGAATTTCCAAACGACAACAACACCATGGATGTCCAACCATAATAACTGCATATTCCAATGCCATATTTAAATACTTACAGCTATCCGGAATTCCTTTGAAAATTAACATCTGATGCCCTTAGTACAGTAAACTTTGCCATGCTCTGTTGAAAGCAACTTCTAACCACTTCACATCTAAAAAATTTTGACATGCTGGTATTTTCTAAACCTGCAGCAATAAGAAAAGGATGAAACCAGTTGAGAACATTTCTTTAATAAATTCTTTTTAAAAATAGCGAGGACTAGTTTCTCTACAGTATTTATTTCCAGTTTACAAGTAGCATTTAAATACAAAAAGTCTCTAGGAGGTGAACATACGACAATGAAAAGCCATTAAAACAAAAGCTTTGCACAAAACATACTGAAATTACACAGTAATGATCAAAATTAAGCAAGAGAAGTATGACCCCAAACAAAATGTTCCATTTACTAAGTAATTTCCATGGAGCTGTGCTTGTCAACTTCTGGAATATCTGTTAAGTGATGAAAAAAAGGACGACCATGAACGCAGCCTTTATTTTCCTTTCCAAGCTGTTGCTTCATCCTGTAAATTGTGTTTTGTACATCTTCTTTTGACAAATGCAAGGGCAGCTGCCGAGCTAAACGAACTGCTTCTCCCTGTGGAAAGGAAAAACAAAAACAAACCCCCAAGAGTTTTAAAGTATCACTTTTTAGCACATTAGCCGGGGGCTACCAGAAAGCAAGAATTAAGCACTCACTGTTTAAATATCATTCTTTTCTGCTGATAAATACTCTGAATCCCAAAAACCTAAATGTAACTCCAAACATATCTTACTTGTCAGTTCGTGACATTTCTACATTGGAGCCATGCACAGTCGGTCTCCTGGTCAGGTTTGCAATCTTTTTCTTTTGGAATCCACTTCTGCAAGATCCTTTGTTTCTAGAGATCTTATTACCTGTTGGCATCATTCATTTCTAGGATCAGTTCAGTTAGTTCTCAAACTTGAGAACTGACGTAAATTAAGTCAGTCAGCCAGATAAACAAATTTTGAAAAATACTGTAGTGAAACCTTAGATTAATGTTGTATTTAGTATTGTCTATTGCATTCAAATTATCTCACAATACTAGAAGGCAGAAGTGACTGCTAAAGCACACACCCTCAAATAACTAAGCAACTTCAAAAAGAAGTTGTCAGGTTTTTTGTCTCCTCCTTCAAGATGGGCCTTCCTGCCATTGCCTTCTTTTCTTTACTTAAGTCACGTTGCTCAGACAAAAATGGATGTGGCATAAAATCTCCCTTCATATTGTACAAGGGCAGCATTACTGAGCAGCATTCACAGTGATTTAATCTGAATCTTCCTATTTTTTTTGTCTGAGATTCCCCCCCCCGCTCTTACAAGTGGGAAAAAGATCACTGTGGAATATTCTGTACCATGGAAGGCTGCTTCTTTAACCATTACCCTATTCTTTCTTCTGCACTGAACCGTGTGGACTTACAAGACTGCTGGTTGCCAGCATGTGCCTCTGGTAACCACAGAAGTTACTGGTGTTAACTAAATACAAGCATTTGCAGGGGCATATGGGGTTCACGGCATGTGAGATTTCACTTTTTGCTTCAATGTCTTAATTCCAGTGACAGCTTGCTTTTCTGGCAAAAGTAATATCCACTTATGTCTCTCTGCCCTTTCTCTGAATGAATCATAGGAATTTTTCTTCTTTAAGTGGAAAAGGTGCACTTTCCAATTTTCACAGGGTATGTCTCATTGAGGTTTACATGAAAATTAAGCTTCAATTAACACTTACTTTTCATAAACTATTACCTTAAATAATTTTATAACTACTTCATAGATTTACTTACATAAGAGATACATTTTGATGACTATTCTGTATTCAACTGCATTCTAGACTTGGTAAAGCAATTCTATGGCAGCTCTGTATTCTAACACGGAAAAATGCCTTTCTAGTCTGAAAACTGCCGGTGTAGAAGAATCACTTTGTGAACATCAGCTTTCAGCATGTATTACATGACACTGGATATGGCTAATGGAAGTATTTTGGTAAGCAATGCATAACCCATAAACCTCAGAGAGGATATGACATTCTCCTTTTCAAAAGTAGCTCCTGTTTAGAACACAATGACATTAATTAAAACAGAAAGATGAAGAAAGATTTTCAACCTGTTAAAGAAATTACATTGTTAAGTACAGCTGGCTAATACTTAAAAGCAAGTTTCTGTCTTACCTCCAAGTAATTTACCACTTTGAGAGGCCTACATTCATATACTTCCTTTGCATTTCCATTAACTACTGCACTCAGAATTTCTTTCAAATCAGAAATACCGTAATATGGCAGACAATTTGCCATCCCTTCTATTTCCAGATGACTTTCTGTAGCTGAAACACCTGAAAATACAAAAACAAAGCAGTAATTCATGCACTGCTTAAACTTCTATTCTGGAGCAATTAATAGAAAATTAAATGCCACTTAGTAAATTAGTCTCACAAATTCAATGCAATTAGAAAACTTTATTTGCTCCTCCCTTGGAATGAAAAGTATTTATTTGTACAATGTTTCATTATGATGATGTGTGCTTATTCACATCACAAATGTCTCAGCTTACACTAATTCAAATCCTAGCTGGCACTGTTTAATGCTTAAAACCTTTTGCAGCATTCCCAGTCTTGAGCACAGCTTTAATTAAAGCTTCTGTGACTTTAATTAAACATACATGAAATTAAAGTAGAAGCTAGTAATAAAACACAAGTTAGTTTGAAAAAACACTGAACCAGAATGTTGACACTATTTCCTATGTAATTGGTTTAAACATCTGTAGAGTTCAAATGTTATCATAACACATTCAGCTTCTACTGAAATAAAAAGCAGGTTTTTCTCCTACCACAGCTGAGAAAAAACCCAAGCCCTAAAGACTCTGTGACTGACTTCATATGGTATCACTGCTGCAGCAGGTACCACTCTGAGTAGGAATGATGAATACAAAATTTAAACAGCCTTCCAAACAAAGTACCTATTCAAGCTTTGATGATTAAGTGATTTCACTTCACTTTCTTTTTCACATGACTTGCAAAAAAGCTGAATGAAGTGCTCCTGTACAGCTGAATTTTCTGCCACTCCCAATCAGGAGCAAGTTCTCTGGTGGTCAGGCTCACATATTCTCATGCAATCCTTCAGAACTCTCCTCTTATTCATGCTGGGTGCACCGAAATCTCAACCCAACCTGCACAGCCACCTTCCCTTTTCCACTACTACACATCTAAAAAGTAAAGAATTTCACAAGGACAGCATGGAAAAAGTTAATTCATAATGAAAATAAATCCAGTCTTCTGTAACAGCCCCAGGTGGGATAAATTACATTCAGCCCAAATCACAAATGGTTTCTGTAAAGTCAAAAGAGATGGAGCCAAATAGATTGAATCAAAGTGGATTAAACTAACAAACTGTGATAAGGGATAATTCCTGTTCCTAATCCAAACAACAATGTGAAATATTTCAGAAGTGAAAGTATACATGTGACATAAGTTAACACAAGGTACTTTTATTAGCTAGTAGAACAAGACTGTTATCCATGCCCAGGCACTGGTTTTTAAATAAGAAGTCATAAATAACAGTCATTAAATAAGAACAGAGATGAACAGGAAGACTGTGCAAGTTTAAACTTTTCCTTAGTGTGGGTGTCGTTAGGTAATTAAGCTGTTGGGACTTCTAAGCTCTGTGGTACGAGATACCTTGACCACAGTGGTAATTCAACATAGTGAACCCCAACCTTCCAAAAAAATCACATAACCTTCTTATAGCTACATATTTAACACTGCTTTACATCTGAAACTTCATTTTGTTTTTCACCCAGCCTTGTCTTCCTTCTCTTTCCCAAGCTGCCTTTCCCTAACCACGGCCAGCAAGCACAGACATACTTTTATGTACTGCTGTAAACCTGTGATCAGATTCAGCTTAAAGCAAAATGTTAAATTATCTGAAAGGTCACCAGTTATTAAAGGTGAGATAATATGATGTACTATGCCAATATTTTCCCAGGGGAAAGCCTGCCAGTAAGGGACAGGAGGAAAAGATAAAGTCTCTTTAATTCCCTTCAGCTCTTTTCTCTTCATCTTTGCTTTAATGAAAGATTAGATTTGAGGAACTGCTCCAGACCGTTTGATTATGTTACTTTCTCTCTAAAATTAGAACTTGGTCTACTTGACAACCTTTCAATAATTACCTCTCTATATGCTACCAAAGATAAGACACAAAATTTTGTGAAGTTTCAAGTTTAGATTTTCAGGTTAAAAGCTTGTATTTCTGGTGCTTCCTTTTAAAATTTTGTGAGGATCTGGATTTGCAAAACATTTCCTATACACACGCCTCAGTTTCACCAACAGCCATTGTTCCATCTGCAAATTTTGACAGCCAGATTTGACTTCACCATTCTGCTCATTAATCTGAAGGGCAAAGGGGGCTTTAAAGCGTTTAACATAAGAACAAACAATACAAATCCTGGCTGAAGGAAGTTGTCTTCTTGGGTATTTCTGTTTGTGTGCCATCCTCCTTTTCTGCTTACAGTCTTTAAACTGCAAAGTAGCCCACTGCATGCTGATTAACAAGTATTTATCTGCAAGCCTTTGCAGGAACTCTGATACTGGCAACATTTGATGATATAAGCAGATGTCCAAGTCTCAGTGTACTTGTAAATTTTTTACAAAATATACATTAAGATTTTTGGGTATTCAAACAGCATTCCTCAACCAGTTTCCATGGTAGTTTTTATGAAATACTCTGCAACTTCCAAAGAACATATTTCCATGAACAAATAAGCTAGCTTTGAAATGACTAAAAATGTGGATTTCTCATTGCCACAAATTTCCCCTTTCTCTTTCCAAACAAAGCATTTACAATCATCTTTGGATAATTCCTTCTGGATGGCCAGGAAAAACTGTTCCCTTCCAGCTGCCACCTAGATTAGGTGACACTATAACTGTCTATCTTCCAGTCTATGGTCAAAATCAAACTGAAATTAAGTAGCAGCATGATTTTCCACTGGTGGGTTATGAGAGCTGAGGCAGCTTTTATTACCAAGAATGATTGGTTATTTACCTATTATTGCTCTTTGAAGGCTCATAGGCACATTCTTTGTACATGCAGATGTTGGCTTCTCATACTCTATCAGGCAGACAGCTCTACCCTACAAGCCTGCCCTGGAGCATGGCCCAAGGCCCACCATTATTACAAAAGCAGGTAAGCTGTTCCTTGCTCTCAGTTCCTCTCCAGCCAAGAATTCACAACTCCAGGACTTTCACAAGGGCAGACAGACAGATGTGCAGTGAAGGTACATATAACAAACACATCTTAAGAAGAACTGCACAGAAAGTAATCCCTCTTACTGCTTGAAATGCTTCTCTGCACGTAGAGGTCACTGTGAGCAAACAAATGCCTGGTAGATCCCAGAACACTGAGTATTAAATAATTTGCTTTATTAAGTAAAAGCAAACAGACTGTTCTCCCAAAGGTAGCATCACTTGAAGGCTCAGTAAAGCCTGAACATGAGGGGGTGGGAGGGCAGTGGAAGACAGACTGGAGCTCAGCGTCACAGCTTTGCAAATTACAACAACTGGCACATTCCACAAAGAAATCATTGGTTTTGCCTAACTGACACACTGACAGCAAGAAGCATTTTCTGGGTTATTTCACAACATGTTTTTCACTGTCAGCTATCCAGACAAAAATCTAGTTGAAAACTCCTTATACTGCTGAGCAGTTAATATAAAGAGAAATGGGGAGACAATACAAAAGATCTTAGTCTACCAAAACAATGAAGAAGATAGGGCACTTCCAAAATCTAGGATACGTGGAACAACTTTGGCTGCAGTCATACACGATCTCTGAACAACGTGGAGTAAATGTAAATTACCTTTCTGACTTATAACAAAAACACACTGAAAGGGCAGACTTATCCTCAAATAAAACAATAGGCAAGTAAGGCCTGGAACTCCCACACTCACTTGATCAGTGGAGACACAAGCCCAATGCAACATGGGAATCACCAAAGTCACCCTCCAAATTAAGGCAACTGCTCAGATTTTCTTGCTATTAAATAAACAGTCAGTTCTGTAAAACACCACAAAACCAAAAGGAAATAAGGAATGAATATATGGTCCTATATTCAAGTCATTATTTTAATCTAGGAAACTGTCCTAGTGAGGTGCACAGTACCAAAGCAAGGTGTCTGGCATTCCAAGTGAGTATCTGAGTATTATGAGTAACTTAATATATGATAACGGGCAGCAACTGTCTGGGTCCTTCTCTTCTTTGGCAGAATATATGTGGAAATTTAAATAAATAATCAGGGCAACCTACTAGACTAACAGTCCTCTTTAGAGAGCACCAGGGGGCAAGGAAAGCCTCTTCTGTGATTAAAACTGCCAAACACCAAACTGCAGCAGCTAAGTTTCTTCTGTTCTTGCTTTGGAAGATATTTTAGAGCTACTGATGGCATCACAGACTTATTTACATGGAACAACAGAAAGGCTTATTATTTTGCAAGAAGAAAGGATCAGAAACACCACTTTCCCATTCGGATTCAAAGGTAAAGAACAGATCATTTGCTTCTGACATAAAAGAGGATCTCTCTCAGAAAAACGAAACTTTCTACTACAGAAAATGAAACTCTTTGCCCAGGATGAAAAAGGAGCCATGCACCAGGGGCTATTAATAAGAAATTAACCAGCAGTCAGAGAGGAATACTAATGTGACCATGTCAGGGCTGAAGTCCTAAAGGAAAGTACTGACCTTCAAAGATACTACAGTGGACCCTGACAGCAAGAAAGAGTTGATAGTTCAGTTGAGAAACAGCAAAAACTAAGGCTGATCCAATTAATCAAAAATTTGGGAAAAAAATGAGAAATGAGTTACAAAGGTATATGCACAGAGAATGGGGTTTCAGTGTACTCCTATGGATGCTGCCAAGGTGAAACTCTCCAGCTGTTGTGGGTTAAGTGTACATTTTTATTCTGGACACCTCTCCATAGCAAACTGTGACTTAATCATTCACCATGCAAAGCAGGAACCCCTGGCCCCAAAAATTAATAATATATCCTGAAGAACCAAAATCTTTCTGAAGCAACTTCTAGTTCAACCACATCTGAATGCCCTGCTTTCAGGATGTGTCTGAATTTCAAAAAAACACACAAAAATACACACTGAATTCGGACAGAGAAAAAAATAATGCTTCTATAAGGATACTGAAGAATGTTTCATGAGACAAACTTGTTCTTTCAAAGTTGAGAAATCCTACAGAATACTCAGGTCTAAGAGGGACAAATCACTCCTGGTCCACAGACCACTTTCTGTAAAGATTATACAACAAGAATCTATGAACTAAAAAATCTCATATTGTTTAGTGGAATTCCCAGAGAAGGACATATAAGGAATGTTAATAATTAACACCTGTGTTTCTAAAAATCAGCTTTAATGAGTATTTGTAGAAGATTGTGTATTTCAGGGACAAGATTAAGAAAAAAAAAGAAAAAGAGGGACTGATGAAGTATTAATAAAAATCCTTGGGTCAGCTGGAAAAAAAGCTGGGAGAAATTCCATTAGTTTGCTGGTATTTCTACCTTCATCTGCAGTGGTATGGTCTTTTAATAAAAGAGGCTGTAACTGCTACAATGTCATCAGCAGAAGCTTATAAACATGACTGACAAGACTCAGATGTTATTAACATTTCACTTGAGCAGTTAAAATAGAAGACTGGGACAAAGAACTGAATTAGATTTCCATTCTTCACTGGGCTATCCGTATGGTACTGATCAAGTCCGTGACCATGGTTCATCAACCTGTGCAGTGCATACAAAGCACTCGTACTTTCGTTAACTGTAAACCAAACAAGAGCAGTTTCCTCACAAGACTCCCTTAAATTTACATCTTGGGAACACAGGAGTGGAAGACAGTTACTACCTCCCAGTTACTGTGTTGAGTTCCTTGCTATTATAGTGTACAATTTTGCTCTTAAACTAATCAAGCTGTCTTGAAAGTAGTTTCCCATTTGTGCTGATTTTGGCCAAGATACTCAATTTTATTCAGAGCAGCCAGTGTGGGGCTGTGCTTTGGATTTGTGCTGGAAACAGTGTCAGTAAAACAGATATATTTTTGGTATTGCCGAGCAAGGCTTGTGCGGAGTCAAGCCCTTTTTGCTCCTCACCCAACACCACCAGTGACAGGGTTGGCGGTGCACGGGGATTTGGTAGGGGACACAGCCGGACTGCTGACTCCAACTGACTACAGGGATATTCCACAGCATATGGCATCATGCTCAGCACAGAAGGTTGGGGGAAGCAGAAGGAAGAGGGGGACATTCAGTGTGACGCTGTTTGTCTTCACAAATCACTGTTACCCGTGATGGAGCTCAGCTTCCCTGGTGGTGGCTGAACACCCATGGGAGGCAGTGAATTCCTTGGTTTGTTTCACTTCCGTACACAACTTTGCTTTACCTGTTACACTCAACAGCTTTACAGGTCAACCCATGCGTTTGCTCACTTTTACCCTTCCAGTTCTCTCCCCCATCCCACTGTGGGGGTAGTGAGCGAGTGGCTGTGTGGGGCTGAGCTGCAGGCTGGGATTACATTATGACACATCTCCAGTACCACAAGATCGGTCAACAACCCTCCTCTTCTGTTGCCTACAAAATGTCTTCAAATCTTCACATTCAATTTATTCATGTCCCGTTTACACTAATTAGATTTTGAGCAAATTTACAATATCAGGAGGTAAAAATAAGTATGTGAGCAAAAATGCTAAGCCACAATCCCTCTCTCCCATATCTGTCTAGGGACATATCACAGACCTCTTCAGCTTTTGATTTGCTAGACTGAATAAAACTTTTAAGAGCTGCCTCTTCCAGTACAAACTTTATTTCCCTAATCATTATCATGAACACCTCTTCCACAAAGGTTTTGCTATTTATATAGAGAATCAGTCAGTCAGAAAGAAGTTTCCTTGGTTCTGCTGTGCATGATTCAGTAAGGAAAACAGCTTAGGCTCTGTTCTTCCCAAGAGCCAGCCTCTGAGTGAAGAAGTTGGTCTACATCCTTTTTTTGTACCTACCCTTAAAAGATCCCATATGTTACAGTACATCTGTCATCACTGTACATATGTGGGGATCTGTAACACATGAAGCTATAGCATTTCTAACAGCTCTTATGGTGAATCTTTTCTGTGAGCTGTCAGCTAGGTACTACCCCCAAAGACGTTCCCTTTTCTTGGAATTCTGCTGGAGAATTTGTGATCTGCAGAACCAACACCAGGTGGGTTTCCCCGGTTGTTTCCAACATCCCTATAAATTGTTCATCAGAAAAATGCATAAATATTTGAGCTGTCTTTCTAAGGTTAAAGGATCTTATATGAAACACATTTATTCTCTGATCAACATAGAGGCATTGAAAAGTATGCTCCCTCAAAAACAAGTCCAGATCAAACTCCATGGAAAGGTGTGGTGATCCTGTGACCACCTCTCTTTGCTGGCCCCTTGTGTCACAACTCCTACAGGAAAGTACATCATTAACCAGATCCAGCTCCTCGCTGGACCTCCTCAACTGCTCAACAGCAGAGGAATGGTCAGCTAAAGCAGAAGCTTCTGCAAGTAACACCGTGGAAAAAGATGCCAGGACTAGGGAATTCTCATCAGTTTAATCAAAATTGTCAGAATAGCAATTAAGGATATGGGCATTGAACATTTTGAGAAAAGAATTAAAAATAAAAGCGAGGAAGCCATGGATTTAAAAGCATTCTTCGAAATTCTATTAAAGCTTCCAGTTCAGTTATCCCTTACTCAGTGTTCTGTGTAGAAGATTACATTCTTTGCCAGGGAATAAAATCTCAGTGTTAAGGAAAGCAGGATACTAGTGCTTGAAAAGTCAATATGATGTAGAATAACATGAACTAAATTAACAATACCTTAAATCATTATATCATAAGAAACAAGCTCAAATATGACTACAAGATTTTAAAACCATCATACCTTCTATCACTTTTATCTGGAATCCATTTGCTACAAGCCTTGGATCTGATAAATAACCCGATCCATGGAAACTCTGGTAATTCTTCTGCATTTTATAAAGAGCAGCCATGTACTGAGATCCACCAATAAGACTGGAAAAAAAATCCCCAAAGTGTTAAAACCAAAATCCTTAATGTGAAAATTAATATTGTGCAAAAAAAACCACAGAAAAAGATAGCAAGTGATAAGGAGTGATCAAGACTTTTTAAAGTATTTTGAAGAAGCAATTTGTTTATAGACAAAAAATCAGAACTATTCACATATCTTAGTGAGTGACCAAGCTTAGGCATATAGTAATAATAATTATATCAGCCATTTCCTAATGCATGGGTGAAAGTCAGCTACAATCACATTGTGAAAATGCTCTGGAGCATCTAATTGTCTTCAGGGAGAAAGACTTTGTCTTTACTGCACTACCAATGAAACTGTTCAAAAATCATACTTATTTCAACTGGAACAAGACCAAGTGTGCTCATTACTTCAAGGTAAAAGTATAAAACCCAAAAATCTGTTCCTGCAGATAAATGAATGCACAAATAATCATAGAATCAACAAAGAGGGCCTCGCCAGAGTTTAGCCAGAGTTTACTGTGAATAACTATCAAATGATACTTCAAATAAATGACAAATTTTTGCTCAATATATATTTGTACAATACCTGTCCGATAACACAATTGGCTCATCCAGTTTCTCTACTGGTAGCTTATGGTTCATCAGTAACCTTTTACAAAGCAGGGCTTCTTCCAATCTATATGGATTCAGCAACTTCAGCTTCTTTTCAGTAACAAATATCCAGACATCAGGACAACTCTGGCGACGGATCAGGAAAAGCTCTTGTTCGCCTGAAATGTTTTTCTCCCGTCTCTGAAGGTGACGTCTACAGGAACTCAGAGAAAAGGGCACTGTCACAATTTTCATGGGCTGTTCAAGTTTCCCCTTCTTTTCCATCTGATCATGGAATATCTTGTCAAGCTTCTGCTGGTCAGCTGCAGAACTCTTTAGCTTGGGTTTCTGCTTTCCTGTCTCCTTTGCTGGCCGGTGCCCTGTGTGGGCACTCACTTTCTTGACCTCTCTGTTGTACCGTTCCAGGTCCTTAGATGCTTTCAGTTCGTAACTTTAAAGAGAAAACAAACCAGTGGCAGAATCAGATTAAAAGCCCCAAACCCCAGCTACCTCCCAACACCCTGAACTGGAAGGCAAGGTAACCATTTCAACAGCCAGGAACAACATCCATGGTTCCTTCAAGTATCCACATCAATATGCTTCCCACCCTGACAGGGATGGTAGGACCGGGATGGTAGGCCTGTATTACATTACACTTTGAAGACAAGTTGGAAATTGCCCTTCATCATGACAGCCAGCAAAACCTGCATGACTGAAGGGGGAGGTGTAGACTGCATCATATAAAGATCTACATACAGCAAGTTGCTTTTCACCTCAGTCCCCTGTTGAAATCAAATATAGAGTTTTGGAAGGAGTTTTGTGTCACAGGCACATCCAGCTCAATCCACAAAGTCACTTAAGCTTCTAGAGCTCCACAGACTTCCAGGGTACTCCATGTGGCCAGGCAGGAGTTTGGAGCTCGAATAATTTCACAAGCCACAGGCTTTACTTAATAAATGTATCGATTGATTTCAAATGGCCTAAAATTAACCACCTAAAGTGTAAGAATACAGAATATGTACTATTATCACAGAAGTTTGTCACTAATAAACCTACAGATTCTTCAAAAAGCACTCAATAACAAACTACTCCTAAATGCTGTCTAAATGGTTAAAAAATTATTACATATTAAGCCTCTACAACATGAATGGATTCTTAATGAGTTTATAAATGTCAGGGAGATAGCTAAACTTTTATAGATGCCAGGTTTATGCTTGTCTACAGCATATGAATCTTACTTTTTTGAAAGAAAAAGATGTGATTTGCTGAACATCTTTTTGCCCTTATTTGATATTCTGAACTCTAGAAGGCAATTCAAACCAGCCTGATCTTAATTAAAGAAAAAAGTAGTGCTATCATATATAAGTATTGGAAATAAGTATTTTAGCTGGTCATACTTATTTATTGCTACTTGCTAGAACAGTTTGATTCAATTATGTGTATTCATGCTGGAAAATTAAGGTCAACAAAAGGGTCACCATTTGCAATTAATTATGATGTGCTAGCATTCACATATGGTACCAATATTTAGTTAACTAAAAAAGTCAGCTTAAATAGTTTCTTGCAATAAATCATGTCCTAGAAAATATGGAGCAAACATTAAGATAAAAAACATCTGCTCCTTTTAAAATGAATGGATGAAATCACTTGAACAGAATTTTTTTTAAATCCCAAATTCATTTATAGCTTTGACCAATCAATAAATACTTTGTTTTTAATAGACACAACTGTAATGCAAGAAATATATTTAACTGTAAGAGAACTGAGCTTTCAGTGATACACTGATAATCCAAAATGAAAGCCCTTCCAAACAAACTCCAACTTGCCTGTCATTTTAGGCTACCAGAAAAATTCCAGCCTTAGAAACTCTAATTGTGAGGGTCTTGCAAATTCATACACATCACTATCAGTGATTTCCTCAGAATCAAGGAAAAACTGCAGGTTTACAAACTATGCGGGAACACCTTTGCCTTTTTAAAAATCCTTCCATAGAGGCAAGTAAAATCAACAAGTGCTACAAGAATAGCTTCTCCTCTGCTTTGTGAACTAAAACTGTAAATTCAGGATCCTTTTCTGAAGCTACAAAACCTAAAGCCAAGGAAACTTGCAAAACTGGGAGTGGAAGACTAGAATGAAGTCTAGTTTCAAAGGCAGCTTTGCTTTAACTAAAAAAAAATGGATCCACAATATATTCTTTTCCCCTTGCATCGCAAACCCAAACAAAATATTTACCATATAACAAAACCCTTTTAATATAAAGTGTCTCAGACCTTATAAGACAAACAATCTGAATTTGACTATTTGGAGCGAACTCTGACAGCAAAGACCACGCTACCAAAATAATATTTCTCCCAAGGCACAAATACACGCATGAAGAATTGCTGCAGAGTGCTGACAAGGCGATTTGTTAGTCCCATGATAAAGTGTGTGTAGCTTTGAACTTTTCCCACACCTTCGGGGTAACTACTCCTGCCACTGTTATGGCACTTGGAGAGATTTCTCCCACTCCTACCTGAGCCTGATATGTAAGAAACATTAAGGCCAGCTGTATTAAATAAGAGCAGAGCAAGCGCAAGAAATTAAATCCTGGCTTTGCAAAGCAGGGGGATATGTGATGCTGCCAACATGGACATGCATGGGAGCTTTCCTCTTCTATTATAACCTAAAGACCATAACATTTTATATTCCGGTTGTGTAATAAATGCTGGCTTGTTTTGAAAAGGCCATCCTGTGTCACTACGAGACATCTGTTGCTTGTACTATTCCCAAAAGAGATTTAAATTAATTTAGACCTGCTGGAGGGGCCACAGAGAGAAACAGAGATGCTGAAACCATGCACACCCATTGCAAAAGGCATGACTTTATCACTGAGGGCTGGAGGGCTGGAGCCCAGGAAATGTGGTGGTGAGCCAGCCAGGATGCATGAAGTTGTAAGTACCGTGTCCTCAGCAGAGCACTGGCACTTGGGCTGCCCTGATGTATAGACATTTGGTGTTACCTCTAGGTGGCCCAATTTATCCAGAGTACCTGGTAGGCAGGACTAATGTTCTCTGCCACAAATCCTCCTGGATTGCTTCTTTACAGGAAAAGTTGTCTGTGTGTCTCTTCCTATTTGATATTCCTCGAGGCAATTTTAAGAGATTAAAAGTGGAAAGAAGCTGAAAGAATCAAAGCTGAAATGGATGGATACAACCAGCAGTAAATTTTTCATTTGCTTCAACAATCATGGCATTCAATCCTATGTGTAAGGAAAACATATATAGAGAGACTGAACTACATTCAGTCCCACATATAAGGGAAACTTCATTACCAGAGAGGTCTCCTTCCTGAACTAATGCAGAGTTAATCTGTAGGCACACTCTTTAACATAACAGTTGTACGAGGAAAGCAACCATGAAATCCCAACAGCTAAAGCAGAGCAAATGAAAATTTTCTGAAACAGCTGGCAGAATCTTTTGTTTCATTTCATTAAAAGCATGAATATAATTAGAGTAGATTTCTACATTAAATTAATATTTCTGCTTATGCAGAGGTGGACAAAATACATTGTCACAAGTATGGTTTTGTGACCACGGTCTGTTGCTTGCTTAGTAAGCTTTAAATTAAGTAAATCAGAAGCTAGATAAAAAGGTTTTACTGAGCTCTGATATAGCTGGTATTCAGAACAAAGCAGATGTTTTCAAAGAAAGTCAAGAATTCAAGGAAAAAGATATACAACAGTAATCCAACAGGTATAGCTTCTGTTTCTTAACATTCTCCTAATCAAATCTCTCATTGGTGCTAAAATTACACTTGTTCAGCTAGTACAGTTTCCTTTTTAATGGTATTCAATTCCCTTCTCCTTGCTCCCACAGCATCAAGAAAACATATTGTCAGACCACTTCCACTGAGTTGGTTCTTCAGAATCAAATTTTCATCTCCCAAACTTTCTGCTACAAATCATGATACACATTCAAATCATTCCATGCAAAACTACTGAAGAATAACTTCTATTTTTCCTCATTTGTGTGATATCCTACAGTGTTTTACAGTTCATAAAGTTACAAACAAAATGTTGAAGGTTTTGTGTTTCTTTTTAACTGTCTAAAACGTCTCAAAATCTCTTATTAATTCATCTTTTACGATAACGTTAAGTTCCACATGGAGGACAACATTACCTAATACTTTAACTAACCCAACCCCAGCCCCAAATTAGCCTAAAATATTTCCCTTTCTTGCAGATGATTTTCCAAAACTCAGTGACAATTTTTGTTTTTGAAAAACTATGGAGTTTAACTATTCACAATGTAATGTAGAAAGAGACTTGGCCTTGTTTGAAACTGATTGAAATGCAAATTGTGCTGTACTCTCTGAACCAGCACGAGAATAGCTGTTTAGGGGAAAAGGTAATTCCTTCCATCATTTGACTGGTTTTTACAAATACAATTCTGAGGTAGCCTGTGTTGGGAGTACTAAAGATCCTAAAAAAGAATTCTCATTTTATAGCAATAAAGTTGGAAAACCTCTGGAGGAATTATATATATATACATATATCCGTCCCTGTACTGGTTTTCAAGGACAGATCATCAGGAGTGACAAAGTAAAGGCAGCCCTCAGAAAACAGAAGTTTGCAGGATTCACACAGTATGCTTTATTGCCTGCTATCTCTAAATAACCACTCAGCAAAACTGTCCCTACCCAACTGGTGCACAGCACAGTGGCAAAATGAGTAATTCAAACCAGCAGTGAACAACTGCACACAGCAAAAGATGACAACTCACAACACTGATGCTGATCTTAAAAAGTCAAAAATCTTTTTCTGTTCTGTTTTTTTCATAAATAACTGGAAATTTACAATTTTTTTAATTCACTATAAGTGACTCTTTGGTAGCTCCCGCATTTAGAAGCAAGTCGCAGCCTGAATACTTACTTCTTTTTTCCCTCTTCACTCAAATTCTTCCACTGCTCTTCAATCCTCAGCAGAATGTCTGCCATGCTGGTCTTTGGATTATCATTTATCAATTTTGGACGACATTCGTGAGTGAAAATTTCAAATGCAGACTTTGCTTTCTTTATTATCCTACTATTAATTAAGTCATAGGCTGTCACATGTCCGAATTTTTCACTTATCACATTTTTTTTCTTTACGCTTTGATTTGAGATTTGAGCATCATTGTCTTGCTCAGCAGTGTATTCTTTTTGCTTACTGATTGTTTCTCCAACTTCAGGAATCAAAACCTTAACAGGTTCTAGTTTGTCTCCTAGACCGTCTTTAAACGCACTTCCCATACTCCAACTGTCAGCAGAGATTTCAGGTAAGTCTTTAGGGACTGAGGCTTCCTCATTTTTATCTAGTTGGTCAGTATTTTCAAAACTCAAAAGATGCTCATTGTCGGCCTTTTTAGACTTGGGGTCCGGAGGAACACTGTTCCTCTGAATATCAGTTATATTTTGTCCATTCTGTTCCTCCTCACACAATAAACTTAAGGAATTGTCTGGAAAGGCATCACTCTTAGAAACCTCTCTCTTGTCCAGGCGACTGTGTACATTATCACCACAAGAAGCCTGATGATTTAAGCAGATCTCTGTGTTTTTTACTGCTTGACAGTTTTGCACATCACTGCTGAGTGAAAGGAATGAAGTATGAGCACGCAGCTCATCGTTTCCAGATGGTCCCATTTCATTACCAACCACATCTGTTTGTTCTGTTCGATGAACAAACATGTCTGCTGAGGTAACATCGGTTTTATTATTTTCACCAGGGACTGTAGCAGGTAGGGGCCCATACAGTGATTTCAACACATTTTCAACCGCAAGCAAGACAGATTCCTGGGGGGAAAAAAAAAAGAAACAAAACAGAAAATACACACAAGTGCACCCGAAAATGTAAGTCACAGATGCTGAGAACATGGAACAATATTAAAAAAATTATTTTATTCAGATTATTTTTCAGACAAATCTGGACAGATTATTGCATTTCAGTTGTTCACACATGCTCAAAAAGACCCAACTGGACACCTCCAGGCCCAAATATTTTGTGATAGGTATTCTGCTTCTCCAGTTTACTCTGATATCACAAAATCACTTAATTGCTTTCTTTACAACAGGGTAATGACTGATTAAACCACTACCAGGTTTAATTGATAGGGAGTTAGAAGCTTATAGTGAAAACAGGTGCACTGACAACATCCCATCCCATGCAAGTGTGTTTGTGTAGGTGCTTCTATTATACATGTTTCCAAGACAGCTTTGTCTTTTCCAAGAAAAAAGCCACCCAAAGCCATACAAAATAGAAATAAATTATAAAAAAAAAAAAAAAGGAAAAAATAAAACCCAACCCTTTTTCTAATGGCAAAGGAGAACTAGATCAAATGTGAGAATGCTGTGCTAATTTTCATACAAGTGGCACTTAACAGGCAGTACATTTTACAAGATTAACATAGACAAGGTTTTTGTGAACAGGGTTAACATACTGGTGTGACTACTTACATTAACTTTGAATAAGCACCTTATTACCAATGTAGTCTTTCTAATTTCTATGGCAGTTAATTGATGTCATCAATAAACTATACACATAATGGCAAAATAGTGGTTTGACGGGAAATCAACTCCCCTCCTGCTCACCCCCCACTAATGTATGTGGTGTTTAAATAGTGATTACTTAGTGTAGATATGAAGTATGAGACTTATGTAGGGACACTTATCATGATTCTACTTAGCTTCCCTCACTATAAAGACATCTGAAAACAAAGTGCTACACAGATATATCTGACAGCATAAAAATCTGAAATCAGCTGGGAAATGAATTTTGAATAATCCTCCACTTAGCCTGTTCAGTACTTTTTGATCAAAACAGTCCTGTGACAAAGGCAAGCTATCAAGTAACTAAAAAAAACCCAAACAAAAAAACCCCAGAGGCACTGTTTATCATCTTCCAACTTTTTTGTAGTCCCCAAAGCCCTTATTATGCTTACATAAATAAAAGGTTGACAACTAAAAAAAAGGGTAAAACCTTAGTTACCTTATAATGCAGCAAAACTTGAGTTTTATCAGGTGTTACATTCACATCCACAGCAGAGGCAGGTACAGTAATATTCAAAAAGAAAACAGGATATAAACGAGTACAGTCCTTGTGTGTCATCATGCTGTAGTACTGTCGAATTAACTAGAGATTGATTTAATACAGGGATGTCAGTAAAGGCAATAAAACAGATGAAAAGGCACAGAAACAAAATCTGACATTATAAATGCATAACTGGTTTGTTGCTTTTGTTGTTTGTTTTTTTTTTTTTAAGTTAAAGGAATGCTAAAAAGGTTGTCATGTACGCCAGAAAAATCACCAAAAGGGCAGTTACTGGTGGTTTCCATTTCTTCACAGACAAACTAAAAAAATAAAGAAAAAAGGAACAATTCCAAGATACTAATGGATGTTCTGAATGAATGTATTGATTGCACCTGGAAGAAAAGATATGGTGTGCCCAATGGATGCAATGGGGATGCAATGCAATGGATGGACTGCAATTTCAATGTTTCTTTCCTCAATCACCACAAATATTACTAGTTGTTTTTTAAAGAAAACCACAGCACACAAACACACTGTTGTCTCTTTCAGTCCAAATAAAGCCTGTTTGAGAAAGCAGCACTTGGACTACAGACCTGCTCTTTTCCCAAAACAAGACCAATTTGTTCCTTTTTTTAATACAGTTAT
This sequence comes from Lophotriccus pileatus, assembly GCA_035583135.1. Lineage (NCBI taxonomy): Eukaryota > Metazoa > Chordata > Aves > Passeriformes > Tyrannidae > Lophotriccus > Lophotriccus pileatus. The sequence goes on from JAWWES010000171.1 coordinate 31,442,611, forward strand.
AAATTTACAGTTTTTCTCAGACTCTTCTTGTTCTTACTATTTTCTCTATAGTCCTCCTAAAAACTTGTCCAAAAGACTACAGAAATATTCAGTTGTTTCAGAATTTTGGTGTTGTTAACTACAAGGACCAAATAAAAGATCCCTGCATTCCCCTTTAGCATCCTGGATCCCTCCTCCCACAGACATATATAGTGGAGGAAAGAATATGTTAACAAGACGAAAAAAAATAGAAGGTGTAAAAAATTATTAAAATTTAACTTTTCATTCCTAAATACTGTTTAAATAACATTAAATATATTGAAATACTTTCAAGTTATTTTAATCTTAATATTCCCACAGTCTGTCCTCAGCTGGCACTGAACTGTAGTAATAAGAGGTCCACCAGCACTTCTTCCCCATACATAGCATGGAGCTAAAAGTGATGTACAGCTTGTTTTCCATGTGGGTTATGGTAATTTTACTCTGTATGGTAGTATGCTGAAGCCTACCTTGAATCCAAGCTTCTGTGCTCTGGTTAAAAAAAAAACCCTATCTATCACAGGATTCAAGCTGAGCTTTCAACTCCCAGAAGAAACAAGCACATCTTATACCACGTGGAGATGGATTAGCCTTCTTTGGCTCTTAACACAGCAACACAGGTTCAGGGTTTACACCTACAAAGCCAACTGAAAACAACTTCATTTTCTCCACCTTAAAAGCTACACGGACACTTTGGCGTGATTGTGATTTTCTCTCCTGGCGATGGCAAGGATTAGGACAGCGAGGCTGCTCCAAGTGAAGCACTGCAAGGTTCAGCAGTGACAGAAACCCAAGAGTATCAAATTCTGCCTACACAATGCTCAGCTGTAGCCAATGCTGCTGCACTATCACTTTCATTTCTACCCAGTACATACACAAATTTAAAGTATGGGTGTTCGCTTGACAAGCCCACAACAGAAGTGGACAAAACAAAAACTTTACCGAAGAATTCTCTTACAGGAAACTACATAAAGTTCCCTTATGGGAGATTGCACAGGTGATTTCTGCAGGCTAATACAAAGAAAGAATCAGCTGTTCTGGTCTCTTGCATAGAGCATCTGAAATAACCTTTCTTTTAAACAGCCAAAAACATAACCTCCAGCTCTGTGATGGGGACTGCAGCAAATGGAACAGAACTGAGGCACCAGCAGCATCAGATTTGTGGAAGAGATTTCTGTTATAAATACCAGTACCTTCACCTGTAGCTCTCTGTTTTATGTGGGAAAAAGCTTGTAGATTGCCTACGTGTCCCTGTCCTCCGAGAAATCACATTTCTGCTCCTTGAATTAAAAGCCACATATTACCTTCAGTATTTCCTTCTGAAGAACTGGACGATTATTTATAAAAATGAAACTCCTTTCTGAACTTGAAAGACTTGTCAAAGAACTGTCTGACTCAGCTTTTGGGAGAAATCCAGAAAGATTTATCTGCAATGATAAAACAAATACAGTACAAAAGTCTTTTAGAGAAACCAAAAAGGCTCTTTGAGAGGTAAGATCTTAAAATGCAATTGTACAGGAGTCCAAGCCATTCAAATGCATGCACTGCTTCTTGAAAGTTACAATATAAAAAAATAAACACCCTCAAAGGAAAAAAATAGAGGTTGAGAAAGATGGGTTTGTATCTATTTTCCTTGACCAACTGACTGGGGTATTTCCCATTTGGACAGCCAGCTGCAGCAGGATGCTTCCTGCAGCTGAGGGCTGTGGAGAGCCAGGCCAGCAGCTTTAGGTTTGCTGGCTGTGGGACTGCCAACGTAACCCCTGCACAAGCTAAAAACACACACTGTCCAACCTGGCCCAGGCAACAGTGAACTACCCCTACAGGGAAAGCCCAAAACACACAATCTCCCCCCTTTCTACACACAGGGCACCTTAAATAGCCTGTCACAGGGCATTTATTCAGGGCACCTAAATTTACCTACACCACCTGTATCCAAATCATCTGACTCTCAGGAGTGCTGAGCACCCACAATTCACAGGCTGCAGCAGAACCTGTGAGCACACAGCACTGCCAGGGAACCTTGGAAACAACACATGATTTGTGTACCTAACTTGAACTCTGAGTTTTAAGATTTTTCTGTCCAGATACTTTAACAGGTCTTTTTAGGTCAAAATATGGCCAATGACTTGTGCTGCCTGTCCCATCACTTCCCCCTCTCCCTCACCACGCAACTCTGGAACTGTTGGATCAATTTCAAATGAATCTCATAAAGAAGCAGAAATCCCAAAGATATCATACTTCCACAATGCCTGTGATAACTGACAGCTGTTTGGAGAGGACAGCCTCAAGATAACGACCTTACTAAGGAAAAGGCAATTGCAACTTTTCAAAAGCCAGGACCCATCAGCATGCAAGTAGTGACATGCTGGCCAGCCCTCGCTCTGCCCCACACATCACCCCACTGCCACCTGCCCAAACTGATAGTGAAGGACCACTGGGGCATCATGAGGATGGAGATTTTGGAGATATGGGGAAAGTCTGGAGAATGTTCTGGTAGCAGGGTGGATCACTGAACACAGAAATGAGACCTCATTAGCCCTGCTTTTGGCAGAACCCCTTGTATTTACTAAAACCCAAATTATCACGCATTTGAAACGGAATTTAAAATCCCTGGGATTTGGCCTGTCCTTCCCATTTATCTACGTCACAGCATGTGCTCCCTTATTCCCTGTTGACCTTGTCAAAAGCATTCTGTGCTAAAGCTGGAGTGTTCTGGTCAGCAACGTTGTGCAGAACCAAACACCGCTGGTCAAGTTGAAGAGGTCTCAAATATCTGTTGGGTGATTATCAGAAAACAACATGCAGCACTTTCTAGATTTTATTCTGCAGCTTTAGCACATCCTCCCTGAATGTTCCCCCTCCATGCTTCAAGCTCCTTTTCTAATTCACAAATATTTGTACAAGTCTTTCACTTCAAACAATATTTTTATATACAGAAAACATTAAAGCAAAACTAAAAATCTCTGAATAACTCATTTAAGAACGTGCCAGATTTAGAAATGGCTGACTGCTGTTACTATTTAAAGCCATGCAGAGTATCAGTATGCTCGTTAAAAGTTATCCACAATTTATAAAACTTGTCTCATTAGAATTTTCAACTATGAAAGTATATGAAGTATAAAGACAAAATTACAAAGACTGAAAAATATTACAGAACCTTTGATTTCAAATTAGATCAACTGTTTTCAAAATTAATGTTTTAATAAAAAAAAACTTTTATACATATCAAAATATATCTGTGATGAGTGGACAGCAGTAATGCCTTTCTTTAATTATTACTTTTTCCCTGTGGCACATGTATCTGCTAAACTTAACCTTTAAAGAAAAAGAAGATCCTAGGAAAATTTCCTATGTGAAAGTTTTCAGCCCAGATGAGTCTATCTATTTACAAGACAGGGGACCTGAAAAGCATAAATGCTGTTTTGAACTTGTAAAAAGTTGTGCCAATTCTTTATTTGCTTAGTTTTCTTTTTATTTTACAAGTAGCTCTGGAGTTTGCATGCTTTGGAGTCAACTTGAAATGTGTTCTTGTTTCATTCAGTGCTCATAATGGAGATCTTTTGAAGACCAGTCTTTAAAATCCCCAGATCACTTGTTAGAGAAGTTTTAACTCTGCAGTAAGGTAAGCAAAATTAGTTTTGTCTTCAGAGCAGACTTTGCAACAGAGGAATATGAAGCTACACAGTGAACAAGTAGGAGTTAAAAGAATGAAAGAGCTGCCCTCTGGTCTGTGTACTGAATGAGGCATGGATTCTAAATGGGAAGGAAAGCTATGCCTTGTCCTTAAACACCTATTCCAATACCTGCACACAAGAGAGAAAGAAATGGTTACTCAGGCAACTTAATTCTGTCATTTTATAGTGTTTGGCTGCTTAATCTAGAAATGTCCACGGTTTCTGAACGTCAATTTGTGCATGAGCATTATGTATGGATCACTTATACACCTATAAATGATGCACGTGGTATTTTACACACTATTTAGAGACAGAGGGAGAGATGGAATGTTCCCCCACTTCTATTCAAGGAATATGGATGCCTCATGATATAGCAGGGAAGTAATGTGAGAACCTGAGTGCCTCCTTCAAGCTAGTCCCTTCTAAATACCCCCATGTCTTCCCTCTGGAGCCCCCTGCACTTGCCCTGTGGGCACATCCAAGCTACATTCAGGTAGGAACATCTCTGGATGTTCTGTTCAGACATAAGCAACTAAAACTTTGAAAACTACAAGAAGTGACTTTGCTTTCTTCTCCCTCATTTCACTGCGTTTTTGCTACAAGCATTCTAACAAACTCAAGATTTAAGTCTGAATAATGCTATTAAACTGTAAAACAAATGTGTAGTCAGACTTTTACTAAAGTCTGAGTAATGCTGTTAAACACCACGCTGAATGCAGCATTGCTAAGTTGTGTTTAAGAGCCATTGTGACTTTACAGGGATTCATCTCATCTGTGTGACTGGTCAAAATTTATTACTCCAAGATACAGAAAAATGCAACTTGGAGGGTTCCATAGTAGCAAGACTCCATTTTATAAAATGTCTTCAACAAAAATGGAATGAGAGTAAAAAATTTTTGAAAACATTAGACAAAGGAGAATAGCATGGGGAATTCCCTCATTTTCAATAGGGGCAAAGGAAGCCAAGTACACTGCATTTTCTGGAAACCAGCAAGTTATTTCCTTCAAATACATGTTTGATGGAAATTTTGCATAACTTGCCTTCTAAGTATGTGTTTCTTCTGCTGCTCAGGTGCCTCTCTCTGAAATTGAGGGGATACTCTTTAGAGCGCGAGGCTAAGAGGCCACGAAGATGAGAACGATCTAAATGCTTAGATATTAATCAGAGTACAACCTGCCTGTGGGCCAGGAATCCCAGCTTGGACAGCTCTGAGCAATCAGCAATTCTGCATTTGTCATCACAACTGTTTTTACTGCCATTTGATCAGTGCCACATGAGTCCTGATGGGATGATTCTTGGAGTGGATTTTCAATCACCAAACCAATTAATTTTACGGAGAGGACAGTAATAGAAGCAAACGCATTAATCGGATGTCAATCTGGGGATACATCCTCCTTTTCAGTCTCCTTCTATCTGAATATTGATTTAGCTCTCTTCAACAACAGGCTTTAAGTGAATTTGGGAGAAGGAAGTTTAAACTCACCTCAGGATATTCACAGCAGTGCTGAAAAGGTACCATACTGCCCATAACGGCTGTTCCCAGAACTGACATACAGGCCATTTTGTGATCTGACACCCTGGTCTTCTGCCAAATAACTGCCTGAAACAAATGGCACAGAGTCAAATTTTTGACATTATATTTGTTGAACTCAAGTCATGTCTATGAACATGCATATGCAACTGCACACACACTGTATATGTAACATTCTGTACTTTGACCCTCTGAAAATCACAACTTTCAGCGTCAACTGACTCGATACGGTACTTTTTGGCACATCTTCTCATATTGTATTACTTATTTAGACTCAAAGCCATTGGAAAACTAAGCAAAGCTTGTATTTATGGATGTTACGTGGCTAATCTGGACTTCTGTACCTGAAGCAATTGTTAAACACAAATCAATACAAACACAACTTCTCCTCGATACACAGCAGTAGGCTTTGTGTTTTTACTGAGCACATAAATTGAGGGTTCATGATGTGTCTCTAACATGGTGCTCAACATCTGAAGTTGGGCACTGCAATGCCCATGTTACTTACACTGAAGTGAAACGCTGTTTTGGTAGAGATCAGGCTATTAGCTGCCCATTCATAGTGCTCACCTGGATACTCTAGGTCTATGACAAGCCTGATATTTAGAAAGGAAAGCAGTTATTTGTCTAATGAAAACTTCGTAAAAGTTGGAAAGGTGAAAGAACAACTGCTTATTTGCTACATCTCTTGGAATACTATTGCAAAGACTTGATAAGTACTATAAGGCAAAGTGAACTCGAACTTGCAACAGAAGTTACCTGTCAAGTCCATTTATGGATACAAAAATTATTAGCTAGTTTGGAAGGTGAAATTTTGTCTCTCACTAATGACAAGTCCTACACCACATAGTCACAAATGTAGCTGAATCTGCTGATTCAACAATAAAAAATAATTTCCTTAGTTGTTTTTGTGCTTCTATGCAACAGACTGTTACATTCAGGTCCACTTTACTTTTGTCACTGTAGATGCCTAAGTGCATTTCAATATGCAACGTTCACACACAAAAGAAAAAAAAATTCAGCAAGTTGCATTTTAAGTCAGATGTTACAGTGCTGCTAAAATTTATATTTTCAGTAGGTGCTTGGTGCCCAATGAATTCAAAATGAGTTCACACTATTGTGATACAGGATATTAACCAAAAGTGTGGTGGGAGAAAAAAATACACAAGCACCCAACTCAAGAAATGCAATACGTAGCCTTAAAATTCCATCTGTCCTGTGGGATATTTGCTGGCCTTCAGGGGTGAATTCCACAGAAGAACACAGTGTTCCTGTAAAATGATACTCCCCTCCTACAGGACAGGTGGAATTGTAAAGCTTTGACACTGCTGAGCCTAAACTATTCCCCAAATCTTTAATTTTCCATTTCCATGTACACTCTGCAGCATTTGTGAAGTGGGGCTCTGCAGTCCTGCCTGAATCAAATGCAGCTCCTAGACAGCAGCCTGACAGCCCTTTGCACATGCTGGATCACAGCTCGGTTATCCAGAGCGAGCCTGAACCCCTTAAAACATAAAGGACAATTTACGTCAGGGAGGGCAGTGAATAGACAAGGGGGAGAAGGAGAAGGGAGCAGGCAGAGCCACGGGCTGGGTGTCCACAGCTCTGGCAGGGAGTCCCCACTGTGCTCCAGCAGCAGAGAGGGAAAGGACAGCCTGGGGCTGCCCAAGGCACGCTGCCTCTCAGCCTTTCTCCTCTACACCTGCTCTAAGTCTCCTCAAAGATATTTTGGAGTGATGAAAGAATCTGTCCTCTTCTTTAGAGCTCCTCTTATAAAACATATCCTGTACTGCTTCTATTTTAAAATTGATTACTTAAAATGGAAACACAAAGTGCCAAGCGATTTTTTCTTTACTGGATATATTTTAAATGAAATGCATGTGACCAAACTGAGAAAGACACTTGTTATATGACTAATATAAACATCATGCTGTTTATTTTAGGTTATGCTAATATGAGGCTGCAGGTACAGATATAAATCTTAGCTGCTGATTAATGCAAGGTTATTACACTGCTTGACCCGCTAAATGGCTGATACTCAGAACTGTGAAAAGATCACTTGAGTAAGGTGGAAAATGAGAACTTATTAAATGTAAACTTGCTAAAAGTAGATACTGTAATAAGTTCAGACCAGCTTTTCAACTAGTCATATATTTATCAGATATCAATACTCAGTCCTACAGACATAATTTTAGAAAATAGTTACCACTGTAGATTAAATTAAAGCTTACGTACTAAAGAAGCCAGGCCATTCCCAATTTCTATATTCCTAATTTCTATATTATATGAACATAGAATACAGTGTGTATTCATCTTTAGCCCTGACTGCACATTATGGAGCAACAACACAGCTAGTAATTTAAAGACAATTATTTTTCTAGACTCTGCAGATGTATCAACAGGCATTAAAAAATTCAAAGAGAAACAATGCCTGTTCCACTTATTTTAGAAAGTGCCTGTTTCCGTGAGGTTCCTGCAATACCCTATTTTTTTAACCTTACTTATACCCTTTAGTTTAGCTAAAAATACACCCCCCACACACCCCCCAAATTTTTTTTCTAGGTCAGATAAAGCGGGTGCTGAGGATGAGCCAAGGAAGAATCTGACTCCAGTCAGTATGATGACACTGCAGAAACAGCCTACTCAAAGATATATTATTACATATGGCCCATCTTGGGTTTTGTAGAGCTAGCCAAATATATCCCACCTCTCTCCTTGTTTCATTGAAAGGGATTGCATGATCTAGATGTTACAAAATGTCATAAGGTGTATAAAATCTACTGCACACATACAGAAGATAAGTAGGTCTGTGTGTACCTACTTCCCTCCACCCCAGGCAGCCCTAGGACATATGGACACTTCGTGGAGGATGACAATGTACATTTTAACCTACATGTTTCTGTGACTCCATGCACACAGGGAGTAGGCATCCATTGGTTCAGGATGCATGTACAGAGCCCAGAAGGATTCCTTGAAAAATGTGTCACGACTGGAGAAAGATTTACCCTTTTCTCACTGGGGTCCCTGGTATTACAGCACTAAGGATAATTAAGAGCTGCTCAGTATTTTTCTCCTCAAAGACACTAAGGAATGACAGAGAAAAAAATGCAGTTACTCCACGTTCCTAACTATCCTTCATATTTAGAACTTCTACCAGCAGCTACAGTGATTTGCAATCACAGGCAAAAGGAAAATCTTAATTAGAACTGGGAACTGGATGCTGTTTCCAGCTGCACCTACTTCAGTACAACTATGACACTACAAGTTAAACCAACTCATCCCATTATTACTACTTAATGGCATTAACTCAACAAAATAGACTTTTACTACCCAGAAACCACATATTTTCTTTGTTTTGTGACAGTCATATCCTGTAAAATTTGAGGGTGCAAAAGTCTAGGTGAGCAAGCAGTTGCAGGCTGCATGTAACTTGAACTGCGGGCTGGTAATGTAACTTGGGTTAGCTCTGTAAAAGAGAACTGTATTTCACAGTCTCTCTAATTTTGTTTTACATGCTTCCAAAATCCTTTCAACCTGGCATCTCACTGCAGAGAGTTAACTCTTTGGGCCAGTACATTCCTCAGCCTTCTTGACTTAAAACCTATTAGCTTACTAGGCTTCAAAAGAAAGCATCACTGCCTATCTGTTGAGAGTAAATGAACAGGAACAAAGCCAGGCAGCAATATCTCAAGTTTGAATTCAGCCCAAGGGAAACCAAAAGACCTCACACAGCAGTTCATGTACAATGCCTAGAATCATTTCAGCTCAATGATGCACAGACACCTTGCTCCCAGGGCTGGCACATTCTCTGCTGTGGAAGAAAACCTATCGGCCAAGATCAAGAATAGATCAAGTCTTAACCACATTCTTTAGAATCCCAGCCTTGAAAGTGTTAATGTTTTTCAGCTCCACGCCACAAGTGGTGTCTTGTTTTAAAACCAGTGGTAAGTTACCTTACCAAAAGAGAGCTCTTACATAAACCCTCTCTTGAAAACAGAAATCACAACCATTTTTCGATTTAGCTTACAGAACAATTATGCAACTAACCAGAATTATCTTCCTCACATATTTTATACTTGCCCCTAAGGAATCAGTTGTCCCCTCCATTTTGTAAGTGATGGCGGGACAACTATCAGTGAAGATATGCAGTAGAGAAACTCAAGACACCACTTTTCCACTCCTCAGATGCAGCTGACATACCTGTCTATCCCATGGGCATCAGATATTACAGCTATCAAGGGGATTTGTTGAAAGACAGTCATGTTCCACAGCACTGCTCATCCTACAGATTCCAGTGTATTCCCTGCTCAGATTTCCCTTTCGTGATACGAGAGCACTTTCTCAATGAAAAGGCTTTCCTGAGCATGACACAGTGGAGAAATGCTCGGATTTGAGAGCTTGGAGGTAAATTAGGAGAGGAGCTAACAGATATTACAAGGAGCCAAGGATCTTCATCTGGTAACACCTGTCTTTAAAGCCTTTCAAGAATTAGAGACTATCCAGAGTTACAAGTTTTTTGACTGCTTTAACCACACATGTTCAGCTGTGGGTGTTCAGAGAACCTGATCTCCTCTTATGACCAAGTGACCCACCTGCTGGATGAGGGAAAGGCTGTGGATGTTGTGTACCCAGACTTCAGTAAAGCCCTGGACACTGTCTCTCACAGCATCCTCCCAGACAAACTGGCAGTCCATGGCTAGGACAGGTGCACTCTTTGTGAGGTAAAAAACCATCAGAATGCTGAACCCAGAGAGTGGGGGTGAACAGAGTTAAATCCAGTTGGCAGTCGATCATCAGTGGTCCCCAGGGATCAGTATTGGGGCCGGCCCTGTTTAATATCTCTATCAATGATCTGAATGAGGAGATCAAGTGCACCCTCAGTCAGTTTGCAGGTGACACCAAGTTGGGTGGGAGTGTTGATCTGCAGTGTTGACAGGCTGGCTGGATGGGCCAAGGCCAACTGTGTGAGGTTCAACACAGGCAAAGTACTGGGTCCTGCACTTGGGACACAACAAGTCCCTGCAGCGCTACAGGCTGGGGGAAAAGAGGCTGTTAAGGTGCCCTGTGGAAAAGTGCCTGAAGCTGCTGGTGGACAGCAGCTGAACATGTGCCAGCAGCGTGCCCAGGTGGCCAAATAGGCCAATGGCATCTTGGCTTGCAGCAGGAATAACGTGGCCAGCAGGCCCAGGGAAGTGATTGTCCCTCTGTAGTCGGCACTGGTGAGGCACTTCGAGTGCTGCGTCCAGATCTGGGCCCCTCACTGCAAGAAAGACGTTGAGGTGCTGGAGCATGTCCAGAGAAGGACAAAGAAGATGGTGCAGAGTCTGGAGCATAAGTGTGATGAGGAACAGCTGAGAGAGCTGGAGGTGTTTATCCTGGAGAAAAGGAGGCTCAGGGGTGACCTTATCACCCTCTACAACTTACCACTATCTACAAGGTATCACTCTCACATGGAGGTCGGCCTCTCCTCCCAGGCAACCAGAGGCAGAACAAGGGGAAATGGGCTCAAGTTGCACCAGCAGAGGTTCAGGTTGGATATTAGGAAAAATATTTTCACTGAAAGGGTGTTTGAGCATTGGAAAAAGCTCCACTGGGAAGTGATGGAATCACCATCACTGAAGTGTTCAAAACCTGAGTAGAGATGGCACCTCACAATACGGTTTAGTGGGCATGGTGGTTTTCAGTCAAAGGTTGGACTTGATGATCTTGGAGATCTTTTCCAATCTAAATGATTCTATTGAAAGGTTCTTCACTGAGAGGGTGGTTGGGCACTGGAAAAGGTTCCTCAGGGAAGTGGTCACAACACCAAGCCTGACAGAGTTCAAGAAGCATTTGGACAATGCTCTCAGGCACGTGGAGGGATTCTTGGCACTCAGGAGTTGAACGCAATGATCCTTGTGGGTCCTATCTAACTCAGGATATTCTAAGATTCTATTAAAACTCATTTCCATAGCAGGAGGAAAAAAAACCAAACAAACACTTCCTAACAATTAAACTGCTGCCAAAAAACAGTTTCCAATCTGAATATGTCATTCAGAGGATGTACATCATAGCAAATTCCATTTAAATAATGGAAGGTTTAAAAGCCTTTTGTAAAATAGTAGTAACAAAAATAACATACCTAACTGTAACTAAGTACATTGCTAAGGAAGAGGGAAAATTCCCATGCAGCTTTGGAAACATCCTTTTTCCGCTAACCTTTTTTTAAGTGTACAAAGTGAGTGCAAAAGCTTTGCAAGAGCTAAACGCACATCTCAGATTCTGCAACACACACTGCATGTGTGAAACAGTAATTGTTTTGAGATTTCAGACATATACTGGGCTGCCATTTGAAAAAAGTGATGGATGAGAAACTGGAAACCTCAAGGAATTAGTAATAGGATATAAAGCATTTCACCTCTAGGTCACCAGTTCAAATTCAACCAGGTTGGTAGTGACCAAAAGTAGTTACCATCTGGCAGCTGTTCTCTGGCTGATGTAAACTGAGTTGAGGGTCTCAGCGCATTTCCTAGTGGACAGGTGTCCTCAGCACAAAAAAACACCATAATTAACTCTCTGTTTGGCTTTCTTAGCAAAGCCACTAAACAACGAATAGAAGTAAAGACTTAGCTGTATTCCAAGTCAGCATGAAAACTTGTTGGCTGCAGAGCACTGCAGATTCTTAATCATAATTCCTCTTTATATTTTATGACACGCAGATTAGGGAGGGACTTAATTTATCATCATTAAACAGAGTGGCTTTTCCAACTCAAGATAGAGCTCATGTGCTGCTATTTCTGCACAATACAGATTCATTTTCAACATGCAGCCAAAGTAGAGTTTGGAATCACAGTGAATGAGTGCAAAGTATACTGACATTATTAAAAATGGCAAATTTACCCTAATGCACTCACTCTGCCTCAAAAATCCACACTTATTACAGAAGACAGAGACACAGAAAATAACCCTGAGTTTGGATTATTTGATACAAACCACTGGTTAAGATTACGCAACTTTGTAAATAAGAGGAGACTTAGTGTAAATTAAAAAACGAAGATGGCATCTTTTAAGTCAACACCACCAGCAAAGGGTTTGGGGGAAGAATATCATCCCCAGTTATTTTTAAGAGTTTTTAAATGGACCCTGCATCACAAATTCTGACTCCTGACTCTTTCAAGAAACAAACAATACACAGTTCCAGGCAGAACTGTGTGTGACCAAGGCTTCAAAGTGTTATGCATGAAAAACATTGGGGAAAAAAACATTCCCTTATGCAGACTTTTCCTCAACAGGAACTAGAACATTTACTGAGCCTACTCATGGCTGATCTGTACTTTGCACAAGACATGGGACCAGCTGGGTATGGTATGACCTGCTGATGGGCACCATCTAAACCACCTGCCAACATAATTTTTTCGGAATAGCCCTGGAACTACTAAAAGCTGTGTTTTACCACCTCGAGTAAAACACAGCCAGAGTTCATAGGGGGCTGGAACACGGCACTTCGGGCTAAGGAATTTGACGCAGTTTAAGCAGTAGCTGACTTTGAAATGTTTTTAGCACGCCTTCAGATAACATTAACTTTAAATAAACTTGCTGAATACTCATGTAAATTATTTCCATTTGGCTGTCTCATTATTCAATATGCTTTCAAGGAACATGGTGATGAAAGAAGAAAAATACCTCTTTCTAACATAACCATACTGGCAAGAGGATCAACATTATCAGTATTCAAAGAATGTCTTGGCAGGATAAACCTTCATAAAAAGAAGAAGCACTAGCTAATCCAAGTTGTCAAAATAGCAATAGTACTTCAAGGGTTGATCTGCAAAGTGATTCATTATTTACTGCTAATGCAAACAAAACATTCTGAGCAGAAAGAGCAACCGATTACTTCCTATCTCGGAAATCCACTGATGGAGAGTACACAATAAACAAACCCTAGGAGGACACATACAAGAATATCTATTTTCTTACTTATTAAAAAACAACACAAAGGCTGGAAGAGCATTGTCTGATTTCTTTTCTGTGAAGAACCACACTTAATGGTAATATTTTCCAAACTAAACACAGATATGAAATAGAACAGGGACACCTTCCACTACACTACGTTGCTCAAAGCTCCATCCAATCTACCATGCTCCTTTAACTTCATATAAAATACAGTACTTTAAAAACTGGGGGGATTTGTTTTTTGTTTGTTTGGTTGGTTGGTTGTTTTTTTTTAATTTGTTTGTTTGGGGGTGTTTTTGGTTTTGATTTTTTGGCGTGGCTTTTTTTTTTAAGCACTGGTTTTGTAATTTATTGAGAAGATTTCTTTGAAATACACTTTCATTTACATCTTTTTCACTTACTACTCTTTCTAGTCTTTCAACCCATCTTTCCTTGTCTCCTTCTGTCGTAGCTAATCTGTATCTTCTTGCTCTTTTAAGCCTCAGAACCTGATCATACTCCCAAAGTGTATCTTCTTCCGTTGCAACAGAAAGCATTGGCTCAGCCTCAAGAATTTGTGATTCTACGAACTCCTCTGAATAATTGCATATACAGTTTGTCTTTTAAATGAATATGTAATCTATGAGATACATGAAAAATTAAGAATCATTCTAAGAAGTTCATTCTTTCTCCTGGTAGATTTTTAAAAAAAATATAACGGACACCACCAAAAAAAAAAAGTCACCCAACAACCCTATTCAGCAGAGTATTTTTGTGGCAGAGATATGCTGTAGAATCAGTATAGAAAAAACACCTTCTGATTGAAATTAGTAACTGTAATGACAATAATAGTTAGCATCTAGAGGAAAAGGTCAGGAATATTCATGTTCTGTGAAAAGCTAAAACAAATGCACATTGACCTACTGCAAGCTGCTATACATTGGAAATTCAAAATTTCAAATTTCTTTAAAGGTATGATAAAACAAGTAACCTTTTATTTTACAAGGAGTGAAAACATCAGTAGAATGACAGGAATTTGCATCCAAATTTTTTTACGTTCAGTTCAGCTTTTAATTTTCAGACTATTTTAAAGCATCTCCACAGGGACAGACCACACTTTCTGTCTGACTTCCTAAGCCTTTCATTTTCCCATCTCAGCAATAGCTACTGAGCGACCTCTTGTGATGAAACATTTGAGCACTTTCGCACTTGCCTTCCTTTCTTTCTAAATAAATTAAATGAACAAAAGGGCAGCAGTGCAAAATGAAGAGTCAAAAAAGTCAGCCCCATCTCTGCCATTGCAATGAATGATACTGCCTGAGTAGGGTATTGAAGAATGTACTTCTGAAGCCAAGGACAGGCAGTCAAAACCAATGTGCAATGGCAACTGTCACGCCACTCCTCACACCATTTTTGCAGTGAGTATTGTAAAAAAGACATGATCCCCTTCTTGCACATCATTATCATTGCATTAAAATAAGCAGAGAAAAAAAAAACCAAGATATGCAATAGTCTATTCAAAGGCGATGAAATCAGAATACTATGAAAAAATCATTTGTGACTTCCAAGAGAGGGCAAAACCAAACCACCAATAAAAAAAAATTAGTTTTATTAACCAACATTTAGGACCAATATTGTGAACCACTGCTAGATATGTTAAGGACCTCAGCATAATATGAGAAGCAGATACCCCTGGAGATCTCTGGTTTCAAACTCTCAGTGCTCCCAATGAAATAAGACTGCAAGTAGCTTCACTTCCTCACCTTTGAAATACTAATTCTGTAGCCAGCCAAAAGGCTGGCTTTTGTTTTTCACAGTAACTGCACAGCGATATTTAGAAATACTCACATAAATATAATCAGAGCATGTTAAACAACTCCAGAAAAGGAAGGGCAACCTGTTTTCATTTCAGGAAAGCACACAATGCCATTTCTTATTCCCACTAAAAAGGAACTGAAGTGAGAATGTTTGGCTGATAACTGGTCAAAACTGCTCAATGAACAGGAGGCATTTCAACAAATAACATTATTATAGAACAGAAATGGAATTGCTGAGGGATCTGGCCACAAGATGTCACTCTCTGCTTTGTGGCAACTTGGAAATTGATTAGCACAACTTTCTTCTCTGAGGTGTCAAAAGCCAGGGGAGTTCACTATTTTTAATTTGGATCAGGTAAAGGCAAGTGCTGTACACGTCATTTCTGTGGCTGTGTGACTAATTTCTGTAGCTGTGCCATAGAATTACCATTCAGTATGCTGTGAAGTCAAAATAGCCTGCAAATAGCCTCTGAATTAGTTCCCCACATCTAAATAAAGAACAACTAGCTCAACTAAAGCTCTTTGTTATAACATATGTTACTGTTCTTACACCCAGGTACCAAATTGTGTGGAATTTTTTAGCCTTTTTAAATAAAATCATTGTTATGTATTGAGTTCTTATGACAAGCTACCTGTATGAGCTATAGTGTCTATCCAGGTAAATAGACTAAACAAGTTTTTTAAATGTTTTCAGTTGGCTTTAGCTAACCTTTGATGAGGCCTCATGGTCTAGGAGGGTCTTTCTTCTTCGTTTGCAAAACACCACCACCATCTTTACTAAACATTAGCATGTAAAAATAATTTTTATACTTCATATAACTAACCAGGCATCTGTTGGAAGAGACCAAAAGTATCTGAGCCTGAGTTTTTGAAGTTTAAAATCAAAATCTCCAGCCATTATAAATCTACAACTATGAACGGAAAAAATAAGTGGAAGTCCAAAACAAAGCTATGATGCAAGAAAATTCCCAGGAATGAAAGATTTTATGTAAATGTAAGATGAATTGCATAAATTCATCAGAAACTCATCCCTAAGTAAGCTGACAGAGGAAAAACTCATTATTACCTTATTATGTATTAATGTTACTCTCAGGTCCGGCTTTATGATACCATATGCTGTCAGTAGGTCTTGGACTTTTTTTAGTTCTTCCTTACATTTTCTACTTGTTGAGTAAAACTGTTTTCTTACAGGAAGATTCTTGAACAAATTTAGGACTGTTACTGTGGTACCTGCAAGCAGATGATAAAAGCATATGTAGAAATTACACTGAAAGTACATCACGGGATATAGAGCAAACTTTATTCTTACTTAAAGAGACCTGTTTTTATGCTGCTGCATACAAAACAAACCCAAGTAATGCTAAATTAGGCTATTAGCATGAGAAGAAATATACCAAATTATCAGTCATCCTCCTCAAAAAGGTATCTATAGACCTCAAGAGCTGTGATTCCCCTCCTTCATTTAGAATTGAGCTTTCTTTCTCACACATTGACAATTGCGAGACTCGGCCCTAAATAAAGCTGAAGACTCTTTCAGTGCATATAAAGTTAGCTTTCATTAGTAAAATGTTTTCAGACTAGAATCTAATCACACATATCTGGAGGCAAAGGAACACTGTTCTTCATAAAGGGCTTTCACAAGCATTTGTTTTAGGGTATTTTCCTGAAGAGCCTCTGCTCAAGGTACAGTATACAGAGGGAGGAGGAATATTCATCTACCAACACAATCGCATGAATTCCTAACCCACAAGGATATTGCAAAGGGTTAAATATATGTCACAGAATGCAGACAATCATTCAAAAAATTTGACAAAAGAAAAGGCAATGTAAAATGTAATGCCTAAATCTTAATAAGAATCCCTAGTTAAAATTAGGTACACACCCTCACTGCAGGTTATAAAGGACTATGACTTTGCCTGGTCCTACAGCCAGGCTGCTTCCAGCAATTCCTTTGTACAGCAGCAGGGCAAGTCTTCCTCCTGTAAGCAAGGATTTTGCTACGTACAGAAACACAGTGCTGTAGTTTGGTCCTGAACAAACCTTTCATACAGACCTGGAGCACTGAATTTTTATAGCTGTTATTTCCACTGTCAGCTTGAAGTGATTCAGAGAAGGAGAAACTAGTTTATAATTACTATCTTGAACAACTTCCAAGCCATATTATTTCTTATGATATGACAACACATTGTCAGCTGACAGACATAAGGCAAGAAGTGTTTACAGCTGCAAAGACTTCATACTCAGCCTTCAAGTACAGAACAGGTATTTCAACATCAGATAAAGCCTCAGAGAAACACAAAATACTCCTGTTACAGTGCAACACCAGAACAGTGATATCCTACCTTGTCCTAGATGGGAAGGCTTTTTAGAAGTTATATGCCCGTTGCTATTCAAAGCATACTGAGTGCTGATATCATCATCAGCTGTCTTCGTTGTGACCAAAACCTGAAGAGAGTGATTTTAAAAACACATAGTTAATCAGGGACAGACGAAGTTCAGAATGATCTTAGACAAGCTTTGCTACCACTCTCACCACTGTGTTTAGTCACCACGATTACATTTAATCAGTTTATAAAATTTTCCTACTACAGGTGTTTCTTACAGGCACAGAAACATTCTGCATTATTTATTATTCCCGTTTCCATCCATTTAACTAAAAGCATTTTTATCACCAATACACAAAGAATAGCAATTCCTACTTCCTACAACACACATTGCTCTGTCTTCTATTCTAACACAGGTTAAATAAACAACTAAATCAATCAACAATTTGGCATTTTTAACCTCTGTGAGAGAGAACGCAGCCTATGACAAGTTCTTAAATTTATGTGAGATTCAACAAACTTAACGACTACTCTCAAACAAACAGTGTATTATCTTTCCACACCCAAACGTATCTGTCGATCACTCACTGCATGTTTTGTAAGCTATTAAGGTAATACACAGATGGCTTTAGCAAGAGCAGTCATAAACCAGAGTTCAGGCACCAGCATACTGAACAGCAGAACCACTGCACTTGAACCGCCTGAAAGACAAAGCTTATCACATGTACAGTACTTCAGGATATTTTGGGTTATTTTAGTGTCTGGTATGAACCATTTAGAGTTAAGTCATGTCTCTAGAGAGAAAAACAGTAGTTGGTTAACTGGAAATGACAATATTACAGATCTACTTAAAGGCCAATAGTAAATAACCTCCAAACTGAAACTTCAGGGGGCAGTTTGGGCAAGCAGAATGCAATGAATGGCAGGAGTGTTTAATTAATATAATTACTGATACAAGGATTGAAATAATACCTATTAAAGCACTTCATACACTCAGGCCACCTCCCATCACTTATGAAATGTACCGTAGAGCTGATGAGAGGCTCAGAACAGATGGCATTCTGCTCTGACAACTCACTGGAAGGAACCAATGATTGAGGTCTGTCATCATGTATCAAAACACCAACACTTGAAAGCATCTTTGGAAATCTCTATCCAAACACACAACCCACTTCTGCTTAGTGCAATGTGAATGTAACCCAAGGTAGCAAGGAATCAAGCTCTAACATCACTTGTCCTGACCTCAACAGCTGATGGTTCCAGTCAGACACAGAGATCAGCATGTTCTTGCAGGATCTAATCCTTGGTAGACTAAAAGAATCCAAAACTTTATCTTGGTGAACTATGAATATAGAAAGGCAGAGCACAACAGAACTGGCAGATGCTGCGCCTTTAACAGCCTGAACACTTTTCAGATGGTTTTGAACAAGCTTACTTACTTTCAGCCAACAAGTTAAATTATAAGTATCAGTACAGTGCCAATCCTCTTAACACAAACATATGGATCAGAATCAGACAGGCCAAGGAGCAGGTTCGTGTTTACTCATAGGGACAAAGTTTATGCAATTGCAGTCACATACTTGTCAAAGAGCAATAAGGAGCCCAGCAAGATCCCCTGACTGCTGATCACCTAGATAAGAAGGCAGAAATGGTTACTGGAATGGTAGCTATGTGGGCCATCAGTTCCCTGAAATTATTTCTCCTGGCCACCACCTGCTGCTCCTCACTTTGATTTACTCTGATTCAAGTAGCAAATTCATCCATACTCTTTGACTCATTTGACCCTGATACAGAAGAAAAGAAAATACAACACAACCTATCTCTGACCCGTTCTGACTGAGGAAAACAAACAGAGCACTGCTGTGACCAGTATGACAGAAGGGCAGGACTGACACTGGTAAGAAATTCCTATGATATGGCTTTTGGGGCTGGGGGGAAAGGCAGCATACACATGCCAAATGGTTTGGAGAGCATATCCCTGGCAGGCTGCTGGAACACTTCAAGGCTTTGCACTGGTATTTTAATAAAACTTTCACAAACACACACAGACAAAAGAAATCATAACTCAGAGACTAGACACATTTATAGCAACTGCTCACCTCTGATATGCTGCAAATTGATCCCAAAGCTTCCCCACGGAAACCATACGTTGACAACCTTTCAAGGTCTTCAGAAGAGCTTATTTTTGAGGTGTAGTGTTTAATGGCCATAACTGGAACATCCTCAACCTTGATTCCACTGCCATTGTCTCTTACTTCTATTTTGCTAAACCCGTAATTGTCCTGAAAAGAGAACAAAACACAGTGGAGCACTAAAGCAATCAAATTAAGGCACAAGTTTGAAGCAGCAAAGGTTACACCTTCCAGCTATCCACATGGAAGTAAAAGTTTTGCTTAGTGGGAGGAACTGAGCAAACATTAAACAACTCTGTTTAAGGAAAAAAAAAAAAGAAAAATAAAACATGTAGGATAATAGTGATGGTTTCTCTAACTAAGTAATGTGATTCATACTTTCTGGTTTGGAAACATCACATTAACATAAATATGGTAAAATTAAAACAGAAATTAAATAAAGATTTTTTTAAACTATGATGAAATTTGCAAAACCTAAGCTCAAAAAGAGACCTATAGCTGGAAAGCTAAAGACTTTTTCACCTCTTTTCACTTCTCTTACCTACTTGGTATCAATTTTTTTGAAGTTACCCAAAAGCAGCCCTGCACCCATTAAAGTCAGAGGGCCCTCACTTAGAACCATTTTCAATTTCAATCTTGATTTATGCAATTTCATTACTAAAGTAGTTTTCCAGGTTCTATGTTCTGTCTCAATATACAGAAGTAAAATTCTAATGGGGGTTAAGGCACAATTGGCAACAGTAATAAGGTTGGAAAGAGATATAATACTTTACAGAAAGAAGCAAAGGTTCCTAGAGGCTCTTTTAAAACAGCTTTCAAGGAAGCAAAGCTCAGTCTTTGTGATTTACCTTTACATATATGCGATACATATTTTACTGAATTTCAATTTAAATATGTCATTTCAATAAGCTCCAGAAAAAAACAGGGTAAAACTCTGAAACCCCAGATATTTACAACAGCTAAATTCAAGATGGAATTCAGGTTCTATAACATCTCCAATAGGTGCAGCAAAAAAGTGCTTCCTTCCAGCTACATTATAATGTGCACACATGAATCGCACCCAAAAGAACCACAAGCCAGGAGTAGAAGGTGATTAGAGCTGCAGGATCACCAACTGAACTTCTGTTACAGAAGCACGACTGGCTCTTTGAAATCAAGATTATGATGCAACACACAGAAAAATGTGCTGTCGTGTGTAATACATCTAGGCAGCCTTAAAACTGGTTTTGCTCAGAAGAATATCTTCTGTGGTGGCTTAATGGACAGAGCACGCAATGGTTGATCACTGAAAGCTGATTGATTAAACAGAACAAACTTTGCTGTCTCATCTGGGCCTATACTGAAAACAGTTATGAAAAAGTATAATGTACTCCCAAGGTTACTTCCTGAAGAGAAAAAAAGATGCAATTAAAAGCAAAAGGAAGGTATCGAAAGATATTATCTATATTCACAACAGTCTGCTTTAGGAAACATCAAAAGCCTCTGAGGTAGGCACAGAACTATATATATTTAACTAACTGATACACAACAGAAATGTGGGTACATTTCACTTGCTGTATTAAGGAACAGTGCAAAAGCTGTCTTCAGGTGAAAAAACAATGCTTTTGCTCATCTCTGAGCCAACCTCCTACTGGGAAGCAAAACAGAGCCTAAGCAGTACATCTCAACTGAACATAAAAACACATGAGGAGACTCAGACAGGAAGCCTTCTAACCCTGCTGCTCTGTGTGCTAGGGAAGGATTTGAGAATTTTACAACGAGCCACTGTTTTCCTTTCTAATTTTTACTTCCACACCATTTACCTGTTTAGGAAAAGTGAGATTTATCTTGAATCAAAATGTTACAGGAACGATTCTCTATTTCTTTTCTAAATGTTATTAATTTTTACTTGCACGTTTTATGTAAATATTACAGTGCTCAAAGTCTGTATTCTCTATGCAACTCTATGTAACATCTTCCTCCATGACCTAAATACTTCTGAGGTTGTGATCCTGTAAGAAGTTTAAGTTGCTTTGCCAGATTACTGATGTCAAACAGTATGATTCAATGTTGATACACAGCGCAAAGATGCTCAATAACGTCACCTATGGGAGTTTGGTCAATTGAGAAGGTAACAACAACAAAACACCAGCCAAAGCTTCCCACTACAGCTGACCACTGCCACAGTTTCTACCTGAGAACCATCTGAGAACCATTCCACCTGCAAGTTAACTCCTGCCTGTCTCAAAAAAAGTCATTCCTACATTTGTTCAGGCAAATTGGGTAACAATTGAAGGAATCAACCAGCCTTCCTAATCCATCTGAAAAAGGTTAAATCAATGAAAATGCTGCAGTTTTGTAAAAGCCATCAAGCTTGTAAAATTAAATTTCAAAGTTTCCCTTCTCTGTTATGACTCTGAACTAATTCAGAGTCAATGTGGTCATTGACTTCTATTACATGGTCAGAATTATTTAAATTTCACATAAAAGAATACCAGGAAAAAAATTCATTGTTTCACAGTATTACTGTCTAGAGTTGTACAGATTGCAGGTTTTTGCTTCTCCCCTAGTACCCACCGAAGAGCAATCAGCAAATCTCTTTCACTCACTGACAACCTGTGTAAAGCCAGGTTTGTTTCTTTAGAACTACAGTGATTTGGACTGGGCTGGACTGACAAAGAATGTAACTATGCAGATGACTCATGCACTGAAAATGGTTGAAAACGTTCTTTTTAATTGATTTGGGACTTATCACTATGAAAACAGGTGGTTGCTGTGCCGTGACAGCCACGCTGATTAGAGAGAGGCCTTCTCCTCCAGCTATCTGCATACCTGTAACAGCACACCAGGACAAGAGACAAGGTCTGTTTTAACCATTCTGGAAGACTCCAAAACCTTCTCTGTTGACTTCTTGCCGTTACTGATCAACTCACAGGAACTGATTCCAACACCCTTACCCCCATAACTGTGCACACACTGCTCACTTTGGGGGCTACTCATGAGCAAGATACTATGCAGTCTAAATACTGAGAAGACAGAGGTCATGACAGACCACAGTGAAGGCAGAGTAACTTCAGCTCCCTTAAGGAGCCTGTTCCTTAGCATCTGCAGGAAACCATTCTCAGATGGAAAACATTCAAGATTCATTCAGAAAAGGTAGAAGAGAGATGGACAAAGAAACAAGCAGAAACTGAATTGCCCTCCTAATGAAAAGCATTTGTCAAAGCTTTTCATTAATTTTTAATTCATTAATGCTTAATTCAGTAATATCTTATACAATTATTTGCATGGAAGGAAACTGGATGCAGTTCTGGATACATCCATTTATACAGGATGTTACAACGCTTTTCTCTTACTAAGCAGGAAACACTGCTACTATACAGCTGTTGACAAAACACAGCAAAAACAGAGATATGACAGCAAGAATAGCCAATCAGTTGGTCATTTTGCCCCATTTGGGAAAAAAAAATCAAATTCTTTACATAAGTAATATTTTGTCAGAAACTATCCTTCAGTGACACGCCAACTTTTTTAACAGCTTATAAAAAGAAAGTGTTAGAAGTAGCCAGAGCTAACCATGCTAATTTAGGGACCATGGGGTAATTTATATTACAAAAAGCTCTAGCAAGGCCATCAACCTTTTCCACTGTTTCCACTTTCACATTCCTTACAATATTTTGTAATGAGCATTAAATATGTCAGCCTAGCAGCAAACTTAAGTTCAACATCTTTTAAAACTAGCTATTAGTCATAAAAAGTAAATTTTAAGTAGGAAAAGGAATATTAAGGAAGTTGACAGGTTTTTCCCTAAGATACACTCAGAAGGAGAAATATGCCCTACTGTTACAGCAGGGCCTCAAAAACATTAATGGAAACTAATTTTGGACCATTTTTACTTGAGGTAAAAATACATATTTATAAATACTATTAATACTTTGCCATTCCCCAAATCACAATTGCCTAAAAAATACATTTGCAGTGGAACAACTTCCCTTGCATCTTATTTTACATCCAACTCTTTGTAAGAGAAAGAAAGAGGATTTACCAGTTTAACATCAATACTTGTGGAATTGGCATCCAAGGCATTTTCTATCAGCTCCTTCACCACACTGACAACTGAAGTAATCACCTGAGAACTTGAAAGGAGACGAATAGTTTCTCCTGGCAGCTGCTTCATAGTGGAATAAGATTAAGAGAAGCTGCATAGAAAATAACAGAAAAAGAGTGCAAAAGGAATACCATAAATACACACTTCTAAGTAACCATTTCACAGCAACTTGTAAATGTTGACAAAGCACAACATAAAATTTTCAAGTTATAGTAGGTCCCAGCTTCCTCTGCAGTATGTGTCGGGAAAGAAGTGGGGAGGCAACACAGTGGTGCTGAGGGAAAAGTCATATCCAATGGCAATGTGATCTACTGGCAAAAATGAAAACCAAACCAAAAACTTCTTAATTACAACCCTGCCTCTCTGACCTGATATACTGTGTGTCCTCGGGCAGGTCAGTTTATTTCTGTGTCACTCTATCTCTCACATTATCAACCAGCAGTGATTTCTCTTTTTAATTATTTGAAACACAAAGGGTTATAAAGTTCTTGCTGTATTACAGAGACACTCTAAAATGAAGAAATCATAAGTGGATCTGTGAATTTTAGTATACATTTCTGTTAAGCACCCAAATCAACACAATTAACCAAGCCCGAAGAAAAACACCTTGTTGATCCTTGTAGCCTGACACAAAGAACTCAGCCACAGTTTTTCCTGCAGATGAGAAAGGGGGGGAAGATCCTTGCTAGTCATCTCCTTGAACCTCAAGAACGGTCCAAACAGGCTTCTTTTCTCCTCTGGGTTATGTTATGTAAAGTTATTTACACTGTTCTCCTGGCAGTCCTGGCTTCCCCATCAATTCAGTCCAAGGTATATGCTGAAGAACACAGACTGCACACTCAGCACCCATCCCAAGGATATGAGCACACATGGAGGAATGGAACACATCCAGATTTCCTCCTGACACAGTCAGGACATGGTGAGGAATTGCAGCCAACACCCCTGAGCATCACTACCCTGCAGGGTATATGCAGCTAATACAACAATTACAGGACACTACTCTGCCTCAACATCCTTCTAAAGACTGATACTCTTCAAACATAAAAGACAAAGCAAAAATGTGGTTACTCAGAGGGATAAAAAAAAACCAAACCAGTGTTACAAAGAGGAAGCACCATTAAAACCTTTCCAAGAACAGCTACAAAGAGGTTTTCTCTTTATACTGTTATTTACATTGCAAAGGAAGTTTTGCTTTCAGATGTTGTAAAAAGATGCAACAAACTGGTTTTCTACAAACTGGAAAAGGAGCATGAGAAGAAATGTGTTGTTCAAGATGGACCAATATTAATCATGTACATGTGATCAGAGAGGCAGGTTTTTAGGCAGGTTCCCTCACACATTCACACATTGTACAGGACTCCTGTATCAAGTGCTTCATGATTTACTCATGGCAAGTGCCAGATGGGAGCTGGATATCTCCATGAAAAGACACCAAGACACGGGAGGGTGTCAAAACAGAAACGCTGCAGATGCCAATGACAATTTTTCCATGAGGTGTGCCTGATGCAGGCAGTTTGGGGAGAGCAACCTGCTCCCGTGTGCCCTCCCTTTCCCGGGCCCAAACCAAGGGATGCAGCGCTGGGCACATTTCGGGAACACCTGTTTGAAGGGAGGGAGGGACCACGGGGGCCTTCCCACCGATGGCAATGCATCCAACCTCTGATGACTTTTAGCTAAAAGACACACATTTCAGCTCAAGCCACGCTACTCCCGTAGTTCCCACCGACCAGAAACATTACGACTGTGCTCCGTATTTTCTGTGTGTGGGCCCCAACACTGATGCAGCCCTTGTATCCCTCTGCACCGAGGTCGACACCCCAGCGACAGCCGCGGTGCTGCACACCCTCAGGAGAACCGGGAACAGAACCTCCATAAACTCCATGGCTCCCACCCCACAGACGCCTGGAGCTGCACCCAGACCCCTCCCCGCCCCTCCCCACGCGGCCGCCTTTCTCAGGGGTCCAGCAACTGAGGCAACTCTCTGGTTTATGGGGGACGGAGGAGGGAAGGCAGCAAGCTGCAGAGAAACCCTGCGGTCTCTGGAGTTTACCCCAAACCACACGAGCCGTCCGCAGTTCCCGGTTCTCGCTGCGAGAGGCGGGGCCGCTCCCACCCTGTGCTCGCTGCTCCCGGGGCCTGGCGCAGCCTCGGCCCAGGCCCGGCTCAGCCCCTGCCCAGGCCCGGCTCAGCCTGCGGGGAGGCGGCGGCGCTTCCCCGCCGTGCCGGGCGGCCCCGCGGCTGCGCCACCTGCGCGCCCGCCCCGCCGCCGCTGCCGTGGGCGGTGCGGACGGCCCGGCCCGGTCCGGCCCCTGCGCTGCCCCCGGCCGGCCCTGCCCAGGGCACCGCCAGCTCTACCTGCGCCCGGCGCCCCCCGCTCCTCTCCGGCTCCGCGGGGCTGCGG
>JAWWES010000171.1:31468609-31482564 GCA_035583135.1 Lophotriccus pileatus
CCGGCCCCCGCGCTGCCCCCGGCCGGCCCTGCCCAGCCCACCGCAAGCTCGACCCGCGCCCGGCGCCCCGCGCTCCTCTCCGGCTCCGCGGGGCTGCGGAAAGGTGGGGCCGCCCGCGGGGGGCGGAGGGAGGGACGGGCGGCCGGGGCCGCGGAGAAGGGCACGGGCACGGCCGGGCCGGGAGGGAGCGATGGCAGGGGAAAACACCCGAGCTGCCTCTCGGATCGGCCGGGAATAGTGAGGGGAAACGGGAAGGGGTGGTGGGTCACGCCAGGATGTGTCTCTAGGTACGAGCTCGGCGGGAGCTGCATCCCCAGGAGGGAGGAACGGCCCTCTCGTCGCCCATCGCAGGTAACGTGTCCCCTGCACGGTTTGAATGCCCTGCCACAAGGGTTGATTAATGTCGGCACAGCCCCGGATCGCTTGCGGGTTCATCGCCTCTGTTTTTATTATACCGCGTTTAGTGCTGTAAAATACTCGGGTATTTTGTGTTTGTTTTATACTCTGTACAGCACTAAGCCAGTTTGTCAGGAACAAATTTCCTACCAAAAGCAAGCAGCTTTTGCTGGTTAAGCGGTGCTTTTGTAGTCTGATTCAGATGAATGTTAAAAAATATCTCTTTCCTAGTTCCATACATAAATATACATAGTCCCACAGATCACGTGAGGATGAAGTAAGCAATGGTTTGTTGGGTTTTTTTTAAATTATCATTAGAAATTTTACCACAACAGGATGAGTGTCACCATCCCTAACTTGTGTCAATTTCCTTTTTAAATCAGCATATGAAATGGTTCTATGTATCTCTGCATGTGTCTGTTACTTAGAAACATTTGAACCCGTGCTCTAATTTCAGCCACACTTGAAAGATGGAAATTTCTGTCTGAAAAATAACAGATGGGTGAGGGAGGAAAATCTGAAATCTGCGCTCTACTGCAAGAAAAATAGGCGTGAATTAGTCCTTGGTTGTTCTTTCTAGCAGTAGGTGGCTGGGCAACTGGTATATGCAGAATTCTTTACTAATCATTATATGAACAAGAAACAGGAAAATTGATATGGAAAGTGGAGAATAACTCTGGATATTGTCATGGATGGAGAAACTAATTCAGAAGATGAGAGTTATAAGCTTGGTTTCTTACAGGTTTGCAAATTCAGCCTCTAACAGCACAGCTTGCTAAATTTTTTTTAAAGTGTTCCTTCTGTAACAGGCTTGTAAGTTTTGTTTCCTCTTTTTTTGAACAAACAGTTCCTAACTGCCCCTTTGCATTGACTTCTGTATGAACCATAGTTTGAAGATCTTGGTTTATGCACTGTGTTCTTTTCCAGACCTGCTTACTTAAAACAGCCTTTTCCCCCATTTGAAAATGGCATATGTTAAGTACTCCTCTGTAACAGTAGTCTCAATCTTCAAACAGATCTGTTTTATAGGGTAAAAATGAACGTAGGAGTTGCCCACAGCGAGGTAAATCCAAACACTCGGGTGATGAACAGTCGTGGAATGTGGCTGACATATGCGCTCGGAGTCGGCATGCTGCACATTGTCCTGCTCAGCATTCCCTTCTTTAGCGTCCCTGTTGCCTGGACTTTAACAAATGTGATTCACAACCTGGTAAGTAACCACTTGTGCAACAGAATTTGAAAAGTTGTTTGTGGGTATTCGTTTTCAGTAGCAAGGGAAGAGGAAAACAGCCAGTCTGTGTGGATAATGAAATCCTGCTGACCAAAACAGCATCTGTGCTTGGTTTGTCCACAGATGACTGGCTGTTTGGGGATGGAGGAGTGATACATGATCACTTTTGATTTAGGCATCAAAGTCATGAAATATTCCTTCCATAGTTATGTATTCTTTTAAAAGGCATTTAATTAAGCTAGAAGGTTGCAAACATAAAGTCATCACGCCAACCAACTTTTACAGTGTTCTGTATATTATTAGAAAGCTGTGCTGAATCCATAAAACATTATGTTTTTAATTTTTGGGTATTATCTGTTGATTTTTCTACATAAATCTGTTAGTATTCCAAAATGTTTCCTTTCAGCACCTTACCTCTTTTCTTGGACAGAAATATTTGTGTTCTGTTTCTTCTAGCTTTGATTTCTGGACAAGTTAGGAAAATTGTAGCTCAGAATGACTTCGGCATACAAAGTTATAACTATATATGACATAGGAGAAATATTGTTTGACAGCACTGGGAAAATCTGGGCTACTTTGACCCAAGCCCTGAAACCATTTGTTATTCAGTGGATCACGATTTGCATGATGACTTTTGTATGCAAAAGATTTCGGAAGCTGACGACCTTAAGAATCTTTCTGCTCCTCTCTCCATTTTGTTATAATCACTTAAACAAATGCAACTATGTATATTGGTCCTCAGTCCTTAGAGAAAAGAGGGCCATAAATCCAGCAATTTACATCATACTTGAAGTTTGCTAACTCAGCTTTCTCAGATTAACAGCAGAGAAGTCTTGACAAAAAGATAGTTCCTTCCTCATTTACAAAAATAATAGTTCACTGTAAAGACTGAGGATGGATAATATCCTCTTGAATCATGTAAAATTTTAATTTTTAGTTGAGCTTTTTATATATAGGTTTAAAACTACTGGTGGAATTGTGTCATTAGAGCATTTTGTATGTTATCTGTGACAGCATCAGACATGTCAGACACTTAAGATGTTGGCAGAGACAAGTATTACTAAATATTTCCAACATGCCTTACTGAATTCATTGCAAGTAGCTGTAATGACAGTGGAGATGAGAGCATGCACTGATAAGTAGTTTTGTAGTGGAACACTAGAAGATAAGTATAAATTGCACTTCTTGGATATTTCAGCATTTAAATGGCACTTCTTTTGGAAACAAATCCTTGAATGGTTTGACAAAGAAAAAAATCTTGTATTTCCACTAATGGAAAACGCTTAGCTTACCCTGAAAGCATTTTTGGTGGTCCTTTCTGCAAATACCAGCATGAAATAAAATGTCTAGTAAGCGTTTGGATCTGTCCTAAAAGTCTCTTTTAGGTTATTAAAATGGAGAGGCTGCAAACATCATGAATCCAAAAATTAATTAAACAAATCAATTGTCTTAGGCTCATAGGCCTCTGGTCTGGAGGCTGTTCCAGAAAAAAGTGGAATGAGACATGAAGTGACTTGCTGAAATTTCACCTCCATGTGATCTGGTTTCTATATAAAGCTTTCTATAAAAATTTTTGTATGTGCATAAGGCAGTCTGTGGTATTTTCTGATAGAGACTCTTGCTTGGAGTTGGTGTGCTCTCTTTGATAGAAAACAAATGTTTTTTAAAACTGGAAGAGGGCATACTCCCCTATGTGAAACCAGCAGGCCCAAACTGATCTTTCAGATCAGACCAGACATGGCTGGATCCCATCAAACAGGAACAGGAACACAGAAAGTCCCCAGTGGTTAACGAGAGGTAGCAAAGAGATGGACAGATGGTATTCAACAGATTGCTGTGGTCAGCTTCTAGGGCTTTGAGGGTGTGGGGGGCTGAGAAAGCTTTCTGAGGGTCTTGTAATATTGCCAGTATCTGTAGGTAGGTGTTTGCTTTGTGCAGGCTCTACCTCACTGCTCATTTAACACTGTGGTAATATAAATCAGCTGCCCCAAACTTGTTACAGTGCTTGTTAAAATTCTGTTGATTTAATGGAATTTTTGCCATCTAATGTAGAGGACAAGAGAGCAGATCAGATGTTACACAGACTTTGGCTTTAACTCTGACTGTGCCACTCACTGCACAGTCTTGGGCAAATCACCTCTTGTCTTTTCCTTGCTCCTCGATAATTTTCTGTTACAGGCCAGCAGCTCTTCTGGGTGAGAATTCACTTATACTCTTTTTTTTACAGTGTACTGAACAATGTAACAATTATAAAAAAATATAGCTAAAAGTGCCTCTGCATTCACTTTTTATTTTCCCCAGGGAATGTATGTGTTTTTGCATGCAGTAAAGGGAACTCCTTTTGAAACACCTGATCAGGGGAAAGCTAGGCTACTAACACACTGGGAACAACTGGATTATGGAGTACAGTTCACATCTTCAAGAAAGTTCTTCACAATCTCTCCTATAATTCTGTGAGTTCAAAACTGTATTATGGATGAATTGAATCATAAAACCGTGATTTCAAAAGCTGCAACATGATACATTGCCATTTACATTCTGAAAGCACTTTCTCTCTTTTCTTCCTTGTTAATTTATTTCTACATCACAGAGGTAGGGAGTACATATTTATAGGCCATGTGATCAAAAATTTTTCTTCATGCTGCTTTTGACACTCCATGTATTGAAGTCAAAGTTTGTAAACAAAGTTTGTAAATGGGGCAGGTTTTAAAGATTAGAAATGTTGTGAGGAAAACTTACTGGTAACTCTTGAAGATCTTTAAGAGATTGTGAAGTCATAAATATTGAAAATCTTAACCAATTGCCTTTGCAACAGCATTTATTAACCATTTTGCAACTTCTGAGTTTGGAGGAGTGTGTCAGTCCTCGCTGCATGGGGTCCGGTGTCAGTGTGGCTTTGTACCTACTGTCTTCTGTTTACCCTAGTTCTGTAAATGGCTTAGAAATTCTACATGCCTGTCTCTGTTGACAAAAGTAGGGTTGAGTAACTAAAGGAAGTCAGATACGTATTTAATGTCCAACTCTAAAAGTCTTCCTGTTTTTCCCTAAAGAAAGTTGTCCACTTGCATGGCAGAGTGAGGTGGGGGAGGCATGATGTTTAGAAAGTTAGTCCATAAAGGATAAAAACTGAAAAAATGTATGTAATTCCTCAAAAAAATTTTTCCAAGATAGCTCCCCACTTTGCAGCAGGAGTTTCGTATTCATAACACTAGTGTATGGTTCTCCTGATGCACTAATAATGTGTAAGTAGCTGAATAACATCTGTTTTGCTGGGGAAAAAAAAAAACCAACAATCTGATTGTCTCATTTCTGTGATGAGGATGAAATTACAGGCTCAAAGCATAAAGAAGTTGGTAGTGAATTGCGTTTTCTGAGGCACATTTCCTTATTTCAGATGAACAGGTTGTGCATTAGTTTTAAAGAAAAATATGCTGGAAACATCTGCCAGATGAGAAGCGCTTTAAAATCACGCTCAGCATAAATAATTTTTGCACTGAAAAATGTTTGCTAGGGCAACAGAACTGCAAATCTTTTGATAGCAAATCTTACACTATTTAAAATCTGAATGATAAATCAGACTTGTAACTGCAGAAGTCAAACTCAAACTCAAGTAGGCGGGGAGAAGTGGTGGAGGTAAATACTTGTGGTGAATTGCTTTTTTAACACCTTGAGAAGCTATGGGGAGACCTAGACCATAATTTTGCTGTAGATATTCTAGAACCTCACGTGAGATATTTGATACAGGAATAGATCAGTAAAGTCTTACAGATTACTAAAGCACTTTTTTTCAACTCTTGCTTTGTTTATTTTTTAGACCAGGGTGCCATCAGCTAAGCTTGCTCTGTTTTCTCCTGCAGGTACTTCCTGACGAGTTTCTATACCAAGTATGATCCGACACACTTTATCCTGAACACAGCCTCTCTCCTGACTGTGCTCATCCCCAAGCTGCCACAGCTGCATGGCGTTCGGATCTTTGGCATCAATAAATACTAAGGAGAGGGTTCCACACTGGCCGCCCCTGACATGGCTCCTGCTGCTCCCTGGGTGAAGGAAACGAGTAGTCTGCTGTGCCCAGTATCTCATCGTAGTCAGTGAGAGATGCCTTTACATCTGAGATACAATTCCTGCTTCCTGCAGCATTGTCTGGGATAAAAGCCGAGTTTATAAGAAGCTGCCTTCAAATACTTAAATGTGAATTGGAAACCTGTAGAAGAGAGATTTCCACAAAGAGCTTGGCAGGCCCAGCTCTAAAGCCTAATCCCTGCTAAGACTGTACATGTGGCTGACGCAAGTGATTTGTAAAGGAAGGTGCAAGTAACAGCTGAAATGGAGAGCAGTGTTTCACAAATGCCCATTATCCATAATGCAGATGGTAACTTTACATATAAATCCAGGATCCTCAATGCCAGGGACTGGTGAGGCTGCATTCTTAGGTTAAGTGAAAGTAGCTAGTTCCTGCTGTATGGACTGTAGGTGGTTGTGCTTATTATTGCATTGTATAAGTTTGTCTCACAGTAAGTACTGTGACAGTGAGCATAAACTGATGGTGTCATTCCTGCCTTCTCTGTTCTTGTGATTTTGTTTTTTTTTTTGTCACAATGACCGAAGAAAGTCCTTAACTGCCAGCTCAGGGGATTTCCACATCAACTTGATAGCTCGGTTTATGTGCGCTTTGGAAAATTGCCGATGTTGTGTTTATTTTGTTTTGCTTATTGGGACACTGACTTTTCTACGTGTAAAAGGGACATCCTGAAAAATTGGAATTTCTTTTTAGGTGTGGACTTTTGACTATTTTCTCTGATGTTGGCTGATGGGGTTTTTGTCAGTAGCTGAGAGGCCTGTGATGGGGTCGGGAAAGGGTTGCTGGTGGTGTAGAAGCAGCTCTGTTACAGCTGTGTCAGAGCATATAAGGGACACTTTGTTGGTTGTAAGTTAGAATAGAAGCTGAACTAGAAGTAGGTGAATAGGCAAATCACATGGACTAACTGTATGCTTTTGCAGGAAAAGATAACTTGCATGTCTTGGAAATGTGGAGGAATGCTGTGTTTTAGGGGTACCGCATAGTACGGGGTTTTCTTGTATATAATCAGCTCTGGAATTAGAGTGAAGAAGGTACATCTACAGCTCTGAGCACTTATGTCTCTTGGGAAAAGGATGAATTTTCAAGTCTGCCGTTTGTCTGTCAGCCAAAACTGGCTCAGATTTAACAGAAGACTCCATTTAAGACTTGATTTACATTTTGGTTGTAGTGACAGCCAGTGAGCTGGGAAAAAAAAAAAAAAATTAAAAATAAAAATAAAAAAAGACAAGCCCACAGTGGCGTACTTCTTTTCTTGCTGAGGACATTTTCTGGTTATTTACTTTATCGATAAAGGTACTATTAAAAAAAGGAATGGCAATGAGTTACGAATTTTCTTTAACAATTTAGTAATCTGAGTTCTTTGTGTTATTTGTACAGGAAGTGGTAACTGATTTTTAAGTAGTGGCCATCACAAGGCCGTGCTGCCTCTGACAGTCACTGCCTTGCGTACAAGTGGCAGGGACTTTAAGACACGGACCGACCTTAGGGACCGCAGGTCGCGGGGCGGGGATGCCTCCGGGCGGCCGGACAAAGCCCTTGGATGAAGGAATTGCGGCTCCGCGGCTGCGCCGTGCCCGGGAAGCGCCGCCCCGTGACCCGGCGGGGCGGAGCCGAGCGCCGGGAAGAGCGGAGGGGAGGGGGGCGGAGGCAGCGATAGGTCGCGACAGGGGACGGTGCAGGTGTGCCGTGACACGGGTGGAGCGGCCCGGAGGTGCCGCCAGGCGGGAGGAGCATCCGCCGGGGATCGGGGCGAGCCCGTGACCCTGGAAGGGCGGAGAGCACGGAGCTGCCCGGGCAGCGGCGCGGACACTCCGCGAGGTGCTGCTGCGGGGGCTCAGTCCCGCCCGTGGGGCTGCCAGGGGCACCACACACAGCCAGCCCGGTGAGGAACTCTACCCTCTGTAAGGTAAAACAAGACATTAGCTCCCAGCTGGTTTTTTCTTAGTATCTTAAATATGATGTGTGGCCATTCATAACTAAAAGTAATACCACCACTTCAGAAAATCACACAAGCGTGAAAATCCTCCAGTCATAATAAACTGTACAGTTCTCTTCTAGACATAACCGCCAGGTAGATTTTTAACAATGAACAGTGTTGCCAAAAGCCTTTTGAAATCGGTTAAACACAGCCGAGCTGCGTGGCTGAGAAGCAGCTCAGCTCACCCTGGAAAACAGTGTTCTCGGAGGCTGGTTTTGGGAATAGAGACGAGCTGTGACGACACGGGCGCTGCTGTGGTGGATGATGCTGGCTGTGTCCTGGGAGAAGCCCTGCACTGTCAGAAGGAAGTTCATTTACAGTAAGAACAGACTTCTCTGAAGGCTTTTGCCTTAATAACTTTATTGTTATTATTACTTGCAATATCATCCATATAATTCTTCTCTGCTCCATAAAAATCAGTAAGAGGTGGGTGGGAAGACATCCCGTGGGCCACAGTACATACTGCTTAAGGGAAAAGAAAGAAATGTTGTGCATTTCAAAAGTTTTTTCCAGTATTTTCTTTTAGAAAGGGACAGATTACTTCTCTAGCTTGAATTAAAGATGAAATCATTGTTATTGTTAAAACTACCAAATGTTTCTATGTTTTAAAGTGAAAATATAAGCATTGCTGGTTAAGAACGTGAACTAATAAGCACGGGGTTGTGAATATTTCATTATAGACATTGTTTTGGAACAGTGTTGAGATGCATTTAAGAAGTACCTGTACCAAAAAAGTCAGGTTACATCCTTTTCTGACCCCCTAGTGATAATTTAGTTCTCTTCAATGCCCTTTACACTAAACAAGGCATTTCAGAATGCACTAAGGAGACAGGATATGGCAAGGTTAAGAGGTGCCTGAAAACTATTTTTATGTCATTCTATCTGTTATGAAATATCAATGGATTGTAATTCTTTGGTTACTAGAACAGGTGGAATAATTCCTGTGGTGGCACAGCAGCTTCACAGAGAAAACATCGAGCGAGTGGTAGAAGAGGCACTTCATGTCAGTGGCGTTTCTGTACCTGAGCTTACAGCTGTTGCAACTACAGTGAAACCTGGACTTGCTCTAAGCCTTGGGGTGGGGCTGGAGTACAGCCTGGCCCTGGTGAAGAGGCACCAGAAGCCGTTCATACCCATCCATCACATGGAGGCTCATGCACTGACCGTCAGGCTCACACATCACCTGGAATTTCCCTTCTTAGTTCTTTTGGTCTCTGGAGGCCACTGTATCTTGGCAGTAGCACAAGGAGTGTCAGATTTCCTTCTTCTTGGACAGTCCATAGATATTGCACCAGGTGACATGCTGGATAAGGTAGTATTTCCTTACATAAGTGAACCTATTTTTTTCTTCTTTTTATTGTGTTTATACTACATAATGGTAGTAATTATCATCAGCCCAAGGATAGTAATTCAGTGTAATATAAATTTGATGTACTGAACAG
This sequence comes from Lophotriccus pileatus, assembly GCA_035583135.1. Classification (NCBI taxonomy): domain Eukaryota; kingdom Metazoa; phylum Chordata; class Aves; order Passeriformes; family Tyrannidae; genus Lophotriccus; species Lophotriccus pileatus. The sequence continues at coordinate 31,477,738 of JAWWES010000171.1, forward strand.
GGCTTTTTTTCTATTTTGAACAGACACAAGAGTCTGTTAACAATGTATACATAACATCAGTTGTAACATATGTACATTGATTATACTTCTAGTAAATAGGCAGCCTAACAACCAAAGCTGGTGTTGGAAGTTTCATTGACACTGATTATACAAACAAGTTGTATGAATCTGAGAAGACTGACAGTGCTATTTTAAAGGATGCTGTCAGGTTTCAAACAATACATATTAAAACATTTCATACTAGTTTTATTGCTTACAGTTTGAAAAGTGTGGTTTGGCTTTCAGAATTTTAAGCTTTCTGGGTCACTGACTACACTGTAAAATTGGTCACTTACAGTTTTGTTCTCAAACACAGACTTTTAAACAGTATTTGTGCATACTAAGTAAAAAATTGGGAGAGTCAGAAAGGGGACTGTCTAAAGTTGAAACCAACTTTGTTCCTGTGTATCTGGTAGTACAGTATGGCCATCTGCATGTGTTTCCTATAGCTTGAAAATAGGAATAATTAAATGTTTCCTGCAAAATTTGTTGATCCTCATGTTTGCCCAAATTGTTCTAGAATTGCATTTCTAAACAATTAATGAAAAAAAATTCCAGCTGGTGTTACATTTTGTGCTTGCTGTGCCCTGTTTGTAGTTTCCCACTGGATTAGTTTTTTTGGTGTCCAGATTTATTCCATGGACTCCTATACAGTGGTGCAGTTACACGAGGAACTGATTTCAAGTCTGTTGTTTATTTTCTCCTCAGGTGGCAAGAAGACTGTCTTTAAGAAAGCACCCAGAGTGCTACAGCATGGCTGGGGGGCAGGCAATAGAGCACCTGGCTCAGACTGGAAGCCAGGAACAGCTAGTGTTCCGACTGCCCATGAAACAGTATCGCAACTGCAACTTCTCCTTTTCTGGACTTCTGAACCTTGTCAATAATGCCATTGCACAAAAGGAAAAAGAAGAAGGTATTTTTAAACAGTCAGGTACAAACCATGTTTCTGATGACCCACACTCAGGAAAGCCCCTTTGACCATACGTTTTTGTAGGTATTCAGGAAGGTGAGATCCTGTCCTGCGCTGGGGATGTTGCTGCTGCTGTCCAACACGCAGTGGCTGTTCACATCATGCAGCGCACCTATCGGGCCATGCTGTTCTGCACGAAAAATAGCATCTTACCACCAAAAAACGCAACCTTGGTGGGTATGGTTCTTCTTCCTTTTTCTGTTTGACTATATAACATCGTTTGAAGAGGCAGATGCCTTATTGTACTTTCTGCCTTGACAGGTGAGGAAGATCTCAGTATGCATTACATTGTTAAAATACCAGGATTGAAGTAACAGTGATATAAATATTTACAATGAAGTCTTTCATAGTTGAGTTTTAAGCTAGAAAGGTATTTTCTTACCATCTAATTTAACCTCCCATAACAACTTAGGCCACACAATTTGACCTTGCGCTCCACAATACTGATGGCTGTTCTAGCTCCAGTGGAACCAGAGACTGGTTTGGGTTAGAAGGGATCTTTAAGATCATCTAGTTCTAACCTCCCTTCCACTAAACTGCCATGCTTTTATTCAAGAATGTCTTTTAGCATAACAAACTCACTTAGCATACTCGCTTCTGATGTTTTAATCTTCAAATGTGTTATTTATTGCTGTCTTCAGAACTGATATTCTCTTTTTTAAACAGGATGCAGGTTGAGTGTGACCCATCAGTACTTTTGAGTTAATGCCTTTTTTTGTCACTGTTGTCAGGTTGTATCAGGAGGAGTTGCAAGTAATCAGTATATCCGAAAAGGTTTACAGAATTTGGCAGATGCAAATGATTTTGCTTTACTGTGTCCTCCTCCAAGACTGTGCACTGATAACGGTGTTATGATTGCATGGTAAGAGTTGTTTCTCTTTGCATGTGCTTCTCTAATTTTCTTTAAAAGCTGACATCAGAGTCAAGAACTTCTGTTCGTGGTGACTGAACCACGTGCCATATTCAGAGAGTTATGACAAATATTTTATGTAATTGCTTTCTTGCTGAGGAATGGCATTGAAAGATTACGTGCAGGACTTGGTGTTCTACACAGGACCGACGGCATCCGCTACGAACCCAGGTAAGTGACTGCTCACTCACAGTCTGTTCCCTCAGGATTCACTGTGGGCTCTGAAAGGGGAAGGAGGTTGCACTAAAAAGTGGTAGAAGCTGCTGAGAAGCGTCCTTGCAACACTTATAAAAGTTACTGTTCAACATAGTTGTGAAATACAAATGATCATTTATGTTTGGTTTGCCTCAGAAACTTAAATTACCATCCATTGTAACAGTTCTGTGTGTTTTCCTACTACCACTGTGGTACAGGAAAACTGGAGCCAGTTAAGCTGCAATACTATCCCTTAGCTTCTCAGTCACCACAGACATAAGTCAACATGCTCCAAGTCCAACTGTGTATTCATAATGTGCAATCAGTTGAAAAAAGAATTTAAGATATATCATCTGATAATACTTTTTTTTTTTTTTTTACTGATAATACTGATTTCTTTATTGACCAGTTAGGTAACACTTCCTCCATGGATTTAAATAGATCTTAGGCTTAAGGCCAAACAAAAGTCTAGTATTTCAGAAGTACCAGCTGGTCTTAAACTTGGCTTTTTCTCAGGTTTCTTCCCTTTCCATTTTCAGGAAAACAGACTTGGACAGTCTCAATACAAAAAAAAAATTGTATTATAATTTTCACAAGTAAAATTATACTCTTCTTCAAAAATAACTTGCTGTATACATATCAGTGAATAAAATACGAAGTTTCACTTGCTGTAGAAAATACATTATTTAAGATTATCATAGAAAGAGGTACCTGTAAACCTCTAGTGTGCTTTGCATTCATCAGTTGCATGTAAATGGAGTTTAGCTGCAAAGCAACTTAAATCAGAATCTAAATAAAACAACATCCCCAAAAGGTGGCTTTAAAACCGTAACTGTGTTTCCCGAGTTTGGAATTGCTAGAAATGCAAATATTTCTTCAATGTAAAGATCTTTCTAAGTACAGCTTCAGATAGACTATTTTAATGGTCACACAGTCTTATAGTGCAGGGAACGTGCAAAAATACTGTGACTCTAATTGTAAAAGGGTCTGTGTAGCTGTACATCTGTGTAATATGGCAATGATGTTATTTATTTTTAACAGATACATAATTTTATTTTCTAGAGCTCCCCTTGGAATTGATATTTCAAAAAGAGTTGAAGAAGATTCCATCAAGGTGCCAAAATTAAAAGAGATACGATGGTTGGCATCGTAAAGAGTAACTTAGTAATGCAAATATAAATTGTTCAATAAAAACTGTTGCAGTGCTGTTATGTTTACTGACAGTATTTAGTTTACTAGTATTGAAAATCACCTGTCAGAGAAACAAATGCCATGTCTTATCACCAAAGTGACTCCATTTACTATTCCACAACTAAGCGCTGTTGGTATTAAAACAACTAAAAAAAAAAATTTAAAAGTGCACTTTCTAATAAACACAAACTTACACAAATGAAAATACCTCCATTTTATAAACTTCATAACTTATAATAAATTCATAATTTATCAATATTATAATTCATATAAAGTTTATAATTGACACTACACGTTAAAACCCCCCCTAACTTCCATGATTGAAGAGAACAGTTGAGGGCACAGATACTCAAACAGATCTCAATGTGGTTGCTGTGCCAGTGCAACTGAATTTCAGCAGTACCTGATTTTCTGATGCTGGTGTAAGAAGCCTGTTCTTCCTTACACAGAATTAAAACTTTGGGGTATAGAGATAGTGCCTTTTAGATTTCTCTTTTTTTTAAATTTTTTTAACAAAGAAGTTCAGTAAAGCAATGCAATCCTTCCATACACAATTAGAAAGACAAGCTAACTCAAGCTTCTCTTCAGAGGAGATCCATTCATATTTCTATTTCAACCCCATGACTGCATCCACATACTCACCCAGAGTGCCTTTTTTTTTTTTTTTTTCAAGGGAGACCTTTTCTTGATTTGTTTAGAAGAGATCTTCCTTGAAGGACACAATTAGAAGCAAAAGTGGCAGAACTAAAGCTCAAATGAGAGACAGCAAGCTAGGGAGTCAACAATGGACTAAGAAGAGCCTGGAGGGAACTTCACAGTTTCTCTGAGAACATAGGGAGCACCAGGCTGGGGACTGCCAACCAACCCATCCCTGCAGAACTGGCCAAAGACTGGGAGGTTGCACAGGATGGCCCCAAAACACCCAGGGTGCGTGTGTGATGTCTGTTTTCTGATGTCTGATGATGCCCGGATGGCAGATCTCCCAAGAGCTGACAAGACCCCAGACCCTCAGCTCTTTTTGGCTCTGGCAACCCAGGCCAGCTCCTCACCATGCCCTCCCTTCCAGAACCATAACCCAAACCTCCTTCTAAAGCACAGCTGCAGGACTAGCCCTGTGCTACCATGAAGCAATGCACTGAATTCAATATATGTGACCAACTGGACAGATTCAACGTGCTTTTGGCAACACTGACATCAGAAAGGGTGGGAAAGCCAACTTCTGGCTGTCTTATCTTTCCCAAAGCCCAGTAGTCCCTTCCCTCCAGGGATGCATTCATAGTGAGTCTCTAGTAAAAAAGTACACATCTACATGTATTACCTTATGATTAATAATAAGAATGTCCAAGTGTGTAAAAAACCCAGACCAAACATTCTAAGAAAACTCCAAAGATTTACTGCATTTGCAGATAGACTAGATCTATCTCAAGATGTAGTTCTATCATTCATGTTATGGATTATTTGAGATACTCAAAATAATCAAATATAATAAAGAAATATTTATTAGTATACAATTAAAAATTAT
>JAWWES010000171.1:31482664-31584929 GCA_035583135.1 Lophotriccus pileatus
TTTGTTATAGTGTTGTTTCCTTGTAAAGAAATGTTTTTTATGTAATTATAACCAGTTATTTATACAAAGTTTTAATTTAACCTATTACAATTCACCTACTGAAAACAATTTCAGCCTGCTGCATGTGTCAGATGCTTTTTCCCTGTGGCTCTCCAGTTTTGCAATCCGAGATCCAAACTGTACGGCCCTTTTTGGCAGAACAGTGGAGGCTGCGAGGCCCAACTCCTTGGCTGCAAGGCGCAGGATCAGTTTCTCACCCATTCCTCGAGGTAGAGTCAAGTCAGCTTTTTCTGAGACAGGCAGAGAATTGAGGAATGAAACAACATCTTCATCAAGAAAAGGAAACCTGAAAGAAAGGTACACGTGGGGAAAGACCCTTTAAAAACTTCATATGAATGGTTTTGGTTTTCCTCTTTAGCACATGCAAAGATTTCAGAGTCTGTGTCAATTCCTAACCATAGATGTATCTTAAATCTTAGTGTCACTGTACTGAGACAGTTCTCCAAAGCAATTACACTGTCCTGGAAAAAGAAACCCCATAATATATCATGTTTACACTCAGAAGCCTGGAAGTTTTCAAAAGTCAAACAAAGAGAACAGTAAAAACAAGGATCAGAAATGGTGGGTTTATACAGAATTAAAATCACAAAGAACATCAGAAACTATGATGGAAGAGCAAAACAAATCTTTAAGTAACACTTCTCAAGATAACTCCTAAGTATTTAAAAATACTCTGTGAAGCTACACTGTAACTTTGAAACAAAAATATTTACACAACAAATTCTGACCATTCTGAATTCCAGGCATTCAAGCCTAATCCCATGCATGATTAACAGCATTGCCTGTCTACCACTGCAACTGCTCTTGTGCCACACTGAAAATGTGCAACTAGAATGGATTTGGAAAAACACTGGCTCTGAAGATCACAGGAGAATCCCTTTCATGCACCTGAGTGGCCTCTGCTACTACACAACAACTAAGGAATTTTTTGCAAGTTGGTGGTAGCATGGAGGAAGTAAACACAAATAAAAGGATTTTTCAACTATTCGGACTTAACACCAGAAAACACAGTGGATATTGTCATGGAGTTACTGCATGGACAAGCATGCACAGCTTTTACATTAGGTTGTCATTCTCCGAAGTCAATCCCCAAATGACCACACCAGAACACCTCAAAGTTGTGCACAAGACTGTTCCACTTAAAATGATAAAACATACTTGATTCTTCCTATTTCATCTGTTGCTGCTTCTTAAAACCTCTAGATGGAAGTCAAGTTACTAAATTTCCTGAAGGAACTCTTCCACAGTATTACAGACTACCTTTCAAAAAACAAAACCAAAAAACTCCACAACACAATACATGTTAACAAAATTGCAACAGAACTAGAGAATAAAACACACAGAAGTTTCAATTAAGCTTTTTGTTGGAGTGTTAAAAACTGCATCTAACCGGCAAAACCAGTTTTGCTTCATGTTAAAACAGTAATACCTGGCTTCCTTTCCATGATCACCTATAATCCTGTCATCTCTACCCAGATTTCGGGAAGAAATGCGACCTAACTCCATTTCAAGTTCTTTGTTCAGACCCTCTAAGCCGTGTTTTTTGAAGCAAACGCGATGTCGAGAATACCCAGCAAGCTGTTCATCCGCTCCAATTCCTGTAAGCACAACCTGAGGAAACAGAATACAACAAATCTTGGTATCTGTGCAAGTTAATATGTAACAGATCTTAAATGTTTAACTACACCTTAAGGATATCAATTTTAACACACATCCTCTAAAGGTATTACCTATCACAATGGGATCTGCCTTACACATTTACAAAGTCTGAAACAGTTTCCAATAAAGTCACTGGAAATTTGCAATAGGCTCACAATCAGACTTAAAAGTACATACAAACATTTCTACTGATGCAAGGAAAACACATCAAAATAATGTCCATGCACCACAAATACACAGGTATCTTTGAAGAATATCTTTGTTAGTGTCTATTATAATAAACAGCATTTGTTAAACAGCAGCCTTTGTAAAAAAAAATTGTTTCCAAAAATTATGTTACATATTCTAAATAACCAGATTAATTTACCAGCTACTGGGTTAGTACAATGCATTACACAAAATAAAAATGGCTCATAATGTTCTGTCTCCTCAGTAAGTACAAAAACAACGACTATATCTGGCCCATTGCTGTGCCTTCAACAGCAATTCACTATAGAAGTGGAAGTCTTTTAACAAACAGTATTTACCAATTTGATATCAGTTAGTGGCCAACTAATGTTTTGCCAACACAGCAGTATGTAGCTGATGGGAAAATTACACTTTTGCTTTATGTTTTATTAACTCATGGGCCCATTCGACATATTCTGGACTTAAGATGAATTTGTATGTTTTGCAAATCCGAGATGCACATCCTTAAGTAGATCTGCCAACTGTATCAACTGTGTTCTACAGTAGTAGTTTTTAAGCAAACTATTGTGTTTGTTGGGGTTTCTGTTGTTGGTGGATTTCTTATGGTTTTAGGATCTAGCCACTATTAGAAAAGTAACAGGAGCCTCAAGAAGCAAAAGTGTCAGTTGCCTTGTAAATTCCTGAAATTAAGCAGTTCATTCTTCCCTATAAAACCATCAGAAATAGGGTAGTGAGAAATCAGAATCAAATTGTCAAGAAAATCACCTACTTACTAAAAATATTTTACTTAATACTACATACATGAAGATAAGTTACAAAAATGAAAGAGCTAGTTTTTGTATTTCTGTCACTCAGACTCTAATTACAAAAGATGCCAAGATCTTTTCTGCCTGTGCTATTTGCTATTTTGTCACATCAACAGCATCCTAAATAAGATATTTTGACAAGTGGTGGGATGCTGGCACAAAACAATATTACTTAATAATTCACTAACATTTATCTCTAACTTTGTTAACACAGTTTGGACTGAATAGCTGTTACCCACTATTGGAACTGAAACACTGAAAATTATAGATTATGGTTATTATTTTTTTCTTAGTCATGTTGTTGCTTATCCAAGTTCACTGGAAAGCCCTACATATTACATGACAAAAGAACTGAATGCAGTTTGTAACTCTAGAATTACAAAAAGATTATAATTACAGAACTATTCTACATTCTGTCACTGCATTTCAGAAACCATATGAATAGCAAAGATCCCACCTGATTTCTGAATCAACAGAACTGTGTTTACATTCCTAAGTCAGAACTTCTGTTTTACAAACATAAGGCAGAAAATAAACAAACAAAAAAATCAGTACCTTTGCAGAACTTTTATATGGTTTCAGTTCTCCTTGGCTACTAATAAAGCCCTCCCCTCTGGAAGCAAACCACATTGCACAGCCAATGCTGTCATCCAAGACTGTGTCCAGTGGATAGATTAAGTGATTAATGCGCTGTTCTCTCATCTTTTTCAATTCCTCTAGCGTAACATTAATTTCCACAAAGTTCCAGGTTCTTGAAGGGTTAATGGCTTCTAATTCCTTCAGTCCTGCCCTACCAGTGATTCTGTCAGGAACATCAAAGCAAGATAAATGAGCACCACTTTTAGCATCAAGATCTTGGCAGGTTTCTTGAGGAAAAAGTGAATCAAGGTGCACCTCATGGTTGGTGTGTCTTTTAGTGGTACCTTTGTGCTTAGCATGTTCTTTCATCATGAAAGCTACGTTGAGAAGATCAATTGGTTCCTCCAAAGGCACATGTTTATCAGCAAGGGCTGCAATAACCATAGAATCAATGCCACCAGAAAAGAGCACTGCAACATGTGCTTTCTTAGGAGACATGCTTGGAACTTCTCTGGTTTCCTGATCTTGATCTCTAAAGAGACACAAAACTCGTCTCTTGACTGCTTCACTTAAAACATCAATAAACTGACACACTAATTTTTTCTTGTGTTCCTCTGTGAGAAATCCTTGGAGGGTTTCTACAGACACATGGATAATGTTGCTACTATTAGTGCCTGGACATTCACCTGAAGCTTCAGCAATTGCTGTATTTAAGGGAATAACTGGTGCTCTGAGGCATAGCTTTGATTCATTCACCCCAAGATGTATGTGGCTTGGCAAATCTTCTGACACTTGGTCAAGAACATTAATGAATGTCTCTTCTGCTGCTTTCTCTGTGTAGCAGTACTTCCACGGAAACAATGCTAAAGACAAAGATTTAGTTGTTGCACAAGCTTTGAGATCAATTTTGAAAATTCCGGATGCTGGGACTTCTTGCCATTGGTTGCCTGGTTCAGAATAACCACTTACAGATGCAAGACAGAAAGCACTGTCAGCCTCATGACTGAACTGCCAAAGCAAACTACGACGACCAAAATAGTCTCTACCAAACCACAGACTGTGTCTAGATGCTTGGTAATAAATAAAAGACCAGGGACCCCTCAGTGATGAAAAGAGTGACAAAATGTCCTCTTCACTCCTACATAATGTAAGATGATGAAACATTACTTGAGTGTCATTCTCCAGATCTCCTACATGCACTCCACTGAAAACTTCTCCATTCCAAAGAAAAACATTGTCACTGGCGTCTTCTAGAGGCTGAGGAGTCACCAGTCCCCTCAAGTGAAGTACATGGCCAGAAAACAGACATTTGTAAGAGAGGTCTGACACAGCTTTTATCAACTGTTGGCTACTGTCTGGTCCTCTTCTCCTAAGACAGTGGAGCGTGTCTTTGCTAAGGAAATCAGGAATAGCATGTTGGCCACACAAAGTAACAACACAACAAATACCACACATTGCAATTGGAATTCATGTGAATTATTTCTTCATTTTAGATTTTTCTGCATTTTCCATCTCCTGGTGGGCCTTCTTTAATTCATCTAATGTATCTGTGTAAGAGAGTATTATACAAATAGTCAGTTTCATAAACAGAAAAGTTTATATCTAAGAAATAAGTAATTCCAGCCACTTGTTTAATGAAATGCTAATTAACCCAAGTGCTGTGTTTGTATTACATAATTACTATAGCTCACTGTAGGTTAGTCCTCTAAATTACACAAAGTTTATAATTTTTTTTCTCCCAAAGAAAATCATGTTACCATAGGCCAACTATTGCCTATACAATCAGTATGACTTACACATTTGTAGTAAGAAAAGGGGATTGTTGATTAAAATGTCAACACTATTAACCCAAATCAAAGAAAATGAAAGTAGCAATTGTTCAATCCAGAAAATAAAATTTATACTTCTAAGTTTGTAGATTTCTAATGTTTCTTCCACCATCACCTCTACTATCCATTATCCTATCTTCATAATCCCAGAGACCCATTCTTTCATCCAAAGATTTCAGCTTAATCTCCAGTTTAAATTTGTTATTTTCTTTCTCCTCATCCAGTGCAATTTTAATTTTTTTAAGGGACACAGTGCTACACAGCTGCCCAAAGGGCACTGATAATAATGACTCCTCTGTGGAACAGATGTTCTCCCTCTTTATCTTCAGCACTTGCTCTTTTATCACATCCATAAATCAAGTGAAAACACTTTCACATTTATCCAGTCCAGAAAAACAAGCAGGTGTCTGGAGTTTATTTTGTATTTGACATCCAGTTGTCAGTTTTTCATTTTAATACACAGCTTTTAAATATTCAATCATTTTACACTGCAAACTTACTTTTGCATTGAGACAGCGTTTCTGTTCGGTCCACAAGGAAGAATATGTTGCTGTTGGGTTGCTGCTTATAAACTTTCTGCAAAACAAAAACCAGGCTGTATTAAGTCACAGCAACAGACTCTGAACCACACTGCAGCAGAAGCTGGTGTGGGTCTACCGAGATAAGCCTTCACTTTAATGCCAGAAGTACAAGTTCTGCCCTAACAACACCAACATTCTAATGTTGTACCGACAGAAACATTTAACCATCAAACCATGACTATTCTGCATGTCTCTTTTCTAATTTAAACACATGCACAGAAAAAGTAAGAACACCTCATGAAGTCTTCTGATCAACTCAAACATCTCACTGAAATAACTCAGATAAATCATAAAAAGGCAAAAGACGCACACAACATGCTGCGTTACACTGCACAAGGGTACATAACCAAATCATTTGCAGGACAGGTTACTCTGAGAACAGCAGACCACATCTGTATTAAAATCTGTATTAAAACAAATTAAAGACAGCATGCTCTGATTTTGTTTCCCCTCTTCTCTCTGTGCTTATTTCTCCTCTAAAATGAAATAGTCAAAAACAAATTTGTAAATACTTACTCTGTTCTTCTTCAAATTAGAAAGCTCATCTACTACAACCTTCTGCTCTTTAATCTGAAAGGTGAAAGATGCACTTTAATTATTAAAAATAAACCACCGTGTTATAATCCTAGTGGTGAACATTCTGACTGGTATTTTAAGATAGCTACATGCATATATAGCTGCTGTTCTCCAAATGAACCACTGAAGACAAAGTAAATATAAAAATAAAATACTTAAAGTAAACACTAGAAACGGGATATCTTGCATGCATTGGTATTTCTCCTTCCCCCGCAAAAGCAATCATTACTGGGAAGCCAGAGTACCTCTAGCTATCTATAATCAGAGAGCATGTTTTTCTCCTCCAGAAGAAAAGAATACATATACACAACTAATACAACATCAAATAACTTTAGAAAACAAATTTAGTGTAATATCAAGAATACACTTTATAATCACAGGCATGCTCAAGATTCAAAATTAAATTAATGAAAGTCCAAATACACTAAAACTGTATTAAGAACAATGGGAGCCTTTCTATTGCTCTGGATTTTTGCATTAACTTCCTTAGTGGAATTTACCACTCTATGCCACACTGACAAATGTGGCAGGTTTTCCCATCTTCTTTTATGACAGCTCTGAATGGTAAAAAGCAATAAGAAGAACTGTCATAAAAGCCAAAAACTGGAACAAAATCTGGTTAGAGGACACAATGTTTTTTGTTAGAAGCAGACAATATGGTTTGCTTTTTTTTTCCTTTGCGTCTCCTTGAATTGGTGCCACAGTGGGAGGCTGCTGCAGAGGGAGGTTAGGCAAACTGAATATGGCACCCTGAAAGTACAGCTTCTCCAGCAGCTACTTTAATGTCTTATACCTACAATACCAACAGGCAAAGCAGCACTGCCATCCTTAGCTAAGGACTAAACCATCAACCTGCAGCTCTGTTATGTCCCAGCTTTGAAGCTTCCCAGGCAATCAAAGCCACCACTGGCTCCATACATTATGGCCATATAGAAGTCATTTTTTTCCCAGAATCACAGAATTTTAAGAGGTTGGGATGGACATTAAAGACCTGCTATGGGCAGGGACACCCCCCACTAGGCCAGGTTGCTCAGAGCCCTATCCAACCTGGGTTTGAACACTACCAGGGTTGTGGCATCTACAACCTCCGTGGGCAGCCTGTGCCTCACCTGACACTTCAATCTCAGCTCGGAGCACTAAGATTCAAAGTGACAACCTGAGAAGCTCCCAGCGAGGCGACACGGGCTGGCTACACGCGGGGCGCTCCCAGAGCCCGGCACAGAACCCGGAGCACAGAATTCCCGGCCCCCGGCAGCCCCCGCCCTCCTCCCCCTCACGCCGCTCGCACCCGGGGCGACCGGCCCGGCCCCCGCAGGACAGGGCTCACCCGCCGGCTCAGCTCCTCCCTGTGGCGCAGCGCCGCGCTCTCCCCGTCCTCCTGCCGCGGCGGGCGGCCCGACATCCCCCCCGGCGACAGCGGCGACAGCGGCGACAGCGGCGACAGCCCCACGCGCTCCGAACCCCGGCGGCCGCGGCCGGTCGCGACAGAGCGCGTGCGCCGCGCAGAACACCAATCAGCGGGCGCGCCCGAGCACGCGCGCGGGCGCGCGCCGCTGGCGGGATGCCTGAGGAGCCTCGAGCTCCACCCCCCCAAAGGGGCGTCCCCTCGGTCGGGACAGAAATCCACGGGAGTTGCGTCACACCGTTGTCCCTGAGGCCATCGGGACAGGCCGAATGTGGGAAAGATGTTTGGAAGGAGGCTCGGAAACTGTGCCCCTTGTGGAGCGGGAGGGAACACCCGGAAAAGGGAAGGAGCGGCTCGGTGTGGTGTGACCCCGGGCTGCTCTCGGCGCTTAAACACCTTTAGGCGGTTTGCTTAAAGGTATTCCAGGGGAGATATGAATGATATATTATTTACAGATATTAGTTTCATATGTTTCATTATGTTCATCATTATTACGTGTTTCTACAAGGAAGACTGAGAAGGACTTTTCACATGGATGTGTATGACAGGACGAGGGGAATGGCTTCAATCCGACAGAGGGCAGGTTTTGAGTGGATATTACGAGGAAATTCTTCCCTGTGAGGGTGGTGAGGCCCTGGCACAGGGTGCCCAGAGAAGCTGGGGATGCCCCATTCCTGGCAGTGTTCAAGGCCAGGTTGGATGGGGCTTGGAACAACCTGGGATAGTGGAAGGTGTCCCTGCCCAGGGCAAGGGGGTTGGAACGAGATGATCTTTAAAGTCCTTTCCAACCCAAACCAGACACATGATTTTATTATGGTATAAGGTGGATGTTTCAGGCTATCCACCTAGGATGGTCTTAACATTTCTCTGTCTCTTCCACTCTACTGTAGATACATCACAGTGATGAGTCTCTCTTCCTGTCTTTATGAACACATCATGGGACAAGTTTAAGTGACAGAGCGACAATAGCAGAACAAATACTATTATTGTGATTCACTATCCTAAATAAATTTAGGTTGAGAAATGGTATCAGGAGCCAATTACTGTGACCAGAAGATTTTGAAAATATCTTTCCATAGCAGCAATGAGAAGTAAAAATTTAAGAAACTGACTGACTTATGAAAAGAATTACATGTTCTAATCACTATGTTAATTGGTGAATGAATGCATATCTCAGGAAATTAGAAGTCTGCTAATTTTCACATAAAATAGATTATGGATTTGTTAATGAGTATCAGGGGATATCACTGGGGAGTTTTGGGTAAGACTTTGTCAAGCTGGCTAATGCAGGAGCATTACAGTTGGGGCTTTTGTCTCATTTTAATCCGTTCTTTTTACACATTGCTGTATAATTATTCTAAACACTCAAGAGTAATTCCAAACTTGCAGACTGCTACTGACAGCTCAGTTGTAGGATTTTATGAGATATTTATCGCAAGCCCTGTGCTAAAACTGCAGTGCAAATATAGTTCAAATCTTGATCAATTATTTGAAAATACTTGCTACTTTCATAAGTGATGTAAGAGCGTTAACTATTGCTGCTTTTGGCTCACCGAAGCATATGTATTATATATTTTGATAATTCTTAGAGGTTGTGGCAAGATTATACCTTGTTTTGGTGGTATCCACGAGCTTGGTTGGAATGCCTGTGATGTTGATTGGAATTTTTGACAACGGCTTAGGGAGAATAAAGATTTTGCTTCCTAGTAGAAGCATGAAAAAAGACGATTTGTCTATTAGAATATTTGACAATACAGTAACTTGCAAATGCTGCACTTATTTGCCTGAAACAGAAAGAGAAACTGAGGTTACATCATCAGAAAAGGTCAGTCTTGCTCTTCCCTCCACCTGCAACCACACACTTGTGCCTCCAGCCTTGCATGACCATGGCTGTGTATGAGACTGTGTGGTGGGACAGGTCAGGGAGCTGACCCTTTTTTCTCTGCAATGCACCAGTGTTTGTGTGATTCTGGCACTCCCAAAAAGCAGAAGAACTGAAGCTGCTGGGAAATTGTTGCCCCGGGGCTGGAGTGGTTCTGAGACTTGTCCCTCAAATTCTAGAAGAAATAACACATATCTGGGTCACACAAAACAGTTCTGGTGATGTATCTCAGTGTGCTTTGTAGTTTGTCACTCTTGTTGAGTAACTTGTTTAATCTGAGTAACTCCCAACCCTCTGCTGCCCGAGTGTTTTATTTGTTGTTGATATGTTACAAAGGTTGATGATCAAGTAACCCAGTAGTCAAAGTATAGTTTCTGTAATGATTATCCTTTTTATGTTCAGTAATAAATGCAGTTAATGTTTATTAATCAAAAATCCATCACTCAGTTTTATTGGTTTGTTCAGAAGAGTGGTGATAATAGTCTTGAGGCATAATAGCAAATGTGGAACGTTTTCAACTTCTGGTCTTACCACAAGTTGGTGATTCTTCTACTGATATGGAATAGACCTTTGATAAGTCTTTTTTAAAATGAGTGGATTCCTGTAACAAGACCACTCCTGAAATTACAGTCATACTGGATACATCTCTGGTCAATCTGCTTGTGTCTGTGCTCTTGTGCCAGCTCTGGTGTTCTGAACTATTTTTCTTTTTACTAACATAAAACTACTTTTTTTGAGATTAATGATGCCTGACACAATAAGGGACCAAGGAATATTTCAGTCTTTTAAAGAACTTGCCTTTTCAGCATCTGGCATCTTTAAAAATATATAAAATAGCACAAATTACCCAACAAGCCATGTAAACAGTTACAAAGCAGTCACCGACACCAGAAAGTATTTGAAGGTGCTGTCACCTGTTAGCAAACACACGGCCAAAACGCTATCCTCACACAGCCAAGCTCAAGCTCTGAAAGGCTGCTGTTAAAAGCACACCGAAAACGTGAGGCCAAACTCCTGAAAACACCACGGGTCTCGAAGACCTGTTTTCAGGATGTGGTCCGTACATTTGTGTCGTGCTTGGTAACATGTTAAACCACAGTAACCTGGCTGTGCGTTCAAATCCGAGTCATTCGCTAGGCTCGGCTGTAAGAAGTGACTGTAATCTGAGGAAACCTGCCGGGCTTTAGAAGAACCACTCACAGAGGTCCCTGGAACGCAACAGTACCAGGACAATTGTAGCTCTAACGTTGGCCACAAGAGAGCAAGCCGGAACTGCTGCTCAGAGACAGTCCGAGCAACAGTGGAGCCAGGGATGTAACACAGGTGGACGAGGTCTCTGGAAGAGGAGAGCACAATGAGAGGCTATTTGAATTTGTGTAGGTTTTTGCCTGTTTTGAAACATTTTCAGTTCTGATCCTGGGTGGTTTTGTATCCACACATTGTTACATGAGAATCCGTGTGAGTAGGTTCTGAGATATAACATCAATCTCTGTTAATTTCTCAGCTGAACCTATATTTTAATAATTTCCTAACTCATACTGGTCTAAGAAAACTTGAATTGTTGAAATTGGTTGGGTTTACCTTATGGTAATCCTTCTGCTAATTTTTCTGAGACATTAGGATTTGGAGGGAGTTAGGTTAATTTACACAGCCAGGGATTTGGATCTGTGTACTGGAATCTGGGTAAAGTTGTGGTTTGTTTCCTTAGGTTAAGTATCTAGATTTTCAATTGCACAAGAAACCTTGCAAACCCTATAGTCATTCTACTTTAGAAGTCCTGTCACTGCAAGTAAAACAAGAAGTCTGAGCACTTTTAGGAGCTTGAAGTACAATAATTTTTTTCGACATTTAGTTCTGATACACTGTTAAAGCAATCTGAGAACTCCTTTGCACAAAACTTCTGTGTAGGTCACACACAAAAATTCTTAATTTTCTAATTTAAAGCAGAATTTAATCACTTTCACATGGATGATCTTAAGACTGTTGTCAAAATAGCTGAGAACTATCATCAGTCTCTCATTAGTTTTTACATTTTGATTGCATTCCTTAAAGCTTCTAAAAGTGCTGAACCAAGCAGCTTGCCTGTAAAATACTCCCATCAGTATTTCATCTGACGATGAGGAAAGGATTTAAAAATAGACTTTTCCAAATTCATTCTGTGTTCTTCAATGTAAATCTGAAGATGAATATAAGAGCCTTTCTCCAGGTCTTATGTTGCTGTAATTGAGAAGAGTTTGACCTTTAATTTTCATAATTTTTTCTCCCTTAGTGCAGAACAACCTGTGCACTTTGTTAGAGTGTAAGAGTGTTAAGTTCACGTCAGTGGTAGTTTCACGTAGAAAGTAGAACTAAAAGATTTGGTTTTGTCTCATTTACAAACTCTCTTTTGCTATAGAGACTTCATAACCTGGCAGGGCAGTCCCTCACAGGCTTTTGACCCACACACACATTTACTGTAGTAACAGTCTAGTTTGAATATGGCATCCGATTTCCAGATACACATTTTGAGCAGTGAATGTTCAGGGATCTTAAAAAATCAAGTGCTCTGTCTTACAACAACAAACACTTTGTTTGCAGTGTGAAGATGGAAGCCTGGTGCCTGGATGCTGGAAGCTTTTCTGTTGATGCCACCAAAGAGCAAGGGTATGAGAGGCTTAGAACTGCTCAGAGACACTGGATGGATTGCTGCCTCTTTTGTATTAGTTTGGATTGGGAACCTTGATACAAATCAGATCGGTGCTAGGAAGAAAAGGAAAAGAGAACGGCACCAAAAACACTCTGAGTGAAGATCAGCCTGCCCAGTAAGTCGTCTTTTTGGAAGCTGAGTTAGGAAGGCTGGAGAAGACTGGAGATAATTATGTGCTTGCTGCTCTTTCCTGTTGGGAGTGACTCCCTGACAGTAAGTACTGTGTTTAATACTGTGTACAACTGATATTTTCTTGAAGATAAAACACAGAGATTAGATTGCTTTGAAGGAGAAGGCAGGCCTGAGCAGGATGGGCTGAAGGTACAGAGGTACCAGCCTGTTGTGTTAGTAAAGTATGGGTTTCCTGGAATCAGGGACTTAGTCATTTCGGCTGAGATAGTTACAGTCCCAAAAAGCATGTTCCAGAGACACCAAATGGACCTGCCTAAGTGTGAGCTTGAGCAGACCAGAACATGTCTGAGTAGGCTGGAGAAAGGGGGAAATGCACCAGGGATAGAGATTGTTTTTTCAGGTTTGGAGAGGGGAGTTATTTGAAAGGCAACTCTTGGGTTTTCAAGTTCCAACATGCCAGAGGCCATGCTATCAAATGGCTTGTTGGGCTCCACTTATTTTTAAATGTCATTGTTTCTGTCTTAGGCTACTCTGAAGGTTTCCCATTTACCCCCTTACCCATTCTGATTATTCCTCTCTAGCTTTTTTTTTTTCTTTTCTTTTTTTTTATCTCTACTTGAAACTTTGGTACAAATCAGCCTGCACACATGGCAAAACAACCTGAGACCCAGATAACTGAACACTTACTAGAACTTTCAGTCTTGAGGGTTATACTTGTTCACCATCCTTTTATTATGGTGAATATGATACTTAGTGCTTTAAGGGTCCATAGAACTCAAAATGTCTGACTGAGACAGATGAATACAGAGAGGAAATCTGGGTGAGCTCTGACAGAAAAGCTCACAGAAAAGATTTCATAAAACATTTATTTTGGGCCATCACAGAACAAAAACATTTCTGTTTGCCATGTTGACATAAAACCCGAGGAAAGGAAAAATTCACTGGTCACAAGTTGCTGTGCCTTAAGTTTTACTATGATTGTCATCGTATTTGAAGTCTAAACATCACTGGGATTTAACTGCTCTCCCCAGCTCTCCTCCTGTGAACACCATCACTGATCCTATACTCTTTCCTACTTTTAACACACTTTTTGGAGTAATTACAGCTGTTAGAATTAAGGAAGAAGGATGTATAGTAGTACAAAAGGTTGGGCTATAACTACTATGAGGTGTAAGAACCTCATGTTTTAGATAGCATAAGAGCCCTCAAAAGGTTTCCTTCTCTTCCAAGGCAGAACCACCAGAAACAGAGAAAGCAGCAATGTAATTGTTGATAGGCTTTGAATGTTTGTCTTTTCTGTATCTCGTACAGTTACTAAAAATGCACTAATCTTTCTACATCCTAGTATCACAGTGCTGATTTTTTAAAATGTTAATTCATCATTTGCAGCAAGAATAACCACAAGGGAGGGAGAGGTATCATTGCATAATTCCTGGCATATATTTTAGTTGTTGAATATCTAGCAAAACATTGCCCATGGCTCTGAATTTACCAGCAGCTTAAGTAACAGAATAAAGGTCTTTCTGCCAGTGACATACATTATCATATGTGACAGAGATAGCCTAGATAAATCATACCATTTTGTAACATTGAGCATTCTAGTAATGTCCCTTTTGTAAATATTCTGACATTTCTCTAAAGAAAGGTACTGGGATTCAGCACTTCTGAAATCAGGACAGTATAGTAGCTGTCTGGAAAACAAAACAACCCAAAACTAACATCAGATGACTGTAAGTTAATATCTCAGCCTACACACAATGTAGGTTCAGTTAATACTGTTAAAGCAAAATTTTAAAACCTTTTTACAAAGGTTATGTGAGTATCAGGGTAACTTGACAGACCTAAACTCAGAAGCAGTGACCTGAAGCTGCTGAAGTCAGAAATAAGAATACTGATTTTAGAATAAACAATCTTTGCCAAATTTTCCTTACAGTCTCAATAGGTTGAAGTGACAGTTCTGTTAGCATCAGTGGGCATGGCACAAAGGAGGAAAATTTAGATTGTTCGGTAGTAGCATATGAAACTAAACTATAGAGCCACTCGTGGTAAAATTGCAAGCAACATGAACAATATGTGACCACATTTGATTCTCTCCAGACCAGAACAAAAGTAGAGGCATGGCAATGAACCATAATGAAGGAACATACATTTCTAGAATTATTCCAGTCCAAAAGGATGAAAGTTCTCTCTAAAAAAGGGAAAACAGGCAACAGTATTTCATTTCCTTTGTATCTTCTTAGCCTTCTCCACTGGTTTCCATCCTCAGTGAAATGCTGGAAAAATGATTATCAAGGAGATAATTAATTGATCAAAATCCTCTTATGAACACTGTTCAGAGCTCAAAAGACAATTCAGAATTTAAAGCAACCCTTAGACATAGAGAATGATTAAGATTTGACTGCAGGGGTTCTTGACCACTCTGTACCAGTAGGAAAAAAAACCCTGAGCAGTAGCGTCAGAGGTTGTGTTTAGCTTATTGGTGAGCAGAGTTTAAGTGATAAATCTGTCACAACTGTTATAGAATTTATACAGTAACCAGCACAATTAAAGCAGAGCAGACAGGTTTGGCCAACACCTGCTGAAAAGGCCTCATAGCCCTTGCAGCTATCAGATTATTAGTTATACAGCTACTGCAGAAATTACATTGAGATATCTGATTAAAAATTTTATTAACTAGGAGGAGTTCAAAATCAGAGGCAGACAATTATTGCTCCTTCTTGTTTTTCATTTTACTTTTTATCTGAAGTATTCAATTGACATTTAATCCTCTATTAAATAAGTCCACTATATACAGCCTAACATGGATTGTCTGCTACTGAAATGGATGCAACAGTACATAGAACCACTGAAAATATTTTTGGCTAAGAAACTAAAGCTCCAGCATTCAGTTACTCTGCATGTAACTTACACTTAGTGATTTACTGTGTTTATTAAGTGTTGCCAGGAGACACTGCCAGGCTTATTTTCAGTAATGCACTAGACTCCTGCAGACTGTATGCTTCCTCCTTTAGTGCTCTACCTTAATTTTTTTTAATGAAAGAGTTAACAGCTAACACCTTGGAGAATAAAATATGTATTTGAATGCCTGAAAAACTGGAAAATTTTGTTCATACATGACATTGGGAAATGAAATGCATTTCTTGTTCTGAGCAAGGATTGTAAAAAGAATTTATTTTTTGTTTGTTATCGTAGTTGGTGTTTTGAGCTGTAATTCAAGTCACTATCATCTTATATAAGAACCTAGACATGTGATCTGCATCTTTCTTCTTTAAATGAATAGTAGTCCATAAAGTCAAATTCTGCTGCCTTCCTCTTGTAGATAACTTGACTCGAATGACTGTTGATTGCAAAGCAAGAGGAGCTGGTTTTGGGTGACTGCATTCTTCTTGTAGGGAATATAAGCAGCACAGTCCTGAAAGTCTTGCTGCTGGAGGAGTTTCGTTAGCTCTAGTAGAACTTAATGTCTCATTTCCATAAATTTTAGTGTGTGCAAGTTTGTGTGTGAGTACAGGAATACAAATTTATATACATACACTTAAGTATACTGTATTAGATAATAATCCTAGATATTGTGTTTATTGTTGGTGACATTTCATTATATTGTAGAATTCCACATTTCTTAACTATGTATCTGTCAAATAAAGACAAATAAGGAAGTTAGGTGATACTAAGCACTTAAAAAACCATACAAACAATTAAAAAAAACACTTCAGAAGAATAGGAGGAATTTTAAATAGTTTTATAGCTTAAGAGATGCTGCTCTTACTCCACTTCTGATCTGTATTGCCTACTGATACACAATTTTCTCTTAAGCTTGATACCTCTGAGGATGCCAGATGCTGTTTTGAAAAGGATTTTTAAATCACTGTGGATACATCAACTAATGTTTTTTCAAGTTTGCAGAAGTCATTAAAACGCAAACTCAGGTGAATTAAAACACTCGTATGAACACAACAGCAAAGGGGGCAGTTTCCATACAACATGTAAAGAATCAATCCTAAACGTGCATATGGGATCACTGCAGTTTCCTGTTTTCTTTCAGGCACTACTCCGTTCCAAAACCATGCAGAATGTCTTAGTATTTACACTATGGTAAGCATAGTGTATATATATACAGTGTTCAGTGTATACCTCAATTATCTTGATAACATACTCGGTGTTATTCAAGCTGCTTTTAGGTTTTCAAAACTGAGGTATTTTTGTTTGACAAGGCTGCATCGAGCACAGCTGATGAAGAAAGCAGAAGATTTGACTCTAGTTAACTGGACAATTCAGTTTTTAGCCATTGCAAAGTTGTGAGTGTCTCATATTCTGATGCTGAGGACAAAGCTGATTACTGATGATACGGGTTTTGTGTTCTAACATGCAGATAGGGAAGTGATTTGAGGGAGTGGGGGAAGAGAAGGTTTATAGTATTGAGCCTCTTCCCAGCAGAGCTTCTAATGACAGGTTGCACCATCTACTCTGCTGACATTGCTAGCCCTATGCAGAACACAAATGAGGAAATACTTGCTACATGATTGGCAAGATGATTGCCAACAGTGTTGACAGTAATTATCTGTCTGATCTAACACTTCACTGGTACTGTATGTTGGATGTGTGGGAGAATTTATTTACAAGTGTATCAGACCTGGAAAAATAGTTGAATGAGACATCCAAATAGTAGGGATTGGTGCCTCTTTTAAATTTAATTTTATAACAGAGAAAGAACTGATGAGTGGTCGGGTTGTAATACATTTAGAACTGATAATATTCATGTTGCACACGGTGGGTGAAATGCAATGCCACAGAAATACCTAGTTTTAAAATGCTGATTTTTTTAATAGACTAATTTTCTGAGCACTTATGATATTTTTTGTCATAGGATATAGAAGAATAAGTAGAACCAAATCTCATGCTTCATTAGGTGTCAGAAAGGAATTGATTCAAGCCCCTCAGTCTCCTTCTGTACTGGTGTGTGCAAAAGCAACAGTGAGTTGCACATCTACTGAGATCTGCTCTGGAGTACTGGCTGCTGTAGAACAAGGCCAAAATGTCAGGCACTTGGATGAATGCAATGGATCAAATGCTGCAGGATCAAATGTTCATTTTAAGAAATCAACAGCAACAACACAATGGCACAGTATCTTGTGCTAGCTGTTAAGTATTAAAACAATTTCACAAATGCCAGTGCAATCAGATTTGTCTTGTATCAGAAGATAGGCAATTGGCAATGCTAAGCTTTGGTTATCATCTTCAATTTTGAGGCTTCCACTGGGCTAATTGGCACGATTAATTAAAGATAACTGAATTCCCTGAAGTTCTCTGCATTTTATTCCAGCATTAGAAAATTTCTGTTTGTTTGTTTTTCCACTGAAGCATTTGCTAAAGTTTTTGCTGAGAGATACAACTAAAAGGAATTCTCCTTAGCTATTAATACAATTAATTTTTAATTATTTTCTAACTAGTTAATCTTTGAAAGTAAGACTTTAGTATAGATGTAGACAGTAAATAGGTCTTTTTGCAAGGATTTGGTTATTAAATATCTGTCCATTTCTGATTAGCAAAATAAATGGCATTTGTTTTCAAATGACCTCATCCGTAGGAAAATGATTTAGCAGCATTTCACTGTTTAATTCTTTATAGTTTGTTTCTCATCAAACAGAGTGTACTGTGTGTTTTGATCAAGTAGTTCTTACTGCCTGTGGAGCATCTTCTCTGTGATCCAATAGCAGGCAAATTATTTCTGGTAAACTCAGCAGTTAAGATGAACAGACAGGATATTTTTAATTGTTCCATGTGTTATTGTCATTTATTTTAAATTGTACTTTTAGTTCTTCTTATTTGAAAGTCATTAAGCAGGCTTCCTGCTTGACTTTAGTGCCTTTGCTTCATGTGTTTATTTCCTTGTTGTTTAATTGTAAAATAAAACTTTACCTCTGAGAATATTCATAAATCCTCACCCACTCTGCATAAGGTATGAAGTAATCTCCATTTCCTGGCCTAAATCATTGCATAACAGCGCAGTGCACAGTGCTGGAACAGCTGCAACATCCTGACTGAAAATTCTGCATTGTGTCTGAGGAGGGAGGGTGGTGTAATCAGGCCAATATTCTGCCCTTGAGCTCACTGCGGAGTCCACAGAACTATCTAAAAAACGCCAGCTTCAGACAGGAAGGATTATTAATTGGAGGAACTTTCCTGGGTTACCCAGCCAGGTTTAGAGAGTACATTATGAAAGGCTCTTACTAGGCAGTAGCTTTATCTAGCAAGCTGTTTTCCTGCAAATAGAGATTTGATGAAAGATCGGAGTGCCACACCTCTGTGCATAGGTGTGGGAAGAACATTTATCATTGCTTTGTATGGGACCCAAATGACGTTGCTGATTTTTAATTTGCTGAGGTGCTTGGCAGCCTGACCTCTGCCTCAGAAGGCACATTGGCACACCTCAATATGAATACAAATCCGTATCATGGAGTATCTTGCTGTCCTTTTCTATCTGCCTAACTACTTTACTTCTTCCATTGCTGTTGCTCTTGTTTTGGCTCCCTGCAGTTCTCAGGGTGCAAAATATATAGCCAGTTACTCCAGTTACTGTCAGTTACTGTTTTGTTGATTATTTTGGCAGGAATGCTTGTACAGCTGTTTCTTGTCCTTCATAAAACATGCCTGGGGACTGAAATCCTTGTTCTGATGAAAGTGAGAATGTTTTCAGATTGTGCTGAAGTCAGGTGGATGCTCCTAAAATCACTACACTTCAGCATTTTAGCCTACAGAATTTAAATATACCAACTGTGAGACTGTTGATAACATGACAGTGCCATCAGCTAATGCTTTATGATCCCCTGAACTAAGGGGGGGGGGGTAAGTTTGCAGCACAGCATCATCTTCCTTGGGTTTTATTTTCATCATAATGCCACAGCAATTCCAAGGTGCCACTATCAATGAGGATGAAGCAGGAACAGATAGAGGAGATATCTGGCAACTGGAAGCATTAATTAATTTTTCAGATGAGATTAAAGAAGATGCAGATGAGAAGAGTGGAGCTGTGGAGCAGGTTGTCCAGGGAGGTTTGCAGTCTCCAGCCTTGGAGGTTTTCAAGACCTAACTGGATAAACCCTTGAGTAACTTGATCTCATTGCTGACCTTGCTTGGAGCAGGAGATTAGACAAGAGACCTTCTGACCTCTTTTCCAACATGAATTGTCCTAGTATTCAAATCTTTGAGATCACAAAAAAAAAACTTGAAGGTGTCTAACAACTCACAAGGGCCATAAAACCTGCCCCAATGTGGCCTGATGTTCACCTGCAACATCTTCCTTTAATCAGTGTCCCTTCTTTCCAGTGAGCCTGCACACATCTGCTTCTTTAGATGACCTATATCTGTGGGGAATGCTGCCTAAACCCCATTTCCCATATTCACTGATTTGCCACAGACTCCAATATAAAGATTGTACTTAACAGTTGTTCTGAAGGCTGCAACAGAACTTCTGTTGAACTTGTGTGTAGGAATACTGCAGAGAGGAGAGAACAAGGACAGTATACACCACATTCATTGTATTTGCAGGAAGCCTTATTTTCCTGTACATGCTCAGGTACTGAAGTTAATTTCCTTACTTCTTTCATGCTGACAATACTACTGTATGTGATCAGTTAATCTGTTTTCCTATCTTTCATGCTTTTATCACACTGTTTGCAATAGCAAAAAAAAAAAACCTGACCTGGCCAGTCGAGCCACTTTACTCCAGTTCTTCAATTTCCCTTTTTTTCCTAACACCTAAAGTAAATGAATTGCATCTTGCATTTCATATTTTACTTTTACACATCCTGCTTTGTCCCCTCTGTTCAGCAGATAAGCCTTTGCTCCTGCAGCTACGTGCTTCGCTGTACTGCTGCACAGCCCCTGCTCTAACGGCTTCCCTTTATCTCTCAATTGGTGTGCAGATTGCTCACCAAAAAGCTGCTGCACATCAGAAAGCACATGGCAAGCACAGTGGGAAGGCACAGAGAGGGCTATGAAGGGAAAGTGATGGCTCTCTGAACTTAGCACGTCTTTGCTCCCTACATTAGGATCTTCTTTCCTTGGGAGAACTATGGTATGGTCAGACACACTGGATATTAACTGGTCAGTAGTTTTCAGTGTGACAAGCTCCAGTGCTGCTAGCCAGTTTTTTAATAAACAAACAAACAAACAAATAAATCTAAAAATTGTGTTTTAATTACCCAATACTTAGCTTTGTCCAACTGCTTTGTTTCCAGTACTGTGGACAGTGTGGAAACATGTTTTAGATGTTAAGTGTGACTTCTCCTCACAAAGAACAAATCATGACACGTGAATCCTGCAAACTGCATGCTTTCCCCTTGGATTTTAAGAAGTGCTCAGAATCCTGCCCCAAAGGAAGATGACTAGTACCACTGGGAGAGGAGCTCAGCTGAGTTTTAGTCCTTTTGGTTTTCTAATTTTTAGTACACTAGATCTGTAAACTGAACTACACATTTCCTACAAAAACAATTCTCAACAAATAACCAAACACAATTAGTCCAGAGAAGTATCCTCCTTCTTGTGAGCTCTCTGATTTACAATGTCACAACTAATAGAGTACTGGGTCTGGGCCTCTGCCATTGTTCTGTTCAGTTGATAAAGTATCATCATCTTATAATGGTCATTGTTCTAATACCACCCTGGGCACAATAACATCACTGTTCCCTGTCTCCTGCTCCCTGGCCTCTCTGTAGAGTTAAACTTTATATAGGATGCATGTGGGGAAACTAATGAAAGAGTTTGTTGAATGCTGTCTCCATTTTCAGGTTTTCAGAATAGCTGACTGACACTGATGAATTTAACATTTTAGTGACCTGTTAATTGTAACACATAAAAATAATCCTCATTCTGTAGATGAGGATATAAAATCAGATATAACTGCATATGACAGCACTGTGAATTTACTGTGCAGGACACTATTCATCCACAAATTTTAGGAGACTTTAGAAAATATCTCTCTTTTTATAGCACGTGAAACTAAGATAAAATAGGCAGTTGATTAGAAAGACATAAAAAACCCTCCCATGATAGAACAAATCATAGAGTCTGACCAGTGGATTCTCACTCTACAACCATTGAGCTGCTGATAAAGGAAAATGGTATGTGTTCCCTGGAGTTAGCAGTATGTGCAGCATTACTGGTAGGTATGGCAGCATAAAGCTCAGTGTGGGCTCCCTGAGCGCATGTCCCATTTTCTAGCCAGGCGGTTTAGCTTCTGCTCAACTCACTGCTGCCAGAAGTGGACTGGCATGAGAGACTGCATTGTAGGTGCCCCCTGCATCAGGGACAGGCCCAGACAGGAGGAATCCAAGATTACTGGTTAGCAAGCTGCTGTATCATTTCATTTTGGTATCAGTAGGGAGAAAGCAGTGAATTATCAGTGGTTCCATCCAACTTTCAGTTAAGCCACTCAAGTCACAAAAACATTGCTTTTCTTTCATATTTAGATGTGAATATTTGGATGTCCTGACAACTCTTGCAACTTCTCAAGTGATGTTATGTATGGTGTTTTTGAAATTGGAGGTGCAGTCTGTTTGGTTTTAAACTAGCTGTTATTTTGTTTGTTAAATAATTACAACTGGCTGTCTTTTTTTACAAAACCTGTGTGTGTGCTTGGTTGTGTTCCCATTTGAACATCTTGCACAGATTATACATTATTTTTCACTGGGTTGTCCTAAACTATAAATGTATTAAGCCATAAAAGCAAATTTTGTCCCAGAATTTAATAATATTTTGATCTTTTAGCAAGTTTTCTAGTTCTCCTTAGAATGAAAATCTGGTTTACTCACTTAGTATGTACAGTAGAAGCAGAAGTGGACCAATCACTTCATTGGTGTGGCATACCTGGTATTTCATGTACTAATTCACACTGAATAGCCATCTTTTCTATTGCTGTAATAGATCATGATAATTCAGTGGCAATACCTGACCAAACACAGCAAATCTTAATTGGCAACACACTAAAAATTACTTATAAAATAATTTGTTTGAACAGTTTACAAATAAACTTTATTTCAGGTTGGCTACTGAGCTTTCTTCTATTACACATTACCAAATCAGGTCAAGTTATTGTGATTTCATAGATAGTTGAATCTATAAAGCCTGACACACAAAACTTTAAATAGACTCATATTAAAGACAGGCATATTGAGTTGGATAGAAATTACAGTTTGTTTATGGCACCCATAAAACACTAATGGCCTAACAGCTAAGACTGTTTTGCCAGCCTGAAAGACTTCAGCCTAGAGCAGAGGAATCATTAGGGAAGGTCAGTTTGCGGTGATTTTTATAAGTATATTTTAATAATGCAAAATTGTAACAAACACCCGCCATCAACATTTACTTTGATACTAAGGTATTAAAACGGACCTTAAAAATGGTTCCAACTTCAGAGAGCTGATGACCAGTGCTAAATGTATCTGTCACTTTTTTATAACTTGCCAGCTGTTATTATTTGCACTTGAAAAAGTGTTTATCAGCTGTTTCTGTAGATACACGATATATAATAGACAGCCCTCTATACACCATCTGATCTTGGAATCTAATCTGACAATCAGTTGGGCACA
The DNA here is from genome assembly GCA_035583135.1 of Lophotriccus pileatus. NCBI lineage: Eukaryota > Metazoa > Chordata > Aves > Passeriformes > Tyrannidae > Lophotriccus > Lophotriccus pileatus. The sequence continues at coordinate 31,505,635 of JAWWES010000171.1, forward strand.
TGATTAACTTTAGATGATAAATAGTTGTACAGGTATGACTTGCATGAATCAAACATTAGTTAAACACAGAGTGTAATAACAGGTGAAAACAGGTAGAGAAGAGAGTAGATGGCAATAGCAAATGGCAATTTTGTTCGTTCTTTCTGTAAGTATAGACTGTTTTTGCTGAAAATGAATGAGCAAGTCAGTTCCATGACCTCCTACTGTGAATTCGGCCTTTCATCTTCAAAGCACTTTCCAAACCTTTATTAATTATCTTTACAACAGTCCGTAAGGCTAATAGATAAATACCAACCTGCTTATGAGAAACTGCAGCATAAAGGTGGAGCCATTGGTTGGCGGCCACACAGTGAGTCAGCACTGAAGGTAAGATCAAAATCCAGAAGGGCCTGGCACTCGGGCTGCTGGTCAGTCGCTGCATTCAGTCTCTTTCTCGGTCTTGTCTTCCTGTGTGTCCAAGCTTTAATTTTTATTTTTTTTTCCTTGCTTTCTTCCCATTTGCCTTCTACTTTCTGCAGGCCCCCACTGGAGATCAGATCATGTGCTCACTGGCAGGTACAGTTTTGAATTTTCTTTCTTCCTCATGCTTCCCTAAGTAAATGGCCAGCCTTCTTGTCCCATTATCCTTGGCCTGTGCAGTTTGGAGAAAGTAATAAACCTTGAATTGGCAGAATCTTCCATTTGTTGACTTGACAGATCAGAGCATAATTATGTAATTTTGCTGATTGAATGGCTGTACCTAACAAATTACAAGAATGAATCTCATCTCTTGAGTGAGTTAATGAAATACTTCTTTTGATGTCTTCCTATAAATCACCGAGTCTAGGCACCTATACAAAAAGTTAAGGATTTGAACTATTTTATTCCAAACAGTGATTCCCACAGCCCATATCCATGTATTTAGTTATCTAAGGAATAATGATTGTGAAGACAGGCATGTTCCCTTGGACAATTTGGAATGATTCTCACCTTCCTAGTGAGTAGCTCCTTACAACTACAACCTATTAGTCATTACAACAGCACAAGCTCATATATTGTAGAGACCTCATCTTCTTCTTTCAGAGTGCCTTCTAAAAATCAGGACAAGTTCCCCATTTACACTTCATCCAAGGGTTCTGTTGGCTCCAAGGGATCATGTTGGAGAAAGCTGTGTAAGGTCAAACTTGGGCCATACAAATTGCAACTAAGGCATAGTATTTCTGTTGGTTAGCTGTAGGGTTTCCCAGTGGAAAATGCTGGACACAAAGACTGAAGTAGATTTGGGAAAACTGAATGTGGCTCTCAATCTCTCTGAACCTCAGCTCATCTCCAGTGTTGCTGTAAAACCTAGTGCAGAAGTGCTGCTGAATCTCAACATAGAAATACTGGCAAAGTACTCTGAAAAAGGCCAAAAACCTGCCATGCTAATAAACACATGCCATCCTAAAGATCCAGCAGCCTCAGTAAGGTTTTTAGAGAGTAAGAACTTGATCTATTTTTCTAAATTTAGCCATCTATTATCATCTGAGATGACAGAGGGTATCCTGTTAGCCACCCAGTCACACCTCAGAAGAGCACAGGTCTCTTTACAGGATCTATGTTGTATTTAACATTTGGGTGTTGTAGTTTCACAGAGGTCTCTTGAAATAGATGCCCATGTTTAAGGAGTTTATTTTGACCCTATGTAACATGTAGTCACAGTGCAGTTTTTCATCTAAATTAATCACTAAGTCGAAACTTGTTATTGACAAAGCATAAACAAAATACTTGTTTTGCAATGGGAGGTACGAAATCGATTGCTGGCAATAAGAATGTGGTCAAAACAGAAAGACTACAGAAGAAAGGAATTCACAAATGAAAAGCCTGTGCTCCTCAGGATGGATGTGAATATTGTGTAAATAGACATTAGTTAGAGGTTTAATTGTGACAGTTGTCTTTCATAATTATATGTTACAACAACTCTTCTGTTTGTTCGCAAGGTTAAATTCATCACAACAATGCTTCTGACCATGTCTGACACCCAGAATTGCACCTTCACTTAAGAAACATCCTCTGCCTGTTTATCCTATATAATTTCCCAACCACTTTGGAGCCCTATACTTAATTGACTTTGGCATCGACTCTCATCCTGAAAACACCTGGAAGCACGTGCATAATTAACGTTTGACTATTTCTACTGAATACAGTAATGAGCAATTATGTGTTTTATAGGACTGAAGACATAATTAGTGAGCTGCCCATAGATTTAAAAAACTACTTACTTGAAATTTACCTTGAGAAGCAACTTAAGTCAACCACTTCTGCAGTGAAGCAACAGCCCTCCCTCAGCCCCATTGAGGTCAGGAAAAAAAAAATCAATGTACTACATTAAGAGACAATTTGAAATCCATTGATCTTGCCATTGTTTTACTTTTTCTATGTGTGAACCCATGCAGGGGAGTTTAAGAATATAGCTAATATACAGTGTACTGGCACTGGTATTTGCAGTACCAGTAATATACAGGCTTTGTTAGATATTTTCCTGCTCATAGTTGTTTTAAGTTGTTTGAAAATATTTTTTCTTTTTTCCTATCACTGCTATGTCAGGAAAGGATTCTTTCTACCTCACATTTGACTCACATGCCAGGCTTCATATGACCAGGGCCCCATGATGTTTCTAATTTTCCATATCAGTTCTCTTAATTTATTTATGTTTGATCTCCTGATGTGCAACATCTTAGAGATGTGATTGTGTTTATTATATTAATTTAATCTTGATTTAAATTGAAAGGACTCATGAGCAATTCTTCTGTAATATCTAGGTATATACAACCCTTCCCCAAATTTAAATCAACATTGTCTTCTCAAACAAACAGGATGAGGTTTTGACCATTTCTTCTTCATATGCACTGACTCTGCTCAGTGGCTCTTTAGTGGGATCTGTTTCCTCTTTTTCTATTGCACATCCAAGGAGAATTTGGCTCCATCTTCTGTGTATCCTCTGACAGTATTAAGATGTGTCCTAAGCTTTCTCTAGTGTGGACAGGCCCTGCTCCTTCAGCCTCTCCTCTTACATGGTGTGCTCCAGCTCCCTGTCCATCTTGGTGACCCTTTGCTAAACTCACTCCAGTATTTCAATGTCCTTCTTGTCCAGAGGAATGGTCACAGTACTCCAGATGCAGTCTCACAGGTGCCAAATGAAGGAAAGAATCAATTCCCTGGACCTCCCAACAATGCTCTTGTTAAAACAGCTCAGGGTTCACTTGGCCTTCTTTGCTGCAAGGACACATTGCTTCATGTTCAACTCAACTTCTTGTCCACCAGGCCTTCCTGATCCACTTCTTGTTTCTAAAATTTTCAAAGGGCATTTACACTGGGACCTGATTTCCCTAATTATTTAGATGTATCACAATTCAGGCCATTGAGCACGGTTGTTCCATGAAAAATTGTACTTTAGCCAACTATCTGGGTTAGGATAACAGATCATTTCATCCATTTGGGAGTGCTAGCCATAATAATAGGGTGGAGAAGTATTAGATAACAGCAAGTTATCGGTCATATTTGTGTTTTCTTGTTCGCTGATTTAAGGTACTGAGTAGATCTGTCTTTAAGATATTGGGGGAAAAAAAAAAAGAGCTCTGTAAAAAAAACCTGTAAGCCATGTTTGCAGCTCTGACAGAGCAGGGCTTGCACAGAGCTGAAACTGAGGGCTGAGAGCACCACTGTGGCCAAAGGCTTTGAAATACTTTCAGGAGGCAGAGGAGTCTGTGTGTTGTCCCTGAGCACATTATATAAATATACTGGTGCAAACAGATTCCATGAACCATTTTGGACATTGGAGAGGTCTCCCCAGCAGCATCTCTGTAGTATGATTCAGGCCAATGGGTGTCACTAATGGAACAGAGAGAGTGCTCTCTGTGGTATCACCTTAACTTTCACTTCAGATAAGTTAGAAAATTAACAAAACTATTAATATGAATGTTCTTATTAGAGCCTTTATACAAGAAACTTAAGCTAACTTAAATTTTCAGGTTTGGTGTTGGTTGTTTTTTAATTTTTAAATCGTTTATTAATGCTTGCTACCTTTTAAGCAAATAGCCTGAAGATGGACAGAGCTTTCTGTGGGAACAGGTTTACCTGGGTGAAACAATAGTTGATGTTTACTATGTTAGTGAAATCATATACCATTGGTTATAAGAAGGTATCTGATTGAGTCTGATGGCTAAACTACTCTTTGAAAGCTAAGGCCAGAATTTGATAATTGAAAGCTAAGTAATTGTACAATGATGGCTAATTACTAGATTATTACATTGTTGTTATTACTATGAATAATCAATACAGTGTTAACACTGAAGGATTATATTAATGATATTGCAGAAGTAGAAAAGATGGCTCATTAATTCTTAATAAGATATGGCCACCTAGTTAATCACTGTCTAACATCAAATACAGTCAGATGGTAGTGTGAGGTTTTTCTTGCACTCATAACTATATGTAAGAATCATCTCTGCAGGTTTTGCTGAAGATGTATTTGGGTAAGTGTCAAGCCCCAGACAGAGCCCTGCTGTCTATGAGTGCAGGGCTCCACCTGCAAGATCGATGACTACAAAACTGATGACTGTTGAGGTGGATGTTGTTTCTATAACTGCAGAACAGTTCAAATTAATGGTTTTATTTGCTAACGTATACTTACTTCATCATGTAATTCTAAGTACTTTCTGTACTTTTTGCTATGCCTTCCAAAAATTTACTTTCAAGCTGTGGCTAATTTGAACATAAGTGTATATTGGTCTCCAAAGACAAACATGTTTTTATGAAGACTGTTCTGGGAAACACCCAGAAACAGAAATTGATAGTGCAACTGAAATTCTTTCTTTTTTCTGCTGTGGGATCACTGATAGGACAGATTGTTCGGTTCAAACTAAGGGCAGGTCAAAAGAAACTTTTATTCCCTGGTCCACTTCCATTCAAAAAATTTTTTCAACATTCTCTTAAATCTAGTAATTTTTTGTTTGTTTTTTATTTCATTGAAATCAATGGAAACTAAACATGTGCCTGAAGTTAAAAATGTGGTTTTAAGTATTTTCTTGGCATAGAATCAGAATAAAATGTTGCAGAAAGGTGAAGAGGGATGTCAAAATCTGTCTGTCCCAGAGAGGTCAACCATAATCTCTGACAGGAGTTGATCAAGAGAAGAATGAGTTCTACTTATGACAAGGTTTCTTCTTTAGGGGATACAAATACTGTCTGACTTGTTTTCACATTTGATTTTATTGTATGTACCAAAATTCCTGAACAATGAATTAAGGAATAAAGGCAAAATTCATAGGTATTAGATGGCTGTGGGGAAAATGACAAATCCCAGTGTTTTCATACTGTTTACTAAAATACACACAGGAAACAAAATGCTGTTTATTAAGCACTGTTGTATTCTTTAGTAGCAGAACAATGACACCCTGTAGAAGTCAAACTGCAGTAAGTTCTAATGAAGAAAACAAACCAAATGAGCTCAAATTGCAGATAGGCTGTTATCTGACCCTCCAGACTCATTTCAGCCTCTTCCTCAACACAGTGTTCCAGTTCAAGTAAATAATTCCCGCCCTTGAGAATAAAAGTGGCATATGATATAGGGAGTTTGCAGAAATGTTACTCCTGACATTTGGGTGCAAAACATCCACTTAGCCCTAAGTAGATGTGGTGTCTTCTTTTCTTTTAATTACTTTTTTCTCATTTGGTACAGGATGTTTTCCTTATTTGTGTTTAGGGTACAGTGTTTTCTTATGACTGAGGAAGATTGGACAAAAGTATTCTCTTCTTGCATCAAGTTGTCACACAAAACACACGATTTTAAGCAGTTGCTCACAAGTTAGGCTGTTGCTCATCAGTTGCAAACATCTTAGCTTGAGCACGTGAGCTCAGAGCTGGGTCAGCCCCCAAGCTGCAGTTGTGTTGTATATAAGCTAGGTAAGTTTACCCTCTCCAAATAAACCTTTCAATTCTGGATTTGCTAGAGTTTCTGGATGGTTTTCTCACAAGAGTTTGTCACAGGAGTCTAGCACTGGTCCTGAAAATGATTTTTTCAGGTTAAAATGACTGTGGTCTGTCATCTAGCCCTGAGAGACAGAAGCTGTTGCTTTGAAGCCTGAGCGAAACAAATCCAATAGGAGCATTACACTGTGGATCTTAGAGCAAGTGGGAGGGAGTAGACATTTGCTTGATGACCATTAGTAGATATAGATATTCAAATTACTAACATGTAAGCGAAATGAACAGTTTTGGAGTAAAAAAGCATCTCTTTTGAAAGGAAGCAGGAATCCTAAAAAACCTGAGAGACCTTCCTCCACTTCATCTCCACCTGTTTCTCTCTGCAAGAGCATTGCAACCTCTGAGTGTCATCTGATATGATGATGGTAGTTCTGAGAGTTGAATGTGTGGACTTATGAACAACTGAGCCACAGCCTTCTGTGCCTAAGTCATGGCAGGGGTCAGTGCAGCAAAGGCTTTTGTGCTTCACCCTTCAAATGGCACAGATTATATATATCCTTTCCAGTTTTGCTAGGCCCTGTGTGAGCTACATGAGTAAAAAACCACTTTGCACACCAAGAGGTGCATCTTAATGAAGAGTGGTAACATCATGATAATTACACTTCATGAAACCTCTCAGCGGGGTGTAAGATCTGAGCGTGCATGAGGTCTCACTATGATTCACACCTCTTTACTTAAACCATGATGACAATGGTGGGTATTATTTTGTAAAATTGCTATTGCTTTACATTCAGTAGCTCTATTACAAGGACAGTGCTTAGAGAAGCTGCCACTGATGTGGGCAGTTGTTTAAAGTCAAAATATATCCTCTCTTACGTTTTAAGACATTTCTTTCCTGGAAGCGTATCTTTGAATATGCTTCACATCATAGTTATGCACTTACCAATAATTAGAACATTTTCAGTTGTTTACATCTTATAGTTGAATTGTTGCCCTTGTTGCCAGACAAATTGAATACACTATAACTTTTTTTGGTTCTAGGCAGCTGTCTCGTTTTTTAAATACTTTGAAGAAGGTCTCCGTGTTTTGAATGAAATAATTTTTTATATTTTAATTATAAACTTAACAATTCTCAAACCTAATTCAGTAGTTATATTTCTTCACTCAAATAATGACTAGAGAGATAGCAGTATATTTCAAAGAAAGCTTATGGAATTTATCCACTGAAAAATTTAGTCTAGGAAGACTGTCACATAAATATATGTCTTTTTAATTCCAATCCCATTCTTTTAGGTCTCCATTTCCACTCTGTCAGTGACCATTAGTCAGGCCTGGTCTCAAATCCGTAGCTGCTGTGCTGTCCCATTAGGTATAATATTGTTGCAAGACTGCTGAGTCGGGGCTATACCAGGTAAAACTGGTAACTCCTCTCGTACAGCTTCCAGCTATTAAACACCTCCCTAAATGCATCAGAAATCTTCAAGTGTTGTGGTGAAAGGACTCCAGTGAGCCAGTCAACCTGAAAAAAGAGCTGCATCCTAAAAAATATTCACAAGGGCTTCACAAAGCAATCTAATAAAATTTGGATTTAGTGGAGTATTAATAAGAATATTTGGGACTTTTTTAGCAGCAACTTTTTTAGGTGTAAAAATCAAAGTGCTCAAGTTACTGTATTAGGTTTAACATCAGTATTGTAAGGAATGTTCTGTTATCCTGTTTGACAGGGAAAGAGACCTGACCTCAGACTTATTTTAATGAGCATGTGGGGAAAGATCATCAGCAAAGTGGTGGCAAATTCAGGAGAAAAACTATGGATTTTCCCTACCTGCCAACTCCCCTGCTTCAAGGAGACAAACGTTTCATAAATCCAGAACAGCCTTTTAGCTGTACGTTTAGAACCTCTGGACATTCGGCAGAGAAATTGTCAGAAAAGGGTATAATATAAGTGGCTTTGGATATAAGAAATTCTGGATGGTACCTACAAGTAGCAGGTACCCTATATCATGTGTGCAGTGCCTCTATGTCTGAGACATATGTGTGTGACAAGAAATCCCAGAGAGATATAGCAACCCCTGCTTTTTAAATTTCAAAGGTAAAAAGATAAAAAATTATTACCTAGTAGAAAAAATGACAGAGATGATGATTTAATCTATATAACCCAATGCACATGTATCAAGTTCAGTGAGCATTCAGTCAGAAATTATTATTTCAACTCTAATTCATCCACATTGTTCTCTATTAATAAAAATAGGGTCTAACCAGCAGTACTGTCCTGGGAAGTGTTCCTAGTGTCTGTGGGCTGACAGTGAATCTCTGTAGGGACCAGTTGTGCTGCTTGTATTAGGTATGGTACCTGACAGACCAGATCAGACCCCAGATCCATCTAGTCCAGTAACCAAACCGTAACAGTGGCCACAAGTGCCACCAGGGACAGGGGTGGAAAACATGCAAGTCAAGTGTATTGGTCTGTGTGGACCACGGCAGGCATCTGTCTCAGAGTGCTCCTCCAGACTGTGCTGCCTTACTGCTGAGATCAGAGTAACAATCCAGCGTTAGACCCCAGTGATTCAAGTGCATCTACTTGCGGATTACACTGCAATTGGCATAAAAGTGCAAGCACTGACACTAAAAAGACTTAAACCCAACTAAGTATCAATTGATTTTGATACACAGACAGGTTTTTTATTTAATATGGGCTAAAAATATTAAAAATGTTACATTTTAGGAAAAATAATTTTCTTTTTAGCTGCTAGTAAAGAAGAATACAGTTTCAGCAGTAAGGCTTTGTAAGACAAGCCATCAAGAAAATTTCCTCTGCTTTTGATGTCAATCTGAGGAAAAATTTTCTGCATTTTTTTAAGGAACATACCATAAGAAAAAACACTTAACTCACCTAGGATAACCAATCCCATTGAAACAGCGATTTTAGGCTTCCTATGTTTATATGAATTTTTATTTCTGATTTTTTTCCCCCAAGGTCTAGTTCCTTTTATGCAAAGGATAATCCATGATTCACGCATAGAAAGTCATCTAATTGATGCCAGAAATACTTTGAACAAGATCACAGGAATGGCAACACTAGAACAGATTATTGGTCTGTTACGTCAGGCATTTGCTTCTGGGATGGCCTATATACTTGGGGGGAAAAAAATCCTAAAACAAAACAAGATTGAAAAACCAACTCAAAACAAAAGCAATTTTACACATATAGGAGGCAACTTTGCTGTATTACACAATGCAAAAATCGTCTGGCAGCCAAGAGCAATCATTACATTTCAACCGCACAAGGACAGGTACTTAAATATTTTTATAGTATCCTGGAAAAAAAAAAAAGCTTATTGTACGTTTTGACTGGGTTTTAAGTTCTATAAAAATGCAGGTTTTGGTGGTGGTCAGTACCAAGAGTAGGTCATATAGTGCGCAAAAAAAGTATTTATGGTTGGCATTTATGATGCCTGAGCCAGCATCAAAGGAGTGTATTCTGCACCATCTTTATTAGAAGGTTATTTCAGTTAAATAGCTTAAATTTTGGTCCTTTGCTTAGGTTTTTTTTTTCTTGACAACTCTGAATTGGGGGCGAGCACTGTCATTTGCAGGTGTTTCAACCGCTGGCTTGTGATACTTGGCGCTTCCCTTACAACCCCAGCTCCTTGGCGTATCTGCCTGTTCCAGAATGTCACGGTGTTCGAAACGCAGTAAACAACACGGCAACAGCAGAGAGCCCAGCCAGGGGCAGGGCTCGGGGGCCCAGCACGCAGCAGAAACCACCTCGGCGCTGTGCCGCTTTCCGAGCGGTGCCGCTGGCCGCTGCGCTCCCGCCGCCGTCACCGAGGCCCCACCGCGCTGCGGGCCCGCCGGAGCCCGCGGGGCGCCGCTCCGGCTCCCCGGCACGGCGGCGGGGCCGGGGCCGCCCCCGGGAGGGGCCGGGCGGGGGCGGGGCCGCCGCCGCTACAAAGGGCGGTGCGCGGCCGGGGTCGAGCCGACAGCCTTCGCTCCTCCGGCAGCTCAGAGCTCCGCGCTCCGAGCCGGGCGTCGAGCGGCGCTCGGCCCCTCCGCGGCGGAGCGTGCCCGCCGCCCGCGCCGCATAAGGCCAAGGCTTTCCGACTTCAGCTACAGTGCTGGCTAAGTCGGGGAAGGCAACACGGAGAGAGCCGCGCGTCCCCCCTTCCTGTCGGCAGCGGGCAGCGGCGGAGCGGGCCGGCATGGCGCGGGCAGCAGAGCCGCAGGGCCGGCGGCGCGGCGGTCAGTGCGGTCCCTCGGGTCCCGGGCGCGGGGGGGGCTCCGGGTCGCGCCGCGTCCCCGTGGCGGCTCCGCTCCCAGCACCGTGTCGGGTCCCCCCAGGGCAGCGAAGTGTACCCGGTGCGTGCCGAAGTGCGGTGAGATGTGCCTGCATCTCTTTTAGCATCTGTTTTCTTGTTTCTCGTTTAGGGTCTGTGGTTGCCTATTTTACGTCTGCAAAGTTTCTTCTTTATCTTGGGCATGCACTGTCCACTTGGGTAAGTAAAATATCGGCCTGGTAGAAATAGGATTTTATTAATCTAGCTGTGACTTACCTGAGTTTTACTGATACTTTCCAAAAAATCTTCACAAACTAGCACATCACACAAAGACAGAGGTCTGATTACAACACCTCGCTGTTGAAAGTCTCCATGATCTTTACATGATATGTTGCAGTAGGTTCAGGTGTAGTGCAGTACTCACTTTCTGGAGGGCATGGTTCTGAACCTTGTAATACTTCTAAATAACTATGGAACCAGTGAGACTCCTTACAGAGGAGCAGAAAGAGAGGCAGTCCATTGCAGTATGTATCTGAAGGACTTGTATATTTACTAATGGGAAATACTCAGTGTTTACAATGGACCCATTACTTCTACTCCTTAAGAAAACTGATCATCCCATCAGGACATTTCTCGTTTTCTGTAAAAACATTTACCTACTGAAATGCTTTCCTTCTGCACTTAAGTAACTCATTACACCAGCTTTTGCTCAGTTGAAGGATACTAAAAAAGAAAGCAAACACCACCTTAAAATATGTACTGAAAATAGACGGTCTGGTTCTATTCCATATAATAAAATTAAGAGTATTAAGTCTCCATATAATGGCTTGATTAAAAAAGAAATGAAAAATTCTCCCCCGATATTCCTTGTTTTGCCTTTTAGTCCTGCATTTGGGTTCTTTTGATGTGTGCACTGAGCAAATGGCTGATCTACAGCTACAGCACTGCCTGCCTGACTCTGGCAGCTTCTTGCTTTCACTAACCTGAAAGGTCATATTGACGTTTCTGTTGATGGAAGAAGACTTTGAGTGGTATCAAACGTGTGTTTGAACAAGTGCAGTATTTTGGCAGTTGTTAATATTATTGAAGGAGTTGAGTGGTGATGTGTCTGTTTTGGTTCGCTGCTTTTTAGAGGTCAGGGTTGTTACCTGGAACAGTTTTTGTCAGCCATGCCCACAAACCCTGCTTGCTCCTTTTACTTCAAAGCTTGGCAGTAGGGTTGCTCTCAGAGTACATGAGTAAAGGTGACAAAGCAGAGTTTGAAAATACTGTTGCACACCATAACAAACATTAGGCACAAGATACCCATTCAGCTGTTTAGCAATATTAGTAGTGTATTCCTGGTAATGTTCTGGTAGGTTTTGTGCTGAAAATATTGACTCAAAACCCCCTGGCCAAGCCTGCTGAAATAACAGAAATACATCTTATTTTGTATCTCCTAAGCTTTACTGTTCCTGTACTCTGAAGGTTTTTGGTAATAGGAACAACAAACAAATACCTAAATCTTCAGAAGTCCAAATAATAGATCATCTCTATTCTAGAATGGCTCTGTCCACAATACAAAACCTGACAGAAATGGAGTCTTACTGTAACTGAGCTAACTAGGTTTCTGTGTTATTATGCCATTCCCAAATAAAAAAAGAAGCTGTAAATGATTAAACATGTCACATCTCAACAAATGTTCAGACTTGAACAAAGTCTAGACTCCGTCGGGCTCTGGCTGGGTAAAGCACTTGAACTGTGCTTGGCCTCAGGGATGTGCTCTGCTGAGCTGGAGTCTCAGACCTTATTGTATTTAATCCATTGCTGTCAATCCCTCAGCAGTAAAGAGGGACCAGGATGGAACTGGGTTTACCTCGTTGCTGCCAGGCCTAGTGCTTCCCAGGAGGTCAGCTGGTTGCAACTTCCCAGCCTTATCTGTGCCCCTCAGACCTCAGGAGGCCTGTCATAGGTAGTAGCCTGGCTCCTACTTAACTTGTTAGCTTCAGTTCTGAGGTGGGATTGTATACATTCAGTTTGAGATGATTATAAGGATAATTATAAGTAAAGAAGAGGAAGAGCTGGCTTTAAAAGGATAGTGAAGCTGAACATCTGTAGCTATTTAGAAGTTTTGAAATACCTACATTTTGAAGTAGGATTAAGTATATGTAATCAAGGATTTGCCTGATTCTGAGGACAGTATTTGCTGTTTAAATTTCAGTAGAGCCTAGTTTTAAATTATGTACCTGCTTCAAGCCTCTGTAATTCACTAATACTCTTCTTTTGACACTCATTGATCATTGCTTGCTCTTTATGGCTTTTAATTCTTGAATGAAACTCATGTTCCCGGCCTGGAACAGCTGTGGTTACCCCAAGAATGATCTCTGTGAATTGGCTTGATCAAAATACTCTGCTTAAATGCATTGGATAAGGTTGAGTAATGTTTAAATGAGCTATACAGAAAAATCCTGATTTCACTGGAGTCAAAGGAACCTTCCCATGAGTTTCAAGTGAGATTCAATTTCTTACAGGAGTGGCTGGCACTGACTTTCACATGCTTAGATTTTTTTTAAAAAATGCCTTTTTCGTCTTGTCAGAATTAGGTAGCTGAAACATCTCTTCATGAAGAAAAAGCCCAGACTTTTGTTGTGAAATGTTCTTGTGAAAGTACATTTTTGGCTCACTTTTTTAGCTTAATAAACAGTTTTATACGGGCTAATCAAAACTTATTTCATCTGCCTGCGTGTATTTTAAGTGAAATTCTATAAAGTATCACCTTAGGTCAGATTAAATTTAAGTGAATGATTGACAGGAAATTATATCCCTGTGGATTCATTGCTGGGTTATTTTCTATATATTTCTACTAACTAACCATGGAACATATGGGACATATTTACCGATGACTTTAGGTGTATCTTGACTGAAAATTGGTCTATTATATGTGTGAGGGGACATAAAAGATGATCATGCCTATAGTAGCATTTTTAATTGGATTTAGTTAAAACTCTGGGTATTTTGTATGGTTTTTTTTTTCCTTGAACAGATGAAATTTTTCTTTCCAAATGATTGGAGTATAATTTTTTCTGCCTATGGTTAGGGAAACAAATATGAAGGTTTACACATTACAATGTTGACAGAAAGCTCAGGGAGATCGAATACCATTAAAAGGCAAACGCTTTTTGCGTCTGTACTATATTGAAGACTTAATCAAAGTGCAGTTATTTTGGCTCTCCAAATAGCATGCTTTTTATGTATATCTTGATTGCTATGGTACATGAGAAGTTAGATTTGGCAGGCTTTGCTTTTCAAAAGTACTTTTATTTTACACCTCCCCCAGCCCTTCAGAATATTTGAGGTCCTTAGAAATTTGTACTATTTGCTGTATCACCTGGCAATTGTTTATTTAAGATAAGGCAGCAGAAGAAAACAGTTTCGTGTTTAGTTTGTAAAAGGCTAATGTTAAGGGGACCCTTATTAAACAATCTGTGTGCCCTAGAATAGCATGAATGATTTCTATTCATCTGCTCTGTAACTTACTACACAAAGCATTTTCTGTCGTTCATTTCTTGCAATATATAAAAAATACAGTGAGATGTGACTCACATCGTGTGGCAGCAGAAAAACTCCATGTATTCATTAGCAAACCTGAAAATGTTTTGAATAGTATGGAAATTACTTCACTTGAACATGTTTAGCAATTTGGGCTCTGTTTTTGTACTTATAGCAAGTGGTATCAGAACATGAACATGTATTCTAAGCACTAGGTTAAAGTAGCAATAAGTTAAATAGACTGAACTAGCAATGTGTTCATAATATAGGTTAAATGAGCCCTGATATTCTACCTCTGAGTAATATGCCAATGCTTAACATGAAAATAGCTTAAGTCCATTGACTTAGGAAACTTCAGTAAACATTTATCCATGTCTGTCCTGAATTGTAGGATGACTTGCTTTCACTTGACTCACTCTTGAGTTTTAAAGCAGCACTTAAGCTTTGATCATCTAAAAGCAAACTGTTGTCTCAAAGTTAATTAAATAATATCAGTAATCAGTAAATCTGTTGTTAATATTTGATCTGTGCTGGGGAATTTGTGTAAGCTTTTTGAGGCTTGTTGGATGTGGCTGGTAATAGACTTGGTCCTGGAATACTATAATAGAAAATATTTGGGATTTTTGGATGTGGTGTTACAAGCTGTAATGATTCACTTGATTAGGACAGATGATCTTAGTGATACTGGGATAAAATCAATGGTGACAGGAAACAGTAATAAAAAAAAACCAAAACAAAAACAACCACCCCCAACCCCACACTTGCATGCATAACAAACCTTTATTGTAGTGCAGACTTTTTATCAGGGCGTTAGTGAAAAAGTGAACCCGTGTGCTTGCAGAGTGCAAACAGTAATGCTGCATATGTGTGTTCTCTGCAGGGAGATCGCATGTGGCATTTTGCTGTGTCCGTATTCCTGGTTGAACTGTATGGAAACAGCTTACTCCTGACTGCTGTCTATGGACTGGTTGTGGCGGGATCTGTTCTTCTCCTGGGAGCTCTGATTGGAGACTGGGTGGACAAGAACTCCAGGCTCAAAGGTTAGATGTGTAGAGCAGGTTATTTACTTAAGGATGGATCAAATTAATGTTAAAGCTGAGTTAATTCCTCGAGTCACATACGAGAAGGAGGTTTTCTGATTTCTTTACAAGAAGGGCGGTGTGGAGTTTCAGAGTGGCGATGGTTACACGGAGCTACTGTCTAAGATAGGAGGAAAACAGTTTTCTAAGTGGTGATATCTGTTACTCAGGCTAAACCTGTGGGATATGGAGAGATTCATGGAAATGCAGAAGATAAAAACCCACTACTTTTACAGACCAGGCTCCTCACAGTCTAACACTGACATACTCTTGCATTATTTGTTGTCATCTGTCAGGATACAACATCTTTCACTTCAGTGTAAACACACACTGCATTTGCATGATATGTATTTTAAGTATGTATGCTCTAACCTGTTATATAAAGAAAATGGCATCCAGTTCTTCACATGAATTTTTACTTTCCAAAAGGTTACAGAATAGCATCCCATCTATGGTAGGTTGAAGATAAGTTTTAGAGGTTTGAGCTAGGCTTTTACTACTGGAATGATAGTATCAGCATTTAAACAGAGACTTTGATTGAGAAAAGACCTATTTGGACTGTGAGTCAAGAGCTACAAAGTTCCATCAGACATTAATTTGTTCCTCTAAGACAACGAAAGATTAAAATGCAATATGAAGTAGACTTTTGCTGCTTATATTTTGGGGTAGACTAGAAAAATAAAATTATTTAAGGAAACTGTGCATATTCCTTAATTTTGTCCTCCCTAAGGTTATAGTTAGCTCATTCTTATTTCATAACTGTTGTTTTCTGTTTCGATTTAAAACAGTGGCCCAGACATCCTTGATCGTACAGAATGCATCTGTCATCCTGTGTGGTATTATCCTGATGATTATCTTCTTATTTAAGACACAGCTCTTGACATTATACCATGGATGGCTTCTTGTGAGTGCTTGAACTTGTTAATAAGAAATTAATGTACAAAGAAACTTTGGGAACTGTGGGAGATGGATGGATTATTTTTTTTTCTCTAGTCTGTTTAGACATTCCTGGGAGCTAAAACTGGCAAATGAAATTGAGCTTGTTGGGTAAACAGAGATGATTGTTTTGTGCCAGGAATTGTAAAGTAGACTTGATCTTGTTTTGTGTGAATAATAATGCTAAAATATGTGGATTCAAATGTGAAAGCCTTTTCTGCTTGTGCAGGAGGTGGAGATTTCTCTTCATCAGTTTTCTCATGTTGTAACTCCTTCCCCCCCTCTCTAGACGATGTGCTATATCCTGGTTATCACAATAGCAAATATTGCCAATTTGGCCAGCACTGCCACAGCAATCACAATTCAGAGGGACTGGATTGTTGTGGTTGCAGGGGAAGACAGAAGCAAACTGGCAGGTGAAATATGTTGCCTTTTTAATACTTTACATGTCTTACTTTCCAAGCTTGGGTTGTTGTGTTTTTGGTTTTGAGGGTTTTTTTTGTTTATTTGTTTGTTTTGGTTTTGGATTTTTTTGTGTGTGTGTGGTGTTTTGTGGTTTTTTTTTTTTTCTTGTGTGTGTTTTTGTTTTATTTTTTTTTTTAGGCTAGAGTTTTACAGATATTAGTGCACCTTTGAGTTCCAGATATTATGATAAAACACCAAGTAAAGGGGCAGCCTTTATTTTGCTCTTCCTTGCTCTGAGATCAGAAATTACTATTGTGATTAAAATTCACTTAGGCATCCCTCAACTTGTTTTGTCCTCCCTTTAGACGTGCTACAGATCTGTCAGGAAAACTAGTCTTGCTGAACAAGCCAAGTGTTGCAATACTTTATTTTTAGGTCCCTGGAATGAAACAGAAAACTCTTGCATAACTGGGCTCCTCTCATAGGGATTAAAGAGGTGCATGAGAATGAAGTCCAAAACAGTTAAGTAGGTGGATCAGGATATTGCCAGTAGGTAACACTGTGCATGCAGACACATTGGAAAATCTTACGTGTCTCTAGCATTAATGTCTAACTCAGAGCTGTGAACACTTCTACAATTGTCAAAGGGAAGTAGAACTTCCAATTCCATCTGATACTTCTGATCTTTGACCACAGACTTGATCATCTTTTTTTGCCTAGAAAATATTTTTGCTTCTCCTCACCCTTTCTTGCACAGTAGCACTGGTACTGTTAGGAGAATGAGTTCCCATTCAAATTCTACTGCAGCTTGGTAGTCATGACACTACTTGGATGTTAGTTTGGGAATCTCCCCAAGGATGCATTGAACCTGACTCTCCTTTGCTGGGGGTACTCTTGGCCACAAGGCCCATCACACCAACGGGTGTAGGATGGATCTTTGGCTCTGCTGCTCTTCCAACTGTAACAGACAGTGTGGGAAAGCAGCACTTTTGCAGTTAATTTGATCTGACAGTTTGGGCTCTGAATCAACCCCATAAGGGGACTTAAACCTTCTCAGATAGAGGAACTGATACTGAACTGCAAACAAGAAACAGAGCAGCTTAACATTACCAAGACATTTATAGCTTACTAACTCTGCAGCTAAAGTTAGTTTGACACAGTTGAAATATCTCCAGGCCTAGATAGCATTTCAGCTTCTGGACTAAGATTTTGTATGAAGCTCCTTAAATTGCCCATAAAGTTCAGAGTCCTCTTAGGGATTTGAATCCTGCATTCCAGATTTTTACTTGATTTTTATCTCCAGTGGCGGAATATTATTTATCCATCTTATCCAGGAAAGGTTAATTCTTGGATGCACTGAAAGGGCCATACTTTAATTTTGCAGTATAGAAATTTTCCCCTGTAGTCTTTTATTCTGACCTTGCTGTCCCTTTCTAGGTCATGCCTTTTGTAGAGCAGCAGTGCAGGTGAACTTTCTTCATGCATGTGAATCACAGGTAGAAAAATAGCAGCTGTCTCTAGGAGTCTTAGTTTTAAAAGTTCTCATTAACCTTTCTTCCTGTGTCAGCTCTTACTCAGGAAATCATCTCCCCCATGCCTGTCCTGCATACCACACCTGAGATAAGGTACAGACCACACCTGCAGAGAACTGCTTGGGAGGCACTCCTGTCTCTTCACTGCTTCATGGTCTCAGGCACAATTGTGTGACCCCATATATTTTGTACTAAAAAATAAGGCAAGAAGTTACTCTAAATTCTCATTCGAAAAGAACCCCTGAATTAAGCACTGTAGTTCAACAGATTCATCTAAAAGATCCCTTCCAGGCTGAATAGGATTGTTTTGTGTTTAATCATGATTTAACTGGGAGACTGTTGGGATTACCTAACTTAAAATAATGAAGTGCCAGCACTGACTTTACAGCAGATACTGTTGTCCATGTCTGCTCTGTTGCCTTTCCTCAAAGAGGAGCCTAAGTTATACAAGTTAGTGGAATTCCCTTGGCATTCCTTCTTCATTGCCATTAATTAGTTTTCCTATTGACTCTTACTTTGTACCTTTCCTGAGTGGAAATAATAGCTTTCCTCAAATACTCATAAAACAAAGCCCAGTGCTTGGAATTTCTAAAGCAAAGTATTATGCAAGTATCTGACTTAACTATTTGACTGAGGGTTAACTAGATTAACACAGAATTGCTTTAGAAATCTAAATAGAATAACATAAATGTTTCTTTGAATAGCGAGGAATAATTCTCTGTGGGTTCAGTAAAGCAGCTTTATACTGGTGTACAGTTCCACTTGCCCTTCAAAAGCTTTAATTTCATAGTATGACTCTGAAATGGGGCTTGAGATGTACTTCTGAGCAGCCTGAAGCCCTGATGTGTGAAACCATTGAGTGTCTAGCAACTTCTAGGAGTGGAACAAAAGCACTACTAAGTGGGAATTCAGAGGAACTTGGAGGGTTTAATGACAAAGTGGCTAAGATTGAGGCAGGTGAGACATCCCCTACCAGCAAATGGAATATGCTTGTTTTGACTGTAAACATCAAAGTGAGGAACAGAAAGGAGGGAGGACTTTGCTCAGTAAGATCTGAGGATGCCTACAAGTGCCATCAACCAGTGTGACTCAACAAGGGAAGATAAAGCCATTTCAAAGGTCTGCTGCTATCATGGTGGTACCGTTGTCACCAGCTGTTAGAAGTAAGCGAAGGAGACTAAGAAATATGTGTTGCAGTACTGGGTGATAGTTTCAGCAACTATAATCTTTATAAGAAAGAATTCCATCTTATGAGGATTCCTGGAATTGTGCATGCTAGGTTTGAGTGTTACATAGGTAGACCTAGGAGTCCACAATACCACTATTATGGTATGTAAAGGTGATCTGATCTCAGGACTAACAGTTTTACCTGAAGAATTACATTTTCACTGTAATCCCAGCAGGCTAAACCTAGAAGACGTCATGTAGGCAAAACTGGCAAGGAACAGGGATTTGGCTTAGAAACACCTTGGTTGATGGCAGTAAACTTAAGTACTTGAACATTCTGAAGGTGCCTCTGGTTACCCCTGTTGAAACCACTTACAGTCAGAGCAAGCCTACTTAGCTCAGTGTTTGTACATGTGCAATCCACTATTATGTCAGTGAATATTCAAGTGCGTTCTGCAGTTATTTTATATCACATAATTTCTGACAGATATGAATGCCACAATAAGAAGAATTGATCAGTTGACCAACATCTTGGCCCCCATGGCGGTTGGTCAAATAATGACGTTTGGGTCCCCGATGATCGGCTGTGGATTCATTTCTGGCTGGAACCTGATGTCGATGTGTGTGGAATATCTGCTGCTCTGGAAGGTATATCAGAAAACCCCGACTCTGGCTCTCAAATCTGCCAAAGTTGAAGAATCAGAACTGAAGCAGCTGAATGTAACGAAAGGTACTGAAAACACAAAAGTAACTATTAAAATTCACAGTATATTAATTGCATCAGTCAAATGAAGTGTTGACTTCTCTACAGACACTGTTTTGAGGCTATATAGCTTTCTACTCGGAGCTTGGAGGTTTCAGGTTTTGGACATAGGTACCAGAGTAACAATACTTAGTGCGGCTGTTTGAGGAACTCCATAAAATACAGCCAAAGAACGAATTCTCTCCTCTTAATTAAGTCTTGGGAGTAGGTCTGTCCTCTAACTTAGGGCTGTTTGTAAGGAATGCTCCTATCCATCTGTACCATAGCTGATAATCTGGACAAAGCCCTTGGCTCTGTAGTGTCTAAGGGAAAAACAGCCTCTGTAAGACTGTTTCTTGCTAACTGATTTCTACTTACGCATGGTACTAACACAGGCTTTCAGGAGGTTGTAGAATAGATGGTCATATTTCTAGTCTGGCAGGCTTGAATGATTTCTCCATCCTGCATGAAGTGGTGGAGGAAAAAAAAAATCTACTTTGACCTTCAATTTTCTTTTCTTGGCCAAGCAGAACAACTGGGACTTGCAGTGTAGGTGGCTATGACTAGGGCTATTTCTATAAGCAACCTTAAAATTGGTATTAACATTAATTCAGGTAGACTGAATATCAGAAATAAAAATTAGTTCAGAAGCAGACTTTTTACTATGAATTATTTGAAATGTTAGATACTGAAATACCAAACGTGTTTTCTCATTTTTAAGGTAGCAGTATGTGCATACTACTGAAAGCTCATCTTGTGGGCTCCAAAAAAGAGGCATCCAGACATTTGTAAAATTTCTATCCATATTACTAATGTAAATACTGCTATGGGTTTTTTGGATTTTTTTTTTTTTGTTTGTAATCAAAGTGCCTTTTTTCTGTATTACAGTGAAAATGAAATTGTAGAAAAGCCTGGTTTAAAGGATTTTTTAAAGTCAATCTTTGAAAACTTTTGCCTCTGGATAGGCTTCAGCCTTAGTTCTTCTACCATGGCATGAGATACAGAGAGGTGTTTAAGTATTCCCTTCTTTCTGCAGTGAGCGCATTTAAGCGCACAAAGCAATGTTAAAATGTCAGCTGATGTTGGCATTTAAGGGAATGATTTCTTTATGAAAATGGAGCATTCATTCTCAAGTCTAGAAGCAGGCAGTGCTTTCTCCTATCTCAGTTCAATTAAATAAGCAGGAGTTTAAATTGATAGGGATAAACTTTACTTGATCTTGCTCTACAGGTGGGATTTTTAAGGACACTTTTAGAATTATTTAGGTGGTGTTTAACTGATGCGCTTCTGCAGAAGTGAACTTACACTTGTCTGTCGGTTTGCACTGCGCACTTTGCAGGCAGGAGTGTACCTGACAGCTGCCTTTCTGTTTACAGAGAGTGACATGAAACCTGCTGAAGGTGTGCAGTTAATTGTTGAGAAAGATGTAGCTGGCTTTGAGCCCCAACAGGAGAAGCAAGTCAGCTGCTCCGCCCGCATTGCCGAACCCTTCATAACATTCCGTGACGGATGGGTCGCGTACTACAACCAGCCGGTGTTCCTTGCAGGCATGGGTCTGGCGTTTCTGTACATGACTGTTCTGGGCTTTGATTGTATCACTACAGGCTATGCATACACTCAGGGCCTGAGTGGCTCTGTGCTAAGCCTCCTCATGGGTGCCTCAGCAGTCACTGGAATCATGGGAACAGTGGCTTTCACTTGGCTCCGTCGCAAGTGTGGCCTCATTCGCACAGGCCTCATTTCTGGAGTTGCTCAGTTCGCTTGCCTGATCTTATGTGTCATCTCTGTATTTATGCCTGGAAGTCCCATGGACTTGACTGTTTCCCCATTTGCCGACATCAGTGCCAGGCTGTTTGAAAATGAGCCATTACCTACTATAGCATCTCCAGAACCTGAAATGATTTTGGCAACTGGAATGCCCAACTTATTAAACGGGTCTACTACTCCTGCTAACAGCGACCCAGAGATGAGTCCTGAGCCCGTGCCTTTAATCTCTGTTAGTCTCCTGTTTGCAGGAGTCATTGCTGCTAGAGTTGGTGAGTATCATGTCTCTTAAAATTTTGCATATTAACTGCTTTTAATTTTTAAGATTGCAGTGTTTGTCAACGAAATGCAAATTTTAATTCAGAATTTAGGCTGTAGTTGAAGTGTTATATCACATTTCTAAGGCTAATTGATTATACTTCACATAAAAATGAAATAATCACCAGGGCAAAGAATGAAGTACTAATTTCTTGTAGATTTTATGTCACTAATGGGAAAAAGTTACCACATTTGGAGATGAATGTAACTGTTTTTTTGGAATGCTCATCTCAACTATATTCCGTCACAACAAAATGAAACTGTTACTAGGAAACAGAACTAAACACATCTGCTGTCAAAACCTTCAAACTTCAGTTTACTAAATTAATCCATTTGCTAAATTGTCTAATCTTGGAGTTTAGAATGGAAACTTTGATTCAGACAGCTTAGGTTTTTTTTGAGGAATCGCTGGTTAGCGTAGTATTAGTATTTGTCAACAGCAGAGGCAGTCAAATGCCTAAATGTAATGAACAGGAACTATCATCTGTAGAATCTTTGTACTTAATTTCTGCAGGTTTTGCTGAATTGAGGAGGAATAAAATACTTGATTCGCGTGTCTTAGGTTTGTTTGCAAGATAAACTTTTAAAGCTGAATCATTACTGGACTAAGCATGGAAGTTAGTGTCAACTGAGACCGTTTTAAATGATGTATTCTGCATAGTTTAAACAGGTTTAATTTTTTTTCAAACATCTTTTGTAAAACTCAGTGGTTGTAGCTGGCATGAATACACAGTAAATAGCTGTAAACCACCTATTTAAACAAGGAAAACATGAGCAAAACATTCATAAACATGTTGAAGCAAGACATGACAGGCAAGTTAATGTGTCAAGCTGTATGTATTTTTTCAGGAAATATTAGTAAATGGAAAGTAAATTGCTCTTGACTGTGAGTGTGAAATCAATTCTAGTCATACAAGAGGATGTCTAATCCTGTGCATTTTTGACAGAAATAAGTGTTTGGAAGGATGAATTGTATTGTGCCAGTGATGAAAGCTTACCGTGAGAATCCCAGTTGCATGGGTAACTCTTTTTTTCTCTCCATAGGCCTTTGGTCCTTTGATTTGAGTGTCACACAGTTACTCCAAGAAAATGTGGTAGAATCTGAAAGAGGCATCATAAACGGTGTCCAAAACTCCATGAATTATCTTCTTGATTTGCTGCACTTCATCATGGTCATCTTGGCCCCAAACCCTGAAGCTTTTGGTTTATTGGTGCTTATTTCTGTGTCTTTTGTTGCAATGGGCCACATAATGTACTTCAGATTTGCCCAAAAAACCTTGGGAAAACAGCTGTTTGTTTGTCGCACTCCTGATCCCAAAACAGCCCCTGACAGTTCACCACCTGGTAACACATCTACTGTCTGAAAAGATCCACTTCGCTCACTAACTTTGCTGCACAGATATCCTGGTTAAGCATGTATACTCCCTTTCTATGACCCTGTCTGAGGTGTTTCTCTAGAGTTGAATGCATAACTTGGCTGTCTGGGGAAGCTGTCTGTCCCAAGAGAGAAAATTCGTATTACAGTGACTCTGTAAAAAAGGCTTCACTTTTGGCAGAGAACAGCCCAGCTGGATCTTGACAGCTGTTGTATCAAAGGATCCCCAGCAGTCATGTGTCTAGTGTTTGATCTCAAAAATAATGTTGAAGTTCTGTTGCTGACCCCCACAGTGACACTGTTAGGTGGTTATAACTACTCAGTTTGCTCATGAATTCTGAACAGTTCTTTGTTCTCTGAGTAAAATGAGGTTTGGGTTTTTTTAGTTGCTTCATAATAACTTGTTATACAGTATTTGGGGGGTTTTTTTGAGTTTTTTCTAATATTCCCATACCATGAACAGTTCTGCTCCCCTGCCTTCTTTAAACTGGTGTAAACATCCTTTATAAATGTTGGACTTGGATGGTCCTTGTGGGTCCCTTCCAACTCAGAATATTCTGTGATCTTTCATGGATTCCTGAAATGGACTCTTTAAGTTTTTGATGTTTTCCCAAAACCGTTATAGTATTTTATCTGTTTTTGGTTTAACTTTATGGAAACACCTTTGCAGGTTTTTTTGCATGTTTCCTTACAAATTAGACAAGTGTTAGGTACAAGATATTGTATTACACTTTTGTTGCACTTCATAGAGTAAAACAGTCTCATTTAACAGATGCTATTGATGTAATATTACAGAGCATGGCTTTTTAATTGCAAATTGCAGGTTTGCTCAGGTTTGTAGCAGACAGTGCTAAGGTCAGGAGTACTGATACAGAAAGATAAATTCTAGTGCCAACTTAGTTTTTTTGCCTCAGAGTACAAGCAGCTTTAATAAATTTTCCAATATATCAGGCTTTAATAGAGTTTCTGAAAGCAATTGTATTTGAAAATATTTAATATTTTAGGCAAAAGAAGGTGGATTGCTTGCATTTATCTCATGTGTATATGAGTTTTGACTTTGTTCCAAAATATCGCAAAACTAGTGAGATGGTGGACTGTTGACCCTCTAAAGCAACTTCAGAGCAATGGAAATGATACATCTCTCTGTTAAAGAAGTTCTTGCATTTTTGCTTCTGTTTCTTTACCCTGCATATGTGCTAACACAGTGTTTCCATAGTCATTAGCCCTATGTGCACTCTTGTGGAAACCATGCACTTTGCTTTCTCAGTAGAGTTGAACCAGGTGGTGTTCTGAGTTTTCCTATGGCATGGCAGTCTGACTTCTAAACTTAAATACTGGTAAAATGTTTGTTTGCAAAATAAGTAGTATGCAGAAAAATAACGTCAGCAACTTGTGAAAAGTATCCTCTAACTTTTAAGGTTTGTTTTTCTTTACTGTAGGTACTGTCCTTCATGGTCATATGTGTTGCCAGACTTCAACCCTGGAATGTGTGTGAACTCCACTGAAATTAAAGGCGTTACACCAGGGCTGAATCTAGGCCATTCATCACAATTTTTTTAACAGTTACATTCTCTATCAAACTAAATAGAACATAAAGAACCTCTTGTGATCTTTGTCTCAGATACAATGTTTTGTAAGGGGAGTGAAAATGAACTAATGGAAATCCAGTGGGCAACCAATGGACTTGTAGTCCACAGTTTTCAATACCTGGATGTAACAATCTTTCTCTAGTGGACCAAACCCAATAATTACTCTATGTTGCTGAAAGTTTCTCAGGGATATTTTCACTAGATGTATAAGTGTTTATACTTTGACCAAGCATTGGCAGGTTTTTTTGATATAATAAAGTAAAATATGTCATTTTAGAGTAGGTTTAAAATTTGTGACTCAATCCTGAGTGTAACTTAAGGAAAAGGGAATTTTGCCATCAGCAGAACTTGTCAGAAGACAAAACAAGTTATCTAGATTTGTAGAACAAATATGCCCAAAGGGTAGTCCTATAGGGTATGTGATAAGTACACTAGTAAATAAAACACCTCTGATTTGCCAAATATGTTTTCTCATGTGTATCTAATTGAAATTGGGACCAATTCTAAATATAAATCAGAGTAGTCCAGATATCACTGAATGTCTCTATATTGCACTTTGATGAACATCTGAATGCCACTGTATATAATTGGACTCCCTGACCATCAGGGAAACAAAGCTGAAAATGCAGTTCTTTCTGGACTGTCTGCAGCCTACAGAACCCAGCGTGCCTAAAACTTAACGCTGTAGCACTGAGCATCAAACATCCCAGAGAGGATGTATTCTGAAGGTTAGAGAGCTCCGAAAGTGTAAAAAAAGAGAGTTGGGAGCGTGTAATGTACCTGCCTGTTCCCAAAATGTTTTGTTTTTTCCCCAAGGGCAATTTAGTTGTACGTGAATTGAGTAGCAATTTGTTTCATAAATAGTTCTACTAGAGAGTGCAGTCAGGATCTCAAGCCAAAAACATAATAGTGATATTGAGAGGGGAGTGGACCTTTTGTATTTTGTGCATGTGTTAAGATTCATATAGGCAGATCACAGGTGGGAAGGCAAGACAATCCTACAGTTAAAAAGTGGATGCTGGCTTTAAGAGGAATAAGGAGGTATACATTGGAAATTGGTATGTATTGATCTGAGTTGGATGTCAGAAAATGTTTGCTGCTTGAGCACAGCGCATTTCTGTGTGAGTCTAAGATGTACACAGACACCTGTACTTGTTAGTGCTTTGAAGCAATGTTGGAGCCAGAAGTCTCACTTAGCAGAACTTTCATAAAGTAAGCATTTTTGGCCTTGTATTTATTTATTTTTTTAAAAAAAATGTCCAAATTGGATGAAAACTGCCCTTAAAAATGTTAGCACTAGAAATTAATCTTACCAGAATATTTTATTATACAACCTTATGCTGGACATAGTATTGATTTATGTATGTTAAAGCTGATGAATAAATTTGCATAAAACCTTATTTGTCCTGGATTATTCAGTTTGTGGGGATGGTTGGTGGGCTACATTTAGGATCAGTCCTGTGGATAAAGGTTTTCAGTATCATGGGGTGGAAACAGCTGTGAAGTATTTTAAACAAATAGCACTGAGGAAGCAGCAAATGTCAAGTGTATTCAAAACCTTCCAATGACCAAAACTCTTCGGTGAATTGCTTTTTATTTTTTACCACAGTAAGACACGACTTGAAGGTGGAGTTGTGGTATTGCAACCTCAGCTTGGGTCCTGCACTGGTCATAGAGCAGTTTTGTGTCTTGGCCTGCAGAGCAACAGAAAGCAAATGATTTTACCTCCTCACCCATCTTTTTCCCATACTGAATTTGAGGTTATGGCCTTCTGTAGCAGCAACCTGTAGGGGAGAACCCTAGGCATAGGAGTGGTCACAAATAAAAGTAATACTTCTAACACTCAAGTACTTTTCAAAATTAAACCCAGAATATTTCATACAGCACTGCTTCTGATTATATGTAGTTAGCACGATGAATTGATCTTTAGAAGGATATTGTGTTAATACACTAGGATTTCTTGGAACTGATTCATCCTTGAACTAGAGGTTTGCCTAAAAAAATCCTTTATGGTTTGTCCCTGGTTGTGTAACTACCTTATTTTCGTATGGGAATTAGTAGTAGTAGTAGTAATTGTTTGTTTCCATATGGAAATTAGAATGTGGTGAGTTAACTCTACAGGCTTCACTGCAGTGATAACCCTAAATGTCAGTGTTAAAGTCAGATTACCAAATTTCATCTTTAGCAATGTTTGTCCCTGTCGCTGCCACTTACAAACTAAGACAAGTGTTAGAATATTGACTTGAAAATGTAGTTACATGTAGGTAACTATAGTTTCTCTAGGTACAAAAGTACAAAGAAGAAGAATTGTGACTATTGTACTGCTAAGTGGATAAACCCCACTTTTTTAACTCTTCACAACTTACCCTTTGGTGGTTTCACCGTTTTCTTTCACTCAGTTGTTCACATTTGGAAAGTTCAGAGTTTTTTAAGCCCCTGTGGAATTCAGTGGCTCAGCAGCCAAAGGTAGAGTGATTGGAGATACTTACCACTGTTTGCCTGTTGCACTGCTTTGCTTGCTAGATAGTTGAGGTATCAGCCCTGCCTGTGGAAGGCAAGGTATTTTCTCTTGAGTATTTAATTGATTTTTGTTTTCGAAAGCATTTTCATAAACTGGGCACTGATAATGGGCCTTGAAACTTGAATCTTGTTCAAGGAAAACAGAAAGAGTGAACTCAGTCCCTTCAATTTAAACTATTTTCTGTTTAATTATTGAGAAAACTGTCTCTTAGAAAAGGAGCAAGTAGGTTCATATCTAGTAGTTTTAAAATACTACAGTCACTGCTGTATTTGCTTCTATGCAGTGCATGGTGTGTATGTCGCAGGTCAGCAAACATGACTTAGTTTAAAGTAAAGACTTTCTATTAGAGAAGAGAGAGCAACTTGGTAGCTCTTTTTTAAATCTAGCACTGTGGAAGGGGTAATGCCTTTCCATCTGCCTCAAGACTGAGCTATTTCCAGGAATGTACCGTGCTTGACTCTGCGTTCTTGTCTTTCTCACATAGTCAGTATTAGAGAAACCAGTAGTATTAGAGTAACAGTCCTTTTTGTTTTGCCCTCTCTACTCACACATTCTTTTTCCTGCTTATGAGTGCTCTTAAATGCATGGTGTAATAAGAATTATTTTATTCCTGGAAAGACTATGCCTTTAGCTTCTGCTTTAAAAAGACCGTTTAGTTTGCAACACTGGAGGGCAGAAAAAAAACTGAACAAGGATGTTTGCTTAAAGGCTTGCAAAGAGCATGGACAAAGTGCACGCTGTTCAATAATGCTTTTTCAAATACTTCAGCTTGTCCTTGTATGGGTCAATACGTCTTTCTAGTTAAACTTTATTTATTTGGTCACAAGAGAAGCATGCAGCTATGTGCTTTCCACTCTTAGTCTAGGTATAGAGTGATGGAGCAATCTGTTTTCACACATGCAGAGTGAAGAGTTCTTAATCCTTTGTAAATGCATGGGAAGTTACTTATGTTTAGAAAATCCGAGTCTCTTCTTTTGGTAGATAAGGGTAAGGGAATGTACAGTAGATGCTGCTATTAGAGCTTCAGTAGATACCTAAGCATAACTCATTGGAATAAAAAAAACCCTACAACAGCAAAGTATGTTAAAGCTGTAAGTTTGGCTCACAGAATACCCCCACTTTGTGCATGGTAAGCCATTGTCTGCTTCAGTCAGGGCCGAGATAATACACAGGAAATCTGCATCCCAGTGACCCCGTGCCAGAGGCTGAAAATAAGCTCCTCCTTGAGCAGCAGGACCAATGAAGCCTGGTGGTCTCTATCTACATGTCCTTGGTCTGTACACACCACCAGCTGCAATAACTGCAGCTCCCACCCCTGTCTTGTGTAATCCTGCCTCTTCCAGGAGCTGGTCCTGCAGTGCTCGCCCCTCACCTGTTGTATTAGCAGAGCAAAGAAGAGCATGTGCTCTGCCTGGTCCTCAGGGGCGACACGTGTGCTCTGGGCTCATGAAGGGCTCAGGGTCAGATGGGCCACCTGGCAGGACAAACAGCACCGGGAGATGTGCTCAGTGCCAAAGACATTTACCTTGGGGAAGGAAAACAGTTTTGGGCTTCTCCTTTACCCACCTGCTGAGGTCAAACTTCGAGACCTTTCTCTTCCATCATATTTAGATGGAATTAAGCAAGTGGTTCAAAAGCAGTTTGTCAGGAAGTGGTGGAGGTGACAGAGAACAGTGTGGTTGTGCAAGACCTGTGTCCTTAGAAAAAAAAAAGGGTAAAAATGTGTCATATCTGTAATGTGATGTGGGATATGGCTGTATGTCTATTGCCAATGGCATCATAACTAACTGATAAAATGGTCCAGAAAAAAATAAGATAAAATCCAGCGCAGACAAGTGCAAAGCACTACATTTAGGCACAACCAACTGAATCCTCAAAGAGTGGGTCAGGAATGCTTATCCGTTTTAGTAGAAAATTGTTGTAAGCATAAAGTACAACAAAAGTGAAATGTGAGTAACATATAAATAAATGGGAACAGGTCTATGCCATGTATGATTCATGCATTGAATCATACAGATTGCAGTTCTCTTTGGAATTGAAAAAAACTCAGTCCTGCATCCCATTTTTCCTTTGTATTTGTCTTGGATGGCAATCCTAGCTGGTGAGAAACCAGAACAGTACAACAGTTGTAATCAGAGCTCTAGGAAATACTGAAATGTGCTCTAGGGAACCCTGCTTAACCAGGGAGGTGGGATTAGATGACCTCCAGTGGTCCCTTCCAACCTTACCTGTTCTGTAGTTCTGTGAAATGAGAAGAGTGAAAGATTTTGGGTCATTTAGAGACAGAGATGATGTGCTAATGATACCTGAGCATGTAAAAAGGAAATGGGAATAATGTCTAATCTTGCTTGAGAAGACAAGCATCGGTGAAGTCAGATTAAAGCATACTTGAAACTCTACAAGTTGTGGTGTTTCTAATCCTGAATTTTCAAGGGCTGATATAATTTTTTCCATTGCTGTTTTTCTCCAATTGCATGTAATGTATTTCTGCAGTTCTTTCACTTCAGTATTTCCCCTAGAACCACTGCTGATAGAGTGAACTAGTTCACACTGACTTCACACCAGCCAACTACCCCTTACTTGCCCTCCTGAGATCTGTCCATCAGTAAATACACCTTTTCATTTAATGTCTTAATGTTTGATTTTAATTTATACTCAACCTCTAGATTTGCTATTAAAAGTGGTTCTGCAGGATTAGTAAAATGTTCAGGCATCTTTTGTAAGAATCAAAGGGTTTTTTCCTGAGTACTGTCTAAACTTCATGATTACCACAGATTTCATAGAGCACTGATACAGCAGATCTTCAGAGGGGCACTGCTGAAGACAGAACTGAAACATGCTGTTGAAAGAACAAAATGGTTAGTGAGAGAATATTTATGCTTAAAAAGTACAAGTAAAGCAGCTTCAGCACTTTTTTATCTAAGGATTCTTTTTAGGTAGGACACCAAAAGTGAAGAAAACACATATTACTCACCTTAAGATTTTAAATATAGTTCAAACCATTTCAGATGTTTTATCTTGAACTAAAGGACTTGATGCCTCTCGATTTTTGTTTGTGTAATTTCGGAGAGAATCTTCTTTAACTAAACAAGGTCTTCTGAATTATTTAACATGACAGGGAATTTTAGATTTTTCCTTCGATTGTACAACAGTACAAATATTCCTGTTTTCATTCAGCGGAGTTGCCAAAACTTTTCCAAAATGTAGTATTCCTGTGCAGAGCCTGCCTGCATTCTGTGTGTACATATCCTATCCAGTCTTCATCTTTGAGCTCCTTTAGCTGCTGATTGAAGTAAGAGCTATAGACCTTAACTAGGACAATTTGGACAGAATATTTTCTGGGGCTGTTGCTATAAAGGCATAATTTGGTTCTGTTGACAAAGTAAATGCAATGTCTGAATTCCTTTATTTCTGGGAGCTCCCTTCCACTGGCTGACCACATCAGACCTGACAGGGAGTTACACAAATATGTGATCTGTCCAGCTGAGATGGAGGGAGGAGCAGTTGTCCATGTTAGAAATATTTGTTCAGGTGCTACTGGAGTAAGGCCAGTCAAAGTTACTGTTTACAGTTTGAAGTGTGCTGCAGTCCATTTATTTTCTAAACATAACCAAACAAGATAGAGAATCCATTCTTTGGGACAGTTTTGACTTCATTTGCTTGACTGCAATGTACTATTCCGTGTCATCCTGTACTGACCTTGGCATTGTTCAGCCATGCCTGAAAGGAGCAAACTGAGACACAGCTGGGGGCCAAAGAAACACCAAACAGCCCATCCAAGCTGGGAGCTTCCTTGCGGGGTGTCTAAGCACAGCCACAGCTGATTTGCAGAAACCCCCTGCAAGTTTCAGTAGCATAATCTCAAGGTATGGACTGGATGGATGGCACAAACTCTCCAACAACCCCTGCACAGAGTGGGGCAATTAGAACACAACCAGTCCCTGGAGAGAAACACATAAAATACCACTAGAAGTGCTATATGCCCATGGAATGAATGTAAAAAATTTAAAATGTTTCTTCTGGGAGAAAAGTTTTGTACAAGAACACGTCATGAATGTCTTTTGAAAAGCTTCTTCCCCCTTTGCACTATCAAGAATATCAAGAAACTTACTTATTTTTAAGACAGAATGTTTCTCGTACTGTATGTCTTATTATAAAGCAACAGCCATTTTTGTCTTGCACACTTCAAGGACCTTTAACTATACTTTTACCGCCTTTACTGTCCTAGAGTAGCCTTTCTGAGGATGTTCAGTTGTCAAAGAAGTAGACTCATGCTTTGGCTCTTTTGTTTTCATCTATGTCACTTGCTCTAATTAGTTCCTAAAGCTGGCAGATACCATGAGGCTCTGTGCAAAATCTACAGTAGCTACAAAATAACAAAATCCATCTCATCACTTTTAATTCCTTCCCTTGAATCTGTGTCATTAGGTACATCTTAGCCAAAAGAGGGAAAAGAAACTCTTCTCCCACTGTTTGTTTCCTGTACTTCTTTAATTTTGTGTGACTGTGTGGACACAAGGAGGAACAGACTTTCTGAATAGAGGAATCAAACCTGAGGGTATCTAGTCTTTGGATTCAGAGCAAAAGCAGCCTGATTAGACAATAAGTGATTTTTTTTTTTCCCTTAAGACAAATGCTTAGGTATATCCTCCTATCCAGTTCTGCTTTTCTAACTAAGACTAGATTTTCAGCTACAAAATTGTAACTTGACTTACTTGGATTACTAACATGGGTTACCAGTTCAAGTTTGGAGCTGTAGAGGTATGTACGGTTTCATTTTATCTACTTAGCTGTGATAAAATCTACATGTTGTCTTATCTAAATGGAACAAAGCAAACAGAAGAGAACAAGGCTGGTAGCTGGATGTTCAGCAGAAAGCTGTAACTTCAGGCTGATTTTGTACCTCTTTCCCATGTTGCACCTGCTGTCCACTTGGCATTCCCCACTTGGCCACAGAGGGCATAGGTTAGATGAGTATCAGAGCATGAAAATAGAAGTGCTAGAAGATATAACTTGAGAACTTTCTGGCAATTGCAAGTCCTCTTCAATGTGACAAAGGAACTGAAGCACAGGTCAGCATTCCCCTCCACCTTAGCCTACATCCATAGAGCTCCAAACCATGGGAGTGGCACCTGTGTGTTCAGGATAAGAGCTGATTTCTGGGTCTGTACATTTCCCATGCATCACCTATTTGCTGAAGATAATTTTGTACACACTTGACAAATTTGACAGCAGAAAAGAGGGATCAAGACATTCATGAAAAGACAATCAATAACAAAAAAATTACAGTTCTAATCCTGCTTGTTAATACTTCTGAATAGGAGGTTATCACTATGTTATCCTTCTTCTTGTTATATACATTAAAACCAATTTAGTAATTACGTATTGCTGCCTGTGAAAACTGTTACTGAGGAAGAGTTTAAGCAGTAAAGTCATGAGGAATATTTCACCTCAGTGGTATTGACTGCATTTCCTACAATGCATTTTTATTCAGCTAACATCTAGGAATGACACTGTTACTAAAAAGGGAAAGGCCAGTTTCTCAAGAGCAGCCTGAGGAAGCGATACAAGGCATTACTAGATGTGCTTGAGGATGACTCAGCATTTCTGATCTTACATCATGCTAAACAAATTGTACCAGAAGTTTGACTATGATCGTAAAACAACAGGATGGGGAAAATAAACCACTTCTGGAGGCCTTAAGTACAAACACTGGTTGGAAGTGAAAAAGCCAGTTCTGACCTGGGTTTCACAGAGCAGCAAAGTAAGTGTGACAGCAAGAGAGGGAGTTTCTTAAAAGAGCTGTGAGAGAAAGCACTTTCTGTGATGGAGTATTTGTCTAGAGCTTGTTGAAGAGCATATTGAAGAGCTCAGACCAGAATGATAGAAGTGTATCCAATGTTAAGGATTTGGGAAATACATCAGCCCACCAGGCGTGACGCAGAATACACTGCAGAATAAGGATCATTGGTTTCATGGGATTACCTCTCCTAGTCATTTAATTCCCTGCAATCTTCAGGCCTTCAGTTTATTCCATGGACAGTCCCATCTTTCCCTGGCCCCTTACTCTGAAGCATTGCTTGTCCCACTGCAGTAAACTGCCTGTAGATCCTACTGCTGCCTCTGAAGTCAGCTGGAGTGAGATGATTCTGTGCCATCCAGCTGATACTGACTGAAGGTTAATTACTGCAGGTTGTGTCTCAGGCTCATTGTCTGCAGGGAACCACTTCTGGGTTCTGATCATCTCCACTGTTCGCTGTTGAAATCTAAAAAATTAGGATCATGAAGCAAAACATATTTGTGGATTTCAGGGAAAAGAGCAGCCTGTCAGGCAGAGAACGAGAGGAATTACCTAATTAGAGCTGTGCGGAGGAGTTCACTGAATTACTCATGAACTTGTGAGAAATACATAGCACAAAGGTAACTGTGATTATCATCTGCCGAGGGTTCATTCTTTATAGCAGAAATATATAGCACAAAGTGTCTATAACCCCTATGTAGTGTGGATACAGCAGCTTTGCTAAAGCAGCAAATGAACTCAGCATGTCTGAGTTCAGACCCCACGTGTCCTGCCTACCACAAGTTAAAGTTCCATAAAGGAAACTCTGGAAATGCCACCCTCTGCTTTCTGAGTGAGCTGCTCTCCACAGAGACTACAGAGCTGGGCTGCCCACGCTTCCTGCCTAGAGATTAGTTTGCTTTTCAAGGATGGATTTTATATGCAAAACCAAAAAAAAATTACATAATGATTTGTAAGTTAAAAACAAAATGCAAGACCTGTGATTGTGTCACCACAAACATTTTTCTTACCTCTTCTGTAATGAAAAGGGTGTGAAAATGTTTCTTTATGAGATACCGAAGTTCAAGTAAAGGTTACAGAGCAGTTGGTTAACACTTTCTCTTCTTCTTAAGAACACCAATGTGTTTTAAATGGTCAGGTACTACATGGATGGCAGGCAGCCACTGTGGAGAGGTGAAGTCAGCCACAGGGGTGGGAAGTAACACTCCCAAACTGAGCAGAGAAAATTGCAGTGATATTTCATCCCTTCTTAGGCTTCTCTCTACAATTTGGCATTGCCCATCTCCTGGCAGCCCTAATGAGGAGCTGCTCTGCCTGAGCTATCCCTATCCCTATCCCTATCCCTATCCCTATCCCTATCCATCATCATCACCTCCAAGGTGAGGCCAGCCGCAGCCATAGTGCATTAGGGCCAAAGCAAGAGCCCCTTCACACTGGCACAGGGGCCAGAAAGGGGGTGGAACTTGTAGTGTTGGAAGAGGGGTGCCCAGCCACCTCAGGAAGATGTGTCCAAGTTCACCCCAGAAGCCTGCATGGCACCCTTTCTGCTGATAATCCCAGGACTTCAGTCTATGCTCTGTCGCTCCAGGGCAGAAGGAATAAGGGAGAAAGTAACAAGGCACCCAAGAGAAACTCAGAGGGCAACTCTTGTCTCTCCTTCCACCCATGGGATGCCAAAGGCCAGGAAACACAGTCATTACGAAGCCTCTTAGACAATATAACTAACTCCAGCTGGACCTTTTGTACTCAGCTGTTTAAAATCTCTCCCTCATCATTAAGGGCATTAAGAAATCACCTTTTCCTAGACTTCAGAGAGGACTGCTTTTCTCATATTAATCCAGTCTTCTTGAAATTATCTTTTCTCCCCTTAAGCAATAACTTGCAGATTATCTATTGAGAGCATCAGTCTCACCAGGGAGGACTAAAACTGAGAGATGAGTGATATCTGCTACCCATCAGTGTACAAAAAGGCAAGTAAAGTTTCTTCTAAGGTGTGTCAAATGCAGAGAGCTCACAGAATGCTTTGGAAATATTCTGTTAACTTTCTTGTTCTGTTAAAAGCTAATGTGGTTAAAGGGAGAACTGCTGTAGTAGAAAAACATATTTGCTATTTTCTTTCTCTCAAGGAGACAGAAAAAGTAGGAGAATGATTTTTCATTCTCTGTGACCAGCAGTTAATCAGCAGGTTTGAACAATAGGGAACATTAATAGCTTGTATGTGCTTTGCCAGATGGAATGCTATTTTTGGTATGAGTCTCAGGGCATGATTCAGCAGTTTCTTAGCCAGCAAGTAGTTCAAACCTATCCCAGAGTATTTTAAGACTCACTGTGTCACATGTTGCTTAGTAATAGTTTTCCTCTCTTATTTTATCTGTGATTACATGGTATTTCCATTAATGTATCACTCATTAATGTATAGATTCACATTAGGCTATACAGTAGAGTGAGAGAACCTGGTCAAATGGATAGAAGGTCACTAAAGTTATTCCCCTTGAATAGAACTATCTATAGGTTTAGTTCTTGTGAGAAAATTAAGTTTGAACTAAAGGCAGCTGAAAACCATGAAATACAACCACAACAGGATCAACTCCTGTGATTGTGCCATGCTATGTTTGTGTCACTTTACACACAGGTAGGAGAATTAGGAATATTCTCAAGGCTGCTGATATAGGGGAAGCAACCTGTGTGCATTTTTGGGGCTGGAGTTCTGGTTGCAGTTACTCATTTGACATTGACAAGAGAAAGATATAATGCTCAGGGGTCAGCTGTAAGGCTGGAAACTTGAACTGTAAGTGAGAAAATAATTACAATGAGAAAGGTAGGGTTCAGCTGGGGATGTGTGGGAGATGCTCCCCTTTACTCTGCAGTCAGGTGTGCACCCCTGTAAGTGTCATGTGAGGAGCGTTCCCTGTGTAGCAGAAATACAGTGTCATGAGGAGCAAGCAATGTTCTTGCTGCCTTTGCCACGAGAATCCTGATTAGAACTAAAAAGGAAACAGAATTCACGTGACGAACACTTCAGCAGTTCCTAAATCCCCTTTCTTTATTCACACAGGAACACTTGGCACAGATCCCCTCTCCCCACTGCCCTGCCATCTCGCTGGGTAGCAGCCTCATAGCATGTGCAGGAGCATCTCCTGCTTCAGCTTCCCTGGGAAGAATCCTGATAGGGTGCTGTACTGTGGAAAATCATTTAGCCTCTTTGCTACAGTAGCCTGTTTGTTCCATAAACTCAGCTTTCATGGTTCCCCCCCAGAGTTCGGGCAGAAAACAGGGTAAAGCACATCCTGATGCCCCTTGGCACGTCCACCCCATTTGTTACGTGGAGAAGAAAAAAGCTTGCCTGTGCAGCTTCCAGTATCTGTGAAATCAAACAGTTTCCTCCAGAGAAAAATTTCACAGTGTTTCCTTTGCAGGGAGGGGCAGGGAATGAGAGGTGGAAAGAATCTGACTTGATAATGCAGTCCTCACTGAAAAAGTTCTCGGATTCCTGTTGTTCATGTGGGAGTCAGGCATCTAAATGCCTTTGCAGGTTCAGTCCATGATCTAGAACTAAACTAAAGTTTCCATCTAGTCAATAGAAATAGGCTTGGTGCAGTGACTGAACAGGGGAGGAAGAGGATTTCTCCAGTGGGAGAAAAATATCCCAAACAAACACATGGGTCTTGCTCAGCCTCAAACGTTTGAATGTTCTTGGCAAAAACAACAAAAAAATGAACAACAAAAGAACACACACTCCAAAATATATTTTGGGAAATACAAAATACTGAGCCTTATCCAAAGCATGACTGAAAAAGCAGCATTCTGTAAACAAAAGTAACTCTGCAAAGCAGAACATTAAAATGTTATTAAATGTCAAACCCCAAATAATTATTTGGGGTTTTTTCCCTCAAGTGAAGAGGAAAATCTATTTATTTTTCTTGAAGCTGTTCTGTGATTTAAACCAAATTCCCACCAAAACTTCCTTAATACTATAGTCCCATCCTGCTGATTTTTATTTTAGAGGGATAAAAGATTTATGGAAGTGAAATGGAAAGAATTAATGGTATGCCACATCAAGGCACCAGAATAGCAAAAAACCAAAGAATTAACAAAATAATACTCTTCCAAAAATAAATTAGCTGTACTTTGGCAAAGGTGACTTTAAAAATGGCTGTTGAAGATTTGGGGGGCTCCTGTGTTTGCTCAGGTGTTCGTGGGCAAGATTAAACAGTTTGTGAAGTGTAAATATGAGGCATGCCGTGTCAGGTTTTATTCTTGGGCATTTCTGGCAAAGCAGGGCCCTTTAGGTCAAGAGATGAATAAATCCACGCTATCATGCAATATATGGTGTGGGGGGGGAAGTCTTTATGAGAAGGTATGTTACAAGAAATGTGTAGTAGCTGGACAGCAGAGTGAAAGCTGACCTGTAACTAGTGGCTTAACACAGTATGAATAGTTACTTACAATGAAAGCTTTTTTTTTTTCTTCCTCCTGGATTCCCACAGACTTTACAGTTCTGTAAGCAAGTAAAGCCAAGTGAAAATATGAAAGCTGTACAGACCTCTGGGCTTGTCAGCCACTATGTAAGGCAAAGTTCAGCTCTCTGCTCTCCATCGCTGAGATTCTTGGCAGGCGGGACAAAGCTTTCCTCCCACCACTGCTGGAGCCTTGCCACTGCTGTTTTGAACATCTCCCTGGTTTAGGCTCTGAGAAGCTGAAGAGGACATTCGACATTATACCTCTATCTCTTTTTTTTATGTGTTAAAAATTAAAACTCTGTGACCTTGAAACTGCCGTGTTTGGTCCTTGAGAAATTCTTAAAGCACTGAAATTTGTTTGGAAGCTTCAAACACTTCAGACAGATGAGTCCATTAGACAGAAATTTCTGGCAATCCAGAACACTGGTAAAGGTAATTACTTTAAAATACCTTGCACTTGTTTCAGATTCTTTTAGCAAAGGTTCTCATGAAATTCCTAGGTGGTGACAGTCTTTACTTGCTGGGTTTTTTTTATCTCCCTGTAAGAAAGTCTCTTACCAACACATATTGTGCTTCTGGATGGAGATATGCCTTACTTTTACCTGCTTTAACTTTATTCTTCTGTGTGAAACGTCCTGCTACTCAAACTGCAAATGCCAGTAGTTCTGGATGCCCGGAAAACCAAACAACCTTTAAAGGGTGTAAACTCTTAAATCACTTCATCTGGATAACTATGTTTGGTGAAAATTGGGAGAAATCTGTACAGGGCCTTCCATCGTTTTAAAGATAAGACCATATTGCCTTTAGCACTAATCTTTCATTTCAGATTCTGAAAATGTGTATTCTTAGAATGAGAGAGATATAAACATAAAGATTGGATGCCACACATCTGATAAGGCTATTGATTGGAGACCTAAACCTTTATTTTTTTTCAAGTAAACTTTCATTTCAAACTGTTGCAGCAAGTGCTTTACACAAATAGATTCCTTGAATGGACTGTTGCCTTCAGGAATGAGAAGGAACTAAAAGCCTTGCTTCTCTTACTGGTTAAATATTAGCAGAATGACAATTACAGCTGATCACAGAATAAAAGTCCACTTGTCTGACTGCAGACTGAAAGTTCTTCTACAGGGCAGGAAATGTGTGTTGTATACTAATCAGACAGGTGTATTGCTGCTAATACGTATTTTGAGTTGCATTAAATCACAAACCTGAATTCTGATTATCAAGTCACAAATCAGCTGTTGCAGAACGCACTTATGTATCTCCTTAATAGGGGACAATCTATTGCTTTGAGGCAAAAAAGTTATAATCTGGTTGTTAGGATTTTTTTTTTTTTTTGCAACTTCAACTTTCTCTTCTAATTTAGTCTTCACATACAAGGAATGACAGGAAACAGTCATTGGAATGATTTAAGCCTTATGAACCTAATAGCATTCCAACAATTGTTTCTCCCTTTGCTTGTAACAGTGCTCATTATCGGTTCTGTTTCCTGAGTTAAACAAAAGACAGGAAAACCGCACAGTTTATGTTGAGAGGCTGCAAATAAAAAATACTCATGGAAGAAGTTTTTCAAACAGCCCAAACCCTATTGAATGGCTGAGATGTGGGAGTGAGCACAGGAAAAATTTTCTGCCGTAACCAAGTATAAAAGAAGCTCCCATGTTTTGAGAACAGGTTGTTGTTCATCACTCATTGCAGAAAAGCAACAGAAAGTTGTCAGATTCTGGTACTTTCTACTTAAAAACTACCAACGAGGTGGAAGTTTCATCTGTCCTGCTCTCTACCAGAGTGAATACAAAGGCTCTCTATGAACTAGCAGTGGGCCACCTTTAATGGTTAACATTCAGACCTGCTGAATGTGTTTAGCTTGGTGTCCAAGCTGGAGCTTGTTCCTCCTGTGAGCTTCCACAGAAGTGGTAGCACTTTAAAGGTGTCTCAGAGCTGCTGCCCACACCTTCGCCACTTTCCCCTCCATCCTCCCTGGAGCCCTGCATCCCTAAACACAGTGTGACACAGGGCTCAGTTCTTAGGCCAAAGTCCTGTCCTAAAGTGTCTAAGACTGGAAATTTTTAAGCTTGTTTTGATGGAAAATCAGTAGACTTGATTATATTTTGTTAGGTTTCAAATACTGATTTGTTCACAAAATAGTGAAAATACTTCCTTTAAGAGAGACGCAGAGAGTAGTAAAACATTTCCATGCACATTAAAAAGATGTGGATGTGAGGTCAGTGATGTATAAAACACCATCTGCAGTGTCCCAAGGCTGTGCTTAATTCATACAATGAACTCCACCTCAGCCATGACTTGTATGTCTTCCATGTAGCCACTGATAAGAAGACAGTGCTGGAGAGCAGATTCATTTGCTTGTTCAGAACCTGTGAATAGCAAGGATGCATTAGCCACAGAACAGCCTGTTCCAGTGCCTACTCAGCATCAGGAAGGCTTACTATGGCTTCTAATGAAAGGATCTGTCAACTCCAAAAAGTTACTTCTATGTGAACCAGAAAATTCGTGTGGTGCCCCTTACCTTAGGATCACTCATTAGAACATTTGCTGTTATTTCTGTACTTAGAAAGAAAACCTCATGTTTTTCAGCACAGATACAGCAGATATAATTATGCTGATACTTGTAATTGGGGAGTTTCATTTCCTTGAAGTTCTTCTCATTCCCCTAGCCTTGGAAAAACAGAAATGCAGTTAGGAAGTCAAATCGCTGTCTGTCAGCCATCTATGGCAAGTTGGCGCATTCCTCACATGATTTCTGTTTTTTGCCTTGAGAAGAGCTAATGCAGTCTTTCACCTTGCGTGTGTTCTGGAATGACCCTCTAGCTCCTGTTTGCACTCTTTCAGAGAAGTTACTTTTTTTTTTTTTTTCTCCCTAAGAGAGGCTTAAAAATTAAAACCAAACCAGACAAGCTTAAAAGCGAAGGTACATATTTTATGGGTCATAAATGTGTGTATAGTATTAGTTTCAGCTAACTTCAGATGCTGCGATAAGAAGGGATTCTCAAATGAAATTTCAACTAAAAATTGGCTTCGTAGGATTGCTATTTTGGGGCAAAAGGGACTTTTCACATGATGCAGACACTTGCCAGCAGTGCAGGCATGGCTGGTGGCAACTGCAGAATGGCTTCATGTTGCCAAGAGGCTCTGAGCAGGAAGGTGTTGTGAAGATGTTGCAAAGATATTCAGACACTTTGAGAGGTACATGATGAAAACTAACTAGAACAAGATGAAATCCAGTTAGGTATGTAAAAGCCTAGCCTGCCTGCCTATAAAGCTGTAAGAATAAATTTCCTTACCTGTTGTCTGCTAAAGTTAGTTAGGTGTTTTTTTCCTGCCCTTTGGAGAATGAAAGTTATTTTTCATTCACTTAATTTTGTTACAGCATCAGAAATGCAATTTTTTAATAAGTCCTGAGAATACTTGTGCCTCTACAAACAGGGAATGTGGGTTTCTCAGCTGAATTTTGGTGGTTCTCTCTGTTGAAGACCTGCATGTTCAAGGGAGAACAGGTTATGCTAGATCAGCTTTTGCTCTTTAGTACCAAAACCATAATATGAGCACCATGGTGCATCCTCATCTAAGCATGTATGTACCATCAAACTCTATAGGTGCAAAAAAAAAAAAAAAAGATATTTTAGAGAGGAAGTTTCTTCAAAAAGGAAACCTTTGCTGTAAATAGCCTATTTTAATAGATCAAAACCTGAGTTTAGTGCATTCTGGTCCTAGCAATAAGCATGCTCCTTGATTTGCCCCTGGGAGCAAGCGAATTCATTGTGCTCATGACATGTAAAAATATACAAGAAATAATACTTCTGAGGTTTCACATCCTTTCACGATGTAATCAGAAGACCCAGCAGTAGATGTCTGAGCAATGATAGGAGTGCTGTGGAGTCATATGTTTCCCATGGAAATCATTTGTGACTTCCCGCTCTTTGCTGCCACACATCTTCAAAGCACAAAACCAGCTTGTATTTTAAGGAGAACAATTATTTGCTTTACATCAAAGTTTTATGTAGCTCTTAATTCAGACTAGATTCCAAAGGAGGAAACTTGATGGAGGTCTCTGTAACACAGGGGTGGTAATGTGTTTTCCGCTCCTGGTGCACTTTCTATAGATAGACCTCAGTATACTTTACAAATATTAGTAATTCAGCTGCTTGCCAGAAAGAAAATACGGTTTGCTGTTTCACAAGAAGAATTATTGCTGATTCCTTCTCCTTTTGCAAAGAATTGGGAAAGCAGTCATCTCCATACCTTATCTGGTGTGTGATTGCAGTGTGATCATGGTTTGATATCTCTCCAGGTGTTTCACTTGAACTATCTGGGTGGTCTAGTCCTATGGAGCATAATTTTGCCTCTCAGGATCATACCTTTGGTGCTACTTGCATTTTTCCTATGGGTCAGAGTTTTAAAAAACAGGCTGTTGTCTTATGTTTAAGGGATTAAACTGCTGTGTGAACAGGTTGTTTGCCATCATGCTTATGATGCAACTAAAATATGTGGGAAATTAATTAAAACCAGAAATGGGTTTACTCATACTATAAAAATATGTATTTTTACTGAAAGAGTTTAACAACAGAGACAACCATTGAACATAATAACATAACCACAAATTTTAGTTCCAAGTATTAGACAATTAGTTTCATGCTCAAAATAAGTGTTCAGTGTTAACTAGTTAGAAACTTGGACAGTAATATTGTTAAGATAGAATAACTCAAAGACAGAATAACTCAAAGCCTTGTCTGTGATTGCTTGGAGTAAACGTGCACAGTGTTTTTCACTGGGGGGATGTGACCACGTGTACTGTGGGACTCTTAATTCTGTTGGTGAAAATTGCTGGTTCTGCAGGTTTTTCGCAGAAAGTTGGTTGTGAATGTTTTGCTTTTGAAACTCACGGTCAGTCCAAAACTTGTGTGATCTGAGTGTTGCTTCTGGAAAGGCTGTTTCTTCCTGGGAAAGTTAAAATGGCTTCAGTTCTGTAATGCACTTACATTACACTACCCATTTGAGCCCTTATGTCTGTAGCTCTTTCAAGAAGCCTCCGTAGTGCAAGAGGGGAGTGTAGTTGGTTTTCAGTATTATATTTGCCTTTATTATAACCCTTTATTAAAGGCTCTTTAGACTTGGTATTTTTTAAACGGGGTTAGGTCCCGGTTATGTCCAAGAACAACAAAGACAAAAATCGTTTTCTTTTCTGCTCTAGTTTCTTGTGCTCAGGAGCTGAGGTAGCAGAAGTTTTTCCAGGCTGTTGTTCCGCCAGTAACAGCAGCAGCAGAGACGTCAGCTGTTGTAGATAAATAGCTGTCTTCCTGCATGTGTGACTTGGGTGGGCAAAGGCTCCTCTCAGAACATGAAACCTCACTCCTCAGCCCCAAAATTCCCTCTCAGGCAGAATCCCAGTTAGGAGCAACAACTAAATGGTTTTTTTGTTACACAGTGCTGTTAACACTGCTATTTTATATTTTTACTTTAAACCTCCATGTATTATTTTTCTCCTTACAGACTCTCAATTCTATAGCAAGATGAATTTCTTTCCAGACCAGCCCAAGAGAGGAGTCTTGTAAAGGGAAATAAAAATGAAGTGCCTCAGGAGTCAAGTTTAAACACTGTGCTTTTCATCTTATCTCTTCTCTGCCTTAGACATCTCTGCCTGCCTTCAGACTGACTTGTTTGTTCAGACTGCCAGACTTGCTGGAGTCAAATCCAAGGGGAATAACATAAACTCCATTAACCCTGATGCATAGTCCAGTTCTCCCACGTGTCAACTCCTTAGTGGCTCTATCTGTCTGAGGGCAAATTTCCATAGTAAGGGACAGAAAACCTTAACCGTTTTGGTTTCTAAGAACCAGAGCCTAGTGGAAGGCTTCCCTTATTCTCCTTCAGCAGCGGACAGGGTGAATTTGCATGTTCTTTTTTTATTTTGTTTGTTTGTTTGTTTTGGTTTTTTTGGTTTTTTTTTTGGGGGGGGTGTTAATTTGTTTTTTGGTTTTGGGATGGTTTTTCTATTTGTTTTTGGGGGTTGTTTTTTGGTTTTGGTTGGGGTTTTTTTTAACCCCTTTTCTCCTTCTCAATGGATTTTCTGTCAGGATGGCTTTGTGATGTAGCTGAGAGCTGGAGAGCTTTCATGCCCAGCTATATGAGATACATGTCATCTCATGAAGAAGCCAGCTTTTGGGAACTAGAGGAAGGAAATACTTTTCCTGTTTTGTATTAGCCCCAGAGATTCTGGAGCTACTTTTGTGATTAATCTAACCAAGTGCAGTTTGTCAGTATGAGATGTGTGTGTTAATGTCTGAATGTCTTTCCTCTTCAGAACTCAAATGTGGTATAAAATCCTTGATACATGCACATTTTTCTTACTAGAAAAAAAATGGTTTATTTTTACTTTAGTCATGTAGTTGTCCACAGATCACAAATTGAAACTAAAAACCTTCAGTGAGAGGCATGCTTCCTGCTTTCTCTACCTCAGATATTTTATAGGTTTGGAGTTTGGTTTTGTTTTTTTTTTTTTTAATATACTTCAGGACAAAAGTTGTACTTAGAGACAGTCTAAAAGATGAGTTTGGAGGATGAGGCAAGGTGTGTTTTGAGGGAAGTAAACGATTAAGGATTGTTTCTGTTTCTTTTTATGGCCCTTTCTGTGGCCCTGGAGGTGTTGGTGGGAATATATTCCAGTGAAACTACAAAAACATTGCCTTACTTTATCTTCTGGGTGGTTCCTTCTTGAGCAAAGTAACTGAAATAAAAAAGCAGTGTCTGAAAACTTAATGGAAAAACTGACTAAACCCCATGTTAAAAACTGGAGAGGGGAGAACTAAAGTGAGGACTCTGGATTGCTCAATAGTTGTTTTGTTTTTTGTGGTTAGTCCAACTGTCCTTTCCCTGCACAACTGAGGATTGCTAAGCGTGAAAGATCCCCTTTTGTAAGCGATCCAAGCCGCAGCTTATCTGCAGCGTCAGCTTTCTCATCGCTTTAGGTGCTTTAGCATGAGAGAAGTGCTGTGACTTGTGACGGGTTCAACGACCAGGAGTCTTGGTTTAGGAATAAAAATGACCCTTAAATCATATGACCTGGAGATGTGGAGAACAGATTCTTGGGGTTGAATTTACTGAAAGGCAAAGTATTTCACAGGGCAAAATATGAGTTTAAAAATCACATGTGAGAAATTAAAAATGAGAAGAGATTCAACCAGACTCTAAACCACTTTCACATACTGTCCGCAGCAATATTATTTATTGTTCCACGTGAGATGAGCATTCTCAGTAGTGTAAGTAGTTGTGGATTATGATTTTACCTTTAGTCTTTGGATATTTGGCCTCAAAACTGTCTAATTTGAGACTGGATGTGGCACTTAGTGCCACGGCCTAGTAACTGCAGTGGTAGTGGATCAAGGGTTAGACTTGATGACCTCAGAGGTCTTTTCCAACCTGGATGATTCTATGATTCTAATTTCAAATGATAAT
Source organism: Lophotriccus pileatus (assembly GCA_035583135.1). Taxonomy (NCBI): domain Eukaryota; kingdom Metazoa; phylum Chordata; class Aves; order Passeriformes; family Tyrannidae; genus Lophotriccus; species Lophotriccus pileatus. The sequence continues at coordinate 31,550,544 of JAWWES010000171.1, forward strand.
TTGAATCTGGCACTATTTGTGTATTTTCTGAGTTTGTGATTTTACATTGGAATTGTTTTAGTTTCTCCAGAAGTGAAAGGAAAAAACCTAAGTATTTAAACATCACCAGTGTACTTGGAGGCATTGCTGCTCATTTGAGCACTGGTGCCTCCAACTGGATATGCAGTAAGAGGCCTTTGTCACCCAGTACAAGATTCATCTAATCCTTTACATAAATACAGAACAGATTTTTTTTTCTCATATTTCTTAAAAGGCTATAGGTTTAAAAGCTTTTTGACCACAGATACATGGAACAAGTTTCTCAGCAAGATTCTTAACTTTTCTAGCAGAGGAGCCTTAAATTGTAAAGTAATGCTGATGGTTTCCCAAATGATCCCAAGAAAAGAACCTTCAGTAAGTCCCTGACACAAGCTGAGGCTTTTTTTCCCCCAGTTGTTCACAATGACGTGATTCATAAATTTCCTGCTGAAATATTGCCTAGTGACATCTTGTGCCAGCTTCCTTAAGGATGCAGAAAGTTAATACGAAATGGCACAGTTTCAGTGCCATGGAGCAAGAGTCCTTGTCCTTCTGATGGCACTGCCCACTTTTGGGATTGTGGATGATGAATGATTGCTCTCTTAGCATTAAACGGTTTGGGTTTCCCACTGGCTTTGCAAGTCTTAGGTCCTTGTCAGGAGCTACTGCAGTAGATAAGAGCTCATGCTGAGCATGTTGGATAATGTGTGTGTTTCTTGGAAACAGTGCAGCCCAGGAACATCAGGTGATCTATGCCTGTCATGACTCTGAAGAACGGGTTCTACATGTTTCCACACCAGGATTTATTCCATATGCACAGAGATAGAGAAGTACATTTATCATGGAAAATGTGAAAAAGCATCTATAGATACGCACTGGTATCCCAGAGCTGTAAATTCTTTTAAGCCATGCAACCTTAGCAAATACAAAGTACAAATATAATTACAGGCCTGATTACCTCCAGTTGTTGTTATGCACTGCAAGCAAGAACCAAGGAAGATCATGTCATTGTTTGTTCAGCTAAGATTTTTACTTTGCAGAAGGGCACTATCTGCCCAACTTCTCCATCTGATTGACGTCATGGGCTTCAGTGGGGCTTGTTTGTAACCTCAAATGTGGCTGTATGCACAAGCAGCTGAACTGCTGTCCAAGTTTTTGGCAGATCTAGGAACTCAGGTCTTTGGGGAGATAACGAATGTCATCAAATTTTATAGATCAGTAGCGCATGTGCTTTGGAACATTCCAAAATCTTTTGGAACCTCTTCAACTTATGTGATGCTGGAAAACCAGAACCTGTGGTGCCTAGCTCCTAGACATGAGATTTCTATCTCCTCTCCTCCCTTCATTTCCCACTCACTGAAGGGCTCTAGAAGTCTTTGATTTTTGCAAATATGTATGTACATCCGAATTGTCCCAGTAAATTGAAGTACACTAACTTTATGTGGTTGAACTCATGTAGAAGGGCTGGGTCTTTTAGTTTTTAACTTTAGTGCTATAGAAGTTCTGAACAGAGAAGGACTGAGAAAAATTTAGATATTTTTTGGATTGGTAAAAATCAACATGCTGGAGCCGCATCCAGTATTGTAGGAACAAATTAAAATGTCTGGCGAAGTGAACAGTCTCTCTGACTAGATGTTGTTAAATTAGCAGTGCCCCTAGTTTCCAGATACTGTTGTAGAAAAAGATTACATACATAATTAAATTAGTTAAATTCTAATAGTCTACAAATATTTGAAGGATGCTATGAACTTTCCAAACTATTTTTGAGGTTACTCATTTCTTCAATCAATTAATGTTTGTCTAAATGCAAACACAGCTGTTTTGTGTGGTTGTTTGGTTTTTACCCTGGTCATGAGGGACCTGCAAAGCAAGCAAATGAAGCGCTGTGGGTTGACAAACTCTATTTCTTCAAAGCCCATAATCTAAAATGACAAATATTCTTGCTCTCCAAATTGGGTGGATGGGAAATTGGCTTGTGTTTTGGTTGTTTGGGTTTCTTTTCTGATGTTGTTGCCTTTTGGTTTGTAACCCCCAAAGCCATAAAATTCATAGCACTGAGCTTCCAGTGATGGCTTTAAGATGGATTTTGTCTTCATCAGCATAACAGCAAAATAGACAAATATGTTTGTAGTCTGTCCCCTTTGTGCCATACCTGGAATATGTATTTGGCCTTACAGGCCCCAAATATAAAAACCCAACAAACTTGCTTTTGACTCTCATCTCAGCTTATGGCACTGGCCACATAGGAGTCCCCTTTTGCCCCGGGGCATCTTTGGGCTGTATTTAAACAGCCACTCCCCTGAAGTATAATTCAGAGTTCCCCTAGTCAAAAGAAGCAATGGTAACCTTCGTCCCTCAAAAAACTTGGACCCCTCTGATCTGCAATATGCACATTTTAGCCCTATTTCACTATTGCTTTACAGAAAATAGCCCCAGACATACCCACTTATTTTGAATGTCTCTCAGTAACACCTTCCTACAGGACACTTTTGTTTTTCCCAGTTCTTAATTTTTCTGAAGATTTCTAATATTCTATTTTTTCTTCCTGTAACATATATTTACATCATTTACTCTAACTTTTTCTTTATGAACATGAAAACTTAACCCTTTTATTAGTGTGAGAAAGTAGTAAATACAGGATTAGCAAATTTGCACAATGGGTTGGTCACATTTCTTCCTTTGCTGAGTGATCTCATTAATGAATGGTTGGATTGAATTTGGAAAATGAACACAGGATTTAAAAATAGCTGCCTTGTACCTTTCAGATTCTACCTAAGAAATAATTAATGTTGAATGGATCTAATAAAAAGGTAGACTTTTTCAATTTATCCTTTTAAACTGAATGTTTGCTAGGGAGTTCCTAATTCTTCTAATTTCTTGAGAAATAACAACACCTAAAGATTCCAAGATCATTTCCATGGAACCCTGCTGATTTCATTCTTACTAAATTCTATAGATCTGAGCCTACAGTTATTATGAAACTTCAAAGAAAATGACAATTAAAGTGATTATTTCAGTAAAATGTTAGGAAAATTGACCTAATCCCTATTGTTAAGGGGACAGGGGGTTTTTTTTGTGTTTTGGTTTGTTTTTTTTTTCCTGTGGAGAAAAAAGTTGTAACAAATGACTCATTAAAAGTTTTAGTTTTCTGAGTTCTGTCAAGCTGTTCACATTTTAAACTTAATTTAGATCAGAGCTCTATTTGCATTAGTCTAGATGTGGTTTCTTAGTAACTCTTGAATCTCTTTAAAAAAAAAAAACATGTCAAAAACAACCACATGGTTTAGATTCCTTAATGAAAGCAGCCTACTTGTACAGCTCAGGTCTGTTTTCTTGTAAAGAATTTTTAGCACATTAAACAGAACACAATGGCTTGTTCCACATTTCAAGATGGATATCAAGTACCAAGTGGCTGTGAACCCTTCACGTCTCTTACATTTTGTTTGATCAGCAACTACTTGTGCCTGGGAAAAGTGTTCGTGCTTGGAAAACAGGAGAAGTTCACCATTCCTGCCAGGGCTTTGCCAGTGCAAACTGCACCTTCGTTATGAGAACCAGAGACATGGTGTCCAGAGCCTGCTTATGTGTGGAAATTAAAACAGAACCCAACAGTTTCCAGGTGCTATCCATATCTTCTTTTGGAGACCCAAGTAAAGGGTCTCTCCTTGTTTGTTTTAATTTTTATTCCTGTGATTATCAGTTGGAGGACCATAGAACTGAGAGTTATTTCCTGCAGATTTACTGAAGTCTTATAAATTTCCCCTGTAAGAGTTCTCTTTAGCATCTGCTCTCTGGTTACTTTCATCTGTTATGATCTCTGTTATTTTAATTGTCATCCTTTTTATCTTAGAGCCTTACACCAATAGCAATTTTTCTTTAAAAAAAAAAAAACAAACAAAACAAAAAACCAAAAAAAAAGCAAAGCCAGAGTAATTGTTGTCCAGAGTCAAACCTAATCTGTTATACAGTGTTTTTTTTATTGTGTGATTTGCTGTGTTGCACTTGTTAAGTTTTTGGGCCATCTCTGGTTGAGCATCTTTATACTAATCTGAATTACTGTCATAAAACGATTGTGAAATGTTGGTAACCTTTCAAGTGCAACTGTTGTGTCTGCAAGAAACCTCCCTTTCTGCTTTTCCTAATTATTCTTATTTAGAGACTACGACCTAGACTGAATTGGTTAGATTTCTTTTTGTTGTGGATATTTTAAAGTCCACAGGTCAGCGGGGTCTGGATCCCTTTCCATCCCTGGTAGTGCTGGTGGCCCAGAGCATGAGTACAGGGGAAAGGCAGGGCAGCTGCTGCTCCCACTTGGCATGATTGCCTAGGAGGGAGTTACACAAAAGGAGAGAATTGATTTCTAGGTTGATTTCCGTGAGAAAAATGAAACTTCCTGCAATTTGTCTGTGTGCGTCTCCCTTACCCCCCCTCCCCTTCCAAATAACTTTTGAACCCTTTGGTCAGCTTTGGCCCTGTTGGATTGGGAGTTCACGCTGCAGGAAGTTAATTGAGATGAGCAGTTGGTAAGAGGAGAGAGTCGCCATGAACACCCCTCTGAAGAGGAGTCTGTGGCTTGGCACCAGGGAATTCATACGGAAAAGAGACGCGAATGCTCCAGGTAGATGAAAAGTAGCCCTTGGAGATCAAGCGAAACTCGAAGCCACAAAATTATGGGAAAACTAGCAACGTTGTGCTGTGCCTAGAGCTTTTGTTTTTTTTCTTCCCAAAGCTTTAAGGAATGTTTTTCTTTTTTTAAGTCTGTTCCCCTTTGCTATTCCTTTGCTTGCTGATGCTAATCTTGCAACCTCAGCAGGTGCCCGTGAGTGTCTGTGGATTCATTCTGTCCTGAGTAACAAAAAGCTAAGCATGCTTAAAATTGATTTCTCTGGATGCAGGATTTTCATATTATACATCACACAGTTGTATTTAGTCTGAAGAACTACATAAGAATTTTTAATTTTTTTTTTTTTAAAATTATAAATAGGAAGCTTTTTGACATGTCTGTGTTTGAACTGTTACGCACCTCTAAGTTGAGGTCTCAAGCATGGCTGTGTTTATCTGTCTATCTATCTATCTATCTATCTATCTATCTATCTTGGCAGCATTTCTATGGGGTCTACTGAATTGTTTTGCCTGAACTGTGTAAGTGGCTTGATTTGTTACTGAGCTACGAAGAGCAGCAGGAAACATCCACTATTTGTATATACCATCCCAACTTTAATTATTTTATAAGTAGTTCTACTTTATTGGAAGTTGAAATGGTTTTGGAACATTCTTTCCTGGCTAATAGGACAGCTGTTACTTATGGCTTCCAGGTGATTTGCACTGATGGACATTCAGGGTGGTTTTCTGGCTTCATCTAAACCAGTTGATTTAGAAGTGGGTTTTTATTTTGCAAGCAATGTGAGTTTTTCTTTCCATTTAATCCTTGAGATCAGCTCGTGGATTTCATAGAAAAGGAAAGATAAACTTTCACTGTATCCTGAGCCTACTCATAGAATATGCAGTCCAGGAATAACATACTGTATGGACTGAGGGAGAAAGCACTATGCAAATGTTCCTTTCCTAGCCTATGTGATAGTTCTCAGAAATCCAGCTTTCGTTTGCACTATGCCAAGCAAAAAAGGGCTCTTTTCATATATGGGATATTTCAGGGTTTAAATAGTCTCTTTGTACTAAGAGCATATGCACTGCTTTTTACTGTTTATATTTTTTAGTACTTTTCCTTCTGTGGGTTTGAAGGGATGTGGGAAACGAAGCAATCTGCAGCTCACATGAAAAATAAGGAGGCTAAAGCGAAGCACTTTGGGACTTGCACATCACTGTCTTTGCAGTTGTGATGGCAACGGCGTGTGGGCTCCTGGCGGGTCACAGGACACAGCCCCAGATGACAAACCCACTCTGATCCTTTTTCTGAGGCAGGTCTTCAGTTGTTTTAGTTGTCTTTCATACTGAAAACTCATCTTTACATAATTTTAATGAATGCCATGAACTTCTTGCTACATCAAGCCTAATTTTCAAAGTTGAAAAGGAAGACTGTGAAAGATCCACTTGCTTTCCCTGTATTTCTTCCTTAGAAGAGCTAGGACTGAAATTAGGAGAGGAGCAGGGCTCAGGGAAGCTCAAAGCACAGAGGAAACTTAGCCTGGACAAAAGCTTTCATTGCAGAAGTGTCTGACTTTGGTGAAAATTATATATTGCCTTTGAGTAGCAAACTTGACAAGAGTGCCAAGTTACTTTTTCTGTATTATTTGTAAAGTCAGTGACTAAAAATGAAAGAGATGATATCTCAGATAATGTAGAGTTTGTTTGTTGGCTTGGTTTACCGGTTCGAGGAAGAAATGAAAATTCCTTTGGCCATAAAAGGAAATCAAATAGCCAAGGTATTTGAAGCTTTGATCACAGTCTCAAATTTAAAAATATAATAAACTAAGTAGCACTGCAAACAAACATAATATGAGGCATCAATAACAGAAACTGATAACCAGCTTTATGGCTGATGTAATTTAAATTCCATGCTATTTTAAAATAAAGGAGTTAGCAGCAGTATAAGAAAGCCATTTTGAAAAATTGGCAAAAATGTCTTGCTTTTCTGGGCACTACCTTCTACCTATTTCTTTGTTCCTTCTCCCATGAAGAAATTAGACAAGTTAATGACTGCAGAGTCTGTTCCTGAATGATAAGCCTAATTCTTAGCTACACAGCTGCATCTGCAAAGGTCAGCAGAGGACAAAGGTCATGGCTCCAACACTGATACTTTATTACATGTTAAAAACCTCATAATTCTTCAACATATTTAATTTTAGAAGCTAAGAGAATATCCCTCCTCAACAGTTCAGTGCCATGCTAGTATCAATCTGAAAGTATTTTCTTTGAACTGCTTCATCTGAAATTTGTTTATTTACCTATTAGTTTGGAAGAGGAGGAAGAGGGTGTAAGGGGAAACCAGGAGTTGTTGCATGGGAGCTGAGCTGTCTGGGGCGTCACATCAAACAAAAACCTCTTGGGAATGCTCTAGGTATGGCTGCAGCTCCCCTGGCACAAGGGACAGGCTCTGTGACAGAAGAGTGGGGCTTTGGATGTATAACATTAAAACCTCATCTCCTTAGCACACAAAAACATCTTGAAGAAAAATCCTTCCCTGTTCTCAGTGGAAATGTGGTTCCGTGAACATCTTAAACTATTTATTCATGTACCATTGGCTTTTATTGTAAGCAGATTTTTTCCCCCCAGCCAGTTCCCCGCAAAGGCAACGACAGCTTGTGTTGGCACAGGAGATGCTGAAGTGGGCAGCAGATGTTAGCTGGAAGGTGGGAATGCTTCTTTCCATGGTGGCCACTTGTGTGTTCAAAGCGTTTGAGGGACCCACAACCTCAGGAACTGCTGAAATGCAGGTTCTAGAGCTGTGTGGTAACTTTTCTTACAGCCACATTATGGCACTTACCTAAAGGGCTTCATTCTGTGTATTACAAACTATTGACAAGAAGTTCTTTATAAGTACCATGGGCTACATTCACTTTCAAACTACACACATAACTCAGAACCCTGCTTATAGCAGTATTTTGAGATTTAGTACTTTACCTTATTGTTGGCTATGTGACTTTGTGACTCTGGGCTATAAAGCAAAAGGGTGCTTTGTCAGTGATTTCTGAAGAGTAGGGATTTCATCCTGAGTTGGCTTTACAGGAACACAAATGTCATTCATGATTTCTGCCATGTGATAATGATTTCATCTTGTGAAGATACTCTGTTGTGACAGGTTCTCCTGTTTACATGCTCTTAGTGCAGTAGTTAAAATGCAGAGCTGTTCGGAGTATTATTTAAATGTCTTTTGCAACCTTAGAGGCGAGTGACCCTGCTGCCCTGGCTAAATTCCAGTTTACATCATTACAATCTACTACTTAACTCGCCAAAAAAATGCTGTGCAGAGGCCACAACTAATGCCTGCACTGTTCAGTCTGAACTGCGGTATCCACAGAGAATGGTGCCCTGCAGAGATTCTGCATCAGAAGAGGTATCAGCTGCCAGCACCAGGGTATTAGCTGAGGTATAAATTGCTGCCTTTGCTTCTGCCAACCCCAAAAAGACTTGGATACTTAAGCTAGATAAGCAAGAAGTACAAGCCAGAACAGAGGAAGAACAGGTTTAGGACTACCCAGAAATCAAATGACCCTGACAAGTTCTGCCCTTGAAATTATAAATTATTCAGAACAGTATTTGACCTGTAAGCCATTAACCCAAAGAAAGGCTGGAGGATAATTCTGGTGCTGCTACAGGCTCAGAGGAAAGCAAAAGTGGGAAGGTTAAGAGATGATTTTTTTCTTTAAAGGAAATAGTGTAGCATGCTTTCATTTTTTTCTAAAGATTGGAATAGAAATTTTGCAGGAAAGAAAGATTACTTTTATCAGGAAAAACTGTGTCTGTAGAATAGGTAAGCAGTGAACAGATTACATAGACCATAGAATGGCTTTTATCAGGGGGTTTCAAAAATAAATATAACTCAGTTACTCTGCTTTGGGGCAGGACAGTGGACCAGATCTGTTGAAGACTCTCTGAGTTATATTTGAAGTTGTTGTTGTTTTCCTCTGCCCTATTCTCTGCTGATTCTAATTCTGGCCGTTAGCACATGCTTTAGGAAGCTCAGCACAGACCGGGATTTGGCAGATTGAGACATCTAAAAGAGCCTCCCCAAGGCTAGACAGCCAAATGATTGTTAGGCTGAAATACAGAGATCCGAGTGATCCTAAAACATGCTGCACAATTTACAGGGTTTTTTCCCCTGCTGTTCTTGAACAACTCGAAAAAACCGTAGCAACTGTTGTTTATCAACACCAGCCTTTAAAGTAGCTTTCCTGCCAAGTCTGCCCACGAAGGACAGGGTGTGTTTTGGAGCTGCTGTTAACTAATAACCAGCTTGGGGCCACAAAATACCAATGAACAGCAGTGATTTTTTGTGTCTGGAACTAAGCTAGACCAGAACAAATGGGTTACAATTACTGCTCACCTTTTCTGCGTTGAGAGCAGCACCTGAGCAGTGGCACAGGGAAGCAGCATCTCAGTCAAAGCCCACTGCCATGATGTAATCCACAAGGCTTTGCCTATACTTTTTATAATGCTTTTCCATGGCTGCTGAAGTTGCAGGCTTTCACGTTTATCAGGCCCGCTTGTCCGAATGGAAAATTTGGGAAGTAAACAAGTCCCCTTCTAGGCACCTGCCACCAGTGCATGGTCTGTCCCTCAGCCTGAATAAAGCTGTGACTGCTTCTGTGAAAATTGCAGTCCTGCAGTGATGCAAGAGGCACCCATAGGTATTGAACACTGACTTCTGCACGTGCAGAGGCATTTTATTACCTGTTGTATTTATCATGTGACTGGAATCATGAGACTAAGTTCAGTCTCCTTCTCTATGGTCTTTTATGTCAAATCTTTCTGATTAATAACAAAGTCCTTCTAAGGTAGCCTTTAGAAGGAAGAAGCAGAAGTCAAAAGAGCAAATTCGGATTTGACTTAGGGTGTCACAGTAAATATGGAGACCTTTCATGGCCACTGAGAAACATGACATTTAAAAATAATTAAATAGTGAGGAACGGCAGAGAACTCTTTCAAAAATAAAGCAGGTGCAGATGAATGAATAGCAGCCCTCCTACTGTATCCTTCATTGTAACTGCAGTATCATTCAAAAGCCATTTTCAAAAAGATTGGTCAGAATGTGCCTACTAAATGTAGCAAAACTGTAACCAGAAATGTATTTCCTGCTTGAGTAGAAAAAACATACACACAAAACTACAAAGTGGGGACTCCCTCTGTTATCCCCCTACATTCAATCTACTGTGCAAAGCTAAACAAAGTGAGTAAAGACAAAAGGTTAAGTCCAAAAGCTGTATCTGGATGAAGTTTCTTAACACAATGTGTTAGGGGACACAAAACCAAATCGAGCCTTCAGATGCTGAATTGCTGAATCTAAATTCTCTCTTGTTAATACCTGGTTAGCTTCCAGGCAAGCATTTGACTTTCACAAGAACATGTGAAGTTTAAAAACACCACATGAACCGATACTGAGACTTCCTCCTTACCTGTAAAGCCACACGGAAGTGCTGCTGACACAGTAACACCCTGCCAGGCTTTGGTGCGGCGAGTGCTTTTGGAACAACACACATACAGAGTCCTGCTCAGCTCACACTTGTTTCTCACAGAGCTGAAGTCTGAGGTTATTTAAGAAAAAAGACAAAAACCTTTAAGAGTGCCTGTCCTAGTCTAGGGCATGTTTTGAGTGGGGGGAATCTGTTTACTAATCTTTTTTCTTTTTTTACCTGTACTTTCTTATTCCTTACTATCTCTCTGTTTTCAAAACCTGTCAGTTGTCAGGTACAGCCTTAACACGTTTTCCCTGTTTATTCTGTTCAAACTGTTCATTTAGGGAAAAATCCATTGAGTCCAAGGTTCTGAAAAGGCTGTATCAGTTTCAGATCTGCAGATAAAGGGATGAAATAGGAATTGCATAATATTTGGGCAGCTGTGATTTTTTTTTTTTGCTTCAGCTACATATACCAGAAGATTATTTAAACAGCTGTTATAAAAAGGGATAAAGAGCAGAAAACTGGCTGTAGTTGTGACAGGATTAGTGTGTTTTCCTTTTCCTCTCCCTGTAAGTTTGAGATAGAAATAAAAGATAAGTGAACTTTGGGGCAACCTCATTTTGAAAAACTTTTATAGGTTTTAAAATGTTATTTTTCTGTTGTGCCAAGGCATAAACAAGAAAGCAAAATGACTAAATATTAAAAACTTTCCTTAAAATTCCCAGTAATATTAGTCCTATGTAAGTAATCTATGACTGAAGAAAATGTGCCTCACAGCTATAATAAATAGTCTAAAGACTATTTTGTATTTATTGTACTTTATTGTATGAGAAGCTGCAGAAGCCCTTTGCTGCCAAGTGACCAAGTTAACCCAAGCTGGTTTAGTCTGAAATTGTAGCAATTAATTAATTTTCATGTTAGTGTCTGGTTAGAAGGAAATATAAAGAGTGTGCAATGCACTACCATTGGGCAGTTCAGGTTGCATGGCAGACATTCCAAGTGATGTCTTTGGTGTGTGTTAGTATTTCCCACATTCATGTTTTGACATCCATTACTGTAAACTTACAGAATAAAAGAGTCCTTTTTTATAATAATTAATTTTGAACTAATTTTTGGCATTGATTCAGCCAGCACTGACCTATTGGTAGACTTATTTCTAACAGGCTATTTCTAACAGGTTTTTTTTTAGTCCATCTGTCTCTGAGGCAGTGTTTCATTTTTCTCAAGGATTAAGACTGATCCCACACCCTCACCACGGCAGCCCCAACATACAATGTTAAATACAGAGCTGAACATGGGTTTTGCTGACAAGAGTTGAAGCATCTGCTCCCATTTCCAACATTTTTATCTCAGTAGTTTTAGCAAAAATATTGTTTTCTCAGAGCTTTTAGTGACCTGTGCCATTTCCATCTGCTTGCCTTCCTACTGCAACACCACAGGAGACTATTCATTTTTAGGCCTTGAGATTTACTACTTCAAACTAACTCTACACTCTGATATGTATAGTTAAGTGATATATAGGAACTAGGGCTGATGCATGAGAGGCCTACTAAGCTGGCTGTCAAGTTAAGAGGTACATCTCCTTCTGCATGGTGCAGTAGTCTTGATATTTGGAAAGGCTTCGTTGTGCTCTGATACACAGAAGTACCCTCTGCCTGAGAATCTCCATACTCTGTGAACATTAATACCTGTACTCTCAAATCAGGCATATAAACCCACTTGTAATCTGTCTCAACACCTGGAGAGGAACTTCTGGTGAAGAGCCTTGTTACCTACCCGCACACAGACCTCTGATTTCCCCTGCCAGACCTTGAACTAAGCAGTCTCACTGGCTGAAGGTGTTCGCTGCTGTTGCTTTGGCAGCAGTAGCCCGGCCTCAGGGGGGGAGATTTTCAGCAGCTGAGCTGTCACTTTGCTCACTGATCACAAGATAAGGAACTCAGTTTTGCTATTTGCCTTTTAAATATACTTGCAAGGGGGAAAAAAGAAAAAGCCCCAAGACCAGGCTAAACGTTTTCTGAGGTCACAGCGAATCAGCAATAAAATAGGAGCAGAATCAGCTTTTCAAAACTTTAATCCCTGCCCGCAGCTCTCTTTTCCTTTGGAAAGAGAGACTGCTAACATTTATGGCCCAAGGACCTGAAAGATTTTTTTTTAAGAATATTTAATCCACAAAGGTTCAGCCCGCAGTATAAAAAAACATTAGATGTCTGTTTAGAAGGCTGATATCCAACTGTAGTCCATTTTTCTTATTTTTCGTAGCTCTTTTTCCTGGGATTTAGACAGTTTACATGTCATCTCTCCTAATAATTCCATATGGCTTGTATCTTCCTGTTCCATTTCTGTAACATCTCTTTCCTCATCTGAATCATCCTCTGTTTTTTCACTTTCCATTTCTACTTCATCAGCAACTTCTTCAGCACTGGAAGATGATTGGAAACAACTTAATTAATGGGTACTTTCACATACTGTAGTACTGTACTATATTCTCCTTACTTATAGGAGAGAGGTAAGTTATCATGCAAATAATTAAGTAAATATTATAATTTATCTCTTTTTTTTTCCATATCAGGCTACTTAAAAACTACTATACTTCTTTTACCATCTCAATTTCAAGCCATTTTTCAAAGAGCTGTCCTCTGTTTTAAGTAACTTAAAGTATTTTTTTCCTCCAAATATAACACCCGATTGCAGAACAGGCAGATCAGCAGCATGTAAAAAGTTACAATATCATCGTCCTACAAGATTAGAAACACTTGATACACTGGTAGGTGAGGCAACATTCATGAAGGCCATTCTTCTCTTTGAATCTGAAAAAGGTCAGTTGGTCCTAAAAACTGCAACAATATCTAAAGTGTTACTAGAAAAGAAAAAAAGTTTTGTTTTGGTTTGGTTTTTTTTTTAAACATAGGGAGGCGTTTTAAGTGGCTGCTGCCTTCTGACTTCAAGAGCTAAGTCAGTGTTGATGTAGAAAGTACAATTCCAAAGGATTATAAAGAACAGTTACCACAAGTAACTGTGTCTCATGTAAATATTCTGCACCTCATCAGGAATGAACTGCATGTAGAACAGTGCTGCTCTCCTAAAAATCATCTGTTCTAAGACAAACCATTTACCACTCAAAGTGTAAACGGAGAATAATATCATGCTGTCAAGGAAAGTAAAAGCATTTAACATGGGTAATATATCGACTGTATAACATACACCCTTTACAGTGATATTTTCCGGTTGGTTTTGAAGAGCCCAATCTTACAGCCCTTACATGTACCTTTAAATGGCACCACTGTCAAAGTGCAAACTCTACACGTGCAAGTGTTTGCACAGGTCACTGAACTCTCCAGTTCTTCAGTACTGAAGCTAATTCGAGTTTCCATGTATTAGATTTTCACCAGTGTTTTGTTGATGTTTTTGTTGTCCAGACACTGATCTCAGAAGAGCAAGCTACAATACAGTCAAGTAACTATCAAACTACTCCATTAAAGTGGAATTGATGCACTTGAAGACAAACTTAGCTCTGCTTACAGTATACATTCATATTTTGTAGCTTAATTAGAAATGAAATTTGAGTTCTAAACAAATAGTTAAGATTAAACCCAAGGACTAACTTCTTGGTGTATCTAGAATCCGAAACCAAGAATTAAGGAGGAAGTCATAGTAATTTCAAATAAAGTTGAGAATCTAACACTTATCAAAAAATAGCACTATGAAATCTTTAAATCCCTGGAATAAAGTTAAATCCATAAAGAACATTTGAGTACCAAAGGCAACATTCTGCATATGAGCATGTTATGCCAAAACCCAGCAAAAGTAACAGCACCAAAAGAGCCAATACACTAAACAGCCAGACCATCTCCCTCCCCAAAACTGTACTGTTTTAAAAAACACCCCATTAAAGTGTTCTACTAGTTTAGTGAATAGATGAATAGTGTTGGAAAAGTGCTTTTACACTTTAAACAAGGATGCACGTAATTTAAAAACAGGAGAGTTATTGAACTTTTCTTACCTTTTGTTCTCTTTGGAGATGAGCAATGAATTAATAAATATAGGGCAGAGGAAGGAAGCAGATGGCAAAACGTGTGCTGGAGTGTGCAAAAGCTGGAAAAATAAAACAGAAGCTTTATGTAAGATTTTGTTTGTCATGATTTTGTTCGTACACTTACTGTAATTACTCCTACCTCTCTGACAGCAGGTGAAGCTTGTTCATGCTTATTATGAACAACTAGTTTTCCAAGGTCTATATCCTCTTGAGATTGCTGACGTCTGTGCTTTCCCAGCAGCAAACTAAACGGGGTCATGGGGAGACTTTCTTCTACTGCCAGCTTGAAAAATGTAAAAGTAGAATTTTAGTGTCACAAATCTAAGTTCCATCTCATTTTAAAGTTACCAAAATTCAGAATCAACCCAGGTGACAAAGCTTTACACTCAAAATTTAACTGAGCTATGTGGCTCTTTGTACTCTGTCAGGCAGCTGGAGAGAATCCTACTCAGAGGGTTGCAAAACTCTCCAGAACACCAGATTTTAGTTGGCTGATGGACCCATTAATTTCCAAATATGGAAGTTGGTGCATGTGCCAGAAAAACTAAGTACGAGTTTCAGATTCCACTTAGGACTAGAAGATAATTTATACCCCAGCATCATCTGCAGAGAGATTCAACTATTTAACAGGAAGGAAAACACGGCACTTTGCCTTTTGGCACTTTCCTAGATCAATATACCTTAATCTGAGCACCAAATTATTCCCCCACCCTCAAAAGAAACTCATTACTTATGCCCACATTACCACTGGATTTTGTATCAGAAAGGTACTAGTTTCTACTTTGATCTATTGTACCTAACCAACCAAATTAATCAAGTGCTGCTGTCTGTTCAGTGAGTGTGACACACTCCTTCAACTTAAATTCAAAAAACCCCAAATTTCCCAGACTACTTCTCCACAGAAGTACATACTGGAATGCAATTCTGGAATTCCTTCTCACTGATAAGTCACAATTGACTGACAATTGTTCATCCTCATCAGAAAGCACAGTGGAGGAGGCCACACTCAAGTGTTACAGAAACCAAGATAAGGAAAGAGCTTATTCAAACATTTTGCTTCATTTATGTAATCTGAATCTTTTAGAAACGTATCTTTTTATTTTTGTTGTTCGGGGAAAATGGAAAAAGGAGGGAGTAGCTTATTGAGACTTTTTAAAAATATTTTTACAAACAAAAAATAATTTCTATTAAAAGATAAGTAAATACAGATCACTGCCCTCATAGCTAAGTGCCTATGACTCAGGCTAAGCATCTGGTGTGCATTTTCATGATAGAAGGGAATGAGAGTATGACAAAATGAACCCCATCAGAATTTTGAACTGGTCTGTACAGCTCTGTCAGAACTTCCACGACAGGTACCTGTTTGCTCGACGGTGTAAGCCTTTCCTCCAGAGGCTTTGTGCTAAGTGTCATCAGCTCCTAAAACACAGAAGGATGCAGCACAGTTATCACAGGTGAAACTGTTTCCCACATTGCCATACCTTACCTTGTTTCCCCAGGAACAACATGCTGATTACTATTTCTTACTTGTGTATCCGTAAGAAAAAGCAGCTGGGATCTTCTCAGCCAAAGGTGTTTTTCTGAGCCAGTTGTTTCAGGTTCATCTCTTGGAACAAAGGCAGCAAGGAGGATCTTTTCTTTACAAAGGTTCCTCTGGATATAGATCGGCCGTGGCTCATTTGGTTTAAACACGAACACTGAAAAACCAAGAACGTCTTCTCTTTAAATCATGAAATTCTGACCTTCCTGGTCAGCTGTCAAAGCCCTACAGCCACAGCCAGTGAGGGCTGGACAGGATTGCCTCCAAGCAGTAGTTTGCAGGAATAGCATTGGATAACCTTAGGCATAGTGGAAGGTACCTTCCACAGTACTCCAATCCAGACAACATACTTGGAAACTAATGTAGAACAGGAGGAAGAGTTACCTTAATTTACAGTCAGAGCTCTAAAACACAGCTGTATATTTCAACAACAGTTTTGCATTTACAAGAGAGGGTCAAGAACATTTCAGACCCTCACTCAGAAAACCTGATTAATCCCGAGCTGTATCCTGTACCAGAAACTACCTGCTGGCAGAAAAGACGAGGAGCCCACATGCTTCACTCGATGGCTGCCGCCAGACACAGCTCAGTATCCAGAGGGGCAAGCACAGACTCAGGTCCACCTTACGGCTTTCACAGTCTGAATTCTAAGAAAACCTTTTCCAGAAATTGTGCTTCCCCAGTTTTTAAATTCCGCTGACTGTTACTTGTCAAAGGAGCCTTTGTACTTACAGCTGGACTCTTTGGAGAGCCACGAGACCGCAGCAATATGTTCCGAAAGGGGATCGGGTTGCAGAACCACGATGTTGAGGTGGGCACTCCACTCCACTGAAAAGCAAGCACAGCATGAGGCATAGGTGAAAAGGAGCCATTCAGTTCTACCTCAGCACTCTGCCAAACAAAGGGTCAAACAGGAAACAACATGCAGGGCCCTAACCACTGGAAGAGGCATGCAGCTTCACTTATTCCCTGGTGACTAAAAATACACAAATACCACCAGCTTCTACACAAAAGTAAGAAGTGCTACCTATTATTGGGTTATCAACATCTAATTTAGAATTTACTCAACACATGCACACAAAGCATATGCACGATGGACAGGATGCTATCCTGACTGAAGTATGAAAATCACCACATTTCCACAGGGCATTTTGTAGTGTGTCAATCTGGAATCAAACTAGAATTAATTTTAAGGTTTCACGGTAATTTGAAGTATTAAATTATTCTAGCACACATTCAAGCCGATCTTACATGCACAAGTGAGCAGGTTCCAGCAACACAGAAAGCCATAATCAGTGGCACCAATAAGGTACTTGGAACATGTTAGTCTCCCAAAGCAGATGTTCCTACAGAAGTAAAAAGTCAAAACAAGTTAGTGACCTTCAGAGTTCATCTTTGTTTCTCTATGTAGCAGTGATTCAGCACTCACAAAAAACATTCAGCTAAGATTTAGTTCTGATATCTAAATCAAGCTTGCTTTTTGCTTTTAACTCCAAGTGGCACAAACCTTCACATACAACCATCAGATAGGTCTGGGAGATTCAAAAGTATGCATAAATCCAAAGGGATTATGTGTTTCTACAGCATTATGATTTAAAGGAGGGATTTTAAGCTTTAAGTAAATTACAAACCCATACATAATAGTAAGTGTTCACACTGAGACTGGAAAATAACTTCTATATTTGAAGAACCCCAAGAATTACTCTAAGAACTACAAAGAGAAGAGTAGTAAAAAAAAAGCTGTTATTATAAGCTGCTCCAATTGAAGAAGGCCCGTGATTTGTTTCCACTTATTTTAATTTCTCAGTCTCTTGTTTGAGAATGCTAGAACAGCATTTTGGTTTCTAATGATAAAACATTTTCAAAAAAAAGCTAGGGACAGAATTTGTATATTAAAGCACAGCCCTTTGAAATTATGCATTTAATACAGTAACTTAATATATTCCTAGCGTAATTTATTTCCTTTTACTGTAACACATAGTAAAGGCTATAAGAGGAGCAGCTGGACTGGGAAAAACCCGCCACTGTACCAAGCTCACATGCCTCCCACAGTTTTCCTGCACACCACTTTTAGAATCATGTTTCTCAGTTTCTCATCTCAGAGCACCCGCATCAACAAAACAGACTTCATAGCACAAAAGAAAAGCTTACAAACATACACACAAAACCATGAGAGCGAGAAATCTCTGTATCTATGACTCTTTGTGTCAGTCTTTAAAATATAGTGACCACACAATATTGGTGTGTTTTATCATGAGGGCACACAACTGAGCACGCTGGGATAGTCTGCCAGGCAAACACAGATCTCCCAACAGAGGTTAGAGAGGATCAAGATATATATTTCATAACAGAGATGATATCATGATTTATTGATACAATTTCTATTTTTATGTGTGTTTACATGAATAAAGAACAAAGTTCTTGTATTTATACTTTTTCAGTACTTTGATTCATCCCTAAACTCATGGGGGAAAAGAGAAGGGCTATCAACACACTACTGTGTGCCCAATGATACATATTTATGTACAGGAGGCATGAGCAAGTATGATGAAGGAACTGAAAAGCTTGATCTTATTTTTAACAGGAAGTTACCAACCAACTATTTTAGAGTCTTTTCTTTATATGAACTTAAGACTGTTAAATTCAACATTTTTATGAATATATAGAAAGTCTTGGACTACTGTAAGTTGACTCTTTCTGTTCTGAGAGTTCAAGCAAGACAGAAAAGAGCAGATGAAGAACATACCTTATATTTCCAGGTGGATGACAAAACGTACACTTAAGATCCCAAGTGACAGAATCCCAAACAGTGACAGTTTCTTCAAAGCTAACAGCAAGCAGAGAGCCATCCTCTGAGAAGCAGCAGTTAGTAGCTTGGTAGTTGTGGTAGCTGCCTACAAAGTCACAGCTCCAGCTCACACTTTGCTGTGCTGAATTGAATGAACAAGCCAGTTAATTCAAGTCTGTACACGAAGAAGGAATTCAAGTGTTACTGTTGCAAAATAGGCTCCAGAGCAAGGAAGTTTTATTTCAGGTTTGTTTTGGAAGAGCATGGAGAATCTGTCCTGTTCTAGTATGAGAAACATCTGGTATCAGTTTTGCATTTAAGCAGTGAACCCTGAGCCTGATGAGGTACAATATCCATGCTCACTCTGCCAACTCCGTTAACTGTGCTCTTGAATAGGCAGATGTTAAATAAAAAAGGTATTTAAGTAGATCCAGCATTTATTGTTCTCAGACATACTGTTCTTTTAAAACTCTAGCAAGAACACGAACTTGAAATTTGAACACAGGTTGTATTTGAGTACAACAAAAGCTCATGGTTCATTACAGAAGACCAAGTGACCCGTCAGCACACTTCCTTGTGTTGGTTAACCTGCCAGTGCATTCCTTTGGGATACCTTTCCCACTGCTGATAACTGCCATAAAACAAACTGAAGCAAAATGATGATCACTTACCACATTAACATACATTTCCCAGTATAAAATAATTCACACAGCATGCTTTTGAAACATATGAGTAGGATGAGGAAAGAAATGAAAAGAAGTTCACCCTATGCTACGCTATCCTTTATATAATGGCTACAAGTTGATGATTAAAAAACCTGCCTGTAAAAGAGCCAGAAACTATTCACTACCTCAAACTGTGCGGCACCATCTAGAGGCACAGCAAGAGACCTGCTGCAATTAAAAATATCCCAGCGTGTTCTCAACGTATGGGCTCATTAGTTTACCAACATTTGCTGCACAGAAGCTGCAGCACGTTGAACCTTTCTCCCTGAGCATTCCTACCCTGTCCCTGCTGGGCAAAGACACCACAGAAGTCAGCACTGATTTGTATTTTTACATACGCCATGGAACAGAACTCTGTAGTCATTAAAAAACACACACAAAAAAACCCCTGATGCGGCCAGTCAGTAGATACAAAACTATTTTGTGGAAGGAAACAAACCCCATTAGGTTCCATCTCCAATCCACACTATACTCAAGATCAAAGCAGCTGCTCATTAAGTTGAATATAATTTGGGCTCAGAATAATTTACAGGAAAAAAAAAAAAAAAAAGCAAACCCAAATGCTTTCAGATATCATTGAGGGAGTTGCTATTAAATGAACACAAGCTTTTGTCCCTCTTCTCATCAGCAGCCACAGTTGAGGAGCAAAGAGCTTGGAGAGAGAAAGTCCATTTGGCAAAGGAAGGTTGCCAAATGGAAACCTCAGTGATTCAAAAGTACTTCTGAACATGTTCTCACCTGCCCATGAAAAGACAAACAGGTTACTAAACCATAAGCAGCTCAGCATGACCATTATTACACTTCTTTGGGAACATGAAAAGACAAGACACCCAAGTGGCAGGGAAGTTTCAGCTCATTTAAGTGTGGCTGGCACCATAATAACATTCAAGTGAAAGGAAATTATTAAGTGCAAATCTTTTGTACTTCACGTCCAAAGGCATACAGGGCAATGCACATCCAGAGATGTTCTGTTTGCACCAAGTGAACACCAGCATCAAGAGGTGAAATTTGCTTATTTAAAGTGCTTAAGAAGTGGATCCTAAATACCTATTCTAGGATGTCCAGCTATCTAATGGAAAGGAAAGTTGTTTAAAAAATGAACTCTGAAGTGGTGGAGCTGCAGAATGGCAAAGTGCTATTATTTTAACACATTCCTGCATCCTGCTCCCTCGAGCAGAAGTCACAAAAAAAAGAGTCTATCCAGAAGGCTGACAAAACCCCATTTTCCCAGCATGGAAAAATCATTACCACAAACAATCGTTTAAACAATCAACACAGGCTGCCATTCCCTTCTGCAGTAGGCTCAGCAAGGTCTTTGATATGGAGGTTCCTGAAATAGCAATCTATAATACTGCAAAACTGTGACAGAACTCCCTCCCAGGCTGCTCATGAGAATACAATACTTCATGCAGCAGCAGAACCAGATCAGTGCACAAGACAGAGCAGATGAAGGCAGGGTCAGAATTTCTATAGCATGACTTCAGTGATCCTTGTAGGCCCCTTCCAACTCAGGATGTTCTCAGGATTCTACATTACAAGGTGTCAAGTAAGAGTATGTTCTGTTTTGACCATACTTGCCTTCTGGATCAGTGTCTTCTACCATCACCCAGACTTTAAACACACAGTCTCTGCCAGTTGTTACCAGTATCAGAGAGTCATCTTCCAGTTCACCCATGTCACGAAAGCACATGTCTGTGATGTGGTTGTCATGGGGTGTATTTATTCTAGTATTCAGCTTAAAGCTACAGGGAAAGAAAAAACAGAAGCTTATCACTCTATGTAATTTGGAACTTGGGAAAAACTTCAGTTTTAAGTTGATTCTGGAATGGGTAGGTAGATGAGGGATAACAGAAGTTTGGTCTAACTAAGACAGCTAGACGGTATCACATTTACCGATCAGATTTCCCTAATCACTTCCATATAGCAAGAGAGATTGCAGCTCAGCGCCCATCACTAGGCAAGCATCTCTCCAATATTCAGCCTGAACTCTGGGCAATCTTTACAGCACTTAGAAAATCAGTTCCCACAGTTGATCTGTGTAGTAGCTTTCTTTCGCTTTGTTTCTTCTTTAGGAAAATAACAATTTAGAGTCAAAATGTACTTTTCTAAATAAGAAAATTAGAGTAAGTATATTAAGCAGATGCATATGTTAGCTAAAGAACAAAATCAACAATAAAGTCCTGATGTTCTGTACTCTAGAAGGGCTAACCAATGAATGATGGATTAGACAGAGGTGGAAAAACTGAACAAGCTATAGAACTATTCTGTCATGTCTGTGATTTTTAATACCAAGGAAATAGGTTAATTTAAGTCCCATGGTTACAACAGCCTGTCTGATTACTCTAAGTAAAATAGATTCAGAGCAATTATGTTCAATCTGCATTTACTGCAACTCTGTATGCTGTTGCAGATGCTTCCAGTGTGCACGGTAAACTTCCTACAGTCTGCCCTAGAACTTTATTAGTTGATCTGGAAAAACTGCCGTTGCAAGATGTCTGTGCAGGTATTTGTGTGACTCTGACACTTAGAAAGCCAGCTCTGTTATCGATACCTTTGCGTTTCTTCCTCATAGAACCACAGCTTCAGCTCTAACTCAGGGTCTGTCACTTCTTCTCTCTCTTCTACTGTGGCCAACCACGTGCCCCGGGCGCTGAACGCGACCTTCACCAGGTCAGATTGCTTCAGACCTGCCTCGTGGATGTACTGGCGCTGCACAATGTCCAGCTGCAAAACAAGGCCAACATTACACTTCAAAATGCAAGTGTAGCTGTAAGAGAGACCACCCATAAAACCATGGAGAAAGGATGTTCTGAAAGCACTAATTAGACCTGACTTGTCTGTGGCATAAAAAAACCCCAAACACAACGAACTTGTCGGGAAAGCATCATTAGGGCATGTGCATGCCACAGCAATCCTATGTGTAGGAAAGAAGAAGAAAAAAATAATTTAGAGGGATTTTACCTAGAAATTAGACATTTAACAGGAGTAGCACACTGCTTTGAAGTACTTTTTCAACTATCAACATTGAGCTATTCTTAACAGGTAAAAAGTTCGCAATAAAGCCAAGAACATCTCAGCCTGGAATCCAGCCTTGCCATATAGCCGCTGGAGTTTTTTTTCCCTTTTTGCCACATTAAGTCTTCAAACAAATTCTGGTGCACCAGTTACTTGACTAAATAAGTTCAAGTTTTGGTACAAGCTCATTCAACTTACACTGAACAGCTGTTGGTCACTTTGGAGGCAATAGAACTGCAAGTGGCCAGGCTCTCCATTCATGACCAGAGCTTTGGTTCTAGGATCAACCACTAGGCCAGTCTTGACATCCCTACCTGGAAACAAAAGTCAGTGACAAGTGACCAAAGATGGTAAGTGACACATTCCATCCTCTAAAGGGAACATAAGCTTTATTGAACTTACTTTTGATTAGCCCTTGGATACTTCTGGAAAACCTTAGGTTGCTGTTGATTATTGTAATTCCTGAAAGAGACACCAAACCAAGTCTCGCAAAAGGCTTGTGCAATGTAACCACATCTCACAGTGGGGAAGGGACCACAACCAACTGTACTGCAAATGTATCTTTTCCCACTTTATTACACCCCTACATCACGGTGGAAAGCCAAGTTACAGCAGTCACCAGGCAAATTCACAGAACTCCAAGCATCTGTCCTTTCAGATCAGCACTGAAATTTTATGCAGTATCTGGTTAATTAATCTGAAATCATCAAAATAAAGCTCCTACAGATTTGCATTCCATTTTGCATTAAGTAACACTCAGGTTTGCCTTGGCTTACTGTTGTCTGTGTGCAAGGTGCAGCAGAGCGCGCCGTCAGATGACATGGAGATGTACTCAATGGGAGACCCCAAACGAGGCAGGAAATCCTTCTGACACGATGATTCATTGTGCCACTGCACTAGAACTGATTCAACTCCGCCACTCAGCAACCTGGTTCCTTTTCCAGCAGTAAAAACGCAGTTACCGGTTTTGCTTAAAACCAAAAATTCAGTAGTGCGTATCTTTACAATGACAGACAAACATAAGCGTCTTAAAACCTTTTTAAACTGTCACATACAAAGCAAATATATCAAGCCGGGGCCACACACACAGATGTGATTCTTATTATCCCATGTTCAATTGCTAGAGAAACTCGGATTAAGCAAGAAGAATTTGTGCCTACAGTAAAATTCAAACAATGCTTTGGAAGTAGTAGATCCCGTTACTTTCTGAATCAGCTGAGTATTTGTGTTAAAATACAGCTGAATTGTTCTCCTTCATTGAGAAGTACTTTGCACTGAGAAATATCTTGAGAATAGTTCAGATCACACAATTCAGATAAAAGTGACGTATTTCTGACACTAGGTGTGAGTTCAGACCAGACTGGCTTGTTTTATTTGGATGACAAGATTAACAAGAACTAATCAGTATTACTGATGAAAGGGAGAGAGAATGAGAGTGGAGGGGTGGGAGATGAGAGGAGGGTTAGATTTTACATTCTACCACAGAAGGTAGATATTTGACATTATGAATGCCAATCAAAATTACATTAAAAAAGTAACAACTGCTTCCACTTTTATTTTAGATCCTTCCTGGACATATTTAAAATTCTAAAAATTAGTTTGTTATAAGTGGGCAAACTCGAACTTGTATTGATTCTTCCTTCCCTGCTGCAACTCTTTGATAGGTGTTTTTTGTTTGTTTGATAAAGGTTTGCTTTTGGTGTGGTTTTTTTTGTTTTGTTTGGTTTTTTGTTTGTTTTGTTTGGGGTTTTTTTTTGTCTTGTTTTTTACTTTTCTTTTACTCACCCTCCATAGAAAAAGCCAGATCCATGACAATATCATGATGCCAATGCAGTGTGGAATACGTGTATTCTTTCCTGTGGTGGAAATTCCTCCTATGTGGGGAGGAACAGAACAGCTTTTTACTCACAAAATCAAAAACAGAACAAAGGAAAAGAAATATTGAATTGAATCAAGTATATCATCCTCTGCTCTTAACTTCTAGACTGCAGCTTCTCGAGTGCTCAGGTGATGCAAAGGGAAAGAACCATACTAGAAGGTTTTCAGCACCCTCCTGGCCACCCATATCTCACATTTTACATGTACTGAGCAACTCACCCCTGCAAGCAACTTGGCCAGTGTGCTGTTTTTAATCATGTAGTTCCATTGGTGTGCTCTCCCTAGGACTCTACTTGCCCACAAAGTGTTATTTCTGCTGTTCACACATGACTTTTTTCACATTAAGTTTAGATTCGTGGAGCACAGCTCAACAGGAATATTTTTCGCTTTGACACTGCACTGAAGCTGTCCCCTGCACTCAGTGTCAACACTGCAGGTACACTGCTCATTCTCTGTTCGTTATGACTTCCGAAAACGGCAGCACTAGGGACAAATCAGACTGCTTTGCTCAGGTTTCACTTAATTCCTTAATTCAGAGCAGTTGATGGGGTACAGTTGAATCAACATGCACGTACCAGAGGCGAATCTTTCCATCAGCATGGCCAGTTGCAATGCAATCCTCCGTAGGGTGGCACGCTACGCAGCTGAACTGATTGTCTCCACCTTTTGTCTTCACTGCACGTAGAGAAAACCTTCAAGAGTTAAGGAAGTACCTTTAATTATACAAGTTGGGTTGGTTTTTTTGAAACAAACCTTCAGAAGGATCACTTGGTGCACATAAAAAACACTTCCAATTAGCAAAATTAAACATCTCCAAGTTGTTATGGTTACATGCACTCTCAACAAAATAGCGACAGACTTATTTTTCTCTTTATTTCGTTATTCTTTGCCTTCAGTCAAGCTGAAAAATTTTTTGCTTCTCTCTCTCTCTCTCCTCTACTCCCCTTTCCTCCCCATGCCCTGACCCTGCCCAAACTATGTCACTTGTTTCAGTTCAGCATCAGCCTAAGTATTCACCTGAAAAAAATACATCCCTGAGCTGCAAAGTAAGGTACCACTGCCACTGCAGTGCTCACTGTCTGCTTCTGTGGGAAGCTTCTTGTATAGTGACCACAGTCCTTCCAGCATAAAATCAAATGGCTGCTGACAAACACGAAATTATGTGTGCACACATCACTGGTTAATAAACACTCCTGATATACTGGACTGAATCAATACCTGACATCTTTGTTCTCATTCTTACCTGTTCAACAGTTTCCGTTTAAAGAAATAAACTTGGAGATTAACCTCTTTCACTGATACCACATATTCTCCCTGTTAAAACAATTTGGGATATACAGATTATGTTTTTACATATGAAAGAGGGAAAAAAAAAATCACATTTCACTACAAAGTACTTAATACTGGAGACAACATATGAGCTGACATTAAGTAGACTTTCTTGTGATAAGTATTTGATGTTTCTCTTTTCTAGTAGCATAAAATAAAGCACAGGCCTTGCACAGATTCATTTACTTTCTGTTTTGTGCTTGTATGAAGGTATAAACAGCACAGAGTTTGAGACCAAAAAAAAATACAACCAACACCCCACAGAAATAAAAAACCCAAAGGCGGATATACTTCTCTTCCAAACGCAATCTGCTTCGGTGATGCCCCCACGCCATCCAGAACCACTGACAGCTCCTTGACTTCCAAGTCTTGGCCTGCTCCTTTGGTCAGCTTCACTGAGACCAGCTGGCATGTATCTGACCAAAGGAAAAAGCCTCTTTGTTTCAAACAGTAGTATTGAAGAACGAGGACTAGACAGTGGGTATCAGTGCAACTGTAAGCAGAAACCAAGCGAAGCTGCACAGTATTCACTCTTGCTCTGAAGTAGCAGTATATTATAGTACAGAGTAAGGCTAAACCGTTATTTATTTCACCCAAAATCCTATTAAAAAATATCTGGGCATGCAGTTAAATAGGACCAGTCTATCTTATGTTAACACTGCTAAAAGTGGAAGAGTAATCTCAAGTACTCCTATTCAACTTAAGTAGGATACCCTGTACCTTTGTAAGCACTGCTTAAAGATTTATAGCATCTACGAGATCACATCCATGCAGTGTATGCTTCACAAGTGAAGGTAAGCACTCTTCTAGACAAATATTGAAATAATACATGTCACAGAATGAAAACAGAAAAAAAAGTACGACATGCAGGACTACAGACATCTGCCACAGGCTTTAAGAAATCTTTTCACAATTAACATACTAAAGCACATTCCTGCAGCACACCATTCGCTGATGTGACAGCAGCACACACAGAGAATGACTGAGATGACAGGGATGGTGTTAACTGTACTGTACCTCGTTCACCCTTCTTTGGAATTACAACAAACACCGAGTCCTCAGCACTGGCAAGTGTGTACAGTGCCAGAAGTTTGCATCCTACAGTGAAAGTCTGAAGAAAAAAAAGAGGAGGTCAACAATTACTGTATGCTTTTCAACAGCGAATAACGCTAAGTTTTTAGGATAAGGAAAGCATCTGTGCTTTAAAGATCCCTTCACGTATTAATTAAAATTCTTGATTCTGAGACAAACACCTCAATGTTAAAGCAGTACTAGTAAAATATGAGACATAGGGAAATGCCTCTATTTAGCAGAAAATGGGACCAAGAGGACAGTTAGCAGCCCACCTTTTCAACCCATTATATCAATTCCAACTGGCATATCCCAAACTGCAGCACATTCCCCCAAGAGCTACTCTGGGCTCCAAATTGCAGCAAGGAGCAAAGTCAGCATGTCAGTACACCCCACAAAAGAATCTGCATCATCATCACACATCAACTGCCACATTCTATTACTGCCATAGCTGGTTTTCGGGCTGTGTTAATGGCAGAGCAACTTATCTCAGACTGATTCGTGCCCACTTGTAGTAATAGCAGTTCCTACAATCACTCAGCCAAGAATAATTTTGACATGTGCTCAACAGGAATAACTCAACATACTTTAATGGGAATCCCATCCATGAAGTCCCAAAGCTTAATGCTGCCATCAAGAGAGCAAGAATAGAGCTGAGGAAAAAAAATAAATATATGAGCCAAATCAATATTTCAAGTCAGATTTTATGTAAAAGCACAACTTAAAAACTGGAAGACTGATCACTGGAACTGTGATTCCAGGTAACTGGATCATCAAAAACACAGGACACAGACCAGTTCTGTACTACCTTCAAAGAATGTGAAACGGAAGCACAACATTATAGTTTAAAATGTACATTGCCACAAATTATGAGCACACAGACATCCATTACGTGAACATTATTAACATTTGCATCAGATTTTTCATGGCTAATATGCCAGTCTTACCTTGGTTATTTACCTCTTGATAAATAACTGCTGTTTATATATAGATACCAAAAAACTCAAGTACACTGAAACCCAGAGCAGGGAAGACAGGCTGGGGACAGTGAGAGCCACGGGGCAAGTTAAAGGGATTTACTCAAATCTGCATTTGCACGAGCAGATAGAGAAGGGCAAACACCAACCACAGTAAGTGTTGCTGATCTTCTCACATGCTTCTTTTACCCCTCAATCATCAAAGAAGCGAAAATCTTGCTGACATTTCTCTTTTGCTGTCATTTCATTCAACCAGTGCAATCCACATGACGTTTCACGTTTTTATTTGAAGATAACCGATACATTTACCGTTCTTGTCAGATTTCAGAGAAACATTAGCTCAGCGATGCTCTAATCGCTCCCAGCATGTTCCCAAACTCCAGTCAGCAGCAGGACAGCCCCCGAGGAGGGCCAGGGGCTCCCCCATCCGCGTCCCCATCCCCACCCCGACCATCTCCTCGCAAACCTGCATGTGGTTGTGTGGGTTGAGCTGGATGCCCGTGACCAGGTCGGCGTGGCCGCCCATGAGCCGCAGGGTCTCCTCGGTAGTCACGCTGTACACCTTGACGAAGTCCCCGGAGGCGCAGAGCAGATACCTGCGGGGGCAAACGGCGTTACGGCGGGCACAGGGGCCCGGGAGACCCGCGGGGCCCGCAGGCCCCGGGGACTCCGGCGGGCAGAGCTCGGCGCGGAGCTCGGGAGGCCCCCCCTTTCCCCCCCGGGTGTGGAGCTCCCGTGCCCCCGGCCCACGTACTTGGAGTCGGCGGAGAACACGGCCCTGGCGCCGCGCAGGGCGCCGCCGCCGCAGCGCACCACGCGGAGCGGGCCCGCCGACACCATCTTGTCCCGCCGCCACCCGCGCCCGCCCCGCCCCGCCTCGGCCCCGCCCCCGGGCGCGGACGGCGCTCATTGGCTCCCCGCCCGCCGCGTGCCGAGGGCGGGCCGCGCGCGCCCCCTGGCGGCACCGCAGGGTGGGTGGTGTCGGGACAGAGCTCCGGGACCGTCCGGTCCGACTTGTGACCCAGCACCGCCGTTCGACCGCACCTTCGACACCTCCAGGGACAGTTACCTCCCCGGGCAGCCCGTTCCAATGGCCAGGCGCTCTTTCTGCCAATAAATTCTTCCTAATGTCCAGCCTAAACCTCCCCGGCGCAGCCTCACGCTTCGTGCTCTCGTCCTGTCACTGGTCTCCTGGGAGATCCCTACACCTGGCCACAACCTCCTTCCAGGACAGAAACCTCCCCCGGCCGCTGTCCCCGGCCGTTCCCAGGCGGACGGGCAGGCGGCGGGGAGGGGCCGGCCCGTGAGGGCGGTGCCGCCGTCCCCCACCCCAGCACACGGGTCCCGTCTGCCCCAGGCCCCCGCAAGGGAAAGTTTTCTGCTGCGGTCTGGAACTGCGCGGGGCTGAGGGGAAAAACGCGTTAGGCGGAGCAGAGAACCTGACGGGTGAGCTTTGTTAAAACCCAGCTTGTTCGCGCGAACTGTGCGTCTGCTGCGGTACTGAGCACATGGTGTATTCTGTATCTGGAGGAAAACCGCTGTCAGAAGCGATGTGGATGTCTGGGATAAACCATGATTTCTTCTGTCTGGGCCCTTCACTGCTGCTTAGGAATAGTGATTGCAGTTCTTGCACAGGTGCGTATTTTTGGTCGCTGTTTACACTGTTGAAACTCTCTCTGATATGCTTGTAATTGATTTTTGAACAGTCCCACTTCACAATAGCAGGGACAGGTGCGTTCCGTGAGGTTAGTTGTGATTATCCTGTTGTAAGCCAGGTTATGTCCCTTTTTTCACTGCTGACTGAATTCTGGTTTGGAGGTTAAGTGAGGATCCTGCAGGAGAGTAGTGCACGCGTTGGAATATTGTGGTTACGGGGAACTGGGGATGGGTGTGAGAGAGCACAATGCACCCAGAAACTTGGCTGCTAATCTCAGATGTTTTTTCAGTTTAACGGTGGTCACTTTCTAGAGCTGAGAGCAGAATTTGCAAGTTCTGCCTCATCACTGCTGTTGGGTGTAACAGCTGCATCGTTCTCTCATCCTGGTGAATATTTTAGAACCCAAAGGCAGATGCACCCTAGTGCTCTTTCTGTGTGGGACAGTTCAAGTTTAGAGCCACAGACACCGAGTAAAGGCTGAGTTCAGTCATGGAGGAAAAAGCAAGGTCTCTAGGAAAAGATAGTTCCTTTAATCCATATTATTATGTGAAAGGGAAAAGGCTGCTCATCTCTTTAGTCCAGATTTACACTAAATGTAGTCAAGTCTAGTTAAAACACAGCCACTTGGCCTGTTGAACTTTCTCCTGGATGAAGGAAAAAGACAATTACCTTGTGCCTTTTAATGCATATGTTTTTGTTATACTGGTGTAATGCATATTTAGTGTTATCATTTTAAGAGGTCTGTCATAAATTTAGAAGCCGACAAACCATCCAGACCTTAAGAATACCCCCAGACCAAGAGGGTAAATATCAAGTCTGCTCTGGTGACACAATCCAATTCACCGCAATGTTTCATATTTAGAATAGCATTTCTAATACTTTTTGGGCAGCATTACTTAGAACAATTACACAGTGCATCTACAGTTGGAAAAGCCGAGTGCATAATAACTACCAAGTGATTTTTTGGTACTGAAATCACATTGATTATACATGCATTACTGGGTTTTAATGCGTGAGCATGGGAAGGAAAATATGAATTAATTGTGTTACTGGAAGCTGAGAAATCTGGTGCTGAGGGGAGTGCCTGTGCTGTGGGGGAACAGTGCTCTGCACTGGTAGCCGGTACTGGCAGCATATCGTTGTTTTTACCTATCTATGTTCCTACCTTATGATATACATTCCTGTTCTACTCCTTTCTTTCTTTTTTTTAATTTTTTTTTCATTTTTGATTTATTTGAATGTCTTTCTACTATCATGTGAATAAAGAAATTCGATCTTGAAGATCTCGTCTCACATCTAATGAATGTAAGTTTACGTGCAGAACTCACTCTCAGGTCCTCGCTTCATGAAACAACTGATAGTACTTTCCCAGAGTTTCATTGAGAAAGAGTTTGAAAGATTCTGTATTCAAAGTTAAAATGGTTGCCATAAATTTTTTTAAGAGTCTTCTGTGTGTATTTAAAAAAAAAAAAAAGAAAAAGTCTTGTCCTTGTTTTTAAAACATATGCATTAAAAGGCACAAGGTATTTTGTCTTTCTCCTTCATCCAGGAGATGAAGATGCAAAATATTTATTTGTATCAGTGATGGTAGCAGCAGGGGGGGATTTGACTGTTGTCTGTTTTTTTTCTGAGGGGCTATCTGAAAATCAGAGGAAACATTAGAATGTTACTTCGTGTTCCAGACACTTGCAGAATACCTTCCTCTGTTAAACAGGCCGGGACCAGCATCTTCCATGCACTTAACATAATGCCATATCATGTGACACTTTTCCTTCCAATTCTGAATTTTTGCATAGCCACCTGTCTTCCTGGGAAAAATACAGGATCCATCATTCTGAGAACCAGGCTTTAAAGCTTAAGATTAGAAATAGAGACAAAAATGTTCTTTTTTTTGGCTTTTTTGTGGTCAGCTTCAACGTAGGGGTTTGGTACTCATAAATATTGTTGATTCCCTCATGTAGCTCTTTTGACTTCACTGTTCAGCAGTCAGCAATGTAAGTTCAGATGTAAAGGCAGTTTTGTGGGATGTCCTTGTAAGCAAACACACACGAGAAAGTACAGCACCTTCAGGAGGAGCAGCACAGCATCCTGCGCAGCCATCCTCGTTGTTGTGTTTTGTGATGTTGCACTGCTCTCTTCACTAACCTTTGCAGCTCACAGACTGTGTGTGAGCACCAAACATCTTACTTTTTGTAGAGAGGTTTGTGATTTTCCAGAAAAATGCTATATTAACACAGATATTTCGCAGTCTTGCTTCCATCTTCCTTTGGTCATTGGCAGGGTTATTTTCTCTTAATCCGCTCTGCTGCTTTATAAAAACATAGCATTTTCAAAAGAAAGAGTGAGTATTAAATACCTAAAAGAACATCTTTCTTTTACATTCCTGAAATACTTACTCAAGATAAAGAAATATAGATGAATAAATGAAAATAAATGTGTCTCGTTTGGCATTTAAGGATAATCTTTTTAGCTAATATTTAAATTATTCTTGATGCAAAACACGTGCATGTCACTATTTTCAGTCACACTATACATAGGCTGAATGATTAAAAGTCACCTACAGAGACCAGTTCTGCCTATCTGGACAGTGGGAAAATACCAGTGTAGGTTTGAACTGTACCTGACACCTGCTGGTCCATCGTCGTGTTTCTAAAATAAGATTAAAAATAACTTTTGTTTCTTCATTCTTGTTTTTGGGTTTTTTTTGACTGAACTAAACACGTATTCT
Source organism: Lophotriccus pileatus (assembly GCA_035583135.1). Lineage (NCBI taxonomy): Eukaryota > Metazoa > Chordata > Aves > Passeriformes > Tyrannidae > Lophotriccus > Lophotriccus pileatus. The sequence continues at coordinate 31,582,382 of JAWWES010000171.1, forward strand.
GTTATTCTTTTTGAACAACATTCCCAGTTTTCATAGGGGAAGTAATATTTTTAAACTGAAAATTTTCCTTCTAACTAGAAGCTACTTTTCTGTCCTTTGAAGCTGCCATGAGGTAATCGAGAGATGCTGAATGTGCTGATGGAATGTATCTCTCTGACTCCACAGCAGTTTCTTTTAAGTTTTCTCTTTTATTTGGTTGTCATTTCATGCAAACTTAACTGGCACTGCTCTAAAAAAAGAATATTGAAACCGAGCTATTTGATCTTAATATCTAAAAAATCTGTACCATCTTGGCTCATGTCTGCTTGTGCCTCTGGCTAATGGAACCATAAGGGGGTAGCTTTGTGTTCTAAGGTCTATTTTTTAATAACAGACCAGGTAAGTTAACACAGATAACGAAGATCCATTTGTTGCATTGCCCACTTAGGGTCTGGGCTCTCACCAGTCTCCAGCCATTTTGTTCTATGTGGCACATCGTGGGCAACTGGGCAACCTGTAAGGTGATGCACATGGCAATTTCAGCTCAAACTGTGCCTTAACTTTTAGATTTTCTCGAAGTTCCTGCCTCAGAGGTGTTCTTTCACCTAATGTACTAAAATCACTTCAGTTGTTCAGTTTGTAAATAAGACAAATAACAGCCTTTCAGTAATACCTGTACAGAGACAACTGGAAAAAAGTCAGGTCATGTTCTCAGTCAGTGTCATGCTCTGCTAGTAATTGGCTTGTGCCAGCCAGGTAGCAACCTCTTCACCAGGAAACTGAAATTTACTCTGGTTTGGTTTATTGATTATTTACAGATTTTTTTCAGAATGTGCAGAAACAAGATTAATTTTTGAAGGCTCATCAACAAACTTTTTAAATTCCAAGCCACCGTGGCATCTGAACTGTAGAGGTTAAATTATACATGCTAAAAAACCCCACCCAAACACCCCCAAAAGCAGAAGAAAAATCACAGTTACATTTTCACATTTATTAAGAGTTGCTGTGTGTTGTTGTTTTTAAAGTCATTACAGTTTTAGAATGACAAACTACAGTGTAAATGCAGTTATCACAGTTTTAGAATGTCCTTGCTTTAAAAAGTGTTGCTTTAAAAGTGTAATTAGATCACTTTGATTTGTGTATGTTCTCCCTGTGTAGGTCACAGGCTTTGACTGTCGCTGTGGTTTTTCTCCAGAAAGGGACCAAAGCAAGGAAAAAGAAATACTTCAACCCTAAGCATCTGAAAGCATTCTTTAGTGACCAATAGATAAGAGGCTAAAGGAAAACAAAGTAGCTTGTTATGTAGTTTGCATTATGGCACTGGAATATTTAATGCACTCACTGGCAATAATTCAGAAGAGTTAGCTCAATAATTTAAACAGTTCTCTGGGTCTCTCTGAAGTTTTGCCTCTTGCTTTATGAATGTCAGTGCCTTATAAAAGAGAGGACTTGTCAGCTGTGTTTTTCCCTATGCTGCACGAAATGTGCATCAGCACTTGCAGTAGGGAATATTTTTCTTCAAGTGGGACTTTGTTGACACCTGGAGTAATGAGGTTACTGTCGTGTTGTCTTAAGCATCATTTGGGTGTCTGATGTATATAGCTGACCTTGCAAGAGGGTGTGCTCCTAAGAAAGTAGAGCTAAGAAATATTATGCTAGTCCCTCTGTCCCCAGAGATAGATACAGCCAGAGGTAACAAATCATCTGTGCTTGCTGTCTAGGATATCTTCTGACCCCTCTGCTGCTGTCATATACATCATATACATCATTACAGTAGTTTGAAGGGGATTGTTTCTGCAAATGTCTGTAGTGAAAGTTAGATTGGTGTGTTTCAAACATCTTGAGAAAACTTTTGTTGGGAAGCTGACTAACAGATAGGTTGGTTTGTTTATATAGTACAAGCCAGCCATAAATATTTTAAATTTTTGTTAACAAAACCAACAATAAGCTGTTACACAGTTTTTTCAAGATCTCTATTTCTTTTCATTGCTCATTAGAATGCCTTAGTCAATATATTTAACAGACTGTCTGCCTTACAGCTGTGTCAGTGGTCTGTTCTGATCTGTTAGCTCTCCAACTCTGGTGTATTTTTCTTTAACTTGTCACTTGCTTTTGCTCAAGCTGGTGTACTCTGCGTTCTGAGGAAAACTGGATAGTTAACCTTGCTGATTTTTCTGCTATTAAAGCTACATTGATTAGCCAGCATCTCCTGAGTTGAAAGCACAATTCTCTCGGCCTGTGTATATTTGGGAAAGATCATTGACAGAAACACTGTTAAATATTTTTCTAGAATTCTCATTGTTTCTCGATGACAGGTTTAGCACCATGTAAATAATCTTTTTCAGAAATTCTACTGATCTTACGATTCCCAAATCCAAAGTAAAAGCTCTTCTACCTTTGCCTTGCTGTGACAAGGTGCAAAACCTCATGTTTATGGCATGCTTTTTTAAGCTAAGAGGAAAGAAAACATTCATTAAGCATTTGCTGAAGCATGTCTGGGAAGGGAAGGGAAGGGAAGGGAAGGGAAGGGAAGGGAAGGGAAGGGAAGGGACGGGAAGGGACGGGACGG
>JAWWES010000171.1:31585029-31601194 GCA_035583135.1 Lophotriccus pileatus
TACTTCTGTGGTTTCCCCCCCCCCCCGCCCCCCCCAGTTATCACTCTTGAGCAACAGGGACTGTGAGACACTCTGCTCCTGCAGTGGCACCCTGTATGGGCTTAAGACTGTTGTGTCAAGACTGCTTGGTGCAAGACAATTTTGACTTTGTTCTCTTTCACCATATTTTTATGCTGATCTCCGGTTTTACTACTCGAGTAGGTTGGATGTAGCATTGCAGTGCTGCACCATTTTCTGGGTTACCTTTTTTCTTCTGGCTGTGCTGCTCCTTTGAAGAGACAGAGGAAAATTTCACAGGGTTTAGGATTCTGCATCACTGAGAAGTGCTAAATCATGCTGTGATAGTCAGTGTTTCCGTTTTGCATGAATCCAGGTGAAGTGTTTACTTAAAATGGGATTGTTCTCAAGCTGAAATGGCTGAACATGGAAAACCTTCCAACTGATGAATCTGCATTTCCCTGCAGCAGGTATAGGTGACCCCACTCTCAGCAAATGAGGGGATTAGTGACTGAGCTTCCTTTCAGCAGACCATAAACACTGTGGGAAGAAAAACAATTAGCATCCTACTCCCAGCTGCAAGTGATCCACAAAAGAGATTGGCTTAGTGCTCACGGTAGAATGCTAATTAAGGCACATTGTTAAGGGCTTAATACTAGGCTGGGGCTTAGATAGGTTTCTAGCTGCCAGGGAACAGTGGCAGAGAATCTTGGAGAAAAGCAGATAATAGGATAGTTGGGATGGTCATTCTGGTGTTAGAAGCAGAGAGCATCTTCGAGAGATTTGCAAGTCTTCCCAGATGGTAGGACAGTAAATGCAGAGCATGCTAAGCGTCTGAGGAATGATTATTCAGCAAAAGAATTCATTTGAGAATGGTTATTTCCCTTTTGGGTGAAAGGCACTTAACTTACACGTTCCTGAAACGAGCTGCCTTAGTAGCTGTGTGATCCCTCTCAAGGGACTGGAGTCACGTTTGATAACACAGCTACAGCAAGGCAGGGCAGTTATCAGAGGAGGAGAGGAAATCCTCCTCTGGCGAGCTGGCAGGGACCAAGTTCCTAATAAGGGAATCGTCTCCAAATGGGGCTATACCCTCCATTCCCAGGAAGCGTGGGCTGGGTGTGTTAAAAGCAGAGCTTTCTCTTCCTGACAGCTTCTTACGGAACTGTGCTTCCTTAATAGCTGGTCCCGGCACAGCACACGCACTGCACAGCAGCAGGAAAATATCCTGCAAGTGGACTCGTAAAGAGAAAAGTTCAAGGAAGAGTGAAGCCAGCCCTGATTCGGTTATTTACCATCAATCAGACTGTTGCTTGGCAGGGAGTGGATGATTAGGAGCCTGAACGGGCTGGAAAGGGGCAGGAAGAGAAGTGGAGGCAGCATTCTTCCTATTTAAAGCTGCATCCCCTGAAAGGAGTGTTTGCAGACTGCGCTGGAGCTGGTGCTGAAGAAAGGGATCGCAGACTTTGTCCTGGAACTGATGCAGAAAGGCAGAAAGACTGCCCAGCTGGCTTCATGGTGCTAAAATAACCTCACGACTCTGCACTTTTTTGCTGCCCAGGGAGGATACATGTCTAACATCTAGGCATGATGGCACTCTGGGTACAAACGAGAACTTTTTTCATCCTTGTTGCTTTATTAGGCCGATTTGTAACCATAAAAGCGCAAGAAGAGGACGAGTATGACGGTGGTGAGTTTCCCTCCCTCCCTCCCTCTAAGAAAGTTATCACAATCCCCCCTCTTCGCGTGCAGTGTGCTTATTGTGTGATTTGGCTAGTAAGCGGAATTGAAAGCCTCAGAAGTACAAATGTAGCAAGACTTTTGCTTTTACATACTGAGAAGGGGGCAGAGAACGGGTTTGCGCTTTGGGCTTCTCACCAGAAGACCGAGGGAGGTTTTTAAGGCTGGGTTTTGCGGCGCTGGTTGCGGGCGCGGAGCGGGATGGGCGGTCAAAGGCCAAGTGCTGCCGTGGGGCTGAGCCCCCGCATCCCGGCGGGGCTGCGGGCCCCGGGAAGTTCCCAACAAAAGGACGGGCTTGGGACGGGGCTGGAGAGCAGCTGGGCAAGCGAGCCGGGAGAGTAAACACTCGCAGGGCGGAGTCTTTCGCGCTGAACTACATGTGCTTTCTCACATTCTTTGTTTTAGAGAAATGCAGAAACGTGGATTCCCCTTTCTCCTCGCACACGCTCCCTTCGCCCCCACCTCTCCCCCGCTTTTCTTTTCCTCCTTTCTTTCCTTTTCTGACTCGTTTCCCCGCGACTGTCGCTGGAAGGGCTGCCCGATCCCCCCGGGATGGCACAGCCTCCCCTCCGCCCGGGGCTCGGGTCGCGGAGCAGCGGCAGTTTGTGCCGAGCTCTGTGGGGGCAGCGGGGCTGGCAAGGGGCGAACCTGACCCCTTGTAACCTGAGCTATCTCAGGCTGCTTTATATCCCTCTGTATTTAATGCCATTTCAATGCCGGCGAGAGAGAGACACTGATGGTCGGAAGAACGCGCAGTGACTGTCCTCTTTTCATCGCTCGGGATGGATGTCGTCCTGTGTGTTGATTTCCTGAAATGTGAGCAGACTGGCTTTGGGACAGTCTGGAGCTATTGTACCGAACGTACTTCCGAGGCTTCTCGTCTTCTTTTCCAATTATGCCCAACAAAGGGACTTTGTAGGGCATTCGGACACACTGTAGGATGTACCCTGCAACATAGTTTGCAGTTACTGTGTCGTGCATTTTCAAGAGTAATTTTTCTTGTAACTGAGCTTGTCTGGTAATGGGCTGGATTGCATAAGCGAGGAGGAGTCAAAGCCTGATGAATAAAGCAGTGCAATAATTCTGAAACTTTTGTTCTACAGAGCAAAATGAGCCTGTCCTGCCCATGCACAGCTCTGTGAGAAGTCCCATAGAGGGGGCACTTTGTATAAACTTGGGAGTGTAATTCATATACATACCATAAAGGCAGGCATACATTACACATTTTTCAGTTACATGTCATACCAAAGAAAACACTTGTGAAAATATTGACTTCGCTTTTGTACCCATTTAGTGAAAATGATAGCTTTTTTGCCAGTTTAAAGAGAAAAAAAAGGCAAAATTCTGTGGGCTTATTATATGTCATTTACTTCTTTGTCACTATTATGGAAATTATAGGGTGAGCCAATAATGTAGCAACACATTCTGGGATGTACTTCCCATACGCTGAAGGCTGAGGAAAGGGAGAGGTACGTGGTAAAGTTGAAGAACAAAACATGTTGTAATAAATTAGTGACATCTGTTTTCATTTACTTCACTTATTCATCTTCCTGTTTGGGAATGTAATAGCTTTTGTCTACCACCCATCTGAGGAAGCGCCTGCTCCGATATTCATTATGTTAAAAAAAAAACCCAAACCCAAACCTATTTGAGTGTGATGTGAGGGATAGTGCAATGAGAGTAGAAGTGGGACACATCCTACATGTTGGTCTGGTTCAATTGCATAAGCAAGGGATTTCAGCTTTTGTTTAGTCCCTGACTGAAGCCTACAAATGCTGAAAAGTGGGCAGGTTTTTACCCTTAGTTTGTCTTTGGCTTAGTGCTCGTGCAGAGGTCTAACATCAGTCAACACTGTATTGTACTGCTGGTAATTTTGTCTGTACAGTTGCTCCACTTCTCCCCATTCATCTAGTCAAATGTGTCACTTGAACACAGGTAAAATAGGAAAACAAATACTGGAGGTGCCTGGGGAAGCAAGAAAGGCACTTCAAGAAGCTTAGATTAGGAAAAAAAAAATCAGACTTTCAGAAAGTATTTAAACCAGCATTTTACCAGTCATTTTTCATGTCAATTCTAGAAAAAATGAGAAGGATTAAATACTGGCTGCCAACCTCAGCCATGGTGGGAGAAAGAAATAGCTTTTGTGGGAGTATGTTACAGAATTTATCACAGTGGGGGGGAGTGATATGGACAGGTGAGTTGAATATAATAAAACAGGTAAAGTGGTCTAAAAAATTAACAAAATAACTGTAATACTTCTTTAAGCACACTGCTTAACAGTATTATTTTTTTTCTTTGGCACTTACAATTGTTGTGCTTTTAAGCAATGTCAGTTTCTGTATTAACTTTTTTTTCCCTTGGAACCACTGCAGATATCTGTTTTGCTCAAGAGCTCTTGGCTGGCAGTGCTACATGGTGCATGCATGCACTTAAAGTGTAAAAATGTGAAAAACAGATACTTTCAAGCCCAGTACAGCAAAACTGGGCATTTTGCGACTGACTGTTTTAAAGTTATTTAAAGCTTATTTAAAAGTTATTTGTAAATACAGTCAGCATTGTGAAATCCTAGAAGGACTGAAAGATCCCGGTTTTTAATTCTGTGTAGAGACCTAGTTTAGTTCAGAAATGCAGTAGGGTCAAAAATTGCCCAGGAGATGGCTGAAATTATATGCCATTTAAGTTCTGAGTACTTGGAAACCCTGAACCTTGGGTGTTGGGATTTCCACTCTCTGTCCAATCCTTCCTTTTTCCTTAGGGCTCAGGATAGAGAAAAAAATTGGCAGAAGCAATGCGTGTTTCTGGGACTCTTCCACATCCACTTGGAAGTGAAAATGTGATGTCTTTTTTCAAAAGAATAAAAAAAAAAAAAAAAAAAAAAAAAGTGCCTTAGGTCAAAAATCAGTAAACTTGAATCAGATCCAAAATCGTGGGAATCACCTTGTTCAAGAAGAATTGTCTGCAAATTCCACATGGGCATGGGCAGTGATGGTTTATTGCCCCCATCTCCCATATTTCTTACTGCAATCCTATACTTGCCTTTAGGTTCTCATCAGCTTCTGCAACAAAACCTTGTGTGAATTTTGTGGTGAATTATCTTTCCCTGTCACCCTTTTGTGGTGTCAACCCTACTTCAGCTGAGATCAGTGTGAGCCCTGGTATTGATTTAAAAGTATCTAATTTGCCTTGTTTGACAGCATGAGCAAACAAAAACAAAGAATGGTTGCTGTTCCGTTTGAATTAATGATCCTCATTGCTGCCTTTGAATTCTCAAGGTCTTTCATTTTGTCTGGAAACCATGCAAAGGAGAGAGGAGAATGGACTGACTTTAATGGAGACAGAAACAGCTCAGCTGGTTTAATGGGGGCTATTAAATGTGTCCATTATCTTCTCATGACATTGGAGACATTATCTTGGTGGGGAAAAGATGTTACTACGTGTCACAGTTTCCATAGTGGGGCAAGTGTTCAGAATACGATGACAGGTGAAAATCCTCTGTAGCTATGAGAAAGTAAGAGAATGACTGAGCACTCATGCCAGATGATTCTTTACTTTTTATGAGTCTTTCTTCTTTGTAAAGAGTCCTCACAGCTCTTAAGAAGAATGGTATGTGTGAAAGGTATTCTATGTGAATGATAGGCTATTATTCTGTGTGAAAGGGGGAAAAAACCATCTGTTTTGCCATTTCTCACAATCTTAGTGAAGATCTGATGATTCTTAGAATTATGTAATAGTTTAGGTTGAAAAAGACCCTTAAGATCATTGAGTCCAGTTGTTTATGCAGTGCTGCTTCTGCAGATCGATGATCCCACTCTTGTCTGGGAACTTGCTGCAATCCCCTTGCCCAGATCATTGATAAAGATGTAAAACAGGGCTGGGCCCAACACTGAGCCTTGGGAATGCCACTAGTGACCGTCTGTGAACTGGATGTAACTCCATTCTCCACCTATCTCTGGGCCTGGCCACCCAGAGAACTTTTTACCCAGTGGACAGTGCACCCATCCGAGCCGTGAGCAGCCAGTTTGTCCACGAGAATGCTCTGGGAAACGGCATCCAAGGCTTTACTAAGTGCCAGGTAGACAACATCCCCAGCCTTTCCCTCATCCACTAAGTGGGTCACCTTGTCATAAAAGGAGACCAGGTTGGTCAAGCACGACCTGCCTTTCATAAACCTGTGCCCTGATTCTTCTGTACTTGATTCTTTATCTTTCCCCCTAAAGTTCCAGATCCCCGGATCACTTTCTTATATCTGTACTTCTACTTTCTTAGTGAGAAAGGGTGCATGTGTGCATGCCTGCATGTAGGTATCTGTGTTTCAGGGTCTAATCACAGCAAATAACTCAAGCCCAGAAATTATTACAGCTCTAAACAAGCAGAAAATGGGAATTCAATATCTATTAAAAAAAAAGTCATAATCCTTCGGGGACTAACTCTTTGACTTTTGAATATTTGGCTTTCCTGACTGTAAAAGTGTGGGAAGGAGACTCTACACAAAAATTTCCACAAGAAAAGTTCTCAGGAGGATTTCTTCTGCTCAGACTGATCAAGCCTTTCATCATAATTCTGGAATACATAAAATTGAGGGGGTCATGTTAAGGTATCCACATTAACTTGCAGATTTTTTTGGAAAATACCTTTTGACTGAAGAATAATTTCATGCTGTGTTTGTTAGTGCAGGCATTTTTTTTCCTACAATGTTTACAAATATAGATTGTTGCCCTAGAAACCAAATGGTAATTTCATGCTCTTATTCACATTTTGACCCATTCAGTCTTCACTTCTTGGTAAAGTCCTTCCATTCCTCCTAGTTTGTTTCAGTATGATAACGTTCTATCAGCTTGATTTGTTCATGTAAAACATGCAGGATGGGTTTAACAAATATAAGTTAGTTAAAAATAAGTCTTTTCCCACTTGCTAACCCTTTAGAAGTTTTCTGAAAAAAAAAATGTCCAACAACCCCCTGGACTGATTATAAACGTACCTAGGAAACCCTACTTAGGAACAACTCCTGGTGTTGGAATTGTATTTACTATATGGGTAAACTAAGTCATGATTTTTCTGTGGTTAGAATTAGAACTGATGAACTCACCACATAAATTGGTTTTTGGTGTTTTGTGAGAAAAGAAACACAGGGATTTTTGTGGTATGTGCAGGAAAGCAGAAACTCTGGAGGCAGATCTTGGTGCAACACTATGATTTAAAAAAAAAAAAAAGAGCAGATGTTCATGGCCTGTGCACAACTATTTTTCCATATACAGAGAAAGGCAACGAACTCTGTGCCAAAAAATAACAAAGTAATAATAAAAAATAGTCAAAATTCCAACTGGAGGCATGTGATCTATCCTTATATGTACACTTATTGTTTCACTCATGTTTGTCATTGTGACCCTGCACATTTTTGTGTGCAAAGTCGTGATGATATAACTTTCTCAAAAATTCTTCTTAGAAAGAATAAATCAAAGCGCTAATTCGGAGGGTTCCCAGTTGGGTCAAGGAAGAGAGACTGGGTTTGCACTTTGACTTATTTTATAGACAACCCCCCCCATTCTTAATCTAATGCACAGGGCAAAACCAAGTATCCCTTAGTGTAAAATGAATAAATTAATCAGATTAACTTGGAATTTCAGTATTTTACAAAGGCTTCTTGGAGTTTGAACTTGCAGAGCACGAGGAAGGCCTGAAATCTCAAGCAGCAACAGACCCACCTTGTTCAACCGTGCTTTGAATGCCCTGCTGAGACTATCATGTGCAGAGGGTCAGGTATAATTTGAACTGGAATGTTGCACGTAGTAATTCCAAGCTTGATAGGAAAATGTATTTCTTAAAATAGCATAAAGTGAGAAACCAGATACTTTCAAGCTGGAGAAAAATGGCTTATGAGTCACGTAACACTTCGAGGAATAGAGGTACCCAAGAGGATGGCACTGTGTACTGTTTATATCTTTTATGTAATCAGTGTCAAATAATGTGTGTGCAAATAACACCTTTTCTCTGCATTTTTTTTTTCTGGTGATTCTACTCTTTTCCTAACTTAAATTTAGAGAAATCTGAAGGGTTAGTGCTGTTGCTGAACTACCAGGAAGAATAAAAGAGTAATACCATCTATAGAAAGTGGCCCAATTTTTTAATAAAATTCTTATTTTATAATTTGCTTTATAATTATGAAAACAGTAACAGGCAGGAAGCTTTGGATGCTGATAAGCCCTTCATGCTGTGGCAATTAAAACATCCAAACCGTTGCTTACAATTATCTCTTCTTGGTAAGCAACATACATTTTTTGTAGCCTGCTGTGCTGCCTTTTATTCTTGCAGTGAGAAACAATTCCATCATTCCACTATCCCACCCGCCTTTGCTGTGGAAAGGTCATGTGTTATATAAGCACAGAGACTAAGAATGATTGTTAGAGGGCCAGTGGTGGGTTGTTCTCTGTGGAGGGAACTTCTATTCATGCAGACCCTTGGGATCCTGTTTGTATCAGCCACTGAAGATAGGTCATCTTGTCTTTGGAGAGCTGTTCTAAGGCTGTTCCTTGGCCTTCCTGCTGCCAGCTGAAACTTGACTGGAGCTTTGGAGAATTTGCATTTTTCTTCAGCTTTGTGTGAGTAGTACAGTTGCGACAACAGTATGTGATGTAGTTGTTTCTATACTGAAAAGCTTCCACAGTGTTTTGTGTCTTTACTAGTTTTCATTTATAACCTTTGGACTATGTAGTTGTGGCATGGGAGGACTAAAGAATTAATTTAAATCTTTGTGCCCCTGTTCTTTGGATAATGTGGCTGAATAGAAATACAAACAACGACTCTGATACTGCTGGCAGAAATTCAGAATTTTGGACATGAACTCATTTAGAATAAGAACACAAGAGTAAACTGTCTCCCTGAGGCCTGCTCCCTGCTGTGCAGTAGATGTCTGGCAGACAAGGTCCATACAATATCTTCTCCAAACATTCTTTGGTCATTAAGTTCTTGCCAGCATCTTCAGCAAGCTGAAATGAAGGATTATAGGCATAATGACAGTGTAGAGCAGGAAGAGGTTAAGGGAGATAAAAGATCAGAGGGTCACAGAATGATTTAGGTTATATAGCAAGTGACATTAAAGATCATCCTGTTCCAACCTGCCTGCCATAGGCAGGGCCACCTTCCACTAGACTGGGCTGCTCAGACCCCTGTCCACTTGACCACTTCCAGAGATGGAGCATCTGCAATTTCTCTGGGCAACCTGTGCCAGTGCCTCACCTCCTCACAGGAGAGAACTTCTCCCATATATCTAAACCTGTTCCTTGTTAGAGAACTGTCCCCAGCCAACTGTATTACTACAGGTAATCTCAGAGGTTCCTCTGAGCACTTTGTTAAAAGCAGTTCTCTGTCTGCCAGAAAATCATAGACAAACTTGATTGATATTAAATTGCTTTCTAGTCTCGTGTCTCCCGACAGGTTAAATATCCCAGTAGGTCAAGAAAAAGTATATAAGGAAAAAATTAAAACAGAAGCACTGAACAGAAACTAGCCTTCCTCGACTGCCTGCTTTACACTCGGTTTTCCCCAAATATTTTCTTTACAGGGTTCTACAAAATCTTTTGGTCTAATAAAAGTGTGATGTATTGCAATAGTAACTGCTATCCTATGATAAGTATTTATGTCTTATTTTCTGTCTACCCTGAAGTGTTGGGTTTTTTTCCCCACAACTGCAGTGCCTCAAGTTTTCCAAATACTGATCCTCACACGTTCAGTGGTCGGATAACAACATCCCATGGCACATAGTTGAGATAAATAATTGAAATTGAAATAAGAGGAACTTCCATTAGACCAGGATACAGCATTAGGTTTATGAGGTGTCAGGATGATTTAGCCATCTTCAAGCCATCCACGCTATTCAGAAAAATCCAGTTGCCCTGAATTATGAACATTCAGTTGGACCCAAATTTTGGACTATAATTATAGTTGACAAGTAATATAACTGATAAACATGTATTATTATTTGTAATCAAGTATGACCTATTTTTGACCTTCTCACATCAGTGAGGAACCTCTTGGTAGGAAAGAGACCATTGAGTAGCTTGGGTCATCTCACTCCTCCAAGGCTCCTGAAGGTTTCCTGCAATTCCTCTCAGTAATCCTCAGTGTGTCCAAAGCTCGGAGAACAGAAGGCAAAGGGAAGCAAGAGGCAGGAGTTTCCAGAGATGTACCAGGTTGTGTAGTGGGGCTCATAACCCTTGAGGAGTCCTTGAGTCCATGTAATAGAGGAGCTATTGCCCTGTTGTGACTCTGGGCTGTGGAAAAAGAGTGGAAATAGTCTGCATCTTCCACTCCTTCAGAGGCATAGACAAAAAGTAGTATCCTACCTTTTCTCTGTATTAATTTTCCATCAAAGGAGTGAACTGAACCTTGAATTGTGGAGTGAGGTGGAATGCAAGTGACAATAACTTCTGAAGACACGGTTAAGACTCATAGCCTATGAATTAGAATCATAGCACAAAAGACTCCAGTTTGTTGGGTTTTTTTTGTGTGTGGTGTTGTGTGTTTGTTTGTTTTTAAATCTTAGGAAAGCATCCACTTCAAATTTCACACACTAGAAAAAGAACACAGTTCTAAATGTAGATGTCTGTATTTTAGAACTCTCTCATATCAGAAGTGTTTGGGTCTGTAAAGCTACCAGTAAATTTTTGAAAGAAGGTCGTGTGTACTACTGCATGTTAAATTTTAAAGTTGGGTAATATATAGAGTGTGTTATTATATATATATGTGTGTGTGTATATTATATTACATATAAAATACACTACATTTGGTAAGTGTGATGTCTTCCCAGTGTATGGGAACTACATTGCAAAGCAAATGCATCTCACTGGTGAAAGTAATGGGGGATGATTTCCAGATGTTTAAATGCTTGCTTTGGCAAGAGTCAGAAAGTCCTGGAACATGCATTGGCGGCAACAAAGGGAAGGCAAGAACCTGATGTAAGAGGCACTGAGCCTGGTGACAAGCAAAACAGAACATGGAAAATGGATCCATGTGGGGAAGGAAGAGCCAACATGACATTATGGCTGCTGTGACAGCACCAAATCTTGGAATTACCCCAGGGACCGGCACTGTGCTGGAAGCCTACTTCAGAAATTAGGGCTGATGTTAGACAAATTGTCCTCTACCTGCTTTTTATTTTATTTTATTTTTTCTTTCCCCCTGGAGGAAATGTTTGCTGTAATGACTGAAAGTTTTATTTAAAGCTGGATGCTGAGCTTGAGTAACTTGGGCATACTTTGATTTTATGTTATTACTGTGAATCTTTGTGGTGCTGAGAACAAAGCATCCCTGATCTCAAACAAAGCCTTAGGGCACTGCTGTAACACACATACTGAGTCACTGTGCTAATAATACATTTCTGGAATTGTGTGGATTTTCACGTTGAAGAGCTGACTGGTTTCAGAGGTGCAATCTGGCTCCTCAGCAAAGAAATCTCTGGTAGGGAATCACCTACCGGTTCTAAGGTTTCAGTAGCACCTCTCTGTGGGGTTGGCTGACTTTGTACACACCAACACTCTGCAGCTTTACCACTGTAGCAAAATGCTCACCCTTCTTGGTTTGATTTGTTAGTATTTTTTCTTTTAGTTTTTTGGGGGGAATTTTCTGGGTGTGATGATAGGGAGAGAAGAGCTAAATCCTGATCTCTTCAGTCTATGCATGTTTCCCCTTATGAAGAGTGCCAGGGCCAATCAGTGTGTGTGGCACTGCTCTAATTTCTGTTACTGATATCACTGTAACGGTTTTAAAAATGAGGGTATGGAGCACTTAGTTCTTGGGGTTGGCTTTTTCTTTTTTTTTACTTTTTCCAGCTGTTCTCTGTTTCTTTGAGCCTTTCCTGGTTTCCTAGGAAACCACTGCAGTGTGGAATTTGTCTATTTTACAGGCACAGTGCAAGATAGGCAGTTTACTTTGTTTGTGTTTGAATGTAATGAATACAGAGAGTAAATATTTAGTTATTTAAATCTCCCATTGAGGAGAGTACCTAACTTGAGGCACATGAATGGTCCTATTTCTTGTAATGAGGTGACTAGTTTGTTTGCCCCTTAATGAAAGAAAACTCTAATTATTTCAGTTTTTTTGTTTAAAAGCAGGCAACAAACTTCAGGATCTATTTGTCTGAAGAAAGATTTAATGAGGAGAAATGATGCAGCAGTTAAGTTATTTGTAACAAGAGTATTGACCTTAAAAATCTTTTATTCATCATACTAACGTTTTGGCGCAAATTCATGTGATTTTGACAGAAGGTTGCTTCCTGCCACGAGTAAACATCAGCACACAAACACAGCCCAGTTTCTGGTTTCACAGGAAACCAGGGGAATGTCAGTGGCTTTGGTTTTAGTTTGCTTTGTGCTGAAATCTGACACAAAAAGGGTCCTCGTATCTTCTTGGTCCATGAGAACACGGAATTTAAGGCTTTTGGGATTCCAAAGATGATCCGTGTGCTCAATATGGTAGGTGAACTTCTGGTAAATTTTCTATGAAGCTACAAAATCTTCAGTAGAGGCTTAAGTTTGGGGCAGAATTAAGCAAGCCTAATCTAGATAGTGACATTTGGTGTGTGTAATATCCTGATCCATAGCTCTGCCTGGAAGAATGCTTTGGGACCCCTTGGCTGGAGTGATGGTGCCAGGCGGGAATGTGATTCTGCCTGGAAAGGAGGTGCTCCTGTGGTCCTGTTTTCTAGCAGGATTCAGCTGTGTCTTAGTCTGACTAAGTCCTGTAAGTGTCAGTGAGTGTTGACTAAGTGCCATGAGAAGAAACTTTCTGATGTAACAGTTCCCTGCCTTTCTCTTACTGGGACTGGAATCACAACTGAGCAATTCCTGACATGCACACGATTTCAGAATGCCACAGAGGACAGAGAGCTCCTGCTGCTGCTCTCCATGTCTGCATCCAATGGCCCTGCTTTCAAAGCCCAAGTTACATCACTGGTACTGCCTGCCAAGTAGAGTTCTCTTGAGAAAAGGAGTTTTGCACATTTTGCTTGTGCTGTTTTGGTTTCTGGTTTTGGTTTTGTTTTTTTTTTTTTTTAAGTCTACTTATCCCATCAGTTGAGTGTTTAAACATCTGAAAGAGTTGGTAAATGTAGCTAAAACACAGCAATGCTTTTGAGATAAAGCTGGTCTGTGGGCTGAAGAATGCATTGGAGTGGAAACACGAGCTCTTTGATAGTATTGTTACCCAGACTTAGAAGCCACCCATACTCAAATTATCTGAGACAGCTCCTGGAATTGTGTAGCTTCATCAAATAATTACCAAAGGTTCTTGGAGAGAGCTGGGAGATACTGGGCAGCAGCTCCTGTAATGAATTACAGTAGAGGTATAGGATGTCCTGAGCCCGTGTTTAAAGACTCTTCTCCAGCTTGTCCTTCTACTTCCACCCTCACAAAAAAGGTATGGTTTTAATGGATCCTTGTTATCTCCCAGTATAACCATATAAAACTGAGTCTGGTTAGGATTAATGGAGTAGTTCATCTTCTGACTTTCAGTTGTTTAGTTTGAAAGCATAGATTTGGGGCTGGTTTAGCAAAAGGATACACTTCTACTAAAATTAGTTTCCAGTTTAGGGGAACTACCACCTTATACTTCTGGTCACCAAAAAAACCCAACCAAACAAAAAAAAGATAAATCAGAATTATTATTTTACTCCAAAGTGGATTTTATTTCTTTATAAGATGGCTAAATAACTCTTAATTTTATTTTTGTGCACGTCCTCTGCTCTTTTTTTTTTTTTTCTTTTTCTTAAATCTCTTCCTTTCTGGAGGCTGAAAGACTGAAATTCCTCCTTGAAGTCTGTGAGACTTAGAGAATTCTAAGTCATTTGTTTATATGATGAAATGCAGCTCACAATGAAATGTAAATACCAGCACTCTGATCCTCCTGCTTTTGCTTTTGTTATGATATAAAACTGTCTGTTAAAATGGCAGAGCAAGCTTTAGAACATTTTTGTCAGTCAGGCAAGACAAATAGCTAATTATTATGAGCCCTTTTGACATCTAACAAATTGTGAAGTTTGAGGCTAGGTCTTGCTTAGGCCTAGTTCCTTCAGGACTACTCTCAGTAGGCAGAAGGGGAGGTTTTTTACTGTGGGTGGAGTGATGTCGGTTTTGTTAGATTTTTTTAAGGGGGTTGGGCATTGTTTTTTCTCTTTTTTTCTTCCCCCTGGAACTACCTAGCATAAGGAAGATGAGGATTTGATAAATGATTTCAGAGCTAGTGCAGAAGAAGCTTCTCTTATCCCTTTGTGTTTCCTGTTCAAGCAATGCTTCTAGGACTGCTAGGCTTGCTCTGAAAAGACAACAACAGAAATGGTATCAGACAACTCTGGTTAAGGCAAGTTTAATAAAAGAAATTACATGTGCTTCTGGCTGACAATAGCCTCTGTCCCACTGAAAAACTTAGCTTACCTAGTATCTTCAGTTTGATTAGAAATAGAATGTCAATGTTTCAGGAATACAGATTTGAAAAAGAAAAAGCATCTGCTGTGTAATTTGTAGGTTATTACAGATGCTATGCAATTATATTTTCTGTGCAATGCAGCACAATATCTTCAGGCACGTTTCTTTCAAGTCTTGATGAACTAATCACAGCCCCTGTTCCTGAGGGTGGTGGAGGCATGTGCCGTACTTCATGTGTAGCTCTGCTATGTGTTTTTGTAGCCCAGAAGTAGATTTGAGCCTGGAAGAAACTGCGGATCTATATATCATCCCTAATGATAGATGTACTACTAAAGAACACCAAGTATTTCTTCAAAATGCCTTTTTCCCCCCCTGTTCTAGCCGCTGTTACTTTTCTTGCTGTTGGTATGTTTTTTCTTTTCTTTTCTTTCTTTCCCATCCTATAGGAAACGTGTAGGAGCCTGCAACCAGACAGCTCTGGGTTTGGAGAAATTCTCTTCACACAAAGTGCCTGAAGGGCAATGTTTTCCTTCCAGCCCAAATAAATGCATAATGAGTTTTCCAGCACCTGTGTTAATACACTCACTGCTCTATGGTGAGGAGTCTGACATGCTTGCAAAAACTCACGTTTTCATAGCCTGTGGAATTTCTGTTATGTCATGTGTGATTTAAAGCTCACGGTGTGTGTGTTGCACCAGCGCTTTAGACGGCACTTATTCAGAGAAACTTTTTGCAGAAAGAACTACGACCACTGTGGACTCTAATTGTAGTGTTTGGCCTGGGCATGAATATTCCCTATCCAATCAAAAGGGAAAAGTTGCTGATGCCTTGAATAGGCTGGTATACATGTTACTCTGACTGCACAAGAATATTAAAAAGAACAGAACAGAGAAGAGAAAAAACTTAAACATATTACAAGTATTTTTAGTCCAAAGTGACTTCGCATTTTTGATTAAGAACTATTTTTTTCTAAGTCATCAAATGTTTGAAGCAATTTTTTTATAGCATATGAATAGTCCAGCATTTACCTGTAGTTAATCATCTGTTGTGTAGGTAGAGTTTCTTACTCAGTTTAAGGTGTTATCTGTGTTAATAACGAATTAATATTAAGGGAGGTGGTACTAGGACATCAGGTGCTTGAGGCCTGATTCAAAGGGATTAAGTTTGTCAAACTACTTTTGGAGCCACTGTGAGCACAGCCTAGCTCCTGTGCAATGCACCTCTGAGGCAGCAATACAGGCCCTTCTGGGCTCTGCAGCTTGATACTGAAATGCCCAGGCAGCAATAAGGTTTTTGTTCTTCAAGCACTTCTTTAATAGTATTTTAACATTCCTACATTAGCTGGACTTTAAAACAGTTTTCATTTCTGGATTATTTTGGAAGTATATTGCTCCATCACAGCAAAATGGCAGCCCCTTCCAAACCAGCCTACAGACCAATGAGTTATGCCTGAGATTTTCATGCCTTAAGGACGTTGCACGGCTCATAGGTAGGGGAATGGAAGCACTGAGTGAGAAGACATCTGTTTCCATCTGCCTGCTGATTCTGAGTGTTCCTTTTGGATACTGATAGGAAACACTCAGTAGGGAGTGTTGTCCCTACAGATTTATTCACACAGTGAACTCTTTCTGGATCAGGGTGAGATCTGGACACCTGTGTTACATCAGAAATGTTTAATTGTATAGCCCAGTTGCAGGAGGATGTCTTGCAAAAGACTTTTACACATTTTGGTATGATGTCCTGTTTGAAAGAAGATGCTTGTGTTGCCAGAGGGATGACTTACATGGACACTATTCTGTACTTTCATTATTTATCACCAGATGTGCATCTGGGATTGAATTTAGTGCCCTTGAGGTAATAATAATAATGGCCAGTCTTCGCGAACGAAGAGCCGGGGAAGGTCTTTTACCCGCATATGCAGATAAGGCCTTCGAGCCTACACAGTGTGCGTGGAACTGAGGCCACCCTTTAATCCTGAGGTTCGTCTACCGGGGCCAAGCGAGCTTGGACAGTGG
>JAWWES010000171.1:31601294-31691131 GCA_035583135.1 Lophotriccus pileatus
TCTCTTAGATGGATTGCCTTAAGGGTTAACGAGCTCCATCTGCCCGGGGAGGTCCCTGACCAGGAATCGAACCTGGGCCTCAGCAGTGACAGCGCTGTGTCCTTAACCACTGGGCCACCAGGGGCTCCCTTGAGGTACTTTGAGGAGTAATTTTGTTCTGAATCAAGCAGTCATGGGGTTTGTACCTTACCAGTTGGCTCCTCTGCCTCTCTGCCTGTATCACTGGGCTCCTCAGAGCACATTGTTTTCAGAGTGAGCTTGCCAATAACGAATGAGTTGGCCTGAAGTTGTACATAATTACATAAATCCAGCCAGACATAACCAGGAGGTGTGCATAGAAAATGTACTTTGTGGATGGATTTATAGAGCTCACAGAGCAGTTGAAATTACACAACTAGTTGTGGGCAATGTATGGTTAGTTATGTTCTGTGCTGTGCCTTCCCTCAGTTCTGTGCCATCAGAGAAACACATTGTCTGTATCAGCACTTCTGTGAGGTTCATTGTTTCCATGGTTTGTCTAGAAAAGGTATTACTGCACAACAGGAATGACTTTCTGTCTCTCTTTAATACCTTGACAGTAATGTTTCTTTTCCCATTTTGGAAATTTTAGCACAAAATATGTTTCTTCTTTTGTATTTTTAGTTCAGTCAATCAAACAATTCATTGCTGTATTTATCAGCATCCCCTGCCTGTTCCAGACAGGACTGTGACCCTGCAACTCAGCCCTCAGTTAAGAGCAGGGAATTAGAAGACTTCAGAAGATGCAGTTTCTCTGCAAAACATGAGTAGGACGATGTGGGGAACTTCACTCTGACAGTGTGGCATTTACTTAAGGCAGTGGAGTGAGATTTGGACTTGCATTTGACTGTACAGCCCTACTGCTGAGCTGCCCCCTTCTTAGGGTAAGAAACACATTTTGGGCAGGGAAATCATTTTTCTTTGGCTAAGAAATTGAATTTCTTCACTTCATGTGCCAATTTTTTTTGCTCTGAGCAAGATGAACAGCAACCATTGTGTTCCTGCTCCTTCCTCGCACCCCGCCCAACTGCAGTTTTGTCTCTGGTGGTCTCCATCCAGCACTGGTTCTAACTGGGAATTCCCAAATTCTTAATTTCTTGTTCACTCCAAATTTGTTTTTATTGTAGGTAAATCACTTTCAGGGTAAAAATGGAGAATTGGTTTACTTAATATGTATTGATTCCCATCTATGAAACAATTAAAACCAGTGATTAACTGTGGTCCTAACGATGATTCTGAGTTCATTTCTACATTGGAAAAGCTAAACAAACATGTCCATTTTTATTGTTTTCCATGATGGGTCAGCATGAGAGTAAAAAAAATAATTAATTTCAAATTAATGTTTCGAAGAGTGACATTTTATTCTCACAACTAAGCTGATTGTGAAGTGGAAATTTCATTCTGGTATGTTTGGCACTGAACTACCAACCTTAGATGTTTTACTTGTAGTGGAAATACTTTTCTAGAAGTAGGTATTGAAATAGCTTGTGGAAGAACCACCTGTGCAGATTTTGTGTACAACTGAGATGATAAACACTTTCTTTGAATGTAATATTAGCAGGCATATTGCACAAGGAAAATTTTGCCTGAGGAAATGGAGACTGAAACTATTTTTTTAAATGCAGCTCTGAGGAGCTTCACATGTTTTGCTTTTCCTCTGGTCTGCAGTACATGGTGTAAATTCAGAGCTTGAGAATGAATGAATGGTCTTAGGAAAATTGCTTGGAAATTTCACTCTTTGACCTGAAGAGGTTGTGCCTGGCTTTGGCGCTGAGACCCAGAGGCAGTTACTGATCCAGTGGTGGCATCCAGACTGCCACTGTGTGCAGTGAGCCTGCTCCCTTCCTTTAGGCTGGTACCTTTACACACTAAGCCAGTCTTTGTGATTCCTGAAATCAACATAGAACCAGTGAAATAAAGTCAAGCCACCATTTATTTACTTCATGAAGAAGGCCTGTCCCAGGCTCTAGGCAAGCTGCCATCAATTATCCACAGAATTCATAACAATAAAAGCAAAAGGCAGTAAACCATACCATGTTTGCCAACTGCCTTAGCTTGGGGGAAATGAAATCATCCAGCCTCTCGTGTTCCCTTGGGCCCTGCAACTCAGCCCCTATCAAACATTTGTTCCAGAGACAAGCTATGTCTCTGTTGGAGTTAAAAATGTACATGTTAATATGTTCCAACAGATCATGAAATTTCCTAGCTTCGAAAGCTGGCTGTGCCAAGCTCCTCTTCTATAGACTATAATTTCCTTTTTGAAGAGAGGAGAAGCATCTGGACCTACTCAGTCCCCAGCACAGAGCTTGTCCACGTCAGCAAACTGAAGCTCCAGTGTGCCTGCCCGGGGTCAGCTGTGAACTGCCTGGAATCTCCTTATTAAACAAGCCCAGAGTTTTGGATATGGACCAAACCCCCAGAACTGAACATGCTGGGACATTTGAAAAGTCCTGTTTCTATACCAGAACTTGGTTGCAAAAGGTCATCGATGTGTGCTCTGAACCTCAGACTTCAAGTGGAAAACCTTATCCCAGCATAACTAGGATTAAAAGCCCAATTAATGGAGGGACCTGCATTCATTCATCTCTCTAGTAGACAAGGGGATGGACTGTGTTTAACTTCTGTGATCAGAATCAAATTGGTGGTTTACGACGATCTCAGTTTCTTTAGAAAAATTTGTTTAGAACTTACGTTCTCAGCCACTGTCTCTTGGTAGAAATTTTCCAATAATTAAACTTCTCTCAAAGGCAATACCTGAATTGTGGTAATATAACGTTGTAATGTATTTGGCAAGAATAGTAGAATAATAATTTTGGGGAGACCATGGTGTGATATCTAATTTCAGTCCTGGTTGTGTCTCCGTGGTTCTTTCTAGATGACTATTCTTTTGACTTTGCCTAGAGAAAATACAGTAACGTTATTCTTGGCACCAAATTAACCCAAGGATTGTTGCCTGCTGACATTCTAGGGTAGATGGAGATATACAAATGGGATCCTCAGTACACATTAGTCAGGGAGATTGGAACAAGCTGCTTCCACTGGAGAGTTGTCTCCTGACCTTATTGCCTCACAAAACCCCAGCCCCAAACCCCACACAATAAAAACCCAACACCAGTCTGCATTTTCTGATTTTCAAGGTGCTTTGTCGGAAGCCAAGTCCCCCCCAGTATGTTTCTGAGAGGCTTAGTTGAGCAGTACTGGAACTGGTCACATCTGCAGTGGATTCTCTGGGGTTAGTTTTCAACACCAAATAATTTTGCAGTATATTTTTCCTTTGATTGCAGTTTCATACTCGGGTAAGTAATGCTTGAAAAAATGTACTGTCAAGTCAGATCATTTGACTTACTGTCCTGACATTTCTGTTTGGAAGAGGCAGACCTTGGAATAGATCTTCATCTGGTGTAAATTACGGTGCTACCATTACTTCAGTGGAATAACTTACGCAAACCAAAGGTCTGTAACATTATCCAGAGACCCAGGTGTGCAACAGGCCCGGGTTTTTTCCTCATTGTCTGTAAAATTATGATATATGTATTAATGACTGGAGGGCTCCTAGTGTGGTGGGTGATCTGCTCATTGTGTTGTGTACAGCTAGTGCTCATCACAGTTAGAATCCACACAATGAAAATACTGTCCTTGTTAATGTTTACCTTGCATGTAAAGTACATCCAGGAATTTGGAAATATTCCCTAACCTTCAGGCTGTATTTTGGGGATAGGAGAAACTCTCGTAACCCACACACAGTTTTAAACTGGAAAAACAACAGCTAAACATTCAACAAGTTGTTGTGTTCTACTTTTTGGGTCCTCATCCAACACAGCCCTGGGAAGTCGGAATTAAGGCTTGGATTAGGGCCTCATTCAGTTGTTGGGATATTTTTACTGAGTCTCACAGTTCTTTCTCCTAATTGGAGACATGAAAGAGACCTCCTCCTTCCTGGGTGAGAAGCTGGGCCCAGTTTTGACCTCGTATTGAGTGGTCACTTGATGCTGTTTCAGATATTATTTAATATTATGCATAAAAAAAGCTGAATTTAGGGCCCTATGAAGTTTGCATCAGAGATAAAGACTATGGGTAATGAAACAGGCAGGTGTCAGTGTATTAATTCCCATTCTGTAGTAGGTAAGTTAGTATTTTCACTGACACCACTGTAAACTTTCTGAGAGAGGAGCAGTTTTTTTTGCTGATCCCTCGGGAGTTGGGTAACTCCTCACTAGGATTCCAGGTGTTGCCATAAAATAGATTCTGTAATACTAGTAAAAAAATTACTAATAATACTACCTGAAAGTAAGTGTAGAAGACTTGCTTGTCTCTTGCTGACTGAAATGTTTCACCATTTAAATAAATTATTGGGATATCATCAAGCTCATGGTCCAGAACATGAATAAAATCAGACAAATTTTGTCCATGAATAACCATGTTGTTCTTTTCCATGTGTTATGTCAGACAGAAAAGCAACTGATAAGATTAACATCCAAATAAGTGGACTGTATTTATATGAACTTCCTGAGATCATGTAATCTCCTGGAAGTATAGGAATTCCCTGATTGCTGTGTGGAACTTCTTAATAGACTGGGGCAAACTCTGAAGCATGTATAAATGAACCTTTGTTTGCATATATGGGGCAATGGTAAAAAATGTTTATTATCTTGATGAATGAATATTTGAGTGTATCATTTAAAAGGAAAACAAGACATTGGGAATGTTGTTGTAGCGAGAGATTTATTTCTTTTCTTTCCCAACTTCTATAGGAACATTTATGAATAATTTACTCTTTAAAAATTGTTTCTTTTCTAGTTGAATTGTATTTCCAAAGAAGAGGCAGGAAATAATATGAAATTAATTTCACTTGTTTTGAAAAATTAAGCTTTTTATTACAGCACGTTTTATTTACTAGATAAAAATATGTTCAGAAGGCAGGCTTTTAATCATGGGAAAATTTCTTAACTGATGTCTGTGTCTGAGTATCCCTCAAATCAGTGAGAGAAATAGCTCCCATCTCTTCCACACCATCTTTACTTGCTGTTCCCCAAAGCCTGTGGCACCGTTGTGCACACTAAACCCCTACCATGGATGTTTCCAGTGTTGCTGACTGGATTCAAAATTTATGTAGATGAGAAAAAATGGACACAGGGCCAAAGAATGCACAATTCATGAAACTGGAATGGGGGAAGAGTAAAGTCCCATGTTGGAAAAAGGCATTTGTTGTTCCATTGGTTCCTTGCTTTGCAGAATCATGTGCCAGCAGTGAATTGTGGGGGAGGACTGGGAGGAAAAAAAAGGGGAAAGGGGAAGTATACCTTTAGTGCCTTGCACTGAATCAGCACACATCTCAATTAAAGTGAAGGCATTTTCTCTTTTCTTTAAGATCTTCAATTTTTGTGCTATTTAGTGTTCTCTAGAACTGGCTCAAAGCTAAGTAATGTGGTCGAATATAAGTTATTGTTTAATATTATGTGTTGGTTAATAACACACCTTTTGTTCCAGAACAAAAACAATCAATGAAATACGTACATAAACAAAGTGAATTAATGGTATGGCCTACTTTTGCAGTTAATGGATTATCATAATGAGATGAGATACTTTTTTTTTTTCCCCTAAGTAATTCTTTTCCCTTTTCCCCCGCCCCCCCCGGTTGATAAGGACAGTTTGGGAAAATGAAATACAAAGTATGACACTGACATCCAATTTCTAAAATTCCATTCTGACAAGTATTTTTTTTAGTTGCATCAAATCCTGAGAGAAGTGCAATCAAAATATTTTGTAGCCAAAATATTTTGTACGGAAAGGCAGAAAAAAGAGTTAACCTTTGTGGGCTGTGGTGCTTATTTTTATAGCTGCGGGTTAAAACACTCTCATATGGTTGATATGAAAAGACACCTATTTGATAATAACTTGGCATCACATCAGTTTCCATAGTTGCCTTTCCATGTGTTACGCTCCTGCTGTGTCTTTTCCAGTGATCCAGGTATCACACTCTGAGCTCCCTGAGGGGACTGTGTTAATAAAACCCTATATTGTGGTAATAAGTATTTCTCCTCTGGGTGTAATACTGACAGGTCCATTTAAAAAAAAAATCACTTTCTATACATTTATAAATTAGCTATAATGTTTTGTTTCTATGCTTATTTATTTTTGTAGCTAATAAGGGCATTCTTTGACTCCAGTGCTATAAATGTGAGAATTTAGATTTCTGTATCTGAATGTAAGTCACGTAGCTCTTCATTTGGAAACATTTCTGAAATGTTTGTCACTGTGGTCCAAGGAAAAAAAGATCACAGGTTCTGGTGTGTATTTCTGGAGATTCGAGAAAAAGCTTAATTAAAACAGCACCACAAAAAAGTTGTGCTTTCCCACTGTAAGGGATCTTTGGTTGTGATTAAAGCAGTGTAGCTGTTGATCCTCTTTTCACATGACAAAGGTTTCATGGGGAGAAATCACATTTCTCTTGAAATTACAGAGGGAACTAATGATAACAAAAGTTTACAGAGTATATATGATGTTCAGTGTATTGCAGAGACTTTTGGCTGTGAAGAGTAAGTGTTGGTCACTTTCTAGTAAAACTGAAAAAAGAAACACAAGTACTTGTGCAGTGTCTCAGAAAAGAACAGAGATTTTTATTTGCAGCCCCCCTTGCTTTGCATTCTGCATCTTTAATGGAATAGGGAGGACTTTTCTAACACATGGAAGGTGGGCTGTGTTCTGCTTGCTGTTTCATATGGACTCACTTCAAAATCAGCTGAAAGTAAGCCAAGTGCCCTTGGATAATTTTTAAGACATGGCCAGAGAGGCAGATAAAATACAGTATCACTCTTGGAAAATTCTGGGAACAAATTTGTTTTCAAGGAACAGAACTGCATGACTTCTCACAATGCGTGATTAGGTTATGGTGAAATAATTACAGAATCACAGAAGGTTTTGTGTTAGAAGGGGCTAAGTGTTGTTGAGTCCAACTCTCGTTTTAACATGGTTACACCAAAATCAGTGTTGTGATCAAGAAGCAAGTAAACTAAGCAAAGCAATAGATTTCAGTTTGATACTGAAAATGCTTTCCAATTTTATAAAAGCTATTAATTTACAAAAGTTAGGTGTTAAATAGAATCTAGCTAAAAAACCCCCAAACTGTTGAATTTGTCTTTCCAACTTAGTGCAGACTAAGGTCAGATTTCTGCAAAGTGACCTCTAGCTGGCCTGCTAAAAAAGAAAAGAGGAAGGAATTTACTTGATGAGTAGCTGTCCTCACAGTATCTCGGGGTGAATAGGCCTACTATTTTGGGGAGGTAAAGATTTCAGTGTTCTAAATTGGGAGACATGTAGGCCTGAGTTTGAAAGAAGCAATTTATTTGCCCTTTTTACTTCAGGTTGAGTGGTGGTTGTACATCATTTCATTAGGAAACAACAGTAAAAGAAATCTTTCCAGATGAACAACCCCAAACAAGGGACAACTTTCAAATATTACACATTCCTCAGCTGTAATATAGGAACAAAGTCATATTATATAACCTATGGGTGGGTTTTTTTGGTGGTAACTTCAAAGTACTTAATATCCTTTGATGAAATTAGTTATGTTTTAAAATATTTTATGTAAATTAAATGTTACCTTAAAATATTGCTGTTTCATGGTACAATGGAAAAATATCTCCTTAAATTATTAATGGAAGAAACAATTTTCTTGAATATTAATCATAAAAAATGTAGCGTTCTCAAATTATGTTTATACATTTGAAATACTTTAGAATATATACATAATAGTATAGAATTTATATAATGCAAAGGTAAGCATCCTGATCTTCTTAGGAGGAGAACATACAGGAAGCTTAGTAAAGTCTGTCTTTGATTCCATTCAATGAACAGAAAAAGAAATCAGCAGGAAAAATAAATTTTAAAAGAGGTCTCTGAGAATTACTAACATTAGTAATTTTTAGGCAGGGTATGTGCAAGCTGTGTCCCTCATTCCACTGTGTGTGGTGCTACATCAGATGTGTTAAGCAATTCAAAATTAGCCAGCGAATTCTGCCTTCACTCCTGAAGGCACTACATATCAGCAAAATATTTCCACTTTTATTAAAATTTGAACCAGCAAATGGTTCATGTTAATTATGCAAGCTGAATACCTGGTAAAAGATTTTCCTGTTCTTAACACAAGAAAAAACAAATTATGGTTTCAGGCTCTAAACAATTTTGCAACTAGAAGATTATCTGATAATTGTATTTGAATTCAAACATCGGGCTTTTGCAAAGCCAGACATGTGCAAACTGAAACTGGAGTTGAGACAAACCAAAATACAAGTTATACTACACATATTAAAAAGCTCCTAGCCCTGTGTGTAGGTTATTCAAAAGTAGCATGAAGCTTGCAAACCAGTGCCAACTACCCTCCTGAATATAACAGCATGACCAAACCTGCTGCTGAAGCCACGTGACAGCCCGCTGGATGCAGACAGGCATTTGCACTCCTTAGAAGAGTATTTTTCTGTAAGCCAAGGCAGAAGCCTAAATACTGGGTAAGAGCAGCAGAAATTCACTCCTGCCTGACTGGCTGACCCTCAGTGAACAGCCACTGGAGGAGGTCAAGGAGGTATCAGGAGCACCAAGTAAGGGAGTCCAGAGCAGGAGAGCGAGAAGGCAGAGCAGGAGCAGGAAGGAAGGCTCAGGAATTCAGAGTGTATGAGGATGTATATCAAGCAGAAAGTAAAACCAATAGCCTTCCCTTATATAAATAGCATAAATAAATATCTGATATGTCAGGATTTTGGTTTGAGGAAGATTGACTGTGAGCAGTGCAGACCTGCCAGAACCTGTCAGCAAACCTGCGTCCGGCAGCAGGTCAGGACTCATCACTAAGCTTTTTCCGTTCTCATGACCTGGAAAGGATTTTACAGAAAAATACCTGAGCTCCCTTTTATTTCTAATTGAGTTGTTTCCTGCAAGGGGGGAAGGTAAATTAAGTTCAAACTGCTTGATAATGCAAAACAGCAGTGTCCTCTTCCACGTTTTTGCATCAAAGCACGTGATGAATGCTTGGCACTCTGATGCTGAGTAAATGTGAATTTATTAGCCATGCATTGCTTTTATGTTGTTTTGTGTGACTATACAGATGTTTTGTGGGAGGAGGATGTAGGAACAAAGATAGGATTTGGAAAATGTTTAGATGCTTCTGATACATATAATGCTGATGTTAGACTTTCCTTAAAAATGGGGGAATGCATGTGCAATTAATTAAAGCTTGATTACTAATAAAACATTTTGGAATGGAATACTAGAAGTAAACAAAAAGAGGGAACAATCTGATGCTGATAATAGTAAGTGAGGTTAGTATCAAGAAACTAAAATAGAGTAGATGTTATGTTGTTAATTGAGATCTTATTTGATTTGTTGCCAGAGATGTCTTCTATTAAGCTCATATTTTATATGTAGAAGACTGTAACCTTTCAGAAACAATAGATTAGATGCAGCGAAAATGTGGGAGGATGTTTTCTGTTTGTGTGCTGGGGAGATGAGCAGACAAGCTTGTAGACATATGTGTGCAGTTACTGCACTGACTGCTCCCTTCTCTGTGTGAAACCTGTGTTTGAGGGTACACTGAAACTTCCTCAGCTCTGTGGCTGATACATGATTTGGTCTTGTTTGAAAGACTGAGTCTGCCTACCCAAATGGGAAGTGTGTGTGGCTTTGTAGAGGAAAAATACACAAACTCATCTGAAAAACTGTTCTGTAAGGCCTTGTTTATATGTGTGGAGTTATTATCTGTGATTGTCCAGTGTGTGGAAATGGCATAGTACTCAAAACCAAGTTACAGGTTGTGTTTGAAGTAGAAAGATATGATAGCTTGTGATGCCTCTGCTTGATTTTCATTGGTTTTAAGAATTTAGAGGGACATGTAAGATGTACTTGGTACTCTGTATGGAAGGCTGAGCCAGCTGTTATTCCTGTAGAGATTGTGAAACCCCGGCACTGAAGTAGAATCTTCATGTACTCACTAGACTCACAAATAAAATGGCATTGCAGCATTTTTATCACACCTTCCAGGCAGTGGAAGTCAATGGGAGTTTGCTGGAGTCTTGGTGACCCGATTATTTCCTCCCGTGCAAGCTGTGGAGAGGCCTTGGAGCTGCTGGGGCAGGGTGTCCAGCCACATCCCTTTTTCAGACATGAGGCTCGTCCTCTCTGTCACCCAGACCTTGCTGGGAGGCTTGATCCAGCCATCACAGCCTTGTTCTTCTGCACCTCATGGCTCCCACTGTGGTGGCAGCAGAGCAGGCCAGTGATTTTGGTCTTCCTTGGGACTTGTTTGCCATGTGCAGTGAGGTCACTGCAGTGTTATGTGCCCCAGTTCTGGGCACTGGGTGTCTTTTACCATGATAGTAAGTTATGGGATAGGTTGGTGATGGTTTGCCTCACACGTCTTTTTTCTTGCACAAAACATGTCAGTGGATTGGGCTGCAGTGGTGGGAACAAAACAGAGGCCTCTTGTTTTAGAAGGTCGAGAGAATTAAAAGAGTCTTCCTGAATGACAGGAACTACAGAATTAAGGGCACAGTTTTAGCAAGAGACAACATTATAATTCAGGAACCTTAAGAGATGATTTCAACTTTAGCAGAACTTTTCTGTAATTTTACCTGAAATGTCTAAAATCGAGATGACCTTCTTCAGGACTTTAGTTTTGAGTGGAGCCCCATTAGTAAAATGGTAAAAGGCAAATGTATGCTTGTCCACGAACAATTCCTCTCTTATTTTTCCTTAATTTATGTATTTTTAGATTGATATTCTCTGATTCAGTCTTGAGCATAAAATGAAGTTCTACAACAGAAAAATCATTAATTAACATATGTATAATGGTAGGGAGGCTGTTTCTGTATATGTCTTCTGTCTGTTTAGCTTCAGCTGCCTAAAACTGCAGTGCTTAAACGGCTAGCAGGTGTATTGATAATTAAATACTTAAGCATCAGTTAAATAATAAATACCAAAGGTGCTTTTGGATTGTTATCAGCCACCAAAATGAGAGTTTGTGCCTTTTAAATGAATCTGTGAACTGTTTCAATAATGTGGGATGGAATACATTTGAAAACTAATTTAGTGCCAAAACCCAAAAGGATAGATTTGCTCTCAATGCCAAGAAGATGTGTTTTCACCACTAGATAATTAATATTATTTACTCATGCCAATGTGGAAAACCATCCTGGATTTCACTGTAAAGTAACTGTGTGAGATAAAGTTACTACAGTGAGAGTTGACCTTGTCTCCATTGGGATTTTACAGAGCATTCTCTAAAGCTAGTTTTCCCACTGTGGGGAAAAAAAAGCCCAACAAAACAAGAACAAACCAGCCATTCTGCTTTCAATCAAAGAACCCAAATTTATCTTTATAAAGGGTTTTTTTTTGGGGTGTTTTTTGTTTGTTTGTGTTTTTTTTTGTAATAGAAGTTATTTTAGTCTGTATTTATTCTTTTCCAACCAGCCACATCTATATCAGATAAGAAGCATGAATAGGGTAGGACTAGTTTGAAACCTGGTAGCCAAGATAGAGTGATGCCATTGCCTCTCATGGCCAGAGATCAGACTTTTACATTACTTTGGGTAAGTCAGGGTAATAAT
Source organism: Lophotriccus pileatus (assembly GCA_035583135.1). Taxonomy (NCBI): domain Eukaryota; kingdom Metazoa; phylum Chordata; class Aves; order Passeriformes; family Tyrannidae; genus Lophotriccus; species Lophotriccus pileatus. Next base: position 31,612,907 of record JAWWES010000171.1, read on the forward strand.
ATGAAATAGAGAGAAAGAAAATGCACAAGCAGTGATTTGTTGAGTGTAAATGGGAAGGAAAATAAACTCTGGCCAAGGGCTGAAACTGAATCTCATCAAGTTTTTCACTAACCTGGCCCTTCAGACTGATTTTTGTTCCATATTTTCTGGATTTAATCTGCCTTGGGATTTGGAAGATATTTTTAAAGAAATAGAATAGTTTTTTGAACTCTGGAAGACTGAAGCTATTTCCATACAAAATAACCTCCCTGGCTGTGTCTCAGGTTCCCATATGTATTAAAATACTGGAAAATGTGCTTTCGTTCTTTTGTACTATGGTGGGATGTAGTCGATTATAAAGACACGCAAAACGTAGAGTTTGTTTTTGTTTTTCTTTTCCATGCTTGGATTAATAATTATCACTGTCAGGAATTTTCTCTTATCAGTCTCTCATATTTATCTAGTTCTCTGGGTACAAAACGTCTGGGAACTGCAGGGGAGTGCAGGGGGGCAGCGACTGCAGGGGGAAACTCCGAGAGATTTGCTGGGAGCAACTGATCCCTGGGATAATGGCTTTTCAGCATTTTTTAATATGTGGGCCCTGAAGAATGTTGGGAGTGCAGTGTGTTGTAGAGCATTATAAATCTGCTAACAACAGGCTGGCTTTTCCTCTGGTGTTGTTTAAAGCAAGTGAGGTGCATGTCTGAACTACATCTCAGTTCCGTGCTGGAGCAAAAGGCAAATTTCCACAACCCTGCCTTGCCTGTTTACTTTTATGCCCTGTTTTTTTTCTTTTCAGGAAGAGCTGTCAGGGCTTGACGTAGAAGTGGGCTCTGATGCCATCTGGTCAGGGCCCAGGTTTGGGATATCGGGACACCCGGTGCAGTCAGTGCACACGTTTGCACCTGCGTTTTATGCACTTCATACACATCTGTAGTTATCTTAGTGGGACCTTTTTTTTTAACCCAGAGACCATGGGTTGAATACCACTGTTTTGAGAGAATTGACAACACGTCTGCCAAGTAAACTGCAGCAAAGCCTGTGACCTATTGATTGTTAAAAGAGATGAATATGCAGCGAAAGGCAAATATTGGAAGAGATTGGTTGAAATTATACTAAACTACTGAAATCCAAGTTTGGGCAGGGTGCTTAGTCTACTATGAAATACACTGTTTTTCTAGTACTTCTTGCATCCCCAGCAGCTGTTCTTTGCTGAGCTCTTATGTAGGTGCCTGCTTCCTGCAGGTGGCTGAAGGGAACACCAGGTTTTGAGTGTGAGAGCCTCACACCTCTTGCCTCCTTGAGAAAGCAGGACCAAATATTTGCCTCTGTCTCCAGTTGGTCGCCTTCTGCCAGGTTCAAAGCATATCTTTTCCAAAAATCCCCAACTTGCTTTTATTATCTTTCTTGTAGGAAAGTTTTCTATCTTTACTTTCTCTTTGTATTGCTACACTTTGATAAATAAAAAATAGATAGGATTAAAGAATGATTAACAATAATATAATATAATATATTCCTAATGTAAATTTTTGGATGCCTACTCTCATATGGGTTTGAATTTTTTAAGAATATAACCCTAGCTTCTCTAAATTGGCCTGCTATTTTGTTACAATGTCCATTTTTTTAACTGGTCAGAGCATATGCTAAATGTCTGTTAAATACAGTATGTTGAACCTGGTACATTTCCAGACTGGACTATTGGAAAGACAGGAAGAAATTGTATGCATATAAGTCCATCAAAAATTCGGAGTGAATGAAATCCCGGAGTGATCGTGTCTGTTTTCCATTTATTATAAATACTATCCAGCACAGAGCAGGATACTATAAAATAATGTAACACATAAGCCATGGAGTAAAACTTTGGGGGGGATTTTAATTAAGGGCAAGAAAAAGGGGAACTAGTATTTCAGACTGTGTCTTATGTTCTCAGAGTCACAACCTTCAGAATATGCGAAGAAACTGAGCCCTCACCTGAGGACAGTTGGAACAGCAAAGGTGGTGAGGTGCTACTCGAAGTGAGGAAGTTCCCAGAAGAGATTCTGCAGCTTTTTATACCCTGTCCATGTATATATCTTTCGGTAAACAGTTAAAAAGTCCACGGTGTCAGTAATACAGATTTATCAGTGTTTGTCTTGCCAACAGAAGTTTTTATTTTGGGTTATTAAAAAATTCGGGTTTAGGCTCAGATCCATATTTTCAGAATTTCTCTGTAAATGGGAGCTGATACTTGGTTTAGCTTAAAACAGGAACAGAAGAGGAAATCTCATGTTACCTCATGCTGTTTGCCATTCAAGATAGTTGTCTAAAGTACTACAATGACTTTTAAAATGCAGATAAAATAGATCTTGAGCAATGTGCCTGTGAAGTGCAAGGGTGGGTCTGATTCAGCTGCTTCACGTTTCCAAACCATTCAGCAATGGAAAGGGGAGCTCCAGGGTCAAGTCTCCAGTTCCCTGAAGTAGTATTGGCACCATCCCTTGGGGGCTGACCGGAGTCCTAGGGATGAAATGGCAGAATCACAGGCTGGCTGTGATTAGCGGATAGTGCCAGAAGGTAAGTAAATAGCAGCAGGACGTATTTCTACTCACCCTGTGAGAGAGAGCACTCAGTAAATTCTTAATGGAAGAGCCTGGAAGATAAATTTTTGCAGCATTGTTTTGATTTTCGTTACACATCTTGGAGCTTTGAAGTTGTTCTGGCAAGTGATGGTCTGGTTTGTTGCTGTTGGATGTCTCAGCATGTATTCATTATGCTTACAGCACACATGAAGATTGCAAATAAGCGGAACAAGCCATTTAAAATTATGCTATGTACTGTAGGAAGAGGAAATTTGAGGAATGTGTGTAAATTTTAACCACTCACCACCTGTTTGCAGTACAGAAAAGCTGATAGATGCTGCCTCCTTTTTGACCTTAAGTTATGGATAACTTCTGAGTAAGGATTCCTTTAACAAAAAGGTTGCTTATGTCTTGGGGTAAGGGTTTTTCAGAGTGGTATTTCAAGCTCCTTCATGCAAAAAGGAGTAGTTTCCTGTAGTAAACTTCCTAGATGTTGCTCTAAATATTTTAATAATGGTGGGAGAGTTTTACTAGATGGACTAAAAATGAACATTAATAGTTCAGTTTCTTATCCATTATCTCCTGCAATATGCCACTACAAGGAATTCCCTTTTTTAAAAAAGAGGAGATGCAGAAGCAGAAGATAATTGTGTGCTGGAACTTTAGGCTGCAAAACTTAGATCAGTGGTTTTCTTTGGTAGAAAGCTTTGATATTTGTTGAGCCAGAATTCTTCCTCTGGGTATTTTGAAGAGTTCACCATGAGGAGCTGCAGTATGAGTGGGTGGATCTGGTAGGAAACTACCACTTACAGCACAGAAAAATGATCTGCTGTGACATAAAAATAGATGTAAAGTGGGGCACAGAAGCTCTTTTGTCTCTTGAGCTTGGCAAGGTTTCTGTGGGTATGGAAGTTCATCTGAAAGTGCTTTCGGGAGGTATTGATCAGAGGTTTACCAGTCACCCACTGAAGGAGAATGTAACAATAGCTGTACAGTGGCTTTTGAACAAGCAGGGATTTGTGAGCAAAAAAAAAAAAATACATCTGCAATAATTGAATAGAAGTCTAAAGGTGTAAATTGTGCTGATTTTACCGTAAACAAACACAATTATGATATTTTAAACAAAACCTAGTTGCTTTTCAGAAATACTTTGTCAGAAAATTAAGTTTTAAAGCTTTTTACAACAGATCTTCATGAAGCATGAAAGAATCATTGAAGAATAATAAAGGCAGAGTTTAAGTTTTGGTTTGGAAACGGACTTTTCTTTTGCAGCAGAGGCAACAGTAGAGCAATTTCAGAATACAGGATGTGGTTTTTCTTGGTGTTGGGAAATAGTAGTTACCTGTCTCTCATTCTTGTCAAGTTTCTTTTGGACTGCTGTGTGAGATCTGATGTTCCCAATGGGTCTTAATATCTACAGGATAGTGTTTCAGTTTTTGGGAAATAGGAAAATAGATGTCAATGTTTCAGTTTTATTAACTCTTGCTTTTGGGGTGGAGGCACCCTACAAAGCACATGGTGACAGTCTAATAAATATAACTTTTCTTAAAAATAGCATATAAAGGATCTTTATTCTTTATATAATTTGCATATAAAGAATCTTTTGCAGACCATAGGCATCTGTAGTAGGAAAAAACCCATAATCAATCTAATTTAGTATCACTAAAGACCAGTTACTTTATAAAGCTTAGTGACTCTAAGTGCAGGTGTGTTTGAAGGTGTTGATGAAGAAACTGCATCTGCCTGGGCGGGCAGAATCTTTTCCTACAGTCCTTAAGACACCCTCCTGCTGCTCTCTAATTGACTCATCAGGAGATGGGAATTTATCTCTTAGGACTGCTTTGCTAGGCACTGTGAATTAGGCTCAGGTTGGGTACCCTGTGGTGTCCTGAGTGCTAACATATTCACAGAAATAACAAGTTCTGAAAACGCACCCTTTCCAACATCCTGTGACATCCCCAAACCTTACCCTGATTTCAAATCTTGGGGTATGTATTCTCATAGTTTCGCTTCCCTCTCCTATTATCTGAGGTGCAATCTTTATCACTGGGTTAAAATAATTTCCCCCTTTGTGGAGACTCAGAAGTTCCCAGCTGTTGAAAGGAGCATTATAATGCAAATGTGTGAAGACTGAATCTCATGCTATTGGGATAACTGCTCAGTATCAAAGGCTGTGTTTTATATATATGTATATATATATTGAGTCCAGGATGAAACTGGGATTTCAGAAGGCAAACATGTAGTAACCCTTGCTCAGTTCTGTATCTGGTAATAAATATATAGGATGTGCACAGTGACTACAAAAAACTGGGAGTCCTTGTGAATTTATACCTTTTAAACCTAAGTGGTCAGTCAGTCCTGAACAGGAAATTCCTCCATTGTGAAGAAGGTGGCTTGATGTTGACCTGCAAGCCATGTATTTCATTCCAGAACTTGCCTCCAGTATTTAAAGAATAATTCTTCCAAAGTATTTGAGGGAACTGTTCATTCCATAGCACCAACACAGGTCCCTATAAAATTACATAGTTTGGAATAAAGATAAATAAATCACGTCGTCCAAATGTAAATATGGATACGTATAAAACAATAATTTCTGTAGCACTTTGTTAAATTTGTGAAAGAGTATTCACTGGATTCTTGTGTTTGGAGGTGAAAGGGCCTGTAAGACTGTCTGTTCTCTGGCCTTTTATATCACACTTCATTCACTCTCACACTTTACCCTTGAGCCCAGTATTCTGTGTTTTTATTGATTACATCACTATTTAAAAACATAGTGTGCCTCATTATCCTAGCTTTTTCAGAATTGTTAAGGTACCTTTTAGGTTTTTTTTTTTTTTTTTGATGGTTTCTCACCTATCAAGTTGGAAAATGTGGTCTCTCAGGCCACAGAGGTGAGGTTCTTGTGGGCATTTGGTTCTCATCTGTGCCTCTTGACAATGTCAGTGGGGTCTAGCATGCCTTGTGGGGTCTATTTGCATGTTGGAGGTCTTGGGACCTCAGCATTTACTTAGTATTTACAGAGATGCATATTGAAAGGTATCATCTGTTATCCACTGTTTCATTCCTAGCATGACATAATCTTTAATATTCTTTTGTGCCTCAGTGAAAGCATTAAAGCTCAGCAGTGATTTCTGTTACCTAGAGTTTGAAAACTGTTACATTATATCAGTATTCACACCTAATAGAAATCTTGTCCTAGGTTTTTTTTGTTTGTTTGTTTTGTTTTCTTTTTTTTGTTGTTTTTTTTTTTAAGGCTGACTATACTGTGGTTATTCCATAATGTTGGCCAGGGGTGTGGTGCTGACCCCATTACAACTTAGGAGGTTGCAATGCCTCTCATGGTGAGATTTAGTGAATGTGCTTCACTGGTATTTACCTGGGCCTGGGAAATGGGCTCAGAGACCAACTCTAGTTCCTTTACCTGTGCAGGAGTCCTGAAACTGCTGCTAAACCGAGTGTGATGAAGCACAAATCTCACCTAAATTACCATGTGGATAATAAGCAAACAGACAAAGAAATTATAGAGAATTGAAATTTTTTTTGAGAGAATAAGTTCAGAATTCAATCAGTGCACTGAGTTTTAATTGCATATTTAATATTGCTTCTGTAAAAAGGAGCAGTGCATGGCCCATTAACATAACAATTAATAAAAGATTAGGCTAAGAGCATTAGCTGAAATACTGTTTGAATCAAGTCTTGTAATGTAATTACAAAATCCTGTATGGTTGTTATGGAGAACATAGTGTCTGCATATATATCCATATTGTACAGAGCTGATAAATGCCAAACTAAGGCTTTTAATCCATGTGGATATTTCTGCAGTGGAATCAATAATCGCCAATGCCTAAGAATGATTTTTATTGTGTAGTAATTTCAGTTTGATAATTTTCAACCATCTCCATGAAGTGGTATCTTGTTTTATATTTAGAGATTGTGTGTTTTCTGCTGATCAAATAGAAAATAATAAGTACAGGTATTTCTAGTGTTTTATTCAAGATTGAAGAATATCAAGATTTTTATCTAGTTTCAATGGCCAGATGCCCAGCATATATACAAGATTAATTTTTAGGATTGACTCTTATTTATTTATTATTTCTCCTTTTTAATGCTATAACTGTATCTCACTCAGCAGTCACCTTTCAGTTTTGTTGGAAAGATTCTATGAAATACAACAAGCAACCTCTGAGCCATGTGATAAGTTCTTATATTTGATTTATAGACTGTGTTGAGTGTAAACTACACTGCTCTGCTTAATATCAAGAGTATAAGAGGCCCTGAAACAACAAGGCTGTTTATATTCCTCCAAGTGTTGATATCCAAGGAATGCCTCAAAGTGAGGTTTGCTTCTGAACACAATATATTTATAACTTTCTCTTTGTTAAAATGGTGTAGGCAGGGATGAGGAACTTGAAACTACATAACTTATGTTGTTTTTCTAGTACATTGAAAGGGTATTTTGCATCTCAGAACCTTGTTGATGTAGGTCTGTCGAGTCACTGTCATCAAAAATATGACTGGATATTTAAAAAAAAAAAAAGGAGGTACACTTTGTAGTGCCTAAGGAACACTCTGTGTTTTGGCATAATATATTTTTAACACGAAATTAGTTCTGATGTTGAAGAAAGACATATTTTCACCTCACAGATTTGCTCCTGGTAGGAAAAAAAAATTAGAAAACCTGTAAATTATACTCCCTAATAATTTTAAATTACTGGATTTCCAAAACTATGAGTGTTGTATCACAATCAAATCATAGCGATCTCTCATGTAATATATGTAGTGCAGTTCATCAGCTGTGCACAGTGCGCCTCATATTGGAAGTAAACTTCTCCCTGTTTGTCCTCCAGTATATCAACAGAGAAGATTCTCCATGCTCCCCAGAGTAAACTCAGATTTATATAATTTTTACTATGTTTGCATTTCTTAGCACAGAATTGCACAGGAGGCTACACCCCTGCTGAAATGCCTCAGAGCCCAATGCTTAATTAATTGCTCATTCACTTAAAATCCTCTCACAAAACAACTGCCTTCGAGTTTCTAAAAATTGCCTCTTGGGCAGATTTCTCTATTAAACCCCCAACATATTATGTGATTTACATAATATACAATTTAATATTTTTATATATTGAAAAAAGCTATTACCTAGCTCTGGGTGGGTGCAGCCTGTGTTATACTTTGTACATTCCCACGGTTTATATGTGAAAGTAACTGTAATAGCTCATGGCAAATGTTACAAATTTAATCTGTCATGTTGACAGTGTGTAGTTTATTATTCATTTTTAGTTCTTTCTACAACAGTAAGAGAACAAAAACAGCCCACCAACCACAAATAAACCCTGTCAAAAAGTCCCCTGTCAAGCAGCGAGGGAATTCCTTGTCAGGAAAGAATTTGTGATCCAGATACAGGAGGAAATTCTAGCACCCCAAAATTTCTAGCAGAAGAACAGAGAGCCAGGCAATGTGAAGTGAATTGTAAGCACACAGAGAGGAGCCTGATCCAAATTTAATGAGGCTAAAAAATGTTTTTGGGATTGTTAAATTAAAGGGCTCTAAACTATAACATTAAATTCTGGGTCGGATCCAGAACTGAGTATTAAGAGAAGCATTGTTATATTTACTTTTTACATAGGTCTTAAAAACCATTCATTTTCAATAGATAGAATTAGTGAAAATGCGTGAAATTATTCCAGATAATTATTAATTCTGGATCAAAGCAATTAAATGCTTTTGGAAGTATAAAGGTGAATTAATGCTTTTCAAAACACATCTGAATGAAATTTGTTAACTTGGGCATTGTTTCAGCTGTAATGAAATCTGTGTTGGCTTATCCATTAGATGAGATTTTTATTTTCTTTAGGACCTAACCTTTCCATCTCTCACAAATAGCTGTTTTTCCTCCAGTTTTTACAGGTCACTCCTGAGATTTTGTCTTTCTAGTTGAGGTAGAAATGTTGCCTGCCAGCTGGATACTGCTGGAAACAGGGAGGCCTTTTAGGGAAATCCTGACACAACTTTATCTATAGTATAGTTGTGCGAACCATCTGTTTCCAATAAGGTGGTTCTTATCTTTTCTTGTCAAACTTATCACTATGAAAATATTTTGCTCTCTTCTTCGATATACAGGAGTGTAGTTGCAGGCATGATAAGAATGAGCTTTATGAAGGATGGTTTTCCCTTTTGATACTGTGCAGGTTAAGATATCAATTTGTGCATCTTTATTTTATTGCCAGAGGCAAAGAGTTATATTCCCTTTATGTTCTCCCAGCTCTTCAGTTTTGGTAGTTCTTCAGGGAAACAACACAGACAACCACACTTAGACATGTATCTCATTCTGCAGCTTTTAAAATTGCTACATATCCACTTGTTTAAAAAATGGTGCAGCAGGTGACTGTGCTGAAGGGCTGCTGTAAACAGTGGGAAAGTCTGTCAGCAGTGATGTTGATCCATTAACTTCAGTGCCACAGTACCTGTTCACAGAAGTTGAGGGTGAGGTTCTCTGTATTGTCTGTGAAAGTTTGTCTGGTTTTCTCTTTTGCTCCTTTAGTGCAGTTCTGTCCATTGTCTTTACCATGTGTAAGAGTAAGATTCATGTCAACAGGTGTATGTTAGGAGACCAGAAGCCTTGAAGGGTTTTGATTTAAACTTTGAATAAGTCCCTGGTGAATAAAAGCAGAGAAGAATTTATTCATATGATGCTGCCAACTGGGTGCTGAAGGCCTGCTGAGGGTATTCAAGAAGTCTTGTGGGTGGTCTATGAGTATCAAATATATTTGTTTTATTACATACATCTAGTTTATGTTGCAACATTACTGAAAGCTTGAACTCTCACATGAATTTCTGGGGAGAGCCAGGCAGCAAAGCACTCTCCCAAGCAGATGTGCATTGGTGTGTCAGCAGTTCACTTTTAGTTAGTTTAGTTCTGCTTTCTTGAAGACAGAAGTTACATTATCCTTGAAGAAAGTTAGAAAGCTCCTTATGAGCACTGGCTGTTCATCAAGTGTTTGGAAGGCCTTGGCACAGCACACAGCACATAAGCAAGGCAGTTCTGCCTGGTATGAGATGCAGGGCTTGGTCTCACTGCACACAGGACAGTCTGGCTTGTTGCTCACATCTCGCCTCTGTACGTGCAGATCAACTGCGTGGCGTGTGCTTTGGAGCTCCACTGTTGGACACTGCTCCCTGGGGCACTCTGTCTGTCTTATGCACTGCTGTGCATCTTTAAGGGCTGAAATAGTCGCTCTTTATGTCTGTAGAGCATTTTATTTGATTGTAAAAACCCTTTGATGAGTTTGTTTCTGGGTATGAGCCTACTAACCTGGTAGGATTAGTGATATTTTAAAAATAATATAGTGATGATATATGTAGTCTTATTTGCACAAAACATTGTTGGGGGTAGCTGTGTGAGGCTATGTTAGCACAGGTCACTGGTGAAGCAGGAGTTAGTGAGGAAGGGCACTGGCAATATTGCATTTCTTCACCAGTGTGGGTAAATTTAGCAATAGGACATAGCATTCCAGAGATTGTCACAGACTTCTAGTGCAGTTTATGGATAGATGCCAGCTATTTCTAATTATCTGGGAATTGTCCTAGAACAGTGATAGATACCTACCTGAAAACCAGATGCTGATCAAGGGACTGAAAGTCAAAATCTTAAGCAGGCGTAAACTGGAGAAAATTCAGTTTAATGATGGCTACTGACTTCTCAGATCTGTGGACCCTTTTAATCAGCTGTGAATGCAACACCATATTTCCAGACTTTTCCTCTAAGTGGAAGAAATATGAGTATCTTTGGTGGTGATTGCAGTGGTCTGACGGTGCTAAAAGGTTGGAGCTGGTTTAAAAGCTGTGTTAGGTCTGCAGCATAACATCCCTAATGGATTAACTGAATTTCAGTGGGCGGGTAGAACAGAACATGCTGATTTGCACACAGATGTTCCAGTCCTGCTTTACTCAGAAAGGTGAGGAGTGACCCAGGCAATAAAGCCACCTCTTAAAGGTCTTGGACATAAATATCTTACAGGCTTTGAAGAACCAGGATAATGATCTCACTTCTGTCCTTTGATCATAACAAGCATCGGACTTTACTGTTGTTACCGAGAGCATGTTCCAACATATTCAGTACTTTGCTGGACTGGATTCCTATTTCTAAACAGGTGGTAAAAGAATGGCAAATGCTTGTCTATTTGAAGTGGTGTGAATTACTTCTTGCTACGGAGTTACTGATGCTTAAAAAATTTTATCAAGCAGTTCTTGAATGGGAAATTGTACTGTTAAGGTATCTTCTTGGTGTAACCAGAGGTGGAAGGTGGTGAAGTAAAAGAAAGATGTGCTTTTTCCTTACGGAAAGGGTTTCAGAGAAAGAATTTGGGGTTCAGAGGAAGATAAAGTGGAAGGGTTTTTTGGTTCAGAAAATGAAATAACTTAGGAACCAAAAAAGATAGGAAATGAAGGTACTTTCTGAGGAAAAGTTAAGACCCTGAAAGACTCAGATGAGCCTGTGATAAGCTGGAGTTTATCTGAACCAAGCAAAACATCATTTGAGCTTCTCCAGGGAGGGATTTGAAAAATATTGAAGAGATGTGGTGAATGGACTTGTATTTTGTTTGTATCCAAATTGCTGCTTCAGTCATAGAATGTTTTTTTCAATGTAAAACCTCAATAATTCCATGTTCATGTAGAGCCCACAGGGCCCTAAAATGAACCTTTATGTCCTTTATGAAAAGTCCTAAACTGTGAGGTTCAAAGAAGTATTTGGGTTGCTATTATTTGTTGCTTGTATTGCAGTCTTAAACAGTGTGTGGAAAATGTAATTTGGGATGTGTTTCCGGTACCACAAATAATCACTGCGTTAGAGAGAGAAAAACTATACTGAAAGGTGTTGGTAAGGAATTGATGTGTTGCATCATGAAATGTCATTGCATCTAAATGTAACACAATAAAGATTTGCATGGGATGAAAACCCACTGACACTAATAGGTGTCTTTTAATGCCAGGGGCTCCATCACCAAAGGCTTATCATTTAATAGCAATGAAGGTTTAAGTGGAAAAACAAACTCCTTTGTTTTTCAGCTGGGTGTTTGCTACTCTCATGTAATTTTGTAGGTAGGTGAAATAAGACATATACTTTCACTGTTAAACTGAGTCAAAGGTGATGTGCAGGATTCCTGGCTTCCATCTAGTGATTTCCACTTCAAAGACCAAGCCAGGTTTGGTCACATTTGAGCTCAGTTCTATGTCAGAGTTCCCCGTGTTGTTTGTACAGATTTCTCGGTGCAAGTGAAGGACCAAGTATTGACACCAACAATGGAGCGCAGTCACACTGGAGTGCCCACATACTCTGAATTGTTCCCTAAAAGTGATGTCAAGTCTAATATCTAATCCCTTAAGTATGGGTGCTTCTTTCAACCACACAGAGATTTTTCATTCTTTTATAGAAATATTGCTTCTTTTATTTTTTTTGGATTCTATGCATTTACATGCACCTGGTTGCAGCTCCTAGCTCTGCTTTGAGAATGAACTGGTGCAACAAGTTGTCAGTATTTGTAGTGCTTTGCTTTGGAAGCCAACCTTCTTGCAGTTTGGATGCTGCCTCCTCGGGATTTTAAGGGCTCATCTCGAAGAAACTATAGTAGGCTAAAATTAAAAAGATCTGAAAGATGATAAAGTAGTTTTGAAAGGAGGGACTGAGGGAAATACAAAGTAGATTAAGTTCAAAGCAAACAGTAGCTGGAGGTGATGACGGCTGGTTTGTTTTAAACTACACAGTCCTACTTGAATTTTAATTTATTCCAAACCTTTTTAGTATGGACTATTTGCCTGACAAAAGTTCATAATGCTTCCTCCCTGAAGTATGGAAAGATATCCAGTAAATAAGAGCAAGAGAGCCTGCAGGAAAGCCTTTCATTTCCTCTGTCCCAGAAAACATAATCCTGCAGGACAGCAAAGTAACGGCTGGTATGTGTCTTTTTAAAGGACATTTATCAATGCTATGCATCTAAATGACAGGGTGGATAGGATTTAGTCTTTGCTGACTTTTTTTTTTTTTTTTTTTTTTAAGATTTGGTAGGGATTTTTTATGCTCATTTTTCATATGTATGGACCAAGAATTGGGACGATATCAAAGCATAATATAGTAACAAAGAGAGTCTCCAGATGGGCAAAGCTAACTCCAGTTACTCTTTCACACTGGATTTTTCTTAAAAAGTTAATGTAGCCATTTCCTACTGTTTCATAAAGACAAAGTAAGAAATTGGTTGTTTTTTTTAAACTTCCTTCTTAAATTTAATGAAGTCATGCAGGGCTCTGAAAATGGAGTAAAGACAGCCTGGCCTAAATCTTTTCTTCCTATAGTAGGATTTACAGTATGTTGGTCTGCAAATACGAGTCTACTTGAAGAAATCCTGGGAGTTGCACTTTGCAACCATCAGCCTATGCTAGAGAGGAAGCTGCTTATAAATAGCTGGGTTTTCCCAAGCCAGCCTGGATGAGTTGGGGCAACTCCTGAAAGGTCTCATGACTCAGAAATGATGAAAAAGATGGAATTGGGTCAGGTCAATGAAAATATTTTTCCTCAGGTTGACTTGGATGTTTATTGCAAGGCTTTTCTTGGTGTGAAGTTCTCTCTTGCAAATCCCAGTGTTTTTTTTTTTGACTGAAATAGGTAATTTCAAACATGCTGAGAATGAAAGAAAAGGTTTTCAAGTTATGTATCTAATAAAAGTACCCTCCTTGGTATTTCAGCAATGTAATGTTTTCCAAAAAAAAAACCACCCCACACTGTAGAAAAATTCTTGGCCAACACTAATTGTATTGCTTTTATATTCATTCTCAAGGATTTTTTCAGCCCAAAGATTTATTGAAATGAACTCAGTACTACTGGTTTGTTACTTACTGACATTGCTACTTTTTTTGCACCTAAAGGAGGAAACTGCCTATTGCTCCCATATATATGAAATAAATAACTCTCTCTTGGACATGACACACATCTAAATCACTGTCTCTTCCTCATGTATGTATGTCTGATTGACTTCAGATTATGGCAAAAACTAGGCTGTGCCTTTATCCCCCTCCTCCCTGATGCTGTGCAGAAAGCAGCCAGGATGTCCTGAGGGCTGCCAAAGCCTGTTCCATGTCGTCTTGAAACCAGAAGTTGCTGACTGAGCTGTCTGAACTGTGGTAAAAGGTAACTGTGGCAGAAAAGAAACAGAGCCTTTGTTCCTGAAATTTTTGCAGACTCTTTTTGCTTACCATTCTCCTTTTTTTAAGATTTCTCAGAGGCCCAGAATTTCAGCAAATGAATAGCTTTGCTGTACAAACAGCATATTATGAGTATAGCTTTCCAGCAGTACCTTCCTGCTCCACCCAACCACTGGGTAGGTTTCTCTTCAGTTTGAAATGCTGAGCCTGTTGGAATGCAAGGATTTTTAATTATGGAACCGAATCTCTTGCTAATTACAAATCTTTATTTTTGGTTGAGATGGAGGGTGGTATTAGCCAGCAAGGATACATTTAGGGGCTTACAGGAGTCCACTTTGTAAACCACAATGTAGGAAAGCTTTGTGGCAAAGGCAGTGTGTAATGGTAGGTTTGTGCTGAACTTTGATGTGTATAGCTTCAAAGAATGAGGATGCTTGGGCAGCAGCAAGTGTGTTTCTCTTAGATGTAACAAGAAAAGATATTCATACACATTTTGTCTGACTTCAAAAGAGCTAAATCCTACAAAACAAGGAAGGCAAACCTGTTATTTTGCAGTGCATTGTTATTTTACCAGTTAGACTCCTGAGTGTTATAGCATATGTGAAACTGGAACAGTGACACTTGCTTGTAAGATTTTGAATAGATGGGTGCAGAGAAGAGCAGACTGCAGTTAGGGGCTATTTATTTAATGAATTTTCCCTTTGCCACTGAATTGTTTAAATCTGATTGCCTTCTACAATGAGATGATTGGCTTGGCACACAAGTCAAGAGAGTGGATGCTGTTTACCTTCGGTTCAGTAACGTTTTTGGTGCCATCTCCCATAGCATCCATAGTCAAACTGGGGAAGCATTCAGTCCTGTATTCAGTATAGGACTGAATGAGTGGATAACAAGGGGATAGAAAAGCTGGTGGGACTGCTGAGTTCAAAGAGTAACGGCTGGCGGTTCAGAGTCCAGCTGGTGCATAGATCATGGTGACATGCCTCAAGGATCAGACCTGGGAGCATCAATAAATGCTTATTTTAGAAACTGTCTAACATGGTAAAACCTTACCCTGTGTGGCTTGTTCCTTGGGCAGTAGGTTTTTGGTTGACTGGACAGCCAAGACGGTTTCTTGTGAATTGCCGATGGATTTACCACAGGAATCCAAATGGACTGTGAGTGGAAACTGTGCCCTGACAATACTGACACAGGAAGCAGCTCAGAGAATTTCCTTCACAGCCAAAATGCATTAGGATAATACTTTATTTAGTATGACTCCAAAAAAAGTTACCAAAAGATAAACAAAACAAGCAGTCTGATTCTTAATGCACAGCAGCCCAAGACCAAAATCAAACATCCATGGATTCCAGAAGGGTGAGCCAAGACAGACTGTAGAGGAATATAATATTTTCATTGTAATCTTGCTATTTTAGACTGAAGTTTAAATATATCAGGAGCAGTTCCTTATGTACTGATCAGATTGGCTTTAATTTGCCATAGCAGCAGGTTGGGCAGAATTCCCACTGTTGGGGTGTGTTTGCTTCCAGAATGAAGCCTCTTATATTTTAGGAAATGTTCTAATTGCAGATTTAGTTCTGTTTTAATTTTAGAGACAATGCCTGTATTGCTGAACTTGTGAGTGTTGAGCAGTGCTGAGACGAGGCCCTACCTCCACTGATTGAAATGCTCTTGCTACATGAGCTCTGTAAGCTCCTGCCATAAGAATCGGATAAGAATCCGATGTTTCTTTGGGACCAGCCTGCCTTCATGCAAATGGAGTAATTCCACTTACAAATGTTATCCCAGAGTCAAGAATGTGCTCCAATATTTTGCTAAGAAAAGCAAATGATTTCGGTTTCCTCAAGTCTCTTTTGAAATAATAGAAGATAATAATTGGCCATGATAAGCATTTTATTTAGGCTTTTTCTGCACTGAGTCAGGATGAAAGTTGTGGTACAGGCAGCAATAGCTGAGCTGACTTCACTCTAACTACCTGGCATGACAAAGTCCAAGCAGGACACTTGTGGCCGTGTGGGCTCCAGCAGGGACCAGGCACCCTGCTACTGACTTCAACTTCTGCCTGATTTGCTCCAGCTGCTGAGATCTGCAGTAGTGTTTTCTCAGGCATGCCCTGAATGCCTCCCCACTGCAGTCTCTGTGCAGCCTTAGACATTTGGAAGCAATTTCATTTCCCACTGTATGCTTGAGGCTTGATTGGTGCCATCTGAGAGTATTTGTGGAACCACTGCTGGCAGATCAGGCTCTTCAAACTCCCTCCCCCGCCCTATTCTCCTGCAGGCACAAAGCGAGCTGTCCAGCCACTCACTTTTGGTTCTCAAGTAGAAACCAAAGTGAAACCAGAGAAAAATAAACATGTTTACATCTGACCTTCTTCATGGGGTAACTCCAGTGAGTTAGTTTAACAAAGTGCTCTCGAAATAGGCAGGTCCAAGACTGTGGGGTAACTAAGAGGAAAGGACCAGTCCAACCAATCTTGTAGCAAAATGTTGCTGCTGCACAATTCCCTGCCCTATCTGGGATGTTTGCAAGGGTTGAAGCTTGTTCAGCAGCTCAGAAACAGTGAGGTTAAGATGCAAATACACACCAGATGCTCTTAGGGAATTGAACAGTATAATAAACATTGGATAGTGCTGTGGGACCAGCAAGAGAAATCTTTTTTACTGGAAGGTATCCCAGTATATTCTGCCTTTGTATTCAGCCTGTGTCAGATCTTGTAATAAAAACATTCTTCTTGATTGTTCTATGTTGGAAGTGAAATTTATCCATAAAAAGGCAAGGAAAGCTTCTATTCTTACTGATGGAGACATAAATCTGTGAACCTGAGAGCTGGGGAAGTAGAGACCACCCCCAAACCAAACGTAAGATTGATTCCACCTGGTTAAGGGAACAGTGGAGAAGCAGTTGCATACTTCAGATATTAATTTAAAATAATTTTGGGGGGTTTAAACTGTATCCTAAGCATAGTTTTTCCTATTCAGTTTCCCCCATTCAGCAAAATCTGAAATCACGATGCTGAGTGGAGAACACATTTATATATTTTGGTAGAGTTTTCTGGAAGGAAAAGACCCCAGTTGCCTGGTCACGCTCAGAGAGCCCTTTACCTGAGAAATTACCTCTTCTCCTGAGCCAGGGTGTATTGTTCAGCCATTGCTTTTTGCCTGTGGACTGGTGTTTAGAGCTTGGAGGCTGGGTTTTCCTGGTGGATGAATCTCAGAGGGTGAACTCCCTCCCCTTAGTGCCAACCAGAAGCCACTGGCCAGGTGCAAAGTGTGTGTCTTTAGTGAGGCTTTCATGAACTGCCACAGCAATTTCAGCAGTTAATTAAATCTCTGCTTGGGAGCTGACCTGCACCTTGATACCTAGCAGTTTTTATTCATACTTGAAGTTATTTGTGGGCTCTGCAGGAAGACCAGTTGAGTTTGTAATTTTCCAGTCTTAAAATGCATGTTTTAAAATTATCTACATCATTTAAAATAACACCCTGTGACTTTTCTGCTTCTGAATCAAGGCACAAAGAATTTCAGCTTCTTGTCTAGAGAGCTGACCCCCTCAATCACATGGAAACTCGTTTGGACTTAAGAGCATGCTATATCTTTTAATCTGTGGAATGCTTTTTAAAAAATCAACTTTCTCAACTTTGCAAATTACCCTCTAGATTTGTTTGTTTGTTTGTTTGTTTGTTTTTTTAAAGCAGAAACTCTTCAGGATGGATTAACCCCCCCCACCTCTTTTCCTAAGAAAAAGTTCTGATGAAACCTGGTTTCCTACAGGTTTGTAGTTTATGCTGTGTTCCTGTGTGCATTCCCAAAAGTATAATGCAAGGGATTTGGTATTATCCACTTGTTTTTCAAGGGAACACTGGTAGGGCACTAACTTGGAACTCTCTTCCTAACTTTGTGCGTGCACAAAATTGGCAAAACTGTACATCAGTTTGGTCTGTCATTAGTCAGGGATTCCACGTTCATCCTCATGTGTGTAACTGTAAAGTTACATGCTCTGTGTGTTAATAATTATTAACAAGAATTGTTTGTGTAGCAAATGCAAAATAGACTTTGTATTTGTCAGCACTCCTGAGAACTATCTGATTTTCAAAATAATTGGTGTTTACCTTGTAATTTGTGAGGTACAATAGTTAGGATAACACTTTATTTAGTATGACTCCAAAAAAAGTTACCAAAAGATAAACAAAACAAGCAGTCTGATTCTTATTGGAGTAAATGAGAGGCTTTTTCCATTGATTTGAAGGGAATTGGATCAAGCCCTACATTTGTTGTGGCAAGCTGACAGTCAAACATTATTAACACCAAGCTCCTCTTGTCCCTGTCTTGGCAGTCTGTACACATGCACAACAGTACATCTGCAAAATGGTTGTTAGCACATATCATCTTTCACTTTTATTTACTTCTGCACCTCTGCTTTGTGAGTCAGCTGGATTAAATTTTATAATGCATATCTTGGAACTCTGCTTTTCATATTCTAGGTTTTTTTGGCTTAAAACCTGGGCAATCTTCTATTTCCCTACGCCTTTCACAAGGCAGTGTGAGGATGACAGAGGGAGGATGAGATGAGCCCTGTGGAAGCTGCTTCATTTCCAGCCCTTTTTCATTAAAAAACCCCCATACCTCTTCTGTTCTTCAGTCTTTTTATGTGAAGCAATGCAAGCGCATTGGAGTTGGGTTACAACATGCATCATGAGCTTCCTCTTGTGAGAAGAAAGCCTAAAACTGGCAGACTGTGCTTTCAGTACCAGTCATCACCTTCTCTGCCTTCGTCAGGCTGTGTTCTCTCCTGCTGTAGGTCTGTCAGCCTTTAGGCTCCTTTAATTGGCACATTGGTAGGACTAATAAAAATGGAGCTGCTTTGATATCAAATCCTTTTCTTTCCTTTACCATTTCATCTATGAACCAAGGTTGTTCATGCCTGCAGAAAACCTTTATATCTACATGATTTGCCATTTCTTTCCTCAAGTAGGGCATTGAGAGATGTACTTTCTTCCACTATATACCTGCCATTGCCTCAGTTGAGGTAATGATGCTTGACTGCTTTGGCTTTTTATGGTGTCATTTTCCTTCTTTTTAAATTTTGTTCTACCTGGTTCCATGCCCAGGCCTTACTTTCCTTTTTCATATGCAAGATGTGAACCAGAAGTCAGTGAAAGAAATATGGGCACAGTGATGTGGAGTGAGTAACTTTAAACAGCAAACAAAGCAGCAGTAAATTTCCAGGTTTAGCTTTCAATGCATATGATGTATACCTGGGGGTGAAAAATTGAAACGGTCTAATATGCTGTCTTTTAAAACACTTGTCCTGTTGTTGGCTTGTTGAGGAGTGGCATTAACCTGGAGAGAGATTTACTTGAAATGAAAACAGGCTCAGCACAAACCGCCCAAAGCAGGGTGTTCCTTACACACCTTGTACGTGCACAAACTTCTTTGACACTTGCTTGTGATGACTGATGGACATTGACAGCCATCTAGTGGTTGGGATCCCATATCGTGTCCCCTGCCCCTCTCACCTCACAGTAATTGGTACAGCTTCAGTGTTGACACCAAACTGGACCTGGGTATGTCAGTGCCCATTAAGATTTTTATTTCCAAGCTGTTGATACGTGGTCTCTGAGTCTGATGATCTAGTACTTTAGCTATAACTGGTTATTTGACTTCTGAGAATTTAGTTTCTTTAAAGTAAAACTGATACTCCAACACATCAATATATAGCATTAAAAAAATGGCATTGTGCTTAATATGCATTTCATTGAAATCCTCTTTCTGAAGATTGGTTGTGCAAGCTTGTGGATGAATGAGTCCTCAAATATATCATTGGGTAGTTCTCCTGCCTTGCCTTTTTATATTTGCAAACTGCTTTGGAACTCAATTTCTCCAGCTTCAATGGATTGGCAACCCTGTAAGTTCTTAAGTCAGTCTAATACTAATTATAATGATACTTTTTTTCTGTGAGAAAGGAATTGGTTAATGGGCTAGCAGATTCTTTTGCCACATTAAGAATTTCCAAAGCTGCTTCTCAAGCCGTTCAACACATTGTTTTACAACTGCAGGGGTAAAAAGAACACGTGATACATGAAGAGTTTGTAAGTTAGTCTCTGTAATTAAAACAAACTTGCAAATTTCCAAGCCAGAGAGGAAATGGTAGAACGATTTCCTTGGCTGTCTTTGCTGATCTGGGTGTAACTGAATAACGTGTCTGCAGCTCAGGCCTGAGAATAAAACGTCAAAATATGCTTTTGAAATGAGCTGGCTTTGAAAGAGCTGCTCTTTTCAGGTTACTGCCTCAGTGTGATGCAGTCACAGCAGAAAGGAAAACTAGAAGCACCAAACATAATCATGTACTGAGTTGGAAAGGACTCAGGTCCAATTCCTAAAGCTGGACAGTCAAAAGATATAAAATCTTTCTAAAGATGTAAAAAGATGAACATCGAAAGATGCTGTTTTCTGTGTTTTCTGGCAGTATAATGAGGTATAGGTTTTTGGTGTGGTTTCTTTTTTGGTGGGTTTGTTTGGCTGGTTTGGTTTTGGTTTGTTGTGGTTTTTTGTTTGTTTGGGGGTGTTTTTTTTGGCAGTGTTGTTTTTTTTCACTGGCTTATCTGCAGTCTGACAGGAAAGCAGACGTTTTAGTATCCAGAAGCTGGCATATGCTTTTTTCCCCTGCCTTTGTCTGCCTTCTTCCCAGCAGCTGAGTGGGACCCAGGCAGAAGCCAGTCCCCATCTGGCTCGGCTCTCATTTGCCAGAGCGGTTGCTGTGTGGTTTATTTGAAGTTATGACAGAATGCTGACTTTGGGCTCAATAACTGAGAAATTTCATTTATGCAAGCTGCTGCTCTTCTGAGCAGCACAACGAGTTCTGAGGGTGATATGTTAAAGGAGACATAGATCATATGCCAGACATCTGGGGAGAAAGGGCTGAGTATGTCAGACAGTGCGTGATGTCATGCTCACAAGGGAGAATTGAGAAGAGTGGTTTCCAAAATGCGATCTGCTGTTTGGAAAACTATTCTCAAAATGTCATAAATGGACTGTACAGCAGACTTGGTTGATGTCTTTACTTCACACTGAAAACATTTCCTCCTGAACTTCTGCAGCACCTCTTTGAGTCCTTCTGTCAGTTGGTGTGATAATGCAATGAAGAGGAGTTGACCTGGTGAAAATTGCCATTTGAGTTTCTGTTGGAGAGCTGCAGAAGTTAGTGATGGCAGGCAACAGTTAATGACACATCTGCTCCAATTCTTATTGACATTGATGGAGTAACTGAACTTGAGTTGAGGCACGAAACTGAAATTCCAAATCTGTTCATATTTATTGCATTGTAATTTTCTGTTTGCATCTGGTTTAAATTAGGGCAGAAATGTATAAAGCAGTGAAACTTTCACTGTGCTTAGAACTGTGAATTTTTACACTAATAACAGATCTTCTTAAGAAAACCATAGTTGTGATCTTTGATGAGATATATATATAACTGACCCTATTCCCAGTCTTATATCAGTTAGAAATTAGGCCTGATGGGGAATTTTCAGTAATGCATTTACCTCGATTGTCCAGTTTCAAAGACACTTTTGATAGGAAGGTTTCTGTGATCAGATGGAGCTCCCACCCAGGTAGAATTAATCTTCTCTACAGCATCTAAGGGTTAGGAGAATAATTTTGGACTGTGAGTGACAACTTTGCTGTTTTTGACTCAGAGAATGTCTTGGCATTGGGATTCTTGGTTTGTAAGTTGTTGCACATTGTCTAGGGACAACCTGGGGACACTTAATTGGTTTTGTGGGTGCTTGTGTTCCTTTAGAGGACGAAATACTCATTGGGACAAAATGAAAAAATCTCTTTTTGCTGCTAGGGCTTTCTGTAAAACATCAGACATGCAAGGAAAACTTTCCACTTTACTTGATTTTTCCATTCTTTCTCAGACATAATTTTAGGAGAAGATACTGAGATATAATCACCTCGTGATTAAAAAAAGAAAAATCCATGATATTTAGAGTGTTTGCCTACAGAGTAGGAAGAAAACTAAGGCACAGACTTAAGTATGGATAGATCAGTCCCCAGAGAGGTGGTTAAGTCCCCTTAGATGTTGTCATTGGTCAAATGGGGAAATTTTTGAAATTTTTAATTTGCAAAACCAACCCACAGAAGTTGTTTCACCTGGGTGACAGAGGAGAAAGAAAAAAACTGTATGGATGGGATTCTAATTGCTAAGTAAGGAATTAATTCTAAATTGGAATTCAAGGAAAAGAAAGAAAAGAGTATTAAGACAAAAAAGAAAGTAAATGTCCTGTAATGGAATGGATTAGGTTAAAAATGACATGTGCAACTTCAATAAAATAGAATGAGCTCCACAGAAATGGTTGAATGGATAGGACATATGCATACAGTCAGTCCATGCTGATCCTACATAAAGAGTGACATAGGACAGTCTTTCGTATGTAGATAAAATATTTAAGAGGTATTTTGTATGTAGTTAATATATATCCAAAGATTTTGTGTGTATTGGGGTAATCATGTAGGTCCAGACCAGCTGGATTATAAATGATGAGCAAAATAAATAATGTGAGGAGCCTCTTGTCACTCAGCTGGAGACACTGCAATAGTTATCCCTGCTGTGGGTGCTGCTGGGCCAGTGGACTGTGACTGACTGTCCTGTTTGGAGGATTTGATTCTCCATTCCCCAATAAATAAACCTTGCCTAATAAATGAGGTTTGTTTTTTTTTTTTTTGTTTCAACCACTGCCATTCTGTTCAGCACTGTCCCAGGCCTGGCTGTGTAGGTCACCTGCAGCTGGGAGCAGGCAGCTTGTGCCATTTCGTGCAGAAGTCTCACAGGTTCTTCTTCCTGGTCAGACATCTCCACCACTCCGTGCACAGCACTGACACAGAGCAGGGAATCAGCAGGAGCTCCTTGGGGCAGAGTTAGTCCCCCACAGAGCAGAATGACATACAAAGACTCGTGAGGCAAGGCTCATTTAGTACTTCTGGGGGGACTGTGCTCTCCCTGGTGACTCTATTTTATTTCTTTCTGACCAAGAAATGAGGTGGTAAAATAAGAAAGACTTGTGACTGATATTTAAAAGTCTTTAGTATCAGCTTCAGCTATGCTGTTGCCCTGATTTCTCTGTGTATGTGATGCTGCTTCCCATCTCCAGATGTGCTCTTTCCTCGTCCAGTCCTACTCCTTCGATTTCACGGTTGGAAAATGCGTTCTGTGTTCTCTCTCCCGTCCCAGGAGAAGATGTTGAAGAAATAGCCTGCACTCAGAATGGGCAGATGTACCTGAACAGGGATATTTGGAAGCCCTCACCCTGCCAGATTTGTGTCTGCGACAACGGAGCAATCCTTTGCGATGAAATCCAGTGCCAGGATCTGCTGGAGTGTGAGAACCCGCAGGTGCCCCCGGGAGAGTGCTGTCCTGTGTGTCCCCACACTGCTCGTGACTTTGACCCCACCATTGGTGAGACCTCTTTCTGGTTTGCTTTTTCTTGAAAGAACAGAAAGGTCAAAGAGCTAGGAAACCTCATTTTATTGAAGCTTCCAATAGTATTTCCATGGTGAAAGTTTAAATCTGACCATAGTAGATACATGACAGTTATCTTCCACCTTGGGTTGCACCAGAGCTGGTTCTGGAAACAGTTTTCTTTAGAATATGAATCTGATATAAGCCCAAATGGCTTTACAGCTAAAAGGTTGATCTGAATTCCATCTTGATATTTCCAGGAAGTTGAATTCTGGCTTCTTTTTGTGGTTCATCCGAAACTCAAAGATAAATATATTGAGATAAATATATATTGTATACATAACTATCTATAATAAGTGTATTTTTTAATAAAATGCTCAATTCAGAGGCCCTCTAATAGATGAAAAAAGGCAAATAGTGTAAAATGTTTCTCCAAAGTGAAAACGTTGATCCCGTTGTGACACACAAAAATAAAACGAGTGTAAAGTATTATTGACCCCCTGTTTGCATCCTGTCTGTTATATACCTTAAAGATTATGTCCTTTCCAGTCCATTTCTTCTTCCTGGAGAGGCTTGAATAAAGCAACCCCCCCTCAATTTTCCTAAAAGAAAATTTCTTACCTTGCAGTTAATACCACAAAATACTGTGCATTGAATTCCTAGAAATACATTCTATGTACAATAATTAATTTCTTCAGGAGATATCAGCTGTTGATTAGCTAGAACAAAGCAGTGATAAAGACCAAAGTAAGGACCTATGTAATTGAGCAATGGAGCAAGATGTGGTGAGCATTATTAAATAGACTGTGCATTCTGCTGTGTTTTGGGAGGCATTAGGCCAACACCAACAGAGTACACCCAGCAGATATAAAAGCAATGTTGATACATTACCAAATTCCTTACAGTTATTTGAGGTATTGATAAAATATTCCTCTGAAGGATTTTTGTGGTCATGAGTGTAGCTGTATGGCTCTGAATGCAGGCACATGATGCTGCTGGTGCTTTTAGCAAAAGAAAAGGTCAAAAATCCCTTTGTTAGCTCTGCCTGTTGAAAAATACCATGTAATACGTTGTGGATCCATCACTATTGCTTGTACTGGAGTCAGTAATAAAGCTTCCTTTGACTTCACTCTCAATCATTAGGCAGCACCTGACAATTCCCCACAAGATCATCTGCTGTCCCAGTGTGGTTTTTGTTATTCTGTGCAATGAAGAAAAAAGCTGAGAATCAGGAGGACATCACTGCAAACTGTTCTGATTCCTCACACCTGAACAAGGGAGTTATGTGTGCCCCTGGGAACTTCCCCAGCTCCCTGTAGGCAATACACCATCCTCTGTGCATCCAGGATCAGGGATGGCTCTGGCTGCAACACCACTCAACTCTTACTGTGTTCTGCCTCTCAGAGCAAAAGCATTAATTTCCTCTTTTCTTCTTTTCTCCTCTTTCATAGGTAGAGGAAGAAAGGTAAGATTGCCTTCGCTTTTTTAAAGAACATATTACAACTGTTGAAAGACTCTCTTGCATCTCCTTGGAGCACATCATGAAAGATACATATATAAGCTCTGTTTAAAACACTTAATTCTCTTGGAGTGGCTAGGGAGATTGCAGTCCACGTGGAAAAAAAAATGCTGGGATGCAAACAAAAATCCTGATCTTAATATAGAGAATGCCTTGGCTGAAAATCCCTGCTGTCTACATCAAAGGAATTCCAGTTTGAGTGGTTCGGTGCTTTCCCTTCTAGCCGTGCCACAGACTGCGGGGAGGGACCACGAGGTCATCAGAAGCTGACCTATCAAAGCCTGCAGCTGGTTTTTGGTTTATAAATGAATTTCTTTATTTAAAATAATTTATAAATTTAAAATACATTTAAATTTATTTATAAGTAGATTTATTGTTGCTTGATAAACAAGGCAGGAAATTTTTTATCTTTGCAAAATTCTCTTTTTTTTTTTCCTTAAAGATCCGGTTACCACCAGTAGGTCTAAAGCCAGGGATTTGATGGAACATGTAATCATTGTCAACACACTCAGCTCACAGAAAAGTCAGTTGGCAAATGCCATTGTCCTTTACTCTGAAGCTGTGCAATATCATTCCGTCCCTAGACCGGAGTTGGATTTTCATGTCCATAAATGTCATGATACAAATTTCAGTTTAATATATTGAGGAAATGGAACCCGAGTGCTGCTCTGGGCTCTGTATTTTGCATGAATCAAATCATCCAACAACAGAACTCCTGCATAGCACTTGGTAGCACCTGTAGCACAAAAGTTTCACGATATTTTTTGTAGTTCGATTATTCCGTCCTATAGTATGTTGTGCTGCTAAAGGAAGTTTTAATTTAAACCTTTCATTTAATCCATGGCCATAGTCACTGAAACAGTATGGATTATTCGTCACAGGTACTTTAAATTTAGTCTAGTTGTATCCTTAGAGAAGCCTTAGTTTTTGTCACAGTCATAGGGATGGCACTGATGAACTAACGCACTGTTAATTGTACTCTCACTTCTGCTCTGCCATCTGATGTTTCTGTATCTTCTTCCTACAGGGACAAAAAGGAGAACCTGGAATAGTGCCACCTGTAAGCCTATTTTTTTCTCCATTTATCAGCATACCCTGGAAGTGTGTACATTTGAGTGCTTTAAAGCAGAATTGCAGTAATGAAGTAAATACAACAAGAATGCATATCCTAGGAATGAAAGGAATGGAATTAAGTACACTGTGTCACACATGCAACATTAGAAATTCCAGTCAATTGCATTCTGGGAAAAGTTCTTATTGAGTTAAAGCTGCTATAATCTTTATTTTTATAGTTAGATTTTTGTGGAGGTACAATGGTGAATTAATATCTGAAAAGTGGTGAAATGAAATGTCACTCTCTCTGTTTATGCCTTTCTATTCTGAAGACAAACAGATTTAACAAATTGATAAGTTGAGCCTAAATAATTTTAATTCACTTATTTGCTTATTTATAATAACAGTGATACTTCCAAGATTTTGTTCATATTGCTTATAAAAAGACTAAACTGGGAAGTGATAACCAGTGGAATATTTTCTTTTTCTTATTTTTCTTATTCCATCCCCCCAAAAAGCCTTATAATTAGCCTGATACTTTAATTTCCTCTCTTATTCTTTGCTTTTCAGTAACTAGTTTTCTGTAGGGCAGTCGTGACAAATACAACCATAACATTTGTGTGGTAACTTTAATTTATGTTGCCTACTTTAGGTTTCAGGGATACGAGGCCGCCCGGGACCAGCCGTGAGTACTTTTCGCTCCTCTGTTTCTCTGATGGTGGCTTTTGCCACTTTTTTGGCCATTTCTGTTTTGTACTTGGGGGGAGATGGTGGTGGTGATGTGAAAGAGGACTCTTCCATGCCACTAGTGGGTATAGGCTGCAAAGCCATCAGGTTTGAGGCAGCGAGATTATGGGATGGTTGTGACAATTGCAGGTCGGCCCATCCCAGGCGAATGGGTGAGTGCTTGTAGGACGTGCAGGACCTTTGTGCCAGGTGGATGCTGGGAAATACTTCTCCAGCAGGGATCTAGCAGGAGTAGAGGGAGGTGCAGGATTCTCCCCAGCTGTGACTCAGCAGGGAGCACTTCTGGACTAGCAGGAAGGGTGTCTCAAACTTTGTGTACAGCTCCACATGGAGAGCCTCCTGCATTCAGCAAACCTTGGCTGAATTAACCTGTGGAGGACATGAGAGGTGAAACCATTTTATGCATCTCTGAATCCTGGTTCTACTCCCTGCAATGTCAAATTGAGAAGAAATATTGAATACCTGGTGATTAGAGCTGTTTTCTTTATTTTGAAGTGGGAAATAAACCCCTCACAAATAATTTTTAAAATAAGCGTGGCATTTCATGTTTTCAGAGCTTTATTAATCATTAGCTAGTTTAAAAGGTGCTTAATATTTCTGACCTTTCTTTTAGGGTCCTCCAGGCTCACAAGGTCCACGAGGAGAACGAGGACCAAAGGGAAGACCTGTAAGTTATTAAGTATCTTAGAAACAAAGTACTTGAACTAACCTCAAAAGATTAGATGTCTTTATCTCTATGTCTTCTAGAGCTACCAAAACTGTCCTCCTATTTTCCAGGAATCAGGTAACAAGCAGGAAAACGTTTCTATTTCACTGTTCCTTGGTTAGATTGAAACATGAATGCTTTGAGGGAATTGACAGGGATTTAGCAGTATTTCCACTAAAAGCTGTGCGTTCTCAACAAACATTCCCAGACAAAACTGGAACATCACGTTCCCCTGTTTCTGATCTTCCTGACTATTTGCTGGTGACTCCTGTGCAGCAGGAGCAGTATGAGTTGTGCGGCCCAGAGCCTTTCAGAAAAGACAAAGCTCAGGAAGTTAGCAGGAGTTCATGTGTGACTATATTTGTTGGTATGCTGGTGAATAATATAAGCAGGATTGCTCAGTGGAAATAGAGACTTCACAAGGGAATTTCAGTGTCTGCATGTGGAGAACCACAGAAAGGCCAAAGAGAAGTGCTGAGAATACCCAAGATGACATGTTCCTTTTGAAAAAGCTAGGTCAAAGAGCAGAAACTGCTAAAAGCAGATCTTAGAGCTGTGTCATTGCAATTTCAATGAGGATATTTTCCTATCCCTCAGGAGAGATCAAGCCAATACCGAGGTTAGGCACAAGCCTAAAACAGATATTTGAGCTGTTCTTCCAGTGTGTGCCTGTTGTCTGTAAATCGAAATGACATTTCTAAAGCAGTGGAGTGAGTGTATAGCCTCTTTGAGATGACTGCCAAGCCACGGCTGCTCTTTAGATCACCATAAGACACGTGTCTGAAGGATGAGTGTCAAGACAACTAAAAGAAATCTGGGAGTAATTGTGAAATCTTGTTGTGTGAAGAGGAACCTGGACTATGTTTTCTGAATCAGGCTGAGCCTGAAGTGCTTTCCTAATGTGCAGTACTTTCTCTGAGATGCTAAATAATCTCTGATTCCCTGCCAAGCATCCCTTGAACGTCTCTATACAGTGGTGGCTGCAAGCACCTAAAATACCAAAAGGTTGTAAACAGTTTTGAGTTCCTTTGACACAGGTTATTATTCTTCTTTCAAGGAATATCAAGGGACTGAGAAGCAGTCAGCTCCTTTGAAAATGTTACATCAAAGTTTCCAGTGAACTCTATGTGTGTGTCAGGTCTGAGACCACAGAGCACTGCAGTTAGATACAGTGACTGCTAATGCAGGGGGTTTTATTTTTACACGTGGAAAAGAAATGTTAGCTCACACCTGCAGTTTATATTATGAAAACCCCTCATGGAGCAGGTAACCCTGTACAGTACAGACTGCCTTTACAAAATCAGTCTGGGTAAATGCATCACTGCCTGGGGATGTTATAAAAACACTACACATTTTCAAGCTGTTTGTTTCTGTCTTCAGATTATTATTGATCTTCTTTGTTGTTGTTGTTCTTTAAATGGGCTCCTGATGAGCAATGAGCAGAAGAAATTCACCCTTGCTGTAGATCTCTGTCTTTTACAAAAGCAGGACCCTTGGATGTAAAATGAATACAGGAGTATGAGCGTATTTTTTACATTAAATGCTTTGCTAGTGCAACAACGAGAGTCATTTAGGGAATGGCACATCTGCATTTGCAAAATCCATCTAGGGACAGGGGGTTATGGAGCATGAGAACATTTTAGGTATTTACAAATGATCTTGTGAAGACAGGAAATAAACTTGGGCATCCTCAGAACTATTCCTATGTTTTTCTTTCCGTATGGATTTATATACCATTGTAATTGCAGTGGCAGTTTAAATAGAAGTTTGAGAGTGTTCTACTACGAGATGCATTTTTCCTTTTATTCCATTATGAGCAATCCCATTAATAGTTTCCTGACCAGCAGGAGGCGTGGGCCAGAATGAGGAACTTGTGTGTTTAAACGGTGCCACCTCGTGGCATTTGTGAGAATGTTTCTCTTTTTTGTCTTCTTTTCCTAAAGCTCACAGATCTTAAGCTGGTGAAAGAAAATGAAAGGGCTTTTTAATGTACATATAAAATAGATGCACAATATAAAATAAATAAAAATATTATAAAGATTTTATTAAAAGACCACTTACATTGTTTATATACCACTAGTTAGTTGCCACCTACAAATGCAAACATACTGATCTTAAAGCAGGGTGATTATTGGTGAATAAAAAGTAGGTCCTTTTTAGAAAAAAAATGAAGAAAAGACCATTTTCTGGATCAGATTTTGTTAAAGTGTCTTGTTTAAATATAGAAAATAAGTAGTCATACAGAAGGTTGCTAAGTTCTTTATAGGCAACTGGTTTTCTTTTTTTTTTTTCCTGTAATGCTTAACTTTCTTTTCTTTTCATTTTGAGAATAAATGACATAAGGTAACTAATTTTTTCCTCCTTTGAACAGTAAGAACTTTTAGGTTTGGCAGTGTGTACGTGTGTTTAAAACAGAGATATCAAATAATAAAGTTTTCCACTAGAACCTTCTGCTTCCATCCGTCATGCACAAATCTTCTCATTGTTTCAGAATTCCACCTATTCATAACTCATTCTGCAAACCATACTGGTAGAAACCACACTAGTTCAGACAGAAATTCCACTGAAATGTGTTGCAGACACAGTCTTCATCTCATGGAAATACAAGCAGTCTGTCTGATTGTTAATTGTGTCTCTAAAGATGATTCACTGAGCCAGGCTTCTAAAGTTTTATGTTTCAGCTCTTAAAATAGAAGAGCTCATTACATAGTTTGAAACTTCTCCTCACTGTAGTCAAGCATTTTATTCTAATGAAAGAACGAGTAGTGACAAGCACTTCAACATCTTTATTTATAGTTGAAGTATGTCTTTATTGGCCCTGTTAGCATTGATTTTGTTCCACTAATGTTTTATTAGCTGCTTCTGTATTTAATTTTAGTTCTTACATGAATTAAGATGAATTTCGTTTGGGAATCAAAAGTGAGTGATCAAAATGAGAATTACAGGATGGGCTTCTAGCCTACTCTGCAAATACTAGCTAAGGATAACTTTGACACCCGATAACTTACTCTGCATTTCTGGCATTGGAACTGTGTTGAGAATTCATCAATTGTATGAGTTGTCTAAACCACTCATGATGTCAGTAGGCTGTAAAAATCCAGCATTATGCTGAAGTCTCCTGAGCATGTGTGTGTGCATGTGCTCTAATGTGAGCTGTAGGTATTTTAGAAGTAAATTCACTTTATTCTCTATTGTGTGTGAAGACAAATAGTTTTTCAGGAATAGTGTGCGGTGGTATGGATTGATGGAAAGTCTGTTTCTAGGAGACCTTGTGACAGAGATTACTGAAATTTACTTATACTTTGGACTCATAATTAATTTTAGCCTATGCTTCTGATCCAAGGGTAGGAACAGGTTTTGAGGGATGTTGTTTGTTTGAAGATCTTTGGAAACCCAGGTTTATCACAAAGATGCAGTTGTTTGCCAGTTCCTATGATTTCAATGAACACCTTTGCACACTTGGCATTTCTGATTTTCTTTCTAGGGTCCTCGTGGTCCTCAAGGGATTGATGGTGAACCTGGTATCCCTGGCCAGCCTGGTGACCCTGGTCCTCCAGGGCATCCCACTCACCCGGGACCTGATGGAATAAGCAGGGTAAGTTTTACACTTGCTTTAGGAGAAGGAGAAGTGAATGTTGGGTCATATCCACAGGATACAATTAGTAACTTCCTTTTGATTCAGTCAACATGGAATGCTGTGCTTACAGTTCCCATCTTCCAGTCAGGAGGGACAACAGCAAACAATTCTGCCAAAATTTGGGACAGGTGAGAAACCTTGGAAAGGACACACCTTTCAAAGTGGATTTCAGGATCTAGAAAAGCCAAACTGCCCAAATCTAAACCTACCACTTCCAGCTGATTTAAAGCCAAGAGATCTGAGAAATATTACAGGGAAAGTAGTGCACCAAATTAGGAATATAGAAAAGAGAAAAATAAGATGAATTGTAAATAACAAAATAACTAGTGAGAGAAATGAAAATGCAATTGCTTTTGCTTCTTGCTGGAAGTATTCAGACCAACACTGAGAAGATTTATGTAAGAATTTTGTTTGTAAAAAGCAATGCTAACCAGCCATATACATTGACAAATTGTTCTGCAAGATTTCTTTTTCTCCCTCTCCTTCTATTGGACATTAATTATGACTGATAATTAAATAGATATTTGAAATTCTCAAGTATATTCAGTTACACATTTATTGCTGTTTGAAAAATACCTGTTTTGATTTCTCATCTGCTGGTCCAGCAACGTTTCTGAAAAAAAAAAATAGAGTTATACTGACAAAACCCTGAAATATTCATGTTAGGCTAATGGCTTGCAACTTTAAGCAGCTTTTCCTGACTTAACCACATCTCCCAATAGACCTGAATCCAGAAGATGTAGCCCAAGTAAATATCTTCAGGAGACAGGAATCTCTTAGAATCACAGAAGCAGCATAATGGGTGTTAGTTTGTTGCCCTACAGAAAATATGGAAGAAGAGGTGTGGCCAGAGATCTAATACATTTTTTGCTTGTATTCTTGTCTCTGAAGTTAGGCAGTCTCCAGCCTTGTGGAAAATGTGTTTGGAGACCAATCTGCTGAGGAATAAACAGTAAATCTTAGAAGGCTTGAATCTGCATTTGGGTTGTTCCTTGTTCTCAGCCACTGTAAGCTCTGGCCTGCCATGAGTGAGGATCTGGCTCTGAGTGGAGCAAAACAAAACTTGATTTCAGCTGTGTGCTTGCAGAAGAAGGAGGGCACTGCAGTAACCCCCTGCTCGAACTCATTGGTCTCTGTGAATTGGCAGGAACAACAATGGCTTTCAGCATTGATGGATGAAAGCAACATGCTTAAAAATTCCAATTTGCAATCATAAAATCACTTACACTTCCTTTTTCCTTAAGATATTTCTGAACTTTGAAGCACAGTAAGTGAAAACAAAAGGAAGATTTAGAAGACATGAAGGAATATTTCAGGTCAAGTTAAGGTGTGATTTAGATTTGCAGGTCATTAAAAAAGTTACTTAGTTTCATGGGAGGCTTTCCTCCTTTTAGGTAACTTTCCCATTTATTTAATGTTAAAGTGGAAAGAGAGTCAGAAAAGTAAGCAGACAATATGATTTATTCACGTGGTGAAGCTTTAAACACCTCAAATTTACAGGAGAGACAAATTCCATTTTAATGATTAAACCAAGAATTTGGCAAAGCCAAGGTAAATAATGAAAATGTGCTTACGTGGATTTTTGCCTTGTGAACCATGACAATGACTTCCAGCTAAAATCACCCATCTCGGTTTTTTTCAGCCATTTGCAGCTCAGATGGCAGGACTGGATGAGAAATCTGGACTTGGTAGCCAGATGGGACTGATGCCTGGTGCAGTGGTAAGACCAGATTAGCCCTGTGTGGTAAGACAGGCTGCAAGCGGGGTGCATATGCAAAAGCTCCAAGGGGTTCCTACACCTCTAGAACCTGGATATTCAGTATATTCTAGTGCAGTTTTGCTCAGTACTTGGGAAAAAAGAAGAGAAAAAACATTCTTCAGCTAAATGAAAGCCTTTTTTCCCCCACCTCTAGCCACCCTGTTCTATTCCTTCACTTCTTCTGAAATATAGCAACTACTACCAGTAAAGAAAAAAAATCAGCTTCCGAGTTTGTGTTCCTTATATCTTGAGTCACTGCAGATTAACTGAAAATTGTCAGGTATAACACAAAGTGGAATTAACAATTACATGACTTTGAAGTCTTCTTTTCACATTGTGACATCAAATAAGTTATTTTTGGTAGTAATTGAAAAAAAAAAAATTCCCAAACCAGCTCTTAGCTGAAATCTGTGCTTTATTATGTCAAGAGAGAAATAATTTCTGTTT
Source organism: Lophotriccus pileatus (assembly GCA_035583135.1). Lineage (NCBI taxonomy): Eukaryota > Metazoa > Chordata > Aves > Passeriformes > Tyrannidae > Lophotriccus > Lophotriccus pileatus. The sequence continues at coordinate 31,645,970 of JAWWES010000171.1, forward strand.
CTCCGTGGATCCAGTTTTATCACTGGCATCCCTCACTTTTCAGATATGTCCTTTACTATTTGTGCACTGCTGTCTTAGGGGTTACACTTAATGTTTTTGCCATCAGTGAAAACTGTTTCACGAACCCAAGCTTTCTCTGCTAGAACCATAAGGCTGTTTTTGCATATTGTCTCTCTCTTCATGTTTGTTATCTTGAAAATACTGTAACCCACTTTGCCAATGTCTTAACACTTATCGTTAAGGAAACCATCCTTTAGTGATTTTGCTGTCAATTAGTTTGCCTACCTAAATCTTATCCATCCTAGTCCCCACTAGTAACCTTCAAAAATCAGTTTCAATACCATATGGAAGGTTCTAAAGATAATCTGGTGTTTTACCTTAGGATTAACTTTTCTTTTCTGTGAATGGCTCTCTCCAGTGAATTTGCTTTGTGCACATACAATGATTTGTTCCACAATTCTGTCCTACTTTGCTGCCCTTCATTGTTTTGCTTAATCCTTTTACTCAGTTTGTCTCAAGGTATTGCATCTCTTGTACTGTCTCTTCTTTTGTCATTCTCAAACATTATTAATTTTAATATTGTCTATGTCTCTATAAGGCCTTACACAAAGTCCAATTAAGTAATTTGATACTCGCTGTCTTTGGATTGATTCATCATGTTATGTGACATTCTTTTTTCCTCTCCTTCTACACTAACTGACAGCTGAAACACTGTTTTGTTTCTAATGTTGATTAGATTTTTAAAATGGCCTATTACTAACTCTTCTACATTTGCTTTGTAAAAATTAATAAAAATTAAGGAACGTTAAAAGACATAAATCTTCAGCCTCTGTCAAAATGCAAATTGTCTTATATAGATATTTTTGTATTCCTAGAAACAAGGGAATTATTTTCAAAAAAGATATTGTTTATTTCATGTTACAAGTTACAATTAAGCATGAGATTTTTCCTTAACAATCCCATAAAATCTCCTAAGGGAAAATCTGAACTTTCTGTAACAAAACCACAACCATTTGGAAGCTGTTTTGGTGGTTTGTGTGATACAATTCAACATGTCCTTCCATTGCTGCTTCTCAGCTCATGGCTGAGAACAACAGGATTAATTTATTTTTGTCATTGATTCCATTATGAGATTCATCTGAGTGATGAGATTCCCTTCGAGGGAAGACTATTTCCCCAACTCTTATTTTGTTACTACTTTTTTTTTTTTTTTTTTTCCAGTGGAGAAAACACAGTTGTTCTGGCTGATTCCAGAGAAACTGTGAGGTTTCAGAAAGAAATCCAGCCCATATTTTCAGCTGTTAATGAAATTACACTCCTGTGACTTTTTAGGTTTGAAGATTTCTTTTTAAGTTTGAAGATCTCATTCTATGTGCATTTGATAACATCAGTTTTCTGAGTAAAAGCCTTCCTGAGTGTTTGACCATAGAAATGCCATCTTGAAGGTCACTATCAGGCCTTTTTACTGTCTTTGCTGGGTGACTGTTGCTTGGGAAAGGGTGTTTTCCAGTGTGTAACAAGTTCTGTGTTCGGCAGGGTCCAGTGGGTCCAAGGGGTCCTCAGGGTCTCCAAGGAAAACAAGTAAGTGCTTCAGCTCAGGGGATTGGAGATAACTGGCCAGAGATGAAGGCAAAGCTCGTAGTAATGGGTGTGTATTCATCTCTGGGGCAATGCCTGTCTTCAGTGGCACGTGGCTGAATGCATCTTCATCTGGAAGTGAATTTAAATAAGCTGCTCTCAAGAGCTCTGCTCCAGATGTACTCTAAACACAGGAATTGACTAAAAAAGAATGATTTATTAGACCTTTAACAAGGTTTTAACCCAGTACATATTTCTTTTTATGAGGGAACAGTGATGAAAATTGTGACTGTTCTGCACAGCTTCAGTGTGATTAGTACCCAACTTTCACACATATTCAAATGTGAACTGGTTCCTAATTAGAATCCAGTCTGTCCTGTGGGCTGGGATTTTCCTGGTCATGGGTTTTAATTTATATCCCTATAATTCCTTTTGGACTTTGTAACTGAATTAATCTTTGGTTAATTCTAGGGTGGTGCTGGTCCCACAGGCCCACCTGGTGAACCTGGGGATCCAGGACCTATGGTAAGACCAATAAGTGCAAACATTTCTGCAAGAGAATTGCCAATATGTTTTTCCTTTTTGTTTCAGAACAGAATTTGTCTTATGTTGCTTCAGCTATCAATTAACTTTAGTGAAGAGTTGTGTTGTTCAAAGCAAGGACCAGTGATATTATAAATGGTCATTCTTACTTTTCCAGCAGAGACCTGAGGATGGCCAAACACTGGTAAAACCATACCTAGTAGTGTAACTTACTCAAAGGGTGATGAGAATGTTTATTTTTTGAGGGGAAAAAAACAATTCAAAAAGGCAAGAGCCAGAGATTTCATGCAACAGCAACTGTGATTTTTAAAGTTTTTTTTTTTTCTCTTTAGGAGTCTATCCTATATTTTAATATAATATAATACAGGTTTTTAGGGCAGGATGTTTAGAAAAAGCACCAGAAAATGAAGCATTTTCATGCTTAGGCAAAAAATTTGTCCTTTGTCCATATGTTTTTGTAAAACCAGACTTTGAAATGGAGCAAATAGGAATTTTAGCGATGGCTAAATTGACTTCTCAAGAATACATTTATTTCTTAGGGACCAGTAGGTTCCCGAGGACCAGAGGGACCTCCAGGCAAACCTGGTGAAGATGTAAGTTCGTTACTCTTTGTATCTTGTTTATTTTTTAATAAAACAAACATTGGCATCTGTGAGCCAGTGACTAACCAGCAGATGTGCCTGTTGTAACTGCTATTATCTATTTGCTACTCTTTGTAATCAGGCCCCTCATTAAGTGCAGTGTCATAACTGTGAATCTTGGCAGCCACCATCATACCTAAGGCCTAAGCACCAGCTCTTTGCTATTTCTTGCCTCAGTCAGTTTTTAACTGTGATGTCTTTCTTGAAATCAAATATGATAGTATATCAGGAGGGAGCAATTCTCTTCTCTTTTGGGATCACATGAGGAGTTAGAAGAACTGTGATGGTAGCATGTACGTGTGTCTGGACAGTGAGATTTTAGTATTTAAATTCTTAAAAATTTTGCTAATTTATTATATTCATAACAGATTTTATTACTCTATCCATGTATGTGCACATATATGTAAAATGTATGTTTTACACGTTACATATGCATATATGTCCTGCACAATAGTAGCCTAAGAACTTACCAGTAGGTATATATTATTTGCTTGCAAAGCACACTAAATCTGTCTGAGCTGTAATTTATAGCTTGGAAATCCGTTAAGAACTGCAGATGCTGGATATTTTAGTATAAAAATTACCATAGCTTGTGTACCAGCTGCTTTCCCATTTAACTGTATGTTACAATCTGCCCCCAAAAAGGGGGAGGTAACCCATGATCTTATTAATAAATGCCTTGTGGTGGATTAGAGCAAAACAACACTGAATAATAGGTGTTTGAAAACATATATGTGTAGAGTTTACTTTAGAACAATTTTGATTCAAAGGTAAACAGGTACGTTGCCATTTTGGTGTTATCTATATTTATCATCTATAGCAATATGGCATGCAGATAACCTTTAGGGAGAATGCATAAGAGAGAGAAAAGAAAAGACAGGGTAAGAGTAAGGGAGAGTAAGGGAAAGAAAAGAAGAGAGTGGGAAGATGTAAATAGTCCCTGGAAGTTGGTAGTTGCAGCTGCCATGTCTGCATGTCTGAAGTGGTGGCCTTGATCCATTAGGGGTGGGGAGGGAAGACCTCACACGCAAATAAGTTATGAGTTATTCTATCCATGGACAGTGTCCTGGGCCATGCCATGAGCCTCCAACATCTCCAGGCCTGTGAGGAGTTCCTATGAGGGGCACTGGAAGAGGCTTTTTCTCACCTTTCAGGATTGGCAGGGGGATGGGCTTTGATGGGCCAACAACCGCCTCTTCCCAGCCTGCAAAAGTCCCCTCATGATCCTAAAGTACATAAATCACTAACCCTTTCAGTCTCTGATGCTGTACAAGGAGTTTTAGGAATCCTTGGAAACAGTTAGCTCTCAGCATAGGGAAGCCGAATCTTGACGCTGCTCTAAGAACTTCCTCCATTTCCAGTGCATATATAGGCATCTTTATTCACAATTGTGAGGCCTTTTGCCTTCTGTCTGTCCAGAAACTGTTTTTTCTGAAGCCTTTCATATTCCTGCAGGCTGGTGTCCTGGATGTATTTGAACTGATTGATGCATATAAAGGAATAGTTGGTTGTGACTGGAGGACTTTGAATAATCTTCGCAATAGGCTTGTTTGGTTCTACCATATTTTCTTTCCCATTGCAGTACACAGAAAATGGTCACCCTAGCACGAAGTGATAAACATTTTAAAACATTTGAACTGAGGGAGAGGAACAAGCTGCAATGCAGATAGTTTTAGGTTGCTGTTCCAGTGGGAAATGAAAGCAATGCGATGCTGGGTGAAGGTTGCCTCATTAATTCCCAGGAAAACTACATGGCAGTGCCATCTTGTGATGCTGGGATGCACTGTGGGGTGCTCAGTCTTCAGTTCCCCCAGTTCTTGGTTAAAAACCTTCCTTAATTTAATGTGTCTACCACACAATTGCTGGACATGTGTGTGGTTGATTTAAAAAGAAGATGTCTAATGTTTTGAATGTCTTCATTTATTTGAATGAAAGAATGTTAAGAGAAGTTAATTTTCCCATTTTTTTCCTATTTTAATGTGTTTCCTTTTATTTTTTTCCCCCCCCTCAGGGTGAACCTGGTAGACCAGGACAGGCCGGTGAGCCTGGATTTCCAGGATCTCCAGTAAGAGCATGATTATTTGATTATTTACATTTTAGGAAAAAAAAAATCATATTTAGAAAAATAATCATGTCATGATAGAATATTGATTACTTATCACATCATACTGATGATTCATCAGTGCAAAGCTCTGCCATTCACACTTGTGTTAGCTCACTCTTAGGCTCCAGTCAGTGTTTGCTGAACTGTTGTTATCTGAGAGGGTGAAGGTGTTAATGTAATTCCTCTTATAAATTCATGTGACAAATTCATATTCTAACACAAGGCACCTAACTCCCCTCCATTAGTCTTCCCTGAGAAACTGGGTAGGAAACTATGTCCAAGATAACTTTGGTTTAATTGCTAAATGTGTTTTGGTAATGGTTGTTTATCATGCTGACATATTCTGAAGGAACATATACAGTTTGCAGTTCTCAGTTTCTATTTATTTTAAGTGATAGCTCTGAGTTTTGATCTCTGTTTAATTAATGTTTCTCCATATTAAGACTCAAACCTTCACTTTCCACTCATTTTATTTTGTTGCTTCTGTTGAAATTTGAGGCTTGATGTGCGCTGATCTAAATGATAAAGCCTTTGATATTAGTGAAAATGTGCATAATGCTGAGAACTATCCAACTTCAAGGCTGTGCCATCTGTGACCTGCTCAAATTCTCTGCCTCACTATACTGGGTCACCAAGGTGAAGGGATGCTGTATTACTGCCCCCCTCATCCCAGCTAGCAGCATTATTGATAGGCTTATATGCAGAAATCAGGATTTTATTTGCTTGTTTGTTTTTCCTACTTAGGGGCCTCGAGGCTTTCCTGGTGCTCCTGGTCTCCCAGGTCTCAAGGGTCACCGGGTAAGAGACAGGTTTTCCTGCTGGTTACAGATGATATTTCCAGGCAGCTTTACTGTAAAGTTATTGAAGATTAGGGGGTTTTGTATCTACGTGGAATTTGCACTACAGGCGAGCCAGTGGTGGCAGAATTACTGGCATTTGAGAGGAAAAGGGCCTTGCAGAAAACCAGCACAATTCCCCTTTTAGCTGACCTCTTTGTTACGTCCTCTAGTGCTTTCTTCACTCTGTTTTCAAATGTTCTGGGAATCTGGAAGGAGCCTGCATGAGCCCTGCCAAGCTTCAGGAGGTGCAAACCTGACAGTTCTTTCTCTTTGTTGGCAAGTGTTGTGTTAGGGTGGGGAACTCGAGAGGTGGATATGTTTGCAACATGGAGTGATTACAAATTACCAAGTTTTCTGGCCAGAATTTTACTTCAGGGAGGAATAAGTAGGTTTCCTATGGCTCAGAGCCTCCTCCTTGTTGTTTTAGTTTTTTTTTTTAAAAAGCTTTCTTGTTTTAAAAAGGAAACCAAATCCAAGGAAATGTACCTTGTACAACTGGTTTCCATTTAGGAAATGTTTAAAAACTTTATTCCATCTGTTTTTTTTTTCTTTATTTTTTTTCCTTTCTTGCTTTTACCACCCTAGATCTGTTCTTAACACTTTAGTATCGAGTTACTTTAACAATAATAGTAGGAATGTTCTCTGTATGTACATATATGAATGCAATTTCTCCATATTTTTATAATTTACAGGGATTAAAAGGACTTGACGGTCCAAAAGGTGAAATTGGAGCAGCTGGAGCAAAGGTATTTTCATGGCCCCAAAAAACTAATGGTTAAGCATGTTTTATGTAATCATGAAAGAGGGTAGATATTTTGAGCACAGCTTTGTGCGTGCTCCTGTCAGGGCTATTTGTACAGACTGGAGAGACTGTGTGGAGTTATCCATATTTACTGTGTGGTTGACACATATAAACTGCCCTACAGTGACATGTCTGGGCTTTATACTGAGAGTTCCAGTTTCAACTGGGGCTCAGTTTTAGGCCTGTAAGGAGTCAGTTTGTGTTTCTTGTTGGCTTTGTGACCAAGCTGAGTGGGAAAACACAGTTTTGTAACATTTTTTAATACAATAAAATAGAGCAAGGCATAATTAAAATCTGACTCTTTCGAATTACTGGGCTAAGGACTGACTTAAATGAAACAGGCATTGGAGTGGAGAGAGAGGATATATTTCATCCAACTGACTATTTTTCACCTAACAAGTTTATTCTATTACAATTTTTGAGCCCCACTGGCACTGCAGCACCCTTACAACCTCCGCTTAAAGCAGTGGTAACACAGGATTGCCAGCTGGAGTCAGTCCTTTCAAGATAGGTTAAAAGTTATATTAAAAGAACATAGAACACTTATTTCAAGCTTTTCCACATTCATAAGTGCTGATGCTGGTACATTTTTTGGCCTGGCCTAGGTGACAGTTGGATGTGGGACAGAACTATTCCTTTAGATTAAAAACAGAGTAAATGAAGTGAACCTTCCAAAAATCTAAACTTAAATGTGTAATTAATAGTTAAGGAGAGTTTGTGTAAGAAAAGATTTCTTTCCTGACATTGCCCACAACTTTTGGTGGCGGTAACAAGAGCAGAAGGCTTGGTAGGAGCCATGCAGTAGATGGTGTGGGCAGGTAGCTGGAACATGTAGGAGTTAAATCTGCTTCATTATTTCCCCGAGAACATGTAAATATGGCACTTCCCATTGGTGTGGAAACAGTGCTCTTGCCGTGTGTGTGCACACAGGTGACTGTGCAACTCTACCTCTGAGCTCCAGCATAAGCACGGAGGCCGGGGATGAGATGTAACTCCACTCTGCTTTCACCCATTTCTCTAATTGTGTGGTTTCATTTCCATTTCTAGGGAGAGTCTGGACCAACTGGTGCCATGGGAGCAACGGGTCCTCTAGTGAGTGGCATGTGCACTGGGTATTACAGAAGTGACTGTAAATACTGTTGCCAATAGGAATTTCTAGGGTTTGATGTCTGTATTTGAGGTCATGGGGCTGAACTTTCTCTTAATTAAGGCTTCATTTTCTATTACACTAAGTTTGGTCCACTGTAAGCTGTTATTCTTCTCTGTTCAAAGACACAGGGCAATAATGATAAATCAGAAGGCTCAATAGAAATATGAATGCAGGTGTGATGATTGTTTGCCTACTCATGTAAGTGCAGGGTGATTAGTTTGTTCTTTTTTACATGTTGATGCTTCATATGGAACAATTTCAACATGAGAAAAACTGGCTTAGGTTGCTCTGAGATAGAAACGGAGTAATTTAGTCAGAAATGAACTAGCTAAGAAAACCAAGGATGGGGGATTTTGGATATTACAGTAAAGATTAGTATGCATGGCATGAAAGTTAAATGGAGAAACTTTTTCTCAGAGTAGTTTTCATTCAGATGCGGTTTTGGAAAACTGAATAGGTGTAAGAAGTGTAACATGCCAAAAAACTAACTCTCAGCAGTGCTTCTGGAAGTAAAGCACGTTTCTGATATTAGATAATGGCATCTCTCTGGAAGGCACTATCTTGTGTCATGGAGAACGTAATATCCCTGAAGTGGGATTCAATTTGTGAATGAGAAGTAGTGAATGAAATGGCTTTATTGTCACTGGTGGGTATATACAGAATTTATTCTGATGTATGTAGAACTGTAAATACTGTTGGAACAGAAGAAGAAAAATTACTGGTTTTTAAATTCCCACTGGTCAAGCCTGTGATGCTGTAAGGAATTATGTGAGCTCTTACTTCTTTCCTGCTGTAGGACAAGACAAGCTATACCTGCAGGAGTAAAAAAAAAAAAACACTTGGTTCTGTAGCTGTTGTTTCCATCATCTGTCCTTGTCACCCTTGTAGTCTCAGTGAGACATGAAATCTTGTTCATGTTCAAAGTAAATAAAGACGATTGAGCAGAAAACCACTGGAGAGTGATGCAGGGCAAAACTGACGCGAAGCAAAGGAAAAGTCATGTATGTTTAAAAAAATCTCCAGAAAACAAAGAAAAAAAAATCTAAAAGAGGTGGTGGCAAGTGTTCTCTCCATTATGGGGGGAAAAAATCAAGTGAACTATGCTTTGCCTTTTTATTATTCTGCCATGGTGGCTTTCCTAAATAATGCACTTCTTGTTCTCTCTCCAAGGGACCTAGAGGAATGCCAGGGGAAAGAGGCCGAATTGGACCACAGGGTGCCCCTGTAAGTAGGATCTTCCTTCTCCATGCCTGTAATTCTTCCCTTGTTTTGCTTAAATCCCTGTCCTTGAAAGTTTTTATTCATGTGACTTGCCAGTCACTTGTGTGGTGAGTTCTGCTGTAGCCTAAGAATGTTAGGGCTGAGTGGGTTTGTGGGGTGAGACCTTTACTATAAATTTTAAAAGTTAGAAACAGTTTTTATAAGGAGAATGGTATACCTGTATGGTAACATCTCATACCAGAGCTGCCCATGAGGCCAAGTTCCCTCACAACACTTTTTTCTGTGATACAGAAAAAAAATGTTTGTGTGGAATTTCTCATGAGAGGCTGCTTTCAGCAAAAATTACTGAACTGGAAATAATATGTATTGAATTTTGTCTGGATAAAAGTTTAAAACAAAAGTTTAGATGCAGTCTTTCAAATAAGGTTTTAATTTAGATGAAGTCACACAATTTAATTCCAGATAATAAAGCTGTCTTCTTAAAAAATATTTTGATTTTCATCAAGAAGGATTAGCCTTGACATGAGATCATATTTGAGCAGAAGTTTCATCTTGTTTGCTTTTACATCCAGTGTCAAGTATTTTTTTTCTGGTATTTCTCTCCATGACTTTCGTGTGCTCTGTTTATGTTATGTGCCCCATACAATGACACCTTCAAAATATTGTCCTTTCTGAAAACAGAGAAATCCATTAATTAGAAGGGGAGCATAATTTCTTCCAGAAGTTTTTGACAGTGTTTGGAGGGATGTACAATCCAGCACTTCTTTGATCAATTTACTATATATGGCTTTTATCACAAATGCCAACAATAAATAATTTTTAAAAAAAGTAGAGCACTTATAAATATTCTCTGTTTGATATTTTCATAACTAGGGTGGGCGTGGCCAGCATGGTATGCCTGGGAAGCCAGGGCCAATGGTAAGTTTATCTCAAACACCTATTTCTTCTCTTTATTTCCACTTGCCTTTTGACACTACCAAAAAAAAAAAAAAAAGTGTTGGCAGTTGCTGGTATCAGGAAAGTAAACCTGGAATTAACTATCTGTGAGTGATTCTTAGTTCTACGTATTTTGGTTTTAGTGCTGTCTTCTGAGAAATTATTCTCTGTAGTTTACTTCCTCTAAAGGCTTCAGTTTGCAGAGGAGTAGACGATGACATCCTCTGGGAAAGGTGATGCTTTGCTGCTCTTATGGACTCCATACTCTAGGGAGGAAACTGTCTTCAATATCTGAACTGCAGTGTAAAGCAGTTTGTAATTGTTTTGTAATTATCTTCCTCCACATACAAAGTTGACAATCTCACAGTGCATTTGGAAAGTGCATCTGAGAGAATTCACATTAAGTCATGGATTATTCACATACCTGTAATTAATTTTGTGTTGCTTTTGCACATGAGAGCTCCTGATGATTTTGTACTATTTGTGCAAGGCCAGCTTCCACTTAAAAAAAGGTTGTATACCTTTAAGTTTACTTTTTGTGAAATCATCACTTCTAGGATATGGTTGACAGTTTCTGCCCATTGATGTAGTCAGCCTGAACCTTTAGCCCTTTGTGATGTTTCGCTCGTAAACAAAACAACAAACCAAACGCAATATCCAACAGCCAAACACCTCAAAAGCATTGCACCAAAAAAACCCATCAAACCTCTAAAATGCACCTGACCACAGTCAGAATTTCATTCTTTATTTGCTAGTGATTAAGACCTGAGAAAAATTCAGTTACCTGTGTCATCCCAATGAACAGACTATTTTATTAAAAGCTTCACTAAGAAATAATTAACGGTATTAGAAGCTCAAAAAATGAGCCTAAGTTCTTAAAAGCTGCAAAACTCAGTTATTTAGTGTATCATGAAAGAAGGTTAAGTTGCTAGAAGAAACTTTCAAACAATGAAAAGATTTTTTTTCAGTATTCAAAACAAATTATAAAGTTAAAAAGAGCTGGGTCCCAAGCTAGGGAATTTTACATGAAGCTTGAAATTTTTCTTTGGCATAACATATGAGCTCAGCTTCACTGGACATGATACTGGCTGGCTAATATTTTTGGAAAATCCCATGAGTTGTCACAAGGGAGGTACTGGTCCTTGATGCATGTGTTTCTCATTGGAGGAAGTGTTAATGAAGTGTGGTGTTATTTGGGTCAGTGCAGTGGTACACTGTAATTCTGGAATTCTTCCTGCAAGAAGAGAGAGATTTGGCAGATGTGTATTTGTGATCCAATAAACTGGGGCATAGGTTTACAAAAATCTACTTAGTGAGTTGTTATATCAGTGCTGTAGAAATCCAGTGCAAGGTCGTGGCAGAAATGCCTGTAATAGTGCTAAGTGGGACAGATTGTTCTGATTAAGTTTGTCAGGAGAGCTTTATTACATAGAATATTTGTCTCAGTATGAATCATATTTTACAAAAAGACAGAAAATCAGGAAAAGACTGAGGAATCCTCTGGGAAGAGCCTTGTAGTGAGTGTTTATAACCACTGTGTGCCGCCATTCCGAGACTTTATAATACAGTAGAAAGTTCTTCTGTTGAAAGTCTTGTTCAGCACAGGAGGCATTATGGAAATGGAAACAATTACAAATTTACTCTAAACCCCTTAATTCTGGGTCTTTCTGTACAGAAGAACGAGGTTTACATCATACCATGCAGGCATTTTCAAGTGTATACGCTTGAAGTTTGCTGTCTACTGAGTTTGGACAGCCATGCAATGCAACCCCAGCTGTTTGCACCTCTGCCCAAACTTCACATCCTCACAGCCACAGGAGGCATGACTCTGTTACTCTGCAGCACAACAAACCAAGGATTTGACTCTAAAGCCAGAAATCGTGTAGCTACATCAATACTGTGGCTGGAGCTGTCAGACCTCCTTAGAGCATTGACTATCTCAAGATATTATGTTATGTGGGGAGAGCGGTTTGGGGAGCTGAAGCTGTACCTCTGCAAACAGTTGTGTTTCATGGTGTGACAGAACTCAGCCTTTCCTCCACTTCCTTTTCTAGAAACATCTGCCAATCTTTGAACAAAGATCCAAGCAGTAAATTGGCTCTGCTCTATATATTTGTCTTGAGAACTTCGTACAAAATCCGTGTTTCACAGCTTGCAAATGAACTTGTCTGTGAATTTGGGAATCTTAATTCCCGTAATTGTTAACTGTGTATGTTGCAATTTGGGCATTAATAGCTGAATTAAGAACTTTTCTTTGCTAAAGTCAGCAAACATATTATTAAAATACTGCACCACCATTCCATAAAATGTGTGTGTATCACTTAAAAAAAAGATGTTTATAGTTATTTGTTTTTTTAATAAAGTTTTATGACTCAAACCCACATGTAATCCTAGAACCATATTTACCCAGTGATTTAGGAACTAATCTGTGTGATGTGAACTGCCAAATTACAGCTTTGTGTGTCTGTCTTTTATAGGGCCCCCTTGGCATAACTGGTTCTCCAGGTTTTCCTGGTATTCCTGGTCTGAAGGTAAGAAATAAATTAAAAGTATCTTTTTTAAAGTGTCTAATAACACACAATTAAAAATGTATACTAGATTGCAGAGAGTTCAGACTGACATGTGTACAAATCCCCAAGAGTCACCGTGAAACCAATCTCAGTCAAGACCTTCAGAGAGAAGATGAAAACCCAAAGCCAAATGAAGCAACTGCAATTCACCACCCTTAGGATACTTTGCTTTCACTTTTGCTTACGTTGAGGGGTGATCATAAGATCACTGTTATGCTTTGCCTCAGGAACCTTGTCCAGTTCATTCAAAAATAACAAGATGTGTTACCAGTGAGGTTGTGAGGACTGGTCTGAGTCAGTATGGAAGCAGCACCTTCTAGTGTTGAAACTTCTAGTTTTGGCCAAGAACAATTTTTGAGGTGACCTAGGCTGGTAAGGCAAATGCCTGAACCCCAGGAGAGATGTGCTGCAGTTCATCACAATAAAACAAATTAAAATTGCTGCCTTTTGTGGCTCTGTGATTGGACTGAAATGGAGAATTTTCACTGGCTGCAGCACTGCCTTTGTGGCACTTCCCTTGCTTGCTTTTCAAGAAAGTCCTCAATTTTTTTTTCTTAGCCTTGAGACAATGTCTTCAGAGACAGAAAAGACAACTCATATAGCTTCCTTATACTTCTTATGCTTGCCCTCCACCCAGTTGCTCCTTTTTTTTTCCTTTACACTCCTAAAACACGATAGGAAAATGTTATACAAGAAGAAACTCTCAGTTAGTCAGATAGCCAAGTTCAGCAGATGTTTTGTGTTGTTTTGAAGCTGGCAGCATTCACGAAACTGTGTTTTAGAAACAAGCCTTAAGAAGAGCGTTAACATAATGGTGGAGACAAAGAACAGCAGGTTGGGAGGGGAGCTTGAGGCTCATCTGCTCCAAGCTTCCTTTGCAAAAGCACAGTCTAGACGAGTTGGGTGTACAGTTAAATGATAGAGCCTTTAGTGTACGTCATAAATCATTTTGATATGGTAAGCACCATCTTACATAAGTGAAGGTTTGGAGAGGCTGTCACATCATGAATCAATTACAGCTTTTTGAAAAGGAGAAGCTGGCTGCAAGTTTGATGGTCAGATGATGTCAGATTGGAGTTAGCTGCTTTGAACTCATAAAAGCTAAGGAGATTATACAATGAAGATGTGGATTGTAGTTCTGAAGATGTGATATTAGCAGCCATCAGTTCCAAAAAACAAATTTCCTATATAAAGATAAAATTCAAAGAAGATGCTAGGAAGAATTTTATTTTTTTTTTTTGAGCATCCAGTCTAGTCTTACAGGGATTTTATATTTAATATAGTGCTGAAACAGTGAGTTCATATGCACTGTGCAAAAAAACCCACCCAACCAACTCCAGACGTGTTATTATGTCTAAATTTTAAGCCTTGCTATTAATGAAGGTGAAAAAAAAAAACCCTTGTAAAATTACAGACACATACTGGGACTTTAGAGAGACATGTCTGTCCCCTGATCTGATTTGGGCTCCTGGATAGTGCTACTTGAATATAGAAAGCTTCCTTGTCTTGTATACATTGAGGGAAAATCCTGTTTAGGCTTTTAAAATTTACATTCACATAGAAGTAATAGCAGGAAAGTTAGGTAAGCCAAGTTTAAGGATAATAAACTATTTCAAAACCCGAATTATTTTGCTGTTATAAACTCAGTATTCCTCCTTAGTTACTTTATAATGCTGCTTTTTAGAGCAAAATAATCTTGTTATTTTGTCATGTGAAATCTTAGGGTGAAGCAGGTCCAACAGGTCCTCGTGGTCCTGAAGGTCCTCAAGGGCAAAGAGGTGAAACAGGTCCACAGGGCCCAGCTGGATCACAAGGTCTTCCTGTGAGTACATTAAATCGAGTTTCTCAGTGCTCAGCTTGTACATGTTACCTGTTTATAGGGGTTTTCAGTACCCCACTGGAGTGACACTGAGTTTTACTCAATCACTTTCTTTTTTTTTTGTCCCCCCCCAAGCAAAAAAAAGGTCTCATTCATTTGTTTTGTGCTTATTTTATTGATAATAACTTTTCATTATTTAATTACAACAGGAAGGAAAACAGAAAGCTATGCAGCTTGATTCAGTCTCAATCCTAGAAGTACTTTAAAACTTAAGCTGAAACATAAGATCTTCAACAATAAAAATCACATTTACTTGCATGCTTTATTACACATTTTAGCATTTGCATAATTAGGTCATATATTCCTGTATTTATTTAATAGCCTTTATTGTCTGGTCTTCTGAAGTGGATAAAATAACTATCTTCTGCTTTTGCTATTGATACCCTCCTCATTGAAATGGTTCTTAATGATTGGTACATTATCTTTAGGGTACCGAAGGCACAGATGGTTCCCCAGGTGCAAAGGGCCCTACTGTAAGTTATCATATTTCCTGCTGAAGATACTCTGTAAGTTAATTTATTTTGTTTTCTTATTTTTGTTATGCTTATGCTTGCTGTTGTTTCTGTCTGTAGGGATCTCCAGGCACTGGAGGACCCCTTGGTTTGCCAGGTCCACCCGGTTCCCCAGGGCCGCAGGGCAGCACTGGCCCGCCCGGAATCCGAGGCCAGCCGGTAATGATGGCCTTGTCTCTGTGCAAACTGCCATGTCTGACACGTGTGTCACTCTGTGAAACTAAAACCAGGGGTCAGCAGGGCTTCCCTTAACTAAATAAGCATGATTGTGAGGATGCTGAGACTCAGATTTTAGGGATCTTCTGTGTGTCCAAAATACTGTCATTGCTTTCTAAAAGGTCTAAGAAAGAAGAGTGTCTATAGAAACCTAGACAAAGAGATTTATTTACTTCTTGTCTTCATAACATCATAATTAAAAAGCGTGGTAAGGGGAAAGACAAACCATTATAAGCATGCTATTATATTGCCTACAACCAGTAACTAAACTAGGAAAGGTTCCTCTGTTTCACAGTATAATATCAACTGATCAGATGATTTGGGCAGACTTTAAACCTTATCAGTGCTATTCATGTCTTTGTTTTCAGGGAGACCCCGGTGTCCCTGGTTTCAAGGGAGAAGCAGGACCCAAAGGTGAACCTGTAAGTCTCCATATGCTTTGTAAGATGAAAAAGAATCACAAAGGCTTGTGTGAATATTTCAAATAGATCCTTACATTTTTAAAGACATTTCTAATCCTCATAATCATGAGAGTAACTATTGTGGAAGACAAAGCACAGTGACCCTGTGGTAACAATGAATGGTGAAGTGGGTTCTTGGCTGTTATAAATCACCCACCCAACATAGGCCTGACAGGACTCAGGGGCAGAAAAACCACTTAGTGCATCTACTGAGGTTTCTGTAGCACGCAGAAGTAGTTTCTCCATGTCATATGAAATGGATCCATATGATTCTGGACATTTAAGAGCTCACAGACCTGTGTGTTAATCAAAAAATGCAGTCCATTTTATTTTAAACTTACATTTAATACTTATGAAGGTTTGTATATATTAGACATAGTTTATTTAGATACAAAATAACAGAAATAGTTGCACGTTTTCCGTATGAATAGCTGTTTAGCCCACAATCAATATCTGTGAAAGGTTCCTTGAAAACATGGCTAATTCCATGCTGTAACCGTGTGACTTTTGAGAGAAAACTGACTCTACAGAGTTTGAGTTGGTTTGACTTGTCGAACAATCTTGCATTTTCCTTTCTCACTAGTTAAATGATCATGTAATAACTAATAAAAAAAAAAAAATGTACAGGTGATGTAATTGTTTCCTTACCGCTGTCTTCTCTACCAGAGTCTCGCTGAATTTTGAATTCTTTGCAGTTTGTCCAAATACAAATTATTCTGTGTGACTGTAGGAAGCACTGTACAGCCCAACTGCAGAATTACAATTTATTAGCTTCTAAACTTTATAAAAGAGAAAAGCAGATGCTGAAAAGCTCCATTTTTTAACTGAATCAAAACATAACTGTTTTTTTCTCCTTTATTTGGAAAAACGTTGATGGTGTTTAGAAGATGTTCTGTTACAATATGCATGAGAACTGGTAAGCTTAACAATGATTTTTTAAAAAAATATTTTGCTTTCTCTAGGGCCCACAAGGTCCCCAGGGTCCCATTGGCCCCATTGGTGAAGAAGGGAAAAGAGGCCCTCGAGGAGATCCAGGGTCAGTAGGTCCACCAGGCCCTGTTGGAGAGAGGGTAAGCAATCCAAGGGAATAATGTCTTGGGAGATGCATTGCTAAGCTGAAAAACCTCTTGACCTAGCCATGGATGTTCTTACAGCTTTGCTGTGGGTATAGTCGAACTTCATTTCTCTAACAGAAGTTAATACTGTGCATAGTTTTGTTTTTGGTTTGGTTTGGTTTGGTTTGGTTTGGTTTGGTTTTTTTTTTTACACTGGATACTTTCATGTGGGGATTCACTGCACAGGACAGTATGGTAGGGAAATGATAGAGACAGGACAAGCTAATCTGCAGGCCTTTTTCTTAACCCTGTGTAAATTGTAATCTTGCTTCCAAGGAGCTGTTCAGCATGCATGAATGAGACACAGATATTTTTACCACTCCAAGTGGTAAAAAACCCCAAGACTAAGTATCGAAGTTAGAAAATTGTAAGGAACCTCCAAACCATAAATCTGGTCCTTTATTTGCAATAGCTTATGTAGAAGTTAAGATAATCACCTCATATCTATTGCTTTTCCTAGGGTGCTCCTGGTAACCGTGGTTTTCCAGGTTCCGATGGCTTGCCTGGACCAAAGGTAAATGAAATTAAATTGTCCATCTTTTATAGGGTCATTTGTTAAATTTTCATACGTACAGATACATAAAAAGAAATTGTTCCGTTAAAAATGTCTGCTCTGGGCAAATAGGCAGATCCTCAAAATTTCTGGAAAAACAATCAAAAAGACCTTAGAAATGCCAAAAGAGGTTCTGAGTGTTTTGAGACTAAAATTTTTTTGGTAAAAGTTGCTTTCAGTTCTTGTGATGTTCACCTTTGCTTGCTTGTCACTGACTTAAGGCTCCCTCGTGCCAAAATGTGCATAGATAAGAGACTTTGACCTGTTCTACTACTCTATTGCTAAATGTATTGCTCTGTAAGAAGTAGCTGTTTGTAAAATTGCCTTTTCTTTGTGTAGGATGTAATTTTCTAGACTTGACCCTCACACAGATGGGCTTGTCTGTCTTTAGCCTTCCAGGGAAGTGATTCACATGGGTATTTGTCTAGTGCTTCTGTAAATTCCTAATTTCTTGGTAAAAATAAAGGGATTCTAAAAATCTTATATAATTTTTCTTTAAGGGTGAGATAACTTCTAAGTAATAAATCTGGAAAAAAGTAATAATAATAACGGTCTTGCTGACTGGGAACTTTGTTTGCAAAAATAGGTCCTTAGTGGAAGAGACTCTTTTTATTTAACCTTCTGTTACTGTCTCTGCTGTTAATAAGTAGCCCATTGGTATCTTTCTAGGGTGCCCAAGGAGAGCGTGGTCCAGCAGGATCTTCTGGTCCTAAAGGAGGTCAGGGAGATCCTGGACGTCCTGGTGAACCCGGCCTTCCTGGAGCAAGGGTGAGGGACTAACAGCAGCACCCTATAAACCACGGCCCTCTGCATTTTCTAAAGGCAACAAGGAATGTTTGGGAATTAAGAAGCTCTTATACAAGGGCAGATTTGTTTCAG
The DNA here is from genome assembly GCA_035583135.1 of Lophotriccus pileatus. NCBI lineage: Eukaryota > Metazoa > Chordata > Aves > Passeriformes > Tyrannidae > Lophotriccus > Lophotriccus pileatus. The sequence goes on from JAWWES010000171.1 coordinate 31,663,969, forward strand.
TGGGGCTAAAGGCCAAAATACCTGTCTTTTTTTTCCTGCTGATTTTGGGAAGCACAGGCTTTGTCTTTGGAAAAGGGGAAATGGCCCTGATTGAGAACAGCTGATGCAACCGAAGGCAGTGGGCTTGTAAAGCCATAATTGTCACAGATAACATGAACTGAAGGCCAACCTTCATTAAATTGGTGATTGATAACTTACACAGTTGGGTGATGAATGTCATCTAGAGGTTTGTTTTCCGGAAAATTATTTGAGAACGATTTGGAATACCAAAAAACAACATAAAGGGACAAAAACAGAGATAAAAGATAAGATGTGATACAGATTGCTGGGTTATGTTGGCAGAAATAAAGATGAGCCTATGAGAACCTCAAGAGGTGGGTAACAGCAAGGAAAGGGGGAATAGGAAAAGGGAAGATTAGAGACAGTGAGGGATGAAACTGTAAAGTGAAGACAAGGATGAGATCCTTTGACACAGAGAATTTTGTTCTATGGTATTAACTGCACATGGTTTTTTTGGAATTATTTACATTTATTTAATGTTCTAGATTTATATGCCTAACCCTAACACCAATATTATTCACACTTTTAGGGTTTGACAGGAAATCCAGGTGTTCAAGGCCCTGAAGGAAAACTTGGCCCCTTGGTAAGTGTTACAGAAATTAGTCTTTCCTGTTAATGCCACAGTGATTCAAAGGGCCCACACCATTGAAATTACTTTTACTGACATGAGTTTCCTTGATTTCTTAAGGCTCATCTTCTTTTTTAATCGTTTGCTTTAGATTCCTGACTTCAAAATTAGTTTTGTCTGTATAGCAGTGTCTGTTGTTCAGCAGCTGCTGCAACATTTTTAAACCATTTATTGGCAAAATGTTTTTCTAGCTGTCTCTTTAGGGACACAATAAAGTATTTGGTACATAATGACTCATTTATAATAACTGCATGGTATTTGGTTAAATCCAGAAGTATGGCTAAAGCTATGTCTGCTCCAAAGGCATTTTGGCTGATAAGTGGAACACCAAACCAGGTTAATGTTATTTTCTTTCTATATGCAAACATTTTCTAGAAATAAATATTTTTATAATTTATTTGTAAATATATTTTATTTACTTATAATTTAATGTGGACAATTCTTTCTCTCTGCAGGGTGCTCCTGGAGAAGATGGACGTCCAGGTCCAGCAGGGTCAATAGGAATCCGAGGTCAGCCAGGCAGCATGGGCCTTCCTGGGCCAAAGGGTGGTAGTGTGAGTATGGCACCTGGACCCAAGATCTGTTTAAGCATTTGCATGTATTTTAATGGATGAAAAAAGGCATCTAAAAATTGTCATTTTTATTCCTGCCACTTAGGGTGATCCTGGAAAGCCTGGAGAAGCAGGCAATGCTGGCGTCCCAGGACAGAGAGTGAGTGTGGCTGTTATTTGCAATGATTAGAGAAAATGATGTTTTTCTGTTATGTAAATTCACTATACAAAATTTCCTCCTATGTCATTTGAATTTAGGGAGCCCCTGGTAAAGATGGCGAAGTTGGCCCTTCTGGTCCTGTTGGCCCTCCAGTAAGTCAGCTTTGCCTGCCAGTCACTCCATCCAGTCACTTCATTCATTCTTTACCCTTTTGGCTTCTATTTTTTTTGTATCTTCATGCTAGTTGTTGATTCTAGACAAAAAAAATCCCAAGAACATTTAAAGAACAAATTGTCCTAGAAAAATGGGAAGCTTTTTATTGAATATGTGTGTGTCTGTATATATATATATGTATATATATATGAGTAGTCTAATTCCTTTACTAACCATTACAAAAAATAGTGCATAGAGCAAAATTTTTCCTGGCTTCCTTGGTTTTAATAGAACTGAGTTCTTTTCTGTGACCACAGAACTTTTGCAGGGGGAAGGACCTTAAGAAGAAATAATATCTAATAGATAGGGTATATCTTGGCCTGGGATAAGTAAAAACATCCATATTCAGAGAGAAGAAAAATTGTGGATCCTGCCTATATTCTTCTACTCTTTTACTTATTACTTTCTTTTGTGTAGGGTCTGGCAGGAGAAAGAGGAGAGCAAGGCCCTCCAGGTCCTACAGGGTTTCAGGTATTTGCATTCATTTCTATTTCATCAGGAAAAAAATAAGCAGCCATGTTTTTATCAACTTAAGTTGGAGAAATTCCATCAAGTGATACATAACAAAACACAACTTCAGAACTAAGGCAGTGATGTTCAGAGTAATTAGTGATACTAAACTTTCTTGTCAGCTGTGCAGTCAACTGAATGGGCAAAGGCTTAAATGCCAGCTCTGTATCCCTTGAGAAAACTGCTGTTGTTATTCAGCTTTTGTTTGAAGATTTTCCAAAGATGTTCCAAATATGGAGCAAAGTAATTGTTTTGATAATGAAGTATTAATTAAGTCAATCTCTGTTTATAGAGACCTTTATGTTTAGGGCGGACACACATATGTCCTGCAAATGTTAGAGAAGGGCTGTCATCTCATTTAGGGGAGGGAGAATGCTTTGGTGCAATATTCATAAAACTGTTTCCCTTGGGGGGATCTCTGAGGGCATACTCTTGTACTGAGTGTGCCAGTCCATTCATAGTCTTGGTGTCTTAATTAAATCTGGATTTACATAAGTTTCCAACACTCTTTGTGAGCATTTTATTTACTTTTTTTTTTACAGGGCTTACCTGGGCCACCAGGTCCTCCAGGTGAGGGAGGAAAGCCAGGTGATCAGGTAATTTATGTGTAACATATAATTAAAAAGAATTCACTTCATAAAGTAATTTTACAGTTTCTTCTCTTTGTAATTTCATTTCCCACTCTATTTCAAAATATGTACTGATGGATTTTACAAGCTGTCCAAGAATTGCTTTTGGATAAAATAATTGCTAGAATCCAGTGTTCTGGGACTGAGTTGGACTATCACCTCTTGTCATTGACAGATAATATTTAGAACTAGCCATCTACATTCATAGTACTTTGGAAATGAAACTGTTTATCTCTGATTTCCACAACTGTAAGGTTATGAATAATAATTGCATTCTAATAGTGAGTTCTGTTCTGCTTAGGGTGTGCCTGGAGATCCTGGAGCTGTTGGTCCATTGGGCCCGAGGGTAAGTGTTTTCTTTCAGAGCTTAAATATCCATAACAGTTCTCAGAGTTTGAAAGTCAATATATAATATGGACCTTAACAGCTAAAGTGACATTTTTCCCTACTAACAAAATGTTGGTAAATGTGGATATTTTTTAAGATAGCTTCTGTAAAATCTACCACCTTTAATGGTTTTGTAGCTTCTGAAGTGGTACTGAGTACCAGCTGCAAAATGATTTGATTTACAGCTGTGAAGTGATGGTTTTTAGTTTGCTGACCAACACACTGTTTCCCACCACCTTTAACAGTAAAAGCATTTTATTGGATCAGTTTTCCCAGAATTTGTTCACAGGCTCTGCAATTCTGCACTTACAATGTAGTTATTTTATCTACCAAGATTGTACCCTGACTTCTAAATAAGTAATAATTTTCTATTTCTTAGGGAGAACGTGGCAATCCAGGGGAAAGGGGAGAACCAGGGGCATCAGGACTCCAGGGTGAAAAGGGTATGGCCGGAGGGCACGGGCCCGATGGTCCAAAGGTAAACTGAGTGGAGATTTGCCTTGCTGGAGTGATGCAATGTATAATTCTGCTCATTTGCATGAACATAAAAGAGAGAGCTTTTTTATTATAAATATGAAAGGTCTCTTCTTTGTATAAGGGTTCTAGGAGGACACAGAAGTTATTCCGGTTATAACAATATGAATAACTTTCAGCGTGCTTAAATGTTGAGAAATAGCATTTTGTATTAATTTATGTAGGTCTGAAGTTTAAATGGTTTTTGTGTTTCTCAGTAGAACTGGACAAAACCATTTCTGAGCTGCAGACAACTTTCTAGCAATGTTTTAAGAGCCATGTCAGCTTATGTAAAGACACTTGGCAGGGCTGAGCATTTAAAAAAGAGTGCTGAAAGCTGCATGCCTGCCTTTCATCTGCTATCGATGTGATTAGGCCTAGGAAGGTCACCCCAAGTAGGGAGTGCCTCTAGTAATGTGGGACATGAACTGTGAGAAACAAAGGAAAAATAAAGCATCTCTGCCCCGGCAACTTCTACCTGTAGCTACCTTGTGTACTAAACCTGTGTGGCATCAAGGTGAAGGCTTGAAACATGCTCAAGCTTCTTTTTTTGTCTGTTTTCATCCACAATATGCACTGAATAAATACTTTGGAAGGACTATGGTGTCACAGTTGAACTTCCTGAGTAACACAATGGGAAAAGAAAAGTATTTGGATGTGAATGAAGTCCAAATTTCAGACGAAATTATTACTTAAAATCGTACACCAGAGAATTCAGAACAGGCACAGCGTGTTCTGCAGCCAAGATGCGAAGACTGTTGAATAGGCAACAAGTTGTTCTTTTTGTGCTTCAGGGGAGCCCAGGCCCTAGTGGGACACCTGGTGATCCGGGCCCACCGGGTCTTCAGGGCATGCCTGGAGAAAGAGGGATTGCTGGAACGCCTGGCCCCAAGGGTGATAGAGTAAGTCTCTTTGTTTCTGTCCTCCTGAGTAGAATCACCCATCTCTTGACACTGCAGTTATTCCAGGGTACCAACTACTCAGCATTCAGTGTCATAACTGAGCCTTTCTGGATATTTCCCGTAGGGCGGCGTAGGTGAGAAAGGTGCTGAAGGTACAGCTGGCAACGATGGGGCAAGAGTAAGTAAATCTGCCGCTCTTTTTAGACCTGCTCTTCACACCCTGGATTGCTTACCATGCTGGGGGTCTCAGTTCATGGAGTTAAACACTAAGCAATATCATGGATTTGTAGTCATTGTCATTACCCCAACCTCCACAACGGCTTTGGGACATCCGTCCTCCAGGATCCTGCTTTATATCACCAATAACGGGAGTTAAGATGTCAGTGGAAAAGATTCTCAGTTGATTTGGGATTTGACTAAGCTGACTATAGTAAGAAATATGAAAAAAGGAACAGGCAGCGATCAATAGGTGAAACACAGGCCTTCCAGCTCTGACTCTTGGACTAAGGCATCTGCCTCCCTGTTGTCTGGATGGAGTTGCCCACAGTCAGTCCTGAGCTTCACATGTGAAAATTTCTGTCAATGTACTAAGCCCCATATGGGCAACAAGTCACAGGCCTTATTCATAAACACTGCACAAAGGAGAAGATGAAGTTAGATGAGAAGAAAGAGAGAATGAAAGAAAGCAGGTCTTTTATGGAGAGTTTGGTCATTGGGAGAGGAAATGCAAGTAAATTTTAGGTAAAGGAGTAAAAAGAAGTTTTCAGAGATAAAGAAGAATGCAAATGAATGAAAGACCATAGGGGAATAGTAACATATGAGGAGTTTTAAACTAGCTGTTTTGGAGCATCATTTCTCTAACTTCCTTTCATCTTAATTTGTTCAAAAGGGTCTCCCTGGTCCAATAGGCCCAATGGGTCCAGCAGGTCCCACTGGTGAAAAGGTAAACAGGTTTTTTTTTCCATTCCTTACTGAAGCTTCTTAACATTACCAGACTTTATTAGCACTTTTGCTACTCAATGAATAAGTTACTTGGGAAATAATAACCTTTAATTTTATTTAAAGGGTGAACCAGGTCCTCGAGGTCTAGTTGGTCCTCCCGGCTCTCGTGGAAACCCTGTGAGTAAACATGCTTCGTTTTTGCCTGGCATAAGTTAATATCCAACACTGATCCAAACTCCAGGCCTTTTTCTCATTTGCTGATATATTTTCCTCTTTTTCTTTCCCTTTCTTTGTAGCCAGATTTGTAGTTCTGACTTGTAGCTGTGCACTTGCAAAACTATTACCAGCTTTTGATCCTCTCTCCTGTACTTGTTTTAGGGAAAACTTCACAGGGTTGCACTCATTTAACATCACTCCTGAAAGTATGCCACTACTTTTAATTGTTTAAATGTTTTTAAAAGCATGCCCATACCAGATGCCACTGTACATATACAAATATTTAGATGGATGAAGTGCAGAGGTAACTCCTAGTTCATCTACTTATGTAACTCTTGTCATGTTCCATCTATTAGTGATTTTGAGTATTTTAAGGATTGACTTCAATTAGGGAATTAGAGACTCAGCCCTTCTAGATCCTTTATACTGCTTGAAATTGATTATGTCCCTGTCATAAATCAGAAGAGTCTTATTTCCAGTATAAGTTGGAACAGCTTTTCACCCCTCTAGGGAGTGCTGAAGTTGGCAACCTTCATCTCCTTCTTTTCCAAAAAAATGTTGTGGGGAAAGCTCAGCTGAAGCAGCTCATAGCCTATTCTGACCTTGTAGAGGTCTCTGAACTACTGTTTTTTTTTCCACAGTGTGGTTGGAGTGGTAGGTTGCATCAAGTACATGCTCTTTGGCTAATCATGCTATCTCTGGAAGGGGTGGGTTGGGAGCAGAATTCCTCCTGTTTTAGTGCTTGTTCATGCCTTCCATCCTTAACTTTTGAGAGCTACATATAGGCTTGGCCACATGGCAGATTTTAACATCGTAGTTAACATCCTTTCTTGTATCTTTAACTGTAAATTATACTGTATGTAAAAAGACAGTTGTTAAAAGCAATTATTCTAATTATTTCTTCACCAGGGTTCACGAGGAGAAAATGGCCCAACTGGTGCTGTTGGTTTTGCTGGCCCTCCGGTATGTGTTTTGGAACACTAATGAGTTTCCTTTACTCATGCTGTGACACAGTTCATTTCCTTCATTATGAAAAATATTGCAGTGCTCTGCAACATGAGACACATTTTTTGCTGTGAAAAGGGTTGTTTCTCTTTCCCATCAGCATATCAAGTGAAGAAAAGGGCCAATAAATGCCCTAGACAGTTGAAAAGTGGTTTTCTTTGTAAGATTATGTAATTGCTCACAGGATTTCATGTTTTCATTAATATGCAATGTTGCTCCTTTGAGACTAAAATGAGGCAAGTTGAAAAGTGTCATCTACCAAAGGTAGCAAAGATTTGCACCATGAGTAGTGAAGGCTGGAATGAATTGATGGACCAGATGGAAGGGAATACTCTAAACTTTCCCACAGCCCAAGTATCCTATTTCAGACCTCTCATAAAGAGTCAGGCACCTGCTTCCCTTGGTGCAGAAAAAGAAAAAAGCCTAGAAAAGACAATTTTATTCAGTCCCTTTTGATTTTAGGTATGTAGTAGCTGCTGAGAACAATAGAAAATCTAAAGAAAAGAAAAATGTGAGCTAGAGAAGAAAAATATTTAAAATGGAAGTACTGACTTCACAGAATGTTTAGAAAAATCTCATCTGTGATGTTCCAAGAACTGTGCTGAAGTGTTACAGCTCCCTTGATCTGAACTGTTAAGCAAATGTAGTGTTTTCTGGGTCAGTTTGTTCCCTTGGGTTTTTTTGCCTTACAGAAATTCCGTACAAAATTACTGTTAGGCTGGTCAGATTTGGTATTATCTAACCTAATTTCTCTTCTAAATACTATTTTCTACAGGGCCCTGATGGTCAGCCAGGTGTAAAAGGTGAACCCGGAGAACCTGGACAGAAAGGAGATGCTGGATCTCCAGGACCCCAGGGTCTTGCTGGGTCTCATGGTCCACCAGTAAGTATGAATAACATCATTAGACAAGCAGTGGCATAGGCTATCTCTCTTGTTTAAAAAGTTCTGGGTGTTCACTATCACACCTCTCTCTCTCCTCTTCTCTTAGGGTCCTCCAGGTGTTCCTGGTCTGAAAGGTGGTAGAGGAACTCAGGGTCCCCCTGTAAGTAGATTTTATTTGTAGTGACCTGACTGCAGATAACCTAATATTGAAATTTTATGTGATGTGTGTGTTATTCCTAATTTCAGTTTGTTTTTTCACAGTCTGTAAATATAACATTTGCTCACTAATTCAGCTGAAAACATTTGAGACACCTAATGCTGTATCTCTTTTGATAAATGTGGCATTAATTTTTTTTTAATTAGGGTGCTACTGGATTCCCAGGGTCTGCTGGAAGAGTTGGGCCTCCGGGACCTACTGTAAGTCAGTTGTTACACTCATTATAGGTGTGTTGTATGAAGTGATCGTTAAGAACCTGAAGACTAAATAAAGCAGGAAAGATGAAGGAGTGTTTATGGCCTGACACTATAGAAACAACAGCTAGTCAACACTGATTTCTGTGTCTGCATGTTTACATCATTAGGTAAAACTCATTAGTCCTTGTCTTGATCCAGTACCAGTGTGTCCAGTGGGTGCAAGGCTTTTCATTTTGTTAAGTAGACTTTGAGCTGTTGAAAGCGCTCTGATGACTTAATTGCTTACAGGAACGAAAAAGCAACCTATATCTACCTCTGCTTTTTACTTTTTTGTCCCTTCAGTGGTGACTGAAGTTAGGGTAAAGGAAGAGGCCTCTGCTGAGCTATCTCATTGGTAGAGTTACTCATAAGATCCATAAAAATAAATTCAAAATAAACCAAAACGAAAATCACAACATTTTCAAAACCGGAATTAAAGCAAAAAGTTAGCTGTGGATCCACAGGTTGAGGATTCAGCTCCACAGAGAACCTATGTCATGCTTCATATGCCTTTTGATGTTTTAATAAGAAAAATAACCTGCAGTCATTGTGAGTTTCTCAAAAGGTGAAGTTTATGGAAAACTTAGTATACCTGTGAAGTTTTTAAAAAGTATTTAAGGAATGAACAAAGGTCTGCTAAAACACTGATCTGCACTACGTGAATGAAAAGTTTGGGTATGGACTTTAGCTTGATGATAGTGGAAAGAATGGGCAAGAGTGAGTTTTCTAGCAATGGTTGTACACCTGAGGTGAAAAGAAAAGAAAAAAGAGAAGACCAACAAAAAATGATGTATTTTGAAGGAGGGAGTTTGGAATTGAAAATTGGGGAGGCACGGGCAGTACTTGAACATAATTTGATATTTATTTAATCTCATTTATTTGATCATAAAAGAGACAATTTTAGCTTTTAGCTCATTCACATTTTTAGCCTTTCTCAGGGTATGCATATTTATAGTTAATGAAAACACGGTCCTTAGAATTTTATTGTCCCGATCAGAAAAGGGTCCAATGTAACGAGGTGTTTTAATGTTCTTAGGGAGCCCCAGGGCCTGCTGGGCCTATTGGTGAGCCAGGAAAAGAAGGTCCCCCAGGTCTTCGTGGTGATCCCGGTTCTCACGGCCGTGTGGGAGACCGAGGACCGACTGGGCCTCCCGGTGGTCCTGGAGACAAGGGTGACCCCGGGGATGATGGGCAGCCGGTATGTCCTCTGGGGGTTCCTAATTCTCCCCTGGGCCAGCTCTGGGCTTGGTCTCATTGTTATTTATTGCTGCTGACACAATAGTGATGTGTTTTTCTCCTTTCTGGATTTCAGGGCCCAGATGGCCCCCCTGGTCCAGCAGGAACCACTGGTCAAAGGGGAATTGTTGGTATGCCAGGACAGCGAGGGGAAAGAGGCATGCCAGGGTTGCCAGGTCCTGCAGTAAGTAAATGACCAAGGCAATATGTCACCAGCCTGGGCATTCTCTTTTTTTCCCAAAAAGCGAAGTGCCCCATAGCACAAGGAAAAAGCTGAAAATTCCAACTGCAGCAGCAAATATAGAGAGAATAGAAAATAAATAAATCCTACGCAAATGCATGAGTTACAAAGTTTGTTTCTGCCATAATGGAAGGTCTGAACCTGAATTAAGAGTAAGTGGGTAATAGCATTAAGACTTCTGGCTATTTGACTTAAAACTAGAGCCCTGAAAAATACAAACCCAGACTCTTCATTTAGGTGCCCAAAGGTCACTTGAATGTGAGTGGGTACTCTGTAATCACTATTTCATGAATTGTGAACTACAGGCTTTAAAATCGCCATTTGTGCTCTCTGCTAAATGTAGGATTTATAAATGTTTATTGGAAAGCCTAATTATCCAGGAATTCAAGTCATTAAATAGACTGTTAGTAAAAGGGTTGGTGTGGAGGACCTGCAATTACCACTGTATCCATAAAGCCAATTTAGCTGAAGTTGGCCAGAAACTATTCCAGGCTAAGAAGACTTGTTGGTGTTGAGACAGAGAAAACCCCCCAAAAAGTTACCTATTTCAAACTTCATTATATTTTTCTGGAATCTAAAAGTTCTTACCTGTTGCAGACAATGGCACTGATTTATCAAGGGAGTGTGTGCTTAAGAGAGTTTCTACTAGATAGACTAACTTCAAGTGCAGTTCCTAGTCAGCAAAAACCTATTCAAAAGTAACTAACACAATTAAACTTCACAAAAATACCCAGTATATTAAGTACATGTTAAAATCTACAGGAACATTTTCTAGAATTATCAACTTTCTGAATTTACAAATGTAGGTGGTACTTCAGACTGGATTAATGAGTAGTTTTGCAGGCAGCAGGTCTTTTGTGCCTTCTTTGTTTTGTGATTAAACTGTTGATATTTCTTATCCTTTTTTTTAGGGTACACCAGGAAAACAGGGTCCCACTGGGCCACCTGGTGATAAAGGTCCCCCCGGACCTACTGGCCAGTCAGGTGCCACTGGGCCTGTAGGTGAAGCTGGTCCAGAAGTAAGTATTAGAGCCTTGTAGCGTGCAAAAAAAGTTATTCTCCTTGAACCAGAAAGTTGTTCTTCACCTCTAACTTTTTTTAGAAATGCGAGGTTACAGAGTTAATTGATAGCTCTATTTTTATTCCATAACTCCAGGGACCTGCTGGTAATGACGGTACTCCTGGACGAGATGGAGCTGTTGGAGAACGTGTAAGAATATACTGTTTTCTTAAGTAACTTCTGGAAATCTCTGTTTTGTTGTTGACTTAAAGTAGATTTTTTTCTTCATTCAGTTAACCAGGATGGAGGACTTGTTCTGACAGTGTATCACAGCTTTGAATAAGCAGTACCTCTCAAAGCTGAGGATACCTGGCTAAGAGTGTGAGACACCTGCCATCATGAACTCAGGCTTGAGTTCTTGCAGCAGGAATATCTCTGTAGCTTGCAATTGCTCAAAAATAGGTTAGCAATGCTACTGGTCTAGAGCAGTCTTCTTTAGAAAAATAATGATGCAATTCTGTTTTGCAGGGTGACCGTGGTGAACCTGGCCCTGCGGGCTTACCAGGTTCTCCAGGGGGTCCGGGAACTCCAGGCCCTGTTGGTCCCCCAGGAGATGCAGGTCAAAGAGGTGAAACTGTAAGTGAGACTTTTTTTTTGAGATACTTTGATTGTTTATCAAAGAACTCTCGTGTGTGTTTTTTGGGCATTGCTTCACCTGCCTTCTCTATGCCATCTTTGCAGGGTTCTCGAGGACCGATGGGCCCCCCAGGTCGTGCAGGAAAAAGAGGTTTGCCTGTAAGTTGTCCCTGGTCACTGTGATTTTTTCTGAGATACCTTTTACTGCAAAGTGTATGAGAAACTCAGCCCAGATTAGGATGTTAAACAGGACTTCAGCTTGCAGTGTTCTGACTGCAAGTGGGTGCAGGTAGTCTTCTGAGCTGCAAAGCTGTAAAAATCCATTTAGATACTCCGGTTATTTCCACAGAGAAATAATAAAGGCTTTGGAAGCCTCTTTATTTTGGACTGTGTTGCTGTTTGGATAATGGCAGGACCTGAGTTAACAAATGGCTAGAATCTGTGTTTAAACAAGGGATAAAGAAATGAATGCTGAACACAAAGGCAGAGTTTTAGGTAAAAATGGCAGAAATACAACAAAATCACCTGTTCTCATTGAACTGCCTTAATTCAACTCATGAGTTTCTAACTTCAGTCCAAATGGAAAGCTAACAAAAGTCATCTATTTTATGTTACATAACTCTTTTACAATCCAAGCTTGGAACAGAAAATTAACAGCAAACTTGGGAAATTCAAAACAGTGTTGTCCTGTCCCTAAGCAGATGTCATTTACGAGACAGAAAAAGTTTACTGAGTAGTTAGTGATAATGATGCCATTGATAAAATATTTGGAATCTGGCATTGAGAAATTTAGCACTTAATTTCAGCTGAGAAATATAGAATTGAAAGCAGAAGCCCTATTTTCCACTGATTTTTGAATTAGTATGAAGACTGTCAAAACTAACAAAAAGGAAATTGTGACAGTAATGGAAGCACGATATTTGTATTGGAGAGCCTGAACACTGTTGTCTGTAGTTCAGGAACATAACTTCAGTTGTACTCTAATCACAGTGAAGGTGAAAGAAGCTATGAGAAGTAAAGATGCAACATGGAGGATTTCATACTGAAAATATTTCTTATCATTATCAATCTGTGAGAGATCCACAATATTTCAATCTCATAAACAAAATCATTTGTTGTATCTGGAGAAATTTTTAAATCTTAAAAAAATTGGTTGTGTTTTTTTTTTTTTTTTTTTTTTCTGTATTCTGCAGCTAAGTAGATTAAATTTACTACAACTATATTTAAGCATAAATTTTCTTTATTTATTTTTACTTATTCTTTGGTATAACATTAAGATTCTTGGAGCTGACCCAGCATCACCTTCTTTTTGGCTTTAGAAGGGAAGAGGTCTGAATACAGTGTCTAAAAGCAAATGAGGGGTGTTTGAGGTGTTTTTTTTTTTCCAGTTCTGACTTCTACAATTCATCACTGATATTTACAGGGTCCCCAAGGACCTCGTGGTGACAAAGGTGACCATGGAGATCGAGGTGATAGGGGCCAGAAAGGACACAGGGGTTTCACTGGGCTTCAAGGTCTTCCTGGTCCTCCTGTAAGTGGTTCTGTTTTGACTATAATTTTATTTCCTTGGCAGTTAAAGAATGTGTCAGGGAACATAGTTATTTAAAACAGAAAACAAAGCAAATTAATTACTTTTTTCCTCCCAAGGTGTTTATGGGTGGCCAGGCTGTCCACACTTGCTAATATTTTTAATGCAGCTCTACAATATCATTGCATGCTGAGGTAAACCTGTGTGTTGCAAGATTTGTGTTCTCCTACTCTTGTTCCATTTGCAAGGCCATGACTTGTCAGCACAAGGTGGTAACAAAAGTTGGTAGTTACAGATAAGTATGAAGTGCTTTTCTGCAAGTGTTTGAACTCCTTACAGTCAAGGAATCAAATGCAAAATCAGAACTTCATGATTACATTGTCAATTGAGTGGAAATCCTGTAGAAAACTTGCTTTTCTTTTTCTGTTTTTTCCTTTTTACATTTATTCACTGATCCTGTGCAAAAGCTTCAAGTTTCAACATGCAGGAACAGCATCAACAAAATAACCCAGCTCCCAAATCATAGTTTCACTTCACATTAACGCTGTCAATTAGTCTCTTGTAAGCCACACTGATTCTAAATGCCATGAAATCAAGGCTTTTCTGCAGAAACAACTTAATATATAGCCAAGCACAAGTAAATTCTATTAATTTACTACAGTATGAAGGAAAAGGTACTACCCACTGTTCATGTATATTTTAATCCTGTTCATCCCAAATCTTGTATATCACACATTAGTCCTTTAAAACTAGAGGAATATACTTCAGATGTCACAATGATATGATAATTTCTTCTGTTTAGGGTCCTATTGGTGAACAAGGCAGTCCTGGCATTCCAGGCCCCTTTGGTCCTCGGGTGAGTTTGATCTTTAAGCTCTTTTGTGCTTGATTAATTTTTTTTTTCCAAGATCAGGCTTCTATTTCTACTTTACTACTATTTCAATGGCTTTTATTGACTTTGATATCATGTGGTGATTACTCTAACATCTTTTGCTGAGACATCACCTTCTTTAATACAGCAAAGCTTTGACGTAAGTGTGGTTTATAGCTAGATAAAAAGATCAGGATAACAACAGACTCTTTTTGCAGATGCTTTTGCTGCAGCTGATGGAAAGCCAAATAAATGGCAGCTCTGCTAATTGCCACTCTGCCTGTCACACCCCCATATATGTCATTCACCCAAAAGTAAAGGAGAAAGATGACTCTCCCGGATATTCCAAAGGGACAGTATATCTCTGAGCCTGTATGTATCTTGGCATCTGGAATTGATCTCACTTGAATGGTTAAGGAAAAAATATACAGCTGATCCAAGTTATATTGTCTGAGGTGATTCACTAGGGAAGAGCAGCATTGAAACTGCCTTCTCACTTTTACAGAAGAAAACCAGTGATTCTTAAAATTCTGGTAATAGACACAAATAATTGGATTGCTACCTGACAAGGTATTGCTTTTAAATAGCGTGTTTTGCATAACTTTGTTATTGAATGCTAAAATATGTTTCTTCTTTCTCCTGTATTTTCTAGGGTCCTCCAGGTCCAGTTGGTCCTTCTGGCAAAGACGGAAATCCTGGTCCACTTGGGCCAATTGGGCCTCCTGGTGTTAGAGGGACTGTGGGAGAAGCTGGACCTGAGGTAAGTTGGTGGGAATATGGAAAGAAAAGGTTACCTTTGAATAATGAGCTTTTTTCAACCGTCCATCACATCACTTTCTCAAACATCCACGAGCTCGAGGCAAATAATAAATGTGTTAATTTCTCCAACAGAGATCCAGGGTTATTGTGTGTTAGAAGGGCTCATTTCTTACTTACTTTCTTCTTCTGCAGCTGTGATGATCCCAGTCTCATGCACCTTTGCTCTCCTTAGGCCAGCCTGGGGTTACCCCTGCAGTTAGGTCACTGGATCCTGCTGGGTCTGTAGTTTAACATGGCCGTTTGGCCAGCTGGGGCCTTAAACCTCAGACCTAAGCTTAGGTCAGTTGGTGTCTGTGGAACGAGCAGCAGCTCAAAGGTGGTGGTGCCACAAGGATGGCACTGAATGAGCACAGCCAGCACCACACTCTGTCATGCCTTCAGTCCAGATAAACACCCCCAAACTCTAACAACTGAGCCCAGCTGACCTTCAGCCTGGTCTGAGGTTTATAGGCACCAATTATGAACTGATTTACAACTAGAGAAAACTGGTCTCAACATTTTGGAAGAAGTCCTAAACCTTTGCTAAACACCCCAGGCATACTCCACATTTACCGATTTGTAGTACTCTTTCATAGAATGGTAGTAAGGCTATTCCAAGGAAGATAAGTTAGAAAATTAGAGGGATTTGAGAAAAGAGTGATCTGGATGATGATGTGAAGAATTAAAAAACTGGTGTTACTTATTTTTGGGAAGAAGTGGAAGAGATGGAACAAAATAATGAGCAAGAAAAAGAAGGCAGTTTCTGCTGTCTTTCTGATAAAACATGGTATTTCCTGTGCTTATGATGTTTATCATCCTATTCACTATTCACCCTATGTTGTTTGAATGTTTGCCAGTTATTTGTATTTCCACTTCTGTCAAGACACCAAGACCTGAATTAAGAGTCTATGGCAGAGTATGAGAATATAATATGTCTCCAGATACTTCATCTGTATAATGAGGCAGTAAAAGAAATAGCACATACCAATACTTTTAGTTTTGCTTTCCACCATGGATTTTACACAACTATGAAATTGAACCAAAAAGCAAGAAATAAAAGTTAAGACTTCCTTTTCCAGACACAGTGTGTGCTTGTCTGGGTGTGTGCTCTATAACAAGCATTTGGAGCACTAGTTGTGAATTCTGAAGTAATTACTCTCCAAGGAAATGCCAGTTCTGATCCACTGTCTGATGCACCAGAGCACCAAACTTCAAATGAAGGTATGGTACAGACTTTACGCTGCCAAAGAGCTGGCAGAGCTTTAAGGTGGAGCTATGCTTATTAGCAGGTACCTTCTGTGTCAAGATTCAGTTACATCCCCATGTGTCATAATTCAAGTTGACAGAAGGACCTCACAACCTTTCATTTGGGAAAACTTAGTCAGGAAAACACCTGCTCTTCCAAGCAAGGATGATGTAGGTTCTATCTCACCCAGAAACCCTGGGTTCTCTGGCCAGAAAGCTCAGCACTGTGCTGCATACGTGTAAAGATGTTTAAAGTGTCAAATTTTAGTAATTGAAAATGTGCCTGAGGCTTCTCAGGGGAAACAGGAATTTTAGATTGCTCTAAAAATCACTCGCAGCTGTTAGGAATTTAAGAAATAAAGTTATTAGGCAGAGATTTGAACAAAAAGGGACAGATGGCTTTAAAAAAAAGGAGTGAGGAGGCCCTTCCTTGGTGACTTTTTCCAGCTGTTGAGTCTAAAATCAGGAGTAAGAAAAAGTGGAGCAAGGCACTAAGACAATCAGAGAGGATGTGAAACACTTACTCTGTTCCTTACTTACCTTACTCCTGTTCCTGACTTACCCCTGTTGCGGAAAAAAGGAATTGTTTATATCTGAATTGTGGATTAGGGTGACTGTCCCTGAAGTTTTGGTTTTTGTTATTGGTTGACTTTGCTGCTGATATGATCCAGCTATTAAAACTATTAGAAATGCCTCTACCCGAATTAAGGTACAAACGAGACCAGCTGCCAAAGTCAATAGTATGGGTTTTTTTTAATGGTAAATGTGAGGCAGAGAAAGAGAGATAGAAAGAAATAGGAAAAGAAGCAGCGGGTGTGTGTGTGTGTTATTCCTTTAGTTTGATGGAGAGTTTTTAACATCACATACCCAAATCCCTTCTCCTCTGCCACCCCCCTAGCCCAGCTAGGGCTGCTTCTTAACACAGATACATTCTTTTTCCCTGAGCCTTGTTTACTTCTCCTCAGACTTGAGATGATTTGACAACAGCTTTATCTCAAGTCCCCAGTCACAATCCAAGTTCCAGTCAGGTTTCAGTGGTCACAGACAGGCAGTTACTTCCTTGTAGTTTGACAAAAAGTCTATCTACGATTTTGACAATGTTTAAGTCACAGCTGCCATTTTGCATAGTCTTTACTCTACTGTGCCTCTGTTGTCTTTTTGTTCTGAACCTTAGGGTCCACCAGGTGAGCCTGGTCCACCTGGCCCTCCAGGACCACCAGGCCATCTCACTGCTGCCCTTGGTGACATTATGGGACACTATGATGACGCTATGGCAGATCCTCTGCCAGAGTTTACAGAAGATGAAGCGGCCCCTGATGACCATAACAAAACAGATCCAGGAGTCCATGCCACACTGAAGTCACTGAGCAGCCAGATTGAGACCATGCGCAGCCCAGACGGCTCAAAGAAACACCCAGCACGGACCTGTGACGACCTGAAGCTGTGCCACCCCTCCAAGAGGAGTGGTGAGTGGAAACACACCATCCTGTGTGGGCTATATCGTTCTGTGTTGCTTCCAGTATATACTTGGGCATTGGAAAAAACATGTTTAATATAGATTTTGATGGCTTAAGCTGATATTCACAATAGGAGCTTGAAAACATCTCTCAAAAAGTTATTTCTTCTTGCCGGTGAGGTATATATTCAGATGTACCCCATATTTAGTTGTTCAGTATTTAATCAGATATATTTTACAATAAGTGCAGTAGCAGCCATACAGTGACAGATATAATCTGGGATGCCAGTTGGGAATATTTGTTTAATTGCCATTAGCTCAAAATGCTACCTGTGGGCTGATGACCTGCAAGTGCTTTCCATCCAGAATTCTCTGCTGCTGCTCCATACTGGCACTTCACAGGTGGTAATGCACTAACAGGCTCTTTAGGGTTTTCCCTAATTTACATGGAGTATTGGTGGATAAATCAGAACAGACTGGAAAGTAGAGATAATTTGTGGCAGGCCTTACCATCTCTTGCCCCATTTCCTGAAACTTCGCTTCCAGCATCAATGTTTAGGAGGGACTGTCATTGGTTTCTCATATGTACAGAAAAATGTCTTCTGGCCACTGTGTGTTCTTTATATACTCAGTGGGTTCAGAAGCTTTGCGATGAGTTGAAACAATCTTAACCGTAGGCAGCTTTCACGTGTGAGTTCTCCAGTTTTACATATTAGAAGTACTGATCAGCTGGTTTCTTGAAGCAACATTATAGTGTGTATCTGAAGCACACATCTAAACACGCTTTGGATTGCTTCATAAAAGATATGCCTGTTTTGCACTGTTGCAACATACTTTTGCTTATGTCTTCACAGTTATTGCAAGAATCCTTATAATAGAGGCACATTTTATGCTCTTTGTAGGTGAATATTGGATTGATCCTAACCAAGGATGTGTTGAAGATGCTATAAAAGTGTACTGCAACATGGAAACTGGAGAGACCTGTATTTCAGCAAAACCATCTACCGTGCCCCGCAAAACATGGTGGGCCAGCAGGTCATCTGACTTAAAGCCTGTTTGGTATGGCCTTGATATGAACAGGGGATCACAGGTAAATAAATACAGTTAATGTGAAGAGTTGGCTTCTGTGAACCTTATTTTCTTCCAGTTTAGAACTTCCTCTGCCACTCTGAGTGGATTCTGCTACAGTGAGAACATTATAAGTATTGATTGACTGACTTATATTCAGTTGGTTGTTTTTATCATACAGTAAAGATAGGAAATAGCCAGGAAAAGCAATTGTGAGTGCATCTAAGTCAAGATTGCCTGTAAGTGGACCACTGCTGTAATATTTCTCTTGATCCCAAAACCATCAGATTCTCTAGCAACCTATTTTACTAAATCCCTATCTTGTCCTCAAAAAGAAGTGTACTTCTACCCTAATATGTGATCCAGATCTCTGCTGTTTTAATTTACTCTTCCTTTCAGAAAACTCCTTACTGCTATAATAACAAAACTTACTTCATAGACCTGTTTTTAAAGAAGGTATGATTGTTATATATGTCAGGCTGATCCATGCTGAATACATCAATCTGTAGGCAGAAAAGGCAGAAAAAACTCCACTCACATTTCTGTTGGGTTTTCCCTCTGTGGTAACTTCCAAAATTAGGCTTAATAATCCCAACAAATAACAGAAACATTTATCCCATGCAAAGTATATAATTCATTACCCAGCTTTTCCCATTTTTTTTCCTAGTTCATCAAAAACACAGAGAATATCTTCAAGTGTTATTTCATAGGGAGTTGTTATCTTTAAATATTCGGTGTGTTAAAAAAAAATGTTTGTATCAACTGGATTCATGAAAACAGTTCAGAACTTCAACAGTTAAGAAAGATAGGATATTAAGATGTGATACTGATTGCTTTTTTGAGATGCTTTCACTTATTATTAAATTCAGGAGATCTTGTCATGACCCAAGATATCACAATTGATGTTTAGCTGCCTACAGAGTGGTGGAATAAATGATCTTGAGGAACACTTACTACAAAAAAATTTTTCATTGTTTTGAAATACTGTCAGATTTGGTAACTAATAATACGAGCTGGGTAAAAGTCATATGCACTCCTTATGGATTCTAAATAATAAATGTGTCCAAGATTGCTCAATAGAGATACCACATTTTATAAGTTATGACAGTGTCAATCAATAAGAATTTCTCTTCTCCAGTTTCACTGGAATGCATAAACTTGAATCCTTGTCATCCTTGAATATTGCAATGATTCATAAAACATGAACAAAATGAAGCGTGCACAGATAGGGGAAAAAATTCTCAGGAATTTTACAGTTTTTGTTATTGATAGAAAAAATTGCTTGTTTTTAGTGAAACAGTGACACTTTGTAAAACATTTGTCAAACTTCTCTGCAAATTGATTAGTTGATAAAACCCTATGCAAATGTATGGTTGCTTTTATATAGTCAAACTCTGGCTGTTTGTGATGCTTCTAAATGCAAACCAGGTTGCTAAAGTAACAGGTAAAAGGGTTTTCTGTGCTTGACATTTCTTATATGCTTCAAGGTTGCTCTAATGCACTGTTTCATATGGAAGAATCCATTTCAGAAATGAGGCAGAATTCGTTCCAAAACTTGGGATTTCTGTAGAGGCCCAACTCCCTTTGGGTTGTTCAATTGCTGTCAGAATTCTTCAAAATTATCCATGTTACAGAATGCCTGCATTTCTTTGTCCTCACGTGGCAGCAAATTACAAAAGAATCCAGTCTTAGATTTTATATAATAGGGCTCCTGCTAGTTATGTCTGAAAGGGGTTACGATAATGACAGATTTTAGAAAATTCATGAACTCTTAATGAATTTTAATGTGATGTAAGTGGATCTATTTCTTCACCTTCACAGTTTGTGTATGGGGATACAGCTGTCACTCAGATGACATTCCTGCGCCTCCTGTCAAAGGAAGCTTCCCAGAATATCACCTACCTTTGTAAAAACAGTGTGGGGTACATGGATGACCAGATGAAGAACCTGAAAAAAGCTGTGATTCTGAAAGGGGCCAATGACCTGGAGATCAAAGCAGAGGGAAACAGCCGATTCAGATACACTGTTCTGTACGACAGCTGTTCTGTAAGTCTGGGGGGGCGAGGGGTGTCATTTGCTATGGAGAAATAGGACTTTTGTCTCTTCTCAGTTCTTTCTTGAATTAGGAAAAAATCCATAGAAGAATGTAATTAAAATGCTGCCAAACTGTATCACAAAGTGTAGAAGTAACTGATCAAATAGTCATTTTACTACAATTCTAGCCTTATGTGGTAGAAGTCTGTATTAATTTAGAGAATATTTATGAATTACTACTTAGTGAGAACACTGAGACACGTAATCCTGCCATTTTGCATTTCCCAGTATTTATTTACCTCTGTGTGGAATCACACAAACTGGTGAGATAACCGCAGACATTTGTCTGCCAGATGGGTAAGATTTTTGCAGCAGCGCAGAGGAGGAAACTCCAATGAGCTGGAATACTCACTGGAGTACGTAGTACTCATTGAGTACTCCAGTGAGTTGAAAAGGAAACGTTCCCCCCAAAAATTGTTAGTGGGACCAGGAACCGGAAAGTAGTAGATCTTTTCTTGTTCAGTAGCAGTCTCAGCCAAGTACAAGACACCTGCAAATATTTCTGAATTTAGTTTTGCACCTGAAATGAATTAAGGGCTCTCTGTCCTTTAAAGTAATACAGTCCATAGCAAGAGAGTAAGGCCTAAACATTTCAGAATGACCAAGGTGCAGTGCAGGTGGTATTGCCCAGATTGTGTTACTAAGCAAAGTCACATTGAGATCCTTCTGGATGCTCAGACAACTGACTCGTGGCTGGAATTTGGGCTGGTTTTGACACGACCTCTGGCCTAATGCCTAATTTTTTCTTCCCCCCCCCCCGCCAGAAACGGAATGGGAACGTGGGCAAGACTATTTTTGAGTACAGAACGCAGAACGTGGCACGCTTACCCATCATAGATATTGCACCAGTGGACATTGGCAGCACCGACCAGGAGTTTGGAATCGAAGTTGGGCCAGTTTGCTTTGT
The DNA here is from genome assembly GCA_035583135.1 of Lophotriccus pileatus. Taxonomy (NCBI): domain Eukaryota; kingdom Metazoa; phylum Chordata; class Aves; order Passeriformes; family Tyrannidae; genus Lophotriccus; species Lophotriccus pileatus. The sequence goes on from JAWWES010000171.1 coordinate 31,685,101, forward strand.
GTAAGAGGAAGGGGGGAAATTAACACACTACCCAAGCAACAGCAGCAATTAAACACGTGAACTTAGACTGATTGAAGTTAATCCTGAGACTCTTGAAGTAATGGCTGATATTGGATCAGCATTGTATATACAACTCTTTCAAAATGCCCGGCCTCCTTTTGAATATTTATTTTACTTACAAACATTCTGTTTTAAGCGATTGGAACCAACTTTATAGTGCAACAGTACAATTTTAAGAGGATCAGTGACCACCTTTTAAAAGTAATATGAATCTTTATGAATCTTTTTCCTCAGTTTTGTTTCAAATGATTTTGAAATTTACAGGTATTCAAAATAGTTAGTTTTAATGTGGGACTAGGTAAAGCTCTAAGGATTATTTCTTTTGCTTTGATATGTACTGAATAACAGAAAAGTAGAGCAATTCTGTGAACCCTTGGCTATATTTCAATCATATCTACTCCCTCTATCCCATTTTGTCTTCCTGTGGTTGCCAGTAAAATAGACATTCACAGAAATCTGTGTCTTTTGTAGAAGAAAACCTTCAGACAAGTTCGTCTTAGTCTGGTATTGTTTTTCCTGCACTTTCCTATGTAAGTCTGCTCAGAAGAGTGATCCACAGCCATGATTAATTTATGAAGTAAAAACACTAGTGGGGTAAATGTGAGTTTTCAGTAGGGGTGTCCCATATATCAAATTTTAAGGCCAGACTTCACTTCTTACAATGTATCGGTGTAATTTCATTAAATTATCCTTAATCTTAAAAATACATCTGAAACCAAATACTTGTTGATTTTCTGATACTTGCCCATCTAAGAAACCATTACGTATCAAATTACAGAGGTGTCTTATATATGGTGCCAGTTTCTGTACATTGTAAACCATTCACATGTATAGCAGACCAATTGTTAATAAAGAAAGTTTAGAAATCCTTTGGTTTTAGCTGACACCCAGACATGCATCACCAGTACTTTGACTTACTGGCCTTGAGTTGTCAAGGCAGGACAGTTCCATCATTTCTTAGCATGAGCTACCTCATCTCTGGAAGCTGGGATGCAATTGATACTCCTGTTTTTATTTTAGATGTTAAAAGGTGCTATGCTTCTATTGTTATTTCAAGAAAAAAGATAGGCAGGGCAAAAAAACCCCAACAAACAACAACAAAAAAGTGATGGTGCTAAATGACTATAGAATGCTGATGAAATAAAGATGCCTACTGTCAATGTCATTTTCAGAGCTTAGCTGTTAGGCTTATGGTGTTTGAGAGAACAATGTTACAGTGCATTTATTTGTTGGTCATTCGGTATATAGAATGTTTTGTACCTCTAACATGCTTTATTTTGTGAAGTATGTGGGTACAAACTTATTAGGTTTTTTGTTTCTTTATTGCAACTGTGCTCTCCACCTTTTTTTTTTTTTTTTTTCATTTGTTTGTTCCTTTAAAAAAAAATAAACAGCTGGGGCTATCCCTAAAGAAAGTCATGCACACAGCTTTATTCATGTATCTTTGCAAAGCATTTAATTAAATACATGCTTCTCGCTATGTAAGTGGTTTCCTTTCTCCAGTGTGTCCCATATCAGTTTGTTTCCAGGAAATTAAAAACAGAAGTATTTAATTTTTGTTTGGTTGCTCTTTGCATATAACGTTAATTCCACCAAATAATCCCAGGTGTAATGGCTTGCTCCAGCGTGTTCAAGCACAGGTAGATATCCAGTCGTTGTGATCATACCTCTACAGCACATTTATCCAGATGCACAAAATAAATAATATTTGGAGTATAGGTTCATGTTAGAAAGTAATTGTTAATCTCTAATTTTTATGATCAGAGCATTATAATCCATGATTAATAGAAATGTTTTGTGCGGTTGTTGAAGAACAACAGAGAGTATTTTGTTGTGAAAGATACTTTTTCTTTTCAAATTTTTGCATCTCTAACTGCATATGAAGTGTGCAGTATTTCCCTAGGGAGCTGCCTTGAGCACTGAAAAAGACCTTTAACTAGAGAACTAACTGAGGTAATATTCTGTAAAAACTGTGGCTGGAGAATCACTAAAGCAAGGCCTCTTGTGAAGTGTGAGCTCTCAGGTAGTTAACTGAGGAGTCTTTGTAATGCAAGTGGTTAGACAAGCTTTTTTTTTCCTCTTGATTATGTTTATAGGATACATACATATTGCACCTCTTTCCCTGTGTATGCATTCCTCAAAGTGTTGTAGAATTTTCTAAGCAGGCCAAAAAAAAAAGGGGGTGGAGGGAGGGAGGGTTTCTTGTCCAGGCAATGTGGCACAGTCTCACACAAATACAGCTTTAATTCTGTGACCATGGAATGAATGAGCTGATAATGCTACTTTATAATTTGCAAATAAGGTCAATGTTAGCCATAACATTAGTGAAGTTCTGTCTTGGTTGCAAACAGCCTCAAAAATTGTAAAAAAGCACTTTTGAGTGATTACAACAATGTAATATCAAAGACTGCATTCAAATTAACTGTAAGTTACAAGAGTTGGTCTTTGCTTCTGTTTTCCATAACTTGTCCTCTGTGAGAAACACCCCAGGACTGCCAGCAGCTGACATCTTCTCTTGATGCCTCAAAAACAGTAGTGCAATATTTCTGTGACAATTATTCATTGAAATCTTATCTAGAAACTAAAATTCCCAAACTCCTTCCTTGCCTGCCTGTTCTCTTTCTTCAGGAATTTAAGGCTATACTGAAGGTTTAATACTCGCCAGGCAGTCGGTTTTGCTGAGAGGGGATTCTAGAAAGAGAGCAGAAAAACTGCAAAAGGAAAAGCAAAAATAGATAAAAATGTAGAAATGTGAATGAAGGAAAAAGATTCCCTGCAAGTGTGCAAATAGTCTTACACAAAACAGGTGAAAACTTGATTAGTTTGATTGCTAATATATCTACTATGCTGTCAACATTCAATGTTTTATCCTTTGCTGGGATAAAGTCTGGAAAAGCATTAAGATACCAGGCCACACTCTAATTTGAGCAGGATACTAAAGAGTTAATTTGTTACTTGTTCCTCATACTAATTTTGTGTACATTTTTATTTGCTTGCTAGTAGAGTAAGAAGGCATCTTTCTATAATCTCTGGCTTATAATTTTTTTAAATAATGTGATAAATTGTTATGATCAGTGTTCTCAGTATCAGAGAATAGTGTGCTATCAAATGTTTCTATTGCAAAATTCCTTATGTATTACTCTTCCTCCTCCAGTAAAGGCTGCAGCTCAGTGTTTGTAGAGAAAAAAACCCCAAAACCAAGCAGGTTCACATTTGAAAATACATCACAGAACTGCTTTTTGGCCTTGGTCAACTGAGTGAAAAAGTCTGATACAAACCCAACCAACTGTAACAAAAGAACATTATTACAGTTCTAGAAACATCAGTGAAATATTTTTGCATGTTTAGTAGGGTGCAATCTTCCCTGCCACAAAGACATACGACCATGAGAGAAGATTGTGAGAACTGTAGGAGCCATAACTGTGATTGAGGAGCCTCTAAAGAACAAGCTGTGGGATTCCACACAAAAATCAGAGCAAGTCCAAAGCATTTCCTGCTGCCATGTTGGTGCGGTTTAACCTAGCAAGCAGCTAAACACCACACAACTGCTTGCCCAGTCCTCCTCCACCTCAGTGGGCGAGAGAAGAGAACTGGAGGGGAAACCTGTAAAATTCATGGCTTGACAGAAAAAGAAGGGAAAACAATAATAATAATAATAATATAAGAATTCAAGTGTACAAAATAATGATGTACAATGCAGTTGTTCACCACCCACTGACCTATACCTATCCAATTCCTGAGCAGTGGCTCCTGGCCAGCTTTCACTTCAGCTTTAGGATGACACTATACAGTTTGGAATGTCCCTTGGATCAATTGACATCAGCTGTCCTGGCTGTGTCACCTCCCAAGTTCCTTGTACACCCCCAGCCTCCTTGCTGGAAGGGCAGCACGAGAAGCTGCAAAGGCCTTGACTTGATGTAAGCATTGCTCAGCAACAGCTGTAACATCAGTCTGTTATCAATAGTATTTTTATCCCAAATCCAAAACACAGCGCTCTACCAGCTACTGGGAAGAAATTTAACTCTATCCCAGCTGACACATCAAGTCTGTGATTTCCTGCTAGGAATCTTATTCTCTGCTTTGTAGGTGCTCCCAGAGTGAGAAGAGGAAGTAGCAGGCTTTTTCAGCTACCTTGGAGCTGTTTTAACAAATACAACAAAGCTGAAATGTCAATTATGATGGGAACATTCACAAAAACCCCACTGGTACTGCAACATCTCCAGTGCCTCCAAAAGCAGTCTGCAGTGACTGCCTTCTCAGGGAACACGGATTCAGCCACAAAACATCAGTTTTGAGCTTTACTCCAGAGTTATTTATGGCTAAGGGTATACTGAAAGAAGAGAGAGCTTGGATAAGCCTAATTTTGCCGGGTACAACCTAAGGAAGTAGAAATTGCTGCTGTGATGGGAAAGCAGCAGGATTACAGTCAGTGCCTTCAGAAGACACTCTAGACCCAACCCTAGAGTCTGTTTTTGCAAGATGAAAAGCAGGTAGGAAGACAAGAACACCAGGCTTTTGTTGTGGTGGACTTCATCCATCCTGGAACAGCAATCCCTCAGTGTAGTGTGAGCTACTTCTCGCCTCCTCCCAGTAAACAGGTAAGCAGAAACATGGAAAACATCTCTTTATCTCCCACATCCTAAAACCTCCTGCAAAATACCTTTCTCTTCCAGAACTTTACGTCTAGGTTTATACAGATTTTCTTTCAGAGCATGGCAAGATATAAACAAGGACATCTGATTACAAGCACATGTTGAATTAAAATGCTAGATCATGATAAAAAAATTCATACATGATGTGTCTCATTACTCACATTTCCAGAAAAGAGGAACTTTTAATTTAAAAATTGAAGTCTGCCAGACCTAATTTCTTTTCTGGTGTAAAGGAATGGATAAGAGTTTTCTTTGAACCATCAGGGCTTCAGTCTTGGTTGAAATGGATATATTATCAGTAATAAGAAATATATTCTAACTTCATTACTACAATAATGTGGTTTTATTGTCATAAGCCTATATAGCCTATATAAATAACATGCACCTGACAAGGAACTCTAGACCTTAGATTTTCCTAGCAAAGCTCTCAGGACAGCCTTAGCATGGCAACGCATGTGTTGGAAAAAAATGTCTCCTTTATGAATATTGTGTGGATGACTTCTTCCCTTGCTTTTTTGTGCCTCTCATTCATCTTCAAGCCTCTTTTTCCACTAGGTAGACTACAATATTTTTTTCTTATCTCTGAGATAGTTTTAAATGTATATGCCAAAGGAATATGCACCTGAATATGTGCCTACAATCAACTTCTCTTAGAGCTTGAAAAAAGATGTTGGTGTTTTTACCCAGAGAAGTTCTGGATGCTTAAAATGCAAGGAAAACAAACAGGGAATTGATTTAGGTCTTGTCTGTTGAGAGCCTTTTTTCAAACCACAGTTTTGGATATATACACCTTAGTTTTAGATTAACTACAAAAAAGAGTTTACATTTTTACATTTTTCTACTGCTATTAAGGCAAGTAAAGAGTCTAAAAAACCCAAAAAAGAGTTTTCCTACTGTATCTTTTTTGCCCCTGTAGCTGCCTGAGATTGAGCAAGTAGTTATGAGACTGGTAAACACTCTCTTAATTTATGGGTATTTGAATTATTTTTTTCAAGAACCCAAGGCTACATGGAAGATTTAATGATCACTAGGCAGTTGGTCTCACTGAGAGAGGATCCCAGAAAGTAGAAAAAATTGCAAAAGGGAAAGCAAAACTAAATGGAAATGCAGATGTGGTAATGAAAGAAAAAAAGATTTCCTGCAAGTGTGCAAATACTGCATGGAAAAAAAAGGTAAAAAGGATAGCATTAGATGATGATGGTATTATTCTTTACATCATCATCACGGCTAGGCTTCACGAATGAAGATTTGGGAAGGGCTCTATCCACGCTTGCTACAAGCGCGCTGATGGCTAAAAAGGCCAATGCGAGACAGACAAG
>JAWWES010000171.1:31692725-31762451 GCA_035583135.1 Lophotriccus pileatus
GGGCCTAGCAAGCTTGGACAGTGACAGCAAGGTCCTTAGGACGTAGGTTTAATTAGAGTATCCTTCTCTTGGATGGAAGGCCTTACAGGGCTAAGCGAGATCCATCTACCCGGGTTTGAAATCAGAGTTGTCCTTCTCTTAGGATGGCTGCCAAAAGGCTGTGAGCCCATCCTGCCCATGGACATAATTTATATTATCTGACCCTTCAGTTTTGACCTGTCTAGCACGGGAGACCCTGCCGGAGGCATATGCCACCGCCAGCACAGCTTGCAACCTCATAAGGGCATACAGGCTTCCCCCCCACTGAAATGACTAGACAAGCTCCTCTCTCCCTGTTTCCCCACAGCCTCCTACATTCTAAACCAGGGGCATTTCCTTAAACATCCTTCCAAAACACTATAAATACAAAACAAACCCTTCCTAGGCAGAGGCAGCAGGCAAGCCATGCCCACTACACCCCACCCACAGTCACTGCAACAATGTCCGCACAGAGGAGACAGGGACAAACCCTTGGGCCGGGGGGGGGCGGGGGTCACACATGTAAGGCATGCCCGCAACCTCCCAGGACCCGAGCCCCTCCCACAGCTTCCACCCAGCCCAAACCCCTCCAACCCCTAGAAAAGCTCACCACCCCACCCCCCCTACACACACTTCTATGTCAGCACAAGCTCCCCTCTCTCTGCTTACCTGTGCCCCGGCTCAGCCAATGTGGCCCCGGCCGCCATCCCGCCGGTCCGGGAGTCACACATGCCCAGCCGGTCCCTTCCCACTTAGGGACCGCCCCTCACCAAGAGCCATCCCCTCCCTCCTCCCCCCCCCTCCTCCCCCCTCCCCGTGATCTGGGGAACTCCCAGGCCCGTCCAGCCCCCTCCCAGCTCCCGGCCCCGTCCCGTCCCGTCCTGGCCCCGCGGCCCCGTGGCTGCCCTGAACGGCAGGCGGCCATGCAGGATGTGCTAGCCTGTCCACGCTGCTCCGATGTCGAAGGAGAAGCGGTGGCGATCCAACACGAACTCCCCGGTGGTTCCTCCACAGCGGCAGCTGCACAAACTGACACGGCAGCATCTCCCATGCCAGCAGCAGGGTGTTGGGCCGTGCTAGAGGGAGTGGGTCCCTACCATGCTGCAGGAGCCCGGCGGCTGCGTGGCTACCCGCCCGCTGCCATCTTGAAAACCCCATTATTCTTTACAAAATCATGACAAAATGTAAAACTAAACCAGCAGTTCAAAACCTGAAATCCGAAATGCCAAAAAAAAGAAAAACTGGGGAGCCATAGACCCAGTTGACCAGCCTGTGTGTTTAAGTTAGAAAAAATACATAATTTCGATTTTTGGATTATTGTGTCCCCTTTAAACCCCTTTCTGCGAGTTTAAAGATTTTGTTTTGGTGTGATTTCAAGCCCATTCTGTAGAGTTCAGAATACCCACAAAGGAGCCTGCTTGAGCAGAGTTGCTGCATGGGTGCCAGGGAGTTCAGTTGATTTCTTAGAATTCAGACTGGAATTTTATTTGACCTGCTGTCCTGCTATTCAGAAATTTAGCTCGTGTTAAAATCAGAGGTAATGCTTGTTACTGTATCAAATAGAGATCGTGAGAAACCTGAAGAATATGATGGATTGCAGCTGAGAATCACCTGTGGTAACCCCTGCCCGGCTTGCCCCGGGAGAGCACATGTGGTCACAAAGGGAAAACTTTGGTACAAGAGAACATCTTTCTTGTGGAGTTGTTGCTCATCCCTGTGAGGTGATTATTGGACAATATCTTTAGGAACAAGAGGAGATATCTGCTTTTTCCACAAGCCAAAGAAGAGGAGTGAGAGAGTCACATGTGTTTATAATTTGTTTGTAATTAGGGTCTAATTAGCTAACTTTTTCTGTTAGAGAACAATTTGCTGGATTTCTGTCAAGTTTTGGAGTGTTTTAAACATCATTTCCATAAAGAATGTAGAAAGGAGATGAAATAGTCCTCTTGCCAGCCGGTCCAACTTCACCAGCTCAATCTCCTGCAAAAGACCTGCACCTGTAGGTGACAGCCTGTGAGTAATTGGAAAGGTGAAGTTTCAATGCAGTATTAAAAACTTAAATTAGTGATGTCTTGAGCTCTTGGTATGAGTCAGGCAATCCTTTGAGGCAGGATTTAGTTTGTTTGCATGTCTGTTTCTTTTTTATTTTTTTGGTTGGATTGGGGAGGTTGTTTGATTTGATTTTGGTTTTGTGAGTTTTGTTAATTGCTGTGGGTTTTTTTATTATTTTCCCCAAAGCGTAATGTAGTAATATAAAAGTACAGGTGTGTGAGGATGATGGTAGCTTAAAGGGTGACCCTCTGAAAAAAAACCCAGCTTTTTTGGATCAAGTAAATTATTTTCTGTTGGTCTTGGTTATTCCTTTGTGTTTTCTACAAATGTTCCAGTAATCACCTTTCATTAGAAGAAATTGTTAATGAGAGACTTGACTAAATGTGTGCTTTAGAAAATAGCCCCCAACACTTCAGTTTTAAGGTAATTTTGAGTAATTGCTCCCAGCCATCCACAGCCCCAGTAGCAACGGGGATAATGAAGGCTATTTTTGTGGGGAATAAGAAGAGGTGTTTCCCATGTGTTTTTCCAGCAGCCACCATTTTTACTAGGCTGCTTTCACAGAACTTCAGCTTCAATCAGCTAATTCAATATAACTTACGTCAGATTAATAGTATTACATACATGTAATAATATTACACACATGTAAGTCTCATCTTCCATAAACAGTATTCAATTTTCACCATAAAAACAGGAGGTTTCCTGAAAGAGCCAATATTTTTTATGAGTTGTTGGCACTAATGTTTTAGTGCCATTAAGTATAGTTGTGCCTGTGTTGATTCTGCATTTGTGCTGTGAGGGTCTTCCCAGGCCCTCACTATTTTTGTTCTGTGTGCCATGTCCGAATTCCGTAATTCCAAAGCAGGGCAGTGTCTTGGCTTAGCCCCAGATCTGGTGAAATATCTACAAAACCACCATTTTTCTGCTCATTTTTTCTGTTTGGTCCAAGTAGAATGTATCCTCAGAGGATGCATAATCTAAAATTGTCAATGATAACTTTTAAGAACCTGATTTTTTTTTTTTTAACTCTTAATTTTTGTTTGACCTTGCTTTCTGAGGGTTCTTAATGATCCTGGGCTATGGAGCAATGCATGGCTGTGTAGTAATGATGTGGGGCAGACTCAAATTTTTGCTGAGATCTGGGGATCACTTGGTTGTGAAGTTCCAGTGGCCATAAAAAATTATCAAATGTTTAAACGGTCAGCTCTGGTGCCTCTGGCCTGCCCTGTGGGGCCCTTAAACCATTTATTTAAGCTGCCATCTGAAAGGCTGGTAGCCTGTAAGTGCCTATTTATTTAGAATAAGGCAGGTTTTTTTGTGGGAGGGAAGGTTATATTTTCTCCAAACTGACCTGCCTTGGTGCACAGGGCCCTGTTTTGGATCTTGCTGTCAGAGCTGCATCTGTGCAGATAGAGAAGCTCACCAGACTTGCAAAAAGGAGCCCCACTGGATGGAAAGGAGTAGGAAAAGTAAGAAAGAAAATTTCCTATTAGTGTGCCATAAACTGCATCCCTTAGGATTACCAGGGTTTCCTTCAAACAAATTATCTTTGAAAAATCAGCTGACGTGGTACCAGAGTTGTGTCCTGCCTTGTTAATTTGCTTGAACAAAGAGATACAAATAGTAAACTTTAAAAAAAGAGATAGCCAGTTTTATGAAACAACAAGGAGTTTTATTAAGATATTTTATTATGTGTCTCTGTAAGGAATAGACCAACAACCGTATAAAAGCTTACAAAGATGGTTAACCTTCAACACTATAAATGTGTTAATGTGACAGAAGAAATTCACAATTTTGCATCTTTATTGACTTTTACAGAGTGAAGGGAGAAAGTTCTTGACTGTGACATGCCAATGGCTATCTTTGACAGGAGACATTTACAATTCTTTAAATCTTTTACATTTTTTGGTTTTTAAGCAAGTCAATAACCCTGACTTGCAGAGTTAGGAGTGAAAAATACATTAGCACCATCATATTAGTCTTTTACACTTCCCTAATTTTAGTGGTCTTGACCAGCAATGACAGGAAAGTAGAGAAGCACCTTTGACAAAAGAATACAATCCAACAATAAAATTATGGTGACTACTGACATTAAGGTATTAAACTCTTAAAATATACTGTACTTTTCACAGCTAATCAGTACAGAAATAAACCTTTTTGTACCAAATGATTCCATGGAATTGACTGACACTGGGTCCAATGTGTTTTGATTGATTTGATTGATTTTTGGTTTGATTCAGACACATCCCAGTTTCTGTCCATGTTGAGGTAGTTGAAACAGGGAGGCCTTTCTAGCTTTATGGACTGCATCTTGGAAAGAAGGGTAAACTTTGGTACTGGGAGCAATCAGTGCTTTGTAAATTGGCTAACATTCAACTAATAGAACACAGTGTTGTTTTATTAAGTGTTGAAGTTATATTATAGCACCACGGAGACATGTTTTGAAGATGGAATTTGGTAAAAAAAAATTTAGCAAAAAAGCATTTTTACTGTATTTTGTGTAATAGCAAAAAAAAAAAAAACAACCAAAAAACAAAAAACCACACAAACCCTTGATATCAAATTGATTTTTTTCCCCCAGAAATTTTGTTAATAAATAACTGGGATACAGATGGTCACCTGTACTAGCTGACAAGGCTTAAACAAAGGAGCATGGTCGGAGTGTGAATCTGTTTGCTGGGGTTTCAGAAAGAGCAGGATCTTTGATTTATAAGAAGCAGACTGGGCCAATGTCCACACCAAATTCCTGATCAGGACCACCGATATCTATGGGTGCAATATCAACCACAGGCAACCTCATTGTCTTGCGCGTCCTGTATTCAAAGACTGTTTTACCCCATTCACCAGTGTGTTTCTGTGAAGTTAAAAAGAAAAAGGAAAAAAAAGTGTTAGAGGAAGGAGTGTTAGGCTATGTGAAAGTCACCCCACAGTATATCAGATTGCATGCTTTCCATTTCCCTACCAACGTGCCCCTTTCAGCCCCGTGAAAACTGGTCACAGTTTCTGTGGTAATGAACATATAGACCAAGACATCCTTCGTTCGTGGGCTGTTTGTGTGAGGGCTTGTGGCTCAAAAGGGATGGAACCCTGATGGACAATGAAGTGCCCTGGAGCACTTTCAGCATCCTGACTTTGGACTGAAATGTGCTCTGCATCCTGAGAGATGGTACAAATGGCTACTCTGTTTGTAAGGTGGTTTTGGACTCAGTAGAGTGTCAGCAGTGATGAGGTAGCTCTTCATGTTGGTGTTCAAGAAATGGCCGTGACGTGGCTGCAAAGTAGGTATGTTCACATCCTTAAATGGCAGATTTAACATACAGTGTTTGGTGTGCCTTTGGGACCTTAAACACCAGGAGGGAGAAATTGTGGACAGTAGTAGTACTGGAAAGGCTGCAGATGCCAATAGACCAGCATGTTCAGGGATGTTACTGCCCCAGTGCTTTCTGCTGCAGTGAGAAAGGCACAGGGAAGCAATACTGAATCTGCAAAATAACCACGTTTGCCCCTTCCCATAATCAGCCCATGGCTTCAATCAGCTGGCTTTGATTTGTTGGTATGGCTATATTTAGAGCTGACATGGGGTGGATCAAAACTTGTTGACTGTGACTTCACTGTGTTGACTCTGAAGCAAGGAGATACACGTAAAACAAAGATTTAAATGGAAATGCATCTCACTTTCTACAGTTGCTACAGGAATGAAACTTCTGGTGTACAGAATCTAAGTTTCCTCTATTAGGGGCAGCTGTGTTCTTTCCTTGCCCAGGCCATGCAAAACTCTCTCTTTCTTATTTATCTACATTATTTATCAAACTACAGCACTGAACCCCTGTTTACTTACAGTACAGCCGTCTTCAAGAACAGCATATGTGAACTTGCTGTTTCCTTCTGCCTTGATCTCACTTTCTGTAGAGCTCATCAGTTTTAGAGCCTTTTTAACATTTCCACTGGCTTCATCCATGTAGGCAATGCTGTTCTTGCAGTGGTAAGTGATGTTCTGGGAGGCACGGCTCGAGAGGATGCGGAGGAAGGCCAGCTGTACTTCTGAGACATCCTCGGGAAGCTCAGGATCCCCATAGCTGAACTGCAGAGTACCACACATACACAACAGTGTTCAGTCACGTCTAGGGACAGTCTACATCATGATTATTTCACCTCCTTATTTTTTAGTAGGCTGTGACATGCAAATATGGGCTGTTCACTGTGGTTATTTCTCACCTGGAATCCTCCATTCATAGATTCTCCAAACCAAATGTGTTTCTTTCCACTGTTTGCGCCGGTCCACCAGTTTTTCCTTGGCACAGTCCCAGGGTTAGCGTTGAGGCATGTCTCACCAGTTTCCATATTGCAGTATACTTTAATAGCATCCATCTTGCAGCCCTGGTTTGGATCAATCCAGTACTCCCCTAGAGGTAAAAGAAAAAAAAAATGTTAAGGAGTTTAATATCTTTGGAGAAGAATCTGACTGCGTGATGGTAAAGCTTATTTCTATGCCAGATTCCTGAGTAGAATTAGGAACCATATTAATTTTGATTGAAGAGATGTCACAGAAAATAAGATGATAAAATATACTGGGTTCATGTGAATATTGTAATGGGACTGCCATTTGAAATAAATATAGAACTTGTGATGTTTTTCATCCCTAAAATTATTTAAACATACGTTCACTTATAAGGATGTAAGGAATGGAGTTGAAATCAGTGCATATACTGCTTAAATGTGTAGTTACTTAAAGTTTGAAATTATTTTTATGTTTATCATCTTTATTTGTTTTAAAAAAACAAAGTTTTACAGCAGATCTCTGCATTTAAATATTCAGGTTAAAAAAACCCAAACCAACAACCAATACCCAAGACCTGCTACCATTGGTGAAAATAAAACCTAAACGTACCACTCTTGAGCTCAGGATGGCAGAATTTCAGATCTCTACAGTTACGAGCTGGATTCTTCCGTGACCCGTCAGGGCTAATGATGTTTTCAATCTGGTTGTTAATTGATTTCATTGTAGATATGATGTCACCCAGATTGATATCGTTTTCTTTTGGCTCATCTCGATATTCATACCCATAGCCTGTTGGACCTTTCTCACCAGCACCCAGGGCAGCCACACCACCACCACAGCATGGACCGGGAGGACCAGAAGGACCAGGAAGACCAGGCTGGCCTGGTGGACCCTAAAAAATACAACAAATGTAGCCCTGAGCAGAGATCACAGGTTAAAACTAAAAGTTTGCCCTAATCCTAAAAAAAATGAGAATTCTCACATAGACGTTTAATTCACTCATTCATTAATTAAACAGATGTTTAATGTCTGTTAGAGTTTCCAGGCCTGTATTTTCCTAAGATTGGAATTTTTCTCCCCTCATTTTGTCAAGCTGTGACTGTCCTTTGGTCTGGGCTGTCAGAAGGAGAAGAAACCTTTCCACCAAAATCCAGAGAATGGCCACTTCTTGGCTTTAGAAGGTGACTGTGAGAGTGACCTCTGCAGATCTGGTCACTCTAGAGGAGTTTAGAAAATCCATTTCATAGCTTCCAAGAGACAAAGTGCTCCACAGTGGAGATCCCACTGTACGTGGAAAAGTCAGTGATCATCCAAGTGACACAACGCCCAGTGCACCAGCAGTTACACTAAACCACAAATGAGCTGCATCTTTTTGGATTTAGCATTGATAGCTAGATACCTCCTACCACAAACATCCTGTGTCCACAAAACACAGGATTTCTGAGGGAGATATTTGAAGAGGAGACCACCCTATGTTTCTCAAATATTCCCTAAATGTTTGTCCATGTGAGTGTGCAGCGTTTACTTACGGCAGGGCCGCTTTCACCTCTGTTACCACGGGGGCCAGGAGGACCAATTGGGCCTGGGTAGCCACTTGTGCCATCTTTTCCAGGTGGTCCAGCTGGTCCTGGAGGACCCTAGAACAATGATGAACACAATGGTCAAAGTAGTTTATCAGGTAATACCAAATTCAGAAGTACTCCATGAGATATTTCAAACATTTCTGCAAAATTTATCAGGTATTTTCTCTTTCTTCAGCTGCGCTCTGTTAAGATGGCCAATTAAAATTCATATATAAATAAAACAACCTGAATTTGCCTTGCAGTTAGGCTAGGTAATGAGTTTTTCTTACCCTTGCACCCGAAGCTCCTGGACTTCCAATTGCACCTTGTGGACCCAGGGGACCCTATGAAGAAAAGAGAAGTCAGTCATACACATCCTGCTAATATTTTGCAACTAGCTGGATATACTTTATAACTTATATAGCTTAAATAAAGACATTGAAAACATCTTTCAGATTATATGAAACACATCCTTGTAAAAAGACTATGTTGGATATGAGAGAGAATGGTTGACGTTCCGTCACCAGAAAAAAACTCAGATGTTCTCTATCAGAAAACATATTAGTGATGTGATATCCAAAAAGCCAGAAGGCCAACTGACACCAATGTGCTTTGGGTGAAATCTTGTATTAAAAAGAATATGTAGCTGTAAGTTCAAAATGCTGCAGTTTTAATCATATCACCAGTGAAATATTGTAAATAATTTGACAAAAATTCGTGTTTTCAAATGCACTAAAAATTTGCTCTATGTACGTATTACAAAGAACTAAGCCATTTGTTTAATAATTACTGAACATCTTGCAGTCATAGTGTAAATGAGAATTTATCAGATTTTATTTTTACTCATATCGTACATTAGAGAATGGATTATATTGTGTTGTTAAGTAGGAGGGTATTGGTGCCATCTTTGGTAGATTGAGTGAGTTTTGGTTTGTTGATTCTCACTTGTGTCATGAATGCTATTAATAGTTTTCTTGGCTATAAATCCCTCTTTAAACTTTTACCTGTCAGAAATATCCAGGGAATGCCTTTCCGTCCCTGCTCATCCATTCTTCTAGCTATTAAGAACTGCTCAAATTGGTAATGCATGTTTACAATTCAGAAGTTTACAATTTCAAGTCCATTTTACTCTAATATTACTTACTTTAAAAGATACATGACAGAATTTGGATTCTGACTAGCTTTATTTGTCTGCTTAGGATGCATTTCTAATAGATATTTCTAATAGATATTTCAATCCATAATTCTACCTTTTCTAATTTAATCAAGAATAGCCTATATAAATAAATCAAGAAATGTTTATTGAAAGGGATTATAGCAAACCCAGCTTCAGCCCCTAGCAGCTTCTTCCAATCTTCTTTTAATGCTTCAGCTTCATTCAGAGAATCTGGACTTTTGAACACATTTGACAATCAAATTACACAGTTTCTTTATAATTTTCTTCTTTCCTCAGCAAATTGTTTGAGGTTAACTAGGAACCTCAGACCTAAAGAACAGAAACCAAGAATAGCTGTAGTTCCCAAATCAATACAAAATACTCACAGGAGGACCAGGTAGACCAGGGGTACCAGGAAATCCTCTATGACCCTTTATGCCATTGCTGCCTCGTTCTCCAGTTTCACCTTTATCACCACGAGGACCTTGAGGACCCTGTAAAAGTAGATTTGCAATAAAAGGAAGATATAAGGAGATAAGAGCAATGCCCAAAAAACAGGAAATAGTGAAGGGATGATATCACAAATACTTTAAATATGACTTACAGCGGGACCACGAGCACCAGCAGGACCAGTCGAGCCCGGAGGGCCAGGTGGACCCTGTGACATGATAAGAATGAGATGGTATGGATCACTTGGAGATACCTAGACCACCTTTTTATTTCAAGATAAGCAGGATATACAAAGCCAGCAGCTGTTCAGAAACAAGGGGAAGCCACACACACACACACACACACACACACACACACACACACACACACACTCTATAATCAGCACGAATCATGGCCAGATCCCTTTTCTACTGATGCCAGCCTTACTCAGCTGCTTGTAGGCACTGATGTGTACCACAGGCACGAGAGCCTTTCTTCACTTTGTGAGGTGCTCAGCGTTCAGGCTGTGCTGGTGGCAGCACTTGTGAGAAATAACTTGAAGACTTCCCAAGTTACTCCCTTAGTTTAAATTAATCACATTGCTTGTGCTGCAAGGGCACAATGGGGATGGAAATTATGACAGGGCCTGGTGAGATGATGTGCTTTTTGGCATCTGATGGAGTACACAGATTTTGAGCTTAATTTCTATAATTATCAGGAACATAAACTGAGATGTCTTTCCCTTCAATATTGTTATAGAAGAGGTCCTCAGTGACAAGAAACTACAACAGTAACAAATGTATGACTCTCCAAAACTTCCTCTTTATTACTGCATGAAATGGACTTTGCGTAGGAAAGGTAAGTAAGTAAGCAGTAAGCTATTTACTTTGGTCTTACCTGAAATCCTCTTTCACCAGCTTTTCCAGGTGCACCAACGTTACCTGCAGGTCCAGGGTGACCAGGGGGTCCTGGAGGGCCAGGAGAGCCATTTTCACCACGGTCACCCTGCAGACAGGATAATAAGTTTCACATTTTACAGAACTCAATATAGACAGCATTTCCAATTGAGCATAAGAGGTTCGAGGAACAAATTAGACAGCAGAGAACTGTGCATATTGTCATGTATCTCATGTGACATTTATTTGGAAATCTAAGGACATTGGTGATTTCTTACTTTGCCTCCTGGGGATCCGTCACGTCCAGGCAAGCCATCGGAGCCAGGGTTACCCTGCAAAAGAGAGGGGTACAGTTTGCTCATAAACTGCATGATGGAACAGCTTGTTTCCCAGTAAGCTTGAATAATGCTCAGCAAAGAAGGAGTTTTCTAGCAGGAAGAATCCTCGGAGGTGGAGTGGCCCCTAAAAGATCTGTAAGACCTACATTATTTTGTAGGCATACAAGCAGTGCAGTCTTTTCAGTTCCAAGTGAGACAGATGACGTCCACAGGCAGTGAAGGGGACGGCAGAGACAGCAGGCTCTGCCACCTTACATGAGAGTATAATGAGCTCAGGCCCCTGTGCATCAGGTACTTGAGGGAGTCTTTGTGAACCTTAAAGCTTATATCCTCCCAGAGTCTCCCTTTAGTAACCCACAACTGTCAGGAAAGAATCACATCCACTCACATCTCTGCCAGGCTCTCCAGGTAAGCCTCTTTGTCCAATAGGACCTTGGGGACCAGGGGCACCACGCTCTCCTGGGACGCCATTAGTGCCTGGTCTGCCATCTTCACCCTGAACAAAAATGGAAAGGATTTTGTTGCAGATAATGTACTTATGAAATATCTGTGTATTATACCTCTGATTAATTATGTAGCAACTTTTAAGACCACCTTAAATGATGGGCCAGTGTGGTTTTGGAGGTTGTAAATAAACAAGAGAGTATAAAAACTTGGACCAAATTGTTTCTTTCCATTGGTTTCTATTCATGCAATGCCACTGAGCTCAAGGAATGTTTTTTGTCAGCTAGGAAATAATAAATGGGTAGGTCTTATGTGCCCAAAAACAATGGCCAAAGCAGTTAAATTGAAAAGCTGGTCTACCCCTGTATTAGTGATAAAATACAAACCAAGTCTCACACCACCTTTTCTGAAGCGAAGTGAAAGTATTTTTCTATTTGAGTCATAATATTTAAGAAAGAAACATATTGACAATGAAGCAAAGATACACAACTTGTATCTATCTATCTCACAACTTGTGAGACTATGACTCAGATCTTCTACTATGGAGAGTTTATAGCCCCTTCCTCAACCCTCCTTAAGTGTGTGAAGCATCTTCTATACTTCTAGATAATCTGATATGGGACTCTTGGTGACAGGGATAAAAGACAACCTCACATTTGCTGGTTGCCAGACATTCTAAAGCCTGATCTTATGGATTTAAGCACAAATGACATAAATTCTGTTGTCTTTGGACTAAAAAGCATTAAACACCCCTCCCCTCCAACTCCCCCTGACACACTCATCTTTTTTTGTATCCCTGCAGTGAATAGCTCTCACCTTGGCTCCTGCCATACCAGGTGGACCACTCGGGCCACGCAGACCCGGCAAACCTGAGCTTCCCCGGCCACCAACAATGCCTTGAGGACCTGGTGCACCTGGTGCCCCCTGGTTAAGAAAAGGTCACATCAGTCAACACAAGCATCTTTAACATTCCCCATTCTTTAACATTCCTTACTCTTGACAGACACAATCCTGCTCTGTCAGTGTAACGGTCCCTGGCTGAAGGTGTACTCACCCTTTCTCCTTGTGCGCCTGGTGGCCCTTTTTCACCTGGTGCACCTGGCTCACCTCTGATGCCAGCAGGTCCTGGACCGCCAGGAGAACCGGCGCTACCAGGGGGTCCAGGAGGCCCATCCTTGCCTGCAGGCCCTGCATTCCCAGGGGGACCTGGACTACCCTAAAAAGAATTTTAAAAAGAAAAGTGTGAGCTGAGTTATCTGAAACAGCTGCACACACGAACCGGCACCGCTCTTGTGAAAGTCAGCCAGACCTGAGTCGTTGCCTGAAGGCAGATTTAGGGTCCAGCCTCTGTGCACCCAAATCTGATCTGGTGTTGCAAGAGAATCCTTTCATATATCACTTTCAAAGCTGGTATTTTTTATCCCTGACATCTGGACAGACAGTTTGCATAATGTAACACCTGCACGTTTTGGATGCCCAGTGGCTGCACTGCATCCAACACAGGACACATGTTCCTTACCCACGGCTCTGCCACAGAAATTGGAAAAAGTAGCAGACCCTCCTGCTTTCTAAAATCACTGCGGCCAGATACCTTTAAAGTAGTGTCTTGGACACGTACATGATGAAATTACTTTCATTAGTATCTTAGCTGAGCTAATCAATGGAAAGAATTGCATTGACTTTAATGATACCTTGAATAAAATCCTCCTTTTTCCTTTTTATTCAGCAATATGCAAATTTTCATGTTTGTAACTATGACTGACAGAAAATAAAAATCTGTTTATCCAAATATAAAAGATTTTTTTTTTACTTTATATTTCTGTTACCATACAACAAAAGCTTGTTTTTAAAATGGGCTAACACATTTATAGTATTTGTATTTTCTTAATTTTTAAAGGATCAAAAATCAGACTCTAATTTTTACTAAGCAAGGCAAAATTAGGTGCACATTGAACATGTAAGGATATTATGAAGCAGCTTTTCTTCACAAACAGATATTGTATAAAAGTTTGGAATTAGCTGATGCATCAGGATGTATTTTTATAATAGGACACTGCACACTGGTAGATTAAACTTTGGATGAAGCAGTATCATAAGAGACAAACTTTGCGTTAAGAATAATTTTAGTTAATCCCAAAATAATTCAATCTTATGCCATTTCATTCTCTAGGTACCTAAAAAATATCTCAGACATTGCTTTGAAAGTCAATACCAATTCAAGATGAGTATTGAGTATTTCTTGCATCTTAAAAGAGCAAGAGAGGACAGGATATCTGCCACCAACAGAAATATTCAAAGACCTGATCCAGGAGGACTCCATTAAGTCTGGCTTTGGGAAAAACCCATGATAGAAGGTGTATGAAGACAGAAAGTCAAGTGAATGAATTGCTATTCCATATAATAAGGAGAGTAAACTTCTTTTGCAATTTTTTTCCCTAAGTCCAAACACCTTATTCAGAAAGCTTTTGCATAATATATTTTATTATATTAAATATGTATAAATATATTCCCAAAGTAAGAATAAAAGGGACATAAGACAACTTACATTGTTACCAGGGGGACCAGGTAGACCACGAGCGCCAGGGAAACCAGCAGCACCCTGTGAGAGATCAATACTTTTAGCTGTCATTTTCTGAAGACTGGAAAAAGATGAACAAATTGATTTTTATACATCAGCTGACTTGGAATTATAGCTAGCTGTTTCGCTTGAAAGTTCTCAGTTTTTCCAATTTTGTTCCCAATTTTTTTAATACTTTTTTTTTTTTTCTAAGTGGAAGGTCACATATGCTCCGCAAAGGTGAATTAATGGGCTCTGAGAAGCTTGGAAGAGATGGTAAATAGATATAATAACTGTTGAGATAAGCCATTTTAGAGCCTTGGGTCACTGTGCCAAAAGCTATTTTGTCACCTTACTTATATTAAAACCAATGTAATCTAGACCACTGAACACCTCAACTTAACTTACTCCTTCTAGAACACCTTCATTATTCTTGAACTGCAGATACTAAAGGTCTTATTTTTCATTTACATCGTATTTGTCATAACAGATAGAGACATTTAGCAGTGACTAAATCAAAGAGATACTCACAGGGCCTCCAGGAGATCCACGTTCTCCTTTTATTCCTTGGGGACCAGGTGGACCCTAAGTGGAAGGAAGTAGACAAAGCAAAATGATTTGATAAAGACTGAAATCCTAGGAAGTGCCAAGAAGCTTCAAAGGCAGTTCAACTGCTTGCACTTGGGCCCGGCCACCTCGAGGCTGAGGGGGGGCTGAAGAAACCCCTCTGTGGCCATAAGGAGCAGCAAAGACTTACTGGTGCACCAGGACCGCCTTGTGGACCCGCAGCTCCAGGGGGTCCAGCCTCTCCTCTTAGACCAGGGGCTCCTCTTTCTCCTTTCCCACCAGGTTCCCCATTTTGGCCCTGAAGAAAAATGATGCTGTTTTATTACGACTCAAAAAAGCAGATGATACCACTGTGGTGAGAAACCTTCTCCAGATACTCTTCTGAAGGGAATTTAAATATGAAATTAAATTTGAATGCAATTGAACTCTGTTGGTCTACCAGTACAGAAAGTCATGCTGCTCTACATGTATATGAGTAGAGAAAGAGTAGTAGATATACTTACTGGAGCTCCAGGGAAGCCAGCAGGTCCAGGAAGACCTTGCTCTCCTCGCTCACCCTGTAGAAAACAACATGTCAGCAATGGAAGATGTTAGAAAGATAAGATTCATCATACAAGTTAGAGAACACTCCTATTGATGCTGCTGAAGTTTCTTTGTCTTATCAGTCTTTGGAGGAAAAAAAAATCCCTGTTCCAAAACTACAGTTGCTCCTGAACACTAAGAACAGGGATTATTTGATAATATGATAATTATCTAAAGCGTGTCAGAGTGATCCCAGGTACATCTGGGACAACAATCCATGGTGTTCCCCAGATCCAACTGAGATCCCAATGTGCTGTTTCATCAATTTTAAAAAAGTAAATATAAGTGTATTTTTAAAAGTTTACTAAAGTATAAAATAAGGTGGACACCACTATTGCTCACACTCTTGCCCTGAGCTATCAGCACAGCCCCCCGACCCCTTTGCACTGATTTTCTGAAATCCCAGGAGTCAACAGCAGCTGAATGTGCTTACTTTATTTACAACTCAAGTCTCATGTGTTGCTGATAGGGTAGGTACAGCAGTGATGTCTACACTAGGCTACAGGAGCCATGGTCAGGTTACACTGGAAGGAAAGCACTGTCACTTACAGGACCTCCACGGGAACCCATTGGGCCTGGGGCACCTGCTGGGCCAGTCTCTCCCTGGAAGGAAAGAGGGTGGTTACTGGGGTTTTGCCTGCTTCCCATGGCACAGCCACTGCTGTGACTTTTTACTGTGCCATGTGTCGTTACAGAAGTTCCTTTACCTTATCTCCAGGTGGGCCGGCAGGACCAGGAGGACCGATGGGACCTACATTGCCCTAAACAATGGGAAAAGAATATATTTTGTATCAAAATATGGCAATGTTACCTGTGTTTTGATCAATAGCACTTATGTCTCAGTGTAAGCAGATTGCTAAAGATATTTAAATTGAGAGGAGTCTACAATGCCAGAATGCTGTTGCAAACCATGTTTTGCAGTGACACCGTTTTGCAAGTAAGAGATCTCCAATTTTTTTCTCTTCCTTACCATCCAAACCTAATCCAAACCCACCCGAAGTCTCTTTCAATGGTATACAAAAAAAGTTACTTGTTGCCCTAACTTTTCATATAAATAACTGATCCACATTTCTTCAGTATATTTTCAATATATCCTGACCAGCTCCCTAAGTTTTTTCTTTCTTGACAATTTTATGTGTACCTTATGGTCTGAAATAAATTTTTGTTATTTCCTCCAACTCAACCGAGCTGCACTGGTATATTTGTCATGCCTCATTATTTTGTTGGATTCCCTGCTTGCAGGTACTGATTTGATATATAACATATATTTCAAGTGTCTGTTTTATGTGTATATGTAAAATACATCATACGTAGCAACCTGTAGAAGTATCCTGCATGAGAATGTTTCTTATAGATATCCTTTTGTGATTTATTATAACCTGCATTCTCACCAGTCAGATAGATTTTCTCTACTTCTGTATGATTGCTTTCCCTCTAAAACATTGCCCCAATTAACTGTGATCTGCTGCTTTCCAAAAATTCTGTTGTATTTACCCAAGCAACAGCAATCACAAAAATTAGTATTAAGTCTAATTTAGTTTACAAAGCTAGTTTAGCGCTGCTGGAATGAAACACAATGGGATTACTGCTTTACCCCTCCTAGGCAGTACTTAGTCACTGTAATTGTAAGTTTATTCATGTTTTAAGTGCAGACGATGTGAAGCCAAGTGATAAATTGTTAGGTGTTAAGGGATTACTCACTCTCTCCCCTCTTGCACCAGGAAGGCCATCAGCACCTTTGCCACCAGGTTCTCCCTAGGAAGTGTAAGATGCAAAAAGCATAAGCCAAAAGCAAGCAAAAGGGAGGGGAAGGGAAAGGGTCTCATACCCAGGGTCTCTCAACAACCAGATTTCCTTATTGAGATTACACAAATCTGAAATCAGGGATGACATTCTGCCCAGTATTCACCATCAGATCCTATAAACTTTGATGGAAAAGAACCCAATTTGATTCAAAATTAAGCCTGTGCCAAATTGTTTGCCCGTGGTATGAACTATTCTCATAGTTTATTAGCTGGTTTGATGTACCCATCCTTGAAGGGATCTAGCACAGCAAAATGTCTAGCATATATTAAACCAGGGGGGAAATCCCATATTTTTCAGCATATAGGACCCATATCACATTGGTAACTCAACAGTGCTTCTACACAATCTACATCCCTGAAATCGGGCCAAAAGTGAAGACATGAACAAACCCAGTGCTTTGTGGGAAGCTAACACTAAATTAACATAAAATCGGCAGTGTGTCTGTGTTACCCTCTCCCCTTTAGGTCCAGGGCTGCCAGAAGCTCCTCTTTCTCCCGGCATTCCCTGTAAACCAGGCAGTCCTGTGCCTCCAGGGGGACCAGGTGGTCCAGGAGGACCCTAAGGAGTAACAAAAAAATAATTAGAAAAACCAGGATTAACCTGAATGAGAGACATAATAGCAGGAAAGCAAGAAAGTCTGTGGGTACCTTGGCACCTTCTGTACCAGCAGGACCTGGCCCACCTCTTGTTCCAGGAGGTCCTGGGGGACCCTGCGCACCACGTTCACCTGGGATGCCATTTTCACCCTGTGGCAAAGAAATGCATTATTCTTTGCTTTCAGGTTCATCCTTTGTTAATTCTTTCATGTAATCGAGAAAAGTTGCCTTATTATTTACCTTAGGGCCTGGGAATCCGGGTCCTCCAATATCACCTTTTGGTCCCTGGTTGTGAGAAAATAAATGTAAGTTATCCATGCACTTTACTTAGTAAGTCTCCACTATGGTTGGCATCCTGTTTCTCCTCTCTGTTATCACTAAAATCAGTCTTCTCTGCTCTGAATAGAGCTGAGAACTGACTGAATTTGGAAATGTAATATAGGAAAAACATCTCATTAAATAAAACGAATTACTACTCACTGGTTCTCCAGGCTTTCCGTTTTCTCCAGCTGGTCCTGGTCCACCAGGCAACCCCTATATGAAGGAACAGTATTATCCATGTTACATAGATAAGTTATGCACTTTATATCTTGAAATTTGTTATTTTTGACACAGAGATGTGTACTCAAACTGTTCCAATCCTTTACAAAGGTGGACATACCAATTTAATAGCTAAGGGTTTTATGTTACAATCTAAATTAACCACCCAGCCTGCAATTATGATATATGAAGCAGTAACTTTTGTCAAGTGGTTGATCTGTATTACTTCAAAATACGATGACATGCACTGCAATGTAAATGTTAAGATGCCTTTACTATCTTTTTTTTCATGTGTGTTTTAATCTATTAAAAAGGATCAGAAAGCAATAAAGATACAGCACCTGGAGGCCAGGTGGGCCTGCTGGTCCTGGTTCTCCTCTGTCCCCAGAAGCACCCTGTAATCAAACAAATGACAGAAAAAAAGCCATGAACTTGTCTGACAACTGTTCAAGATACCAACACCTCCACACCACCCCTAACCTATGCCTTCATTTCATGATCTGATGATGACGTTGCACAATCCCAAAGACTAATGGATCTTGGTGTTCTGGTATTTGCTCCTCTCACTCCAACTGTTAGATGTGATTCACCAGACTCATTTTTACTTGATAATAGACTGAGTTGCTATAAACATTAAAGGGAGCAACAATATGCTTCAGTTTGAAAAGGTGGTAGATCTCTGAGAGCTCCTAAACTGACTTTTCATTTCAATCTGTGCCAGGTGTACCTGACTCAAGTTTACCCTACTGAAGGTTTGAGTACTAGTTCATGAAAATAACGGCAAATAAGAATTATTCTATTTGTCTTCATAAAAGGAGGTTTCTTTATATCATTAAAAATATTTTCCTTTCCCTAAATTCACAGTGTCAATCTGTAGATGCCAGACCCCCTGGCAATAGTTGATCATTGCCTCATACAGGACCACCACACTTACAGTAGGTCCTGGAGGACCTGGGAGGCCGACATCACCATTCTTCCCAGCAGGACCCTATACAAAGACAAAATTCGGGTATGGTTAGGGGTTGATACCATTTTTGCAAGACTCATCAAATTATTATTAATATTATGCCATTAATAAATTGTCATATTATGTAATTATTAGATTATAAGATTATTAAATAAAATGCTAACAAAACTTACCGGTGTTCCAGGTGGTCCACCAGGGCCTCTCTCACCATTCTTACCCGGTGCACCCTTACAAAAGAGAGAGATCACATTTGAAATGCTTGTTCTGCTCAGTAGACAACAATCTGAAGCTGCAGCATGAGATATCCCCGGTATAGAGCAATTTATTTTAACATTCGACTGATCAAACATCAGCACAGGAGAAGGGGAGAATTCCCACTCACCTCATTGCCCTTAGGACCTGGGAAACCCATTACACCTGGTTGGCCACGTGGGCCTGGAGGACCAGGTGGACCAGAACGTCCAGATTCACCTTGACTGCCCTGGGATAAGAAGAAAAAGAAAGGAAGTCATGGCATCTCTCAGGTGAAATAAAGGAACAACCATTAAAGGGAGAGTGAGAGTGAGACACTGTCATGAAAACTTAATGTGTTTTGTATTTCAGCTAATCTCCTGTATACTCTGTGTTTTAACAGTACTAAATGACAGGGTTTACAGACTGTTATTACAATGACACAGATAAAGGGCTCTGGTAGTTAAAACAAACATAAAAGGAGGCAATTAATCTGACTGTGATAACAACCTGTCACGTAGATACAGTGGGATGAGGGAAAGGTCAGTAGGAGAACTAGTGTAAAATATTTGCACAATGTACATACGGGAGGGCCAGGTTTCCCATCACTTCCAGGGCTTCCTGGAATTCCAGGCAAACCCTGCAATTGAAGAAAAAAAAGGTGTTACACTTTGGTTTAAAATGTGTAGTATTAAGTTTCAATACATAAATATGAATATATAAAACCTCCTTGTTTGGTTTAATCCTCTTTGATAAAGATTAAAAGTCCTCCGATTTCTCCCATCTCATGAAGGGGAAAAATGGAGAAAGCTGAAGTACTTTTTCGTTATGGGTTTATTGCTTTTCCTGAGAGGCACTGGATATAAACAAGACATTCGACATTAATCAACAAGCACAAAAAATGTATTCCTTCATTATCTGGGAAGCAAACTGATTTCAGATGGCAAAAAATCAAGGAATGAAACAATTCTGACTATGTACCTCTACCTAAAAGCAGCACAATTGATAACATTTTTTGTTAATTTATTTTTCCCGCTATTATTTTTGTTGCATTTTAAATAATTAATTTGATTTCCAATAAAATCTTCTTTAGTTCCCAGAAGCCTGCAGCTGGGCTTTTGAATTTCAATGTGTTTGTTGTCAGCAGTTGTTAATTCTTAGTGTAGTTCACAGAATGCTGTAAAATTGTTCTGTGTACACTTACATAATTTTACATCCTGTGAGTATTACATGGGAAGCCCTCTCTGAAAACCTCCCTTTACCTCCAAAGTACCTGATATGTACTTTGAAAGCCTGACCAACAGCTTATTTGCCCTAATTGCTTAACTATATTGAAACATATAAATGTATATATAATTTAACTGTTTAAATATTAAGGTCTATTTAAATAATAATTTAAAAATATAAATGTATTTAAATAAAAACGCCTGGGCCGTATCAGCTCAGATTGAGTCATCCCTAACAGAGTTTATCTCTCTTTCCTGGAGATGGCCCGTCTTACTCTCATTCCTGGAAGCCCTGGGCCTCCGTCTTGTCCACGCTCTCCTGCAGGTCCGCTGGGGCCAGGAGGACCGGGGCTACCGCGTTCCCCTGCAGGACCCTAAAAGAGAGATGTTGGGAGGTCACAGCAAGGAAACCAGAGCCTTATTGAATCTGAAATGCTCCACTCAAAAAGCACACGGGACCTCCAAAATTTTGGAGTTTTTTTTTTTTAGGGGAAGATTTATACCTTTTCGCCTGGAAGTCCATTGCTACCGGGCAAGCCACGGAAACCGGGGGAGCCCTAGCAAATAAAAGAGCAAACTGTGGATCACAGGCAGGATGGCATAAGTAATGGCAAACAGGTTTTTCTTCTAAACTGTTAGAAATATTATGATGAAAATCAATGAAAAGAAAAAGATGGAAGTGACATCTTACTGTAGTAAGATTATCTTCTCCTTGGTTACAACCCTCCTGTTGAAATTACAGTCCACCCTCTATTATTTTTAACTGGCCCTGCATCATTATTTATGAGTTTTCTAAAGTAATACAAAAAATAAACATCATATTCAGTATTGAACAATTATATATTATACCCTCTAATTTAATACTGAGAAGATCTCTATTTTATTGTTTCAATATTTACACTCACTACTATCGTCATTGCTTACAAAAATTTTTAATTGTAAAATTTGATTTGTACTCCACTTATGTATTAATTTGTTCACTGTGCGTCTTTGGTTGCCTCGTGGCTTCAAGCAAATATTGCAATCAATTATTAAGTTAGGAGTCATAAATAGATTGGCACAATTTTGCTGATGGTTCAGATGGGAACATAAATCTAAAATTTGTAATGGTGTTGTTATTTATTTTGTTGAATGAATTGATTCAGGGATTCCTTTGTGAGAGTGCTCTTCAGAACACTATTGAATCTACTAGTAAAAAGACTGTTTGTATTAAAGATACCATAGCACAGAAGACATCCTGACCATATTGCTGCTATAGACATTTAAGATGTCTTGACAGTAGAGATGTTGACATAAAGACTTATCTTGAAAGTAGAAGAATTTGCATTAATTTAATTTCCAGAGCTGAAATTTTTGTAATTGTTTATTTTTATTAATTGAGAATTAATTTTGAAATTTGTGTTATTTATTCCCTCTTGTAGTTCTCAGAGTTTAGGTTGCTTTTCAGCACAAATCTTTTGATACAACTTTGATACATAACATCACTGCTCCTTCAATATCAAAACCTGAAAGGCATTAATTTCTTTCAGGCTGAGATAGATCCAAGCGCTGCAATTCAGAGGAAAAGCTAGATAAGAACGCTGCCCAGTGTCACAACCCAGTTTCACATCTGGAATTTGCTGAGAAGAGACAAGGAGCCAAATTTCTCCTGGAAGTATTTTGAGCACTCGAATTTGCTGTCTCTGTCTTAACTCAAAAGGTACTTCACGTGCAGGTGACCTGCAGCACCTTACCCTCTCTCCAGGGGTGCCAGGTACACCATTCTGACCGGGTTCACCATTTGCACCTCTTTTGCCTTCCTCACCCGGTGGTCCAGGAGCTCCTGGGGTGCCGTTTTCACCCTGGCAATGACAAAACCCAAGCCCACCAGTGAAGGAAGAAGTCTCCAAAAAAAACCCCAGAAGGATTTTGTATGGGGAGTTATTCAGAGCTCAGACTTCCTTGGAAGAAGTCTCTGAAAGCATTTTTAAAATCGCTTACGCGCTCGCCTTTTGGGCCTGGATCTCCTTTTGCACCATCCTTACCAGGGTCTCCCTAAACAAGAGAAAAGCCTGTTAAAATTGTGGGTAGCAACAGGGTAAATACTAAGAAGTAAACAGGATATCTTTCAAATTATTGACTCATTTTTTATTATTTTTCATTCTGCAAAGAAATCAGCATTCACTGGCTGAACCAAGGTGTGGAAGACATAGGGCTCCTTAAAAATCCAGCAAAGCAAGAAGTGATACAATCTTCAACACCACTGAGTAAAACTTTGTTTCTGAAATATTTCAGACATCAAGTCTTTTGCTTGAAGGCCTTGAGTATTTTATCTGACAAAGAACTATGTGTGGTGTGAGGCTGTCAGAAAAGAGCCTGCTGGGGTAAATGGCAGTATAAAAGTGGGTACAACTCACTAGATGTCGTGGACTGTGGACTCAACCCATGGGAATTTAAACAGGTAAAATAAGGATTTTAAAACAACAGATTTTTGTCCAAGGTAGCCATTTTAAACAAACTATATCTTTGTAGTGAGCTTTTCAATTGATAGATAATTTAGGAAAAGAAGTATTACTATCATCTTGATGTATTTTCTTGTATATAGCAATACCTAAATGCGGGAAAGATAAGTATATTATATTTTTATAAAAAATGATTACCTATTTTCATTATAAAATAATTTATTAGACCATCTCAAGTGAATAGAAGTTCAGTGTTTGGTTTTGGGATTTTTTTAATGGCATCAGAGCTACTTCCACCATATTTGCCTGTACAAACCAATGTAATGAATATTAGTTACTCACTGGACTGCCTTTTGCTCCAGGGTTTCCACTTGTACCTGGTGGACCAGGAAGACCACGGCCTCCTGGCAGACCAGGAGCACCAGGAATACCAGAAGGTCCCTACAGAGAGTGAACAGCAAATGGAGATGAAGAAAGCATGACAATGTTGGACTCTATTCAGTTCAGACAGTGACCCTCACAAACATAGTGCAGCAAAAGGCAGTGATACGAACAGTACCCACCATTTCACCCTTGCCGCCAGGGCTTCCATCCCTTCCAGGAGGGCCCTGAAACAAGAAATGCATTGATTAGCAATGCTGCTTGCCTAGGACTAAGCCAAAGGCCATGCAGGGCTTTGTGAAGAGCAGGTGACACAACACCTCTCAGGTCCCATGTGATGTTTATGTACCTGAGGCCCAGGTGGCCCAGCATGACCTTGAGGACCAGGTTCTCCTCTTTCTCCAGGACTACCACTAGAACCAGCAGGACCAGGAGGACCAGCTTCACCCTATGGAAAAAAAAAAAAAAAAAGAGAAAATTAATATGTTTTAATCTTCTCTCCTGGGCAATCAGTATTAGGGTGTCTTCCTCTACTGTGGCATCCCTGACTTTGGAAGAAGATTCCCACGATCATCACCTGAGTGCAAGAGACAAATCACAGTGCCCCCAGTGCTGAGAAACAGGGTACCCAGGTGCTCCAGCCAGTACAAGCTGCACAACTCCTGAAGTTGTGTGAAGTTCCCTTCAGTCCCTGCCATAACGCAACACAGAACACAGGGTCTATTCCTTAAAGGTGTTTTGGAGTGGGCATTCGTGAAGATGATGGGGATGGGGTTTGTCTCCTGCTACATATGAAAGCACATCTGTTCTATGGTTGCAAACAGTGTAATAGCAGCCAAAAAACTGAGGGCTCATGAAATAATGATGTACAGTGACAAAGGCTGTATAACTATAGAAAGGACCAAGTCCCATGTAATTATTCATCTTTAGCTGAATACCTTAAAACCTGGAGAGCCTGGAAATCCTGCAGTTCCAGGGGGACCTGGGGGACCCTAAAAAGTGAAAGAAATACTGTTAATGCAAAAGGAAAAAGCCATATGGAATTAATCTTAAGTTAAAAAAAAATCTGATTATGGGATTTTCCTCTGAGTAAGGAAACACCTGGCAAAAACTGAAAATACAAATCATGCTGTAAAAGATGAAGTTTGGTTAGTCCTGAAATATCACACCTACATCTTGGTTACTCCGATGTTTACACGTTCAGCTAAATTTCTGTGTTTTACATTTAAAACCCATGAAACCTGTCATTGCAGAGGTTAAGTTATAAAAATGTTCAAAATCTGTCCTAATTATAAAAAAGGTGTAGGAAGGGAAAAAAAGCCAATGCAGCTGTCACACATATAAGTGGACATGCTCAGAGTTTCTAGGCAGAGGATGAAGAAAAATTTCTTTTCCACCTCAGACAGCTAAGATAAATGTATTTGATAGGACTATTCACAACTGGATCTGCATAGAGTACAGCAATTCTATCTATCGATATGTTCTCTGAGAATAATCTGGTTTGGGATTTTTGCATTTTCCTGATTCATAGTGTTAAAACTCTCCTATTACACTTGAAATGCTTTAAGCATCTTAACCAATAGAGTTATGAAATATAATTGAATAAAATGGTTGTTCTTAAACCAGTGCATGCCAGATTCAGGTTTGCTGGCACTGCAGAACACCAGCTAGAAGTAACTAGACTAAAGCAACATGAATACTTCAAGTCAAACATCTGTAAGTTGTCTTACAGGTGGGCCTGCTGCTCCTGGAGATCCGTCTTTGCCATGGGCACCCTGCAGGAAGAAGAGAGGTGTTGAGCACAGAGCAAATACCCTGGACACAGAACCCACATGCTGTTATGTCCGTGACTCAGAGACCATATTCTTGTGTCCGTACATTTCCACGTAGTTGACCAAGATCTCAAATGAGAAATTGCGAAATAATAATTAAATAAATATTTTGTAAATATAAAGTGTCCAACACTTTACATGACTTGTACTGTAATGAGGAGACAGCAAGGTGCAAAGATGTATTCTTATTGCATTTCTCAAGGAAATGCTGGCATCATCTGTATAAACAAATAGATTGCAATACAGTGTATTTCAAAGTAAGAGTCCTAATTCACATAAAAGACTGAAATTTCACTACCAAAACTTAACAAACAGTGGTATAATTTAAATCCTGTTGCCTGTCTTGCAGACACATTAAATCAGGTCCTCTACTCAGATTATGTAGTGTTTGTACAAACAAGTTGCTGGTTATTATATGTTAATTGTGCTTTGTTGATTGTGTTGAATGCTATGAATTCCTTCAGAGCAAGTAATGTACTCCCTAATCCCAGTCAAAGAGGAGTGTTTTCTTTTTCCCACAGGTTACTTCTGAGATGGCATTTTTATTTCTCTCTGCCATCTCCTGCTGCCCCTTTGCTTCCATTCCGCCTCCCTGTTGCTCTTGGCTGAACCTGAGCATATGCTGAAACACTGAACTCTCCCACAATGTGGAATCAATTAATTTAAAAAAAAGGCAATAAGATGGTGAACAGGTTGTGGGTTAGAAGTGTTACATTTTTGGTTGGGGAGCAGAAAGTTTCCCTGTATGATTTTACAGATGCTGTAGGGTTTTTCAGCCCTTTGCATCAGAACTGTTTTAAGGAAAGCTATGGAGTAGGGAATTGTCAACATATTGAATCCAAATATGCTGCCTCAGAATAAGAACAACAGCTGCAATTACTTACAGGGCCACCAGGATTCCCAGGTCTTCCTCTTTCACCAGCTGGACCTCTCGGTCCCTGGAAAACATATGAAAACAAGTCAGCCAAATGGATTCCAAATTAACACGGCTGAGCAAAGAGACATGGCTCTTATTTGCATATCTCACTATTGTTCAGTGCATGAAGTGGGGTAATTAAAGTTAAGAGAATGATGAGTAACTCAGGGAACATGTAAACACTGCAGCATGCACGTATTTACCGGCTGGCCTGGTGCTCCATTTACTCCAGGAAGACCAGTTTCACCCTGTTATGGAAAGAAAACACCAATGACAGAATGAACCTTCTGCATCCAGCTGAGTGTTCTCAGTAGGAACTGAGGTCTGAGAGGTCTGAGAAGTTTAAACGAATGCCAAAAGAAAATATTAAACAGGGAAAAAAAATCAGAAATACTCAGTCCTTTAAGTATTATGCAATGAATTTAGATAATCCAGCCATGTCCTTCACTTTGTAATCTCATGTTCATTATGACTAGACAACTGGGTCATGATGTGGTTCAGAAAGCCCAGCTCCTTTCTCATTCTTCTCATAGAGGAAATGAAGTGGGTTTCTTTAATGTTAACTGGATTTTTATGACTGAGAAGCAAAGCACAGCTATACAACAAATGATGGAGGTCATTAATGTACCTACTACAGCGATGACACTCTAGTTTTTTACCTTTGGACCAGGAGCACCACTGTCACCCTTGGCACCATCTTTTCCATCAAAACCCTGTGGGAAAGTAAAACCATATCTGTGAATAGTATTCCTCCTGCATTCTGTAAAACTTGGTTCCTCTTGGCAAAATATTAAGCCCCCAAAAGGGACATATTTTGTGTAATGAATGCTCTCAGCTGTTGGAACACTTTTCGGCCTTGGGGATGAAGCTCTACAATTGAGGGAACTAGACAAAATGTAATATTTGTTACAGAAGGTCAGATCACATTGTTAAGAAATTTGCCTTTAATTCCAGGATTCAATCTCTTTGAACTGATGACTAAAAGGGCACAACCATGCAGCACCGTAATTCAAGAGGTTTACTTACTCGCTGACCTTTCATCCCAGGCATCCCAGGCATCCCAGGGATTCCCTTGTGACCCTAAACACATAAATATAGAAGTGTAATAAAGCATGTATTTACTGTATTAAGGGCACAAACAAACATTCACGCATGTATTTACTGTATTAAGGGCACAAACAAACATTCACTGGGAGTCATCTTCACTTGACTAATTTAAAATGGGAAAAAACACCCTTTTGATTACAAAACTGTTGTTAGCGGGAGCTTTTTCATACCGGTAATCCAGGGATCCCACGATCTCCATTTCTGCCTGGTCTTCCCGGTTCTCCCTATTGAAAGAAAGTAATTTTTTTTTTGTTAGTGTTTTGCTATTGTTTCAGTTACTGGCAAAGCAGCAGTTGTAGAAGATGAAGGTGAGCCAGAATAAGCAGGTGAAGCTTCTACCAAAGACAGTGGGGAAAATCATAGCAGGGTGACAGTTCACTGCCTTCTGAAAAACAAGTGCCAGAATTTAAAACTGCATTTTAAACAAGATTTCAGTTAATATCTAAGTTATTTCAAGCCAAACTTTAGAAAGGGATGATCCCAGAAAATTTATTTTTCATGGTGAAACACTCAAAATGGACAAAATATTTGCCTGTTTGTCTTGCCTGGTACTATAGCTGTTCAGGACTGCCAGGTGTGACATAAAACATGGTGTTAATGACTAGAACTCTCAAAGTAAGATTTAAGGGGAGCAGAAAACTACCACTACTGTCTGATTTTCTTTATAACTCCTAATTTATTTTATACCAGATCAAAATATTGGGGTTTATGCTTATGTTTTCTCACTCTTTTTTTTTTTTTAATGATATAAATCAAATTGCCTACTAAAAGTGAAACGTTTTTTAAATGGATAGTTAGACCTAATGTAAGGCAAATCCAGCTTCTTACAGTTATGTTGTCAAATGGAGAAATAGGGAGATGTTAAAAATTCTGAAATGCAATAGTATCAATGTGCTCTGCTGTTTTACCATTTAATTAACATTTTTTTCCTTCCCATTTATTAATAAATGGGTGAATAATAGTCAACTTACATCTTTCCCAGGTGGACCAACTGGGCCTATCATTCCAACAGGGCCTGGGGGACCCTGTAACAAAATAAAAATATATTAAGTATCTTTCAAACTAAAAATTCATTAGGCATCATAAAGTACTTGTACGTTTGACATAAATTATAGCAAAGAGACAGGAGGAACTGTAAAATTTCAACACACTCCGGTGATGATACAGATTCGTGCTTGCAAGATGATACCTTTAACGTATAAGTGATACAAAATGTATACGTACAGGAGGGCCAGGTTGTCCTGGTTCTCCAGGGGAACCTTGGTAGCCAGCAGAGCCCTGAAACGCAGAAAACACCCAGGTAAGATGTGAGCAATTACCGCATCATTTTATGGTGCTGTTATAGTTCCTAATAGCACAATTGTAAGCAGAATTGTCGTCAGAATGGTCAACAAATGACCAAAGACGAATTTAGCAGAACCAAGCAGAACCTGCCTCCTTGAAATCAGAAACAAAACTGCTCCTCTAAAAGGAGATGGATGTCAAAAAATCAGACCCTTTTTGTGTTCGTTGAGTGGGTATGAGGATTCCCACTCTCCTTTACCTCCTGTTCAGTTTTTGTACGGGTAAACATTTGGGGTTGTTAACAGGATGACAGGCACATCTTAAAACAGCCTTGGCTGAGACCCCACAGACTTGCTGAGAGCTCAGGGGTACACATGGACTTAAGCAAGCATAGTAAATTGTCCTCAGCTCTTGAGTCTTGTGATGCATAGAAGGTACAGCCCAATAAATAGAGGATGACATTCATCCATAAAATTCCTCAGTATAGTATCTAGATTTACCAGTTGAAAAGATATTTAATATTTATGACAGAGAAAAGGAGAAGCTCATATAAAAGGATATGAGGTGATTATGAAAAGATTAATTTTACTTACAGGGGGACCTGCATGACCAGGTGGGCCAGGGGGGCCACTGGGGCCAGGGGGTCCTGGAAAGCCACTCTATAGTGTAGATTAAAAAATAGTAGTTACATTAATGTATATAACTGTAAAGCTTTATGTAATTGCAATAGTCATCAATACCTGTGAAATAAATTTTACATGTTAGAACAGAGAAAAATTCACAGTGACCAGTGACAGTCAAAAAGTGCAGTAGAAAGGAGGCAGCAGTGTATGTACACATTGCTGAAGAAGTACACTGTCTGTAGCTAAGTCCCTTCAGAAAAGGCTTCACTGGGTTTCTCCTTGCAAGCTTAACTGACATACTCCACAAGCTATTTTCATAGCTGCAATTTTTGCTTTTTGAGTCACTAGGCCCCTCCTCTAGACACCCAGAAGGATGCTCACAGCTCAGCTTGTTAGCAAGAATAGATAACTGGAACTTCTAATTTGTTAGAATAAATGAGTGTCAGCTTCTCTGCCATGCAGCTGAGCTTTACTGGCCTTGAAGGTATACTGAATTGAAGCCATATTTTTGTTATTGTTAGCAAGGCAACCATTTCCTCCAGTGAAATCTTTTCTGAGCTTTAACAGTCGTAAGCCATAAGAAAGAAAGGAGGTCTGGACTAACTAAACCCCCAGTATTTTTACTTCCTGTAACAACAACCACAAAAGCATTTGATGCTGCAAAACATAAAACATTTGAAAGTTAGCACAGTGGTCTGCTGCTGCTGTATGGGCTTCTTCAAAAAAAGCTTTTGTTAAATTAAACTCTTCGTTTGTTTCATATAGCCCAAAGAATTACATATATGAATTACATGAGAATCACTGTGTGCTGCAGTACTGGCAGTACATCCCATAGTTTAATTATCCACATAAGGTGTTTTATGGGATATTGTCATATTGTGTCAGGATAGGTCACTTGTTACAGCAGTTACATGAAGCTAATTTTCATAATACAAGATCAACAGTGTTGCTGTACTAGACTAGCACACCTAGTATAGTATAGTACTCTACTACAAATATGCTATGTTAATATTACTTCACAGATTGTCTTTTTTTTAAAAAAAATTGTAATATTTACAATTTTCTAGGACAAGAAATATATAACAATTGGCAGAGCAGTTAGGGTCAGGGTAAATGGAGTGCCCTTCAAAGTGTGAACACAATAAGCAGTCCCCTGCTGTTAATTGTTACAGCTCATTTGGTATAAGTAACTATAGATTCAACATGAATTAGAGCCATCAGCTCATCAATAGCAATCAATCCGTTAGACTTATGGCTATAAACAAACAAGGTACTGTTTTTTTTCAAGCAATGCACTGAGGAGATAAACTGATACTTAGGGGTGATGTGCTTGCTGACAGCATCTCCAGACTGTCAACAAAGGAGTATATTGCAGTTGGAGGATGTGCACTGGTGGAAAGAGACACAGCACATGGAGGTTATTTGAGAAAGTAATGAGAAACTGATGTAAAGCACAAAATCCATCTACAAGCAGTGGAAGGCCATGGAAAATCAGCAATGGAGAGATATGTGATAGAGGAAATACCAGGCATGGTAACACCCACAGACTATATTTGTGCTATATTATTTTTTAATAAATCTTCCAAATTATTTCAGTTTGGATACTTATTCAAACTAAGCATTTAAGTTGAAAATTGATGAATTTATAAAACACTAAAGAATTCATTTTGTGTAATGCTAATTATAAACATTATTTACTCCCAATGATTTCAGTCATATCTGCCTGTAACTGCTGTTAGTTTGCAGTCACATATGGCATAATGCAAAGTAAAAAACCTTATGACCTGAAAGTATACAGACAATCCTGAAGCCATTCTAGGGTGCCCAATAAAGTAGTTTGGTGGTTGTTTTTTTTTAACTCAAGTCCAGGGGTCAGAGCACAAGAAATCACTAATCACTTCCAGAAAAAAAAAGCCAAAATAGAGAGGAGTAACCATAGTTATTAACTGAGTATCTTGGTTACCTGCCTGGTTCAACACATCCAACATTAAGACAATGTGTAGCAAAATTTAGATGATTATGATAAGCTGTGGGCAAAACTGTGAGGAGCTGAATATGAATGAAGGAATAAATAAATACAAAACTGGATGGTTGAAGAAGACCAATGCATGGATGATCATATTAGCAAATGAAGGAAGCAGAAATAAACAGATTAAAATAAAGGTGAGGAAATAATCTACTACATTTCAGGAAAACCAGCGGTAATTTACTTTGCAAGATGATTCTGATGGAACCCTGAGAAATAACACATTTGCTTGGAAGTGCACTGGTATGTTACAACACGTGATACCCAAACCTTGTTGTGCAGAATTGGACTGAAAATAATGATTATGCTTAATGAAGCAGCAGCCAATCTCAAATAATAACAATTCACCACATCCTCTGTATAGCAGATTGCCTGAATCAAGAACACTTCATGGTGAATATCAGTAAATCCCAGTGCCTAAAAGGAAAATCACGAGGTGCAACATTCGGATTTATTTTACATGGGAAGTATAGCTCAGGCACAACTCTTTCAGGCATGATTTTGTCACTAAAAAAAATGTGGAAAGCTTGGGCCACGCCTAGCCGGCAGATACAGCATCCTTAATATACAATCTGAATAGCTGTTGGTAAAAAAAAAATGGCAATTGTAAAAAAGAAAAAGTGAAAAGATTTTGACTTCTTGATGAAAAAGCAGTTTATAAGAGGGTTTATTCACTTTTTATCAGGCAAATTTGAATTGTAAAAAAGTAAGGAAGTATGGAGTGTCATGCTGAGTAAAGACAGAATGCTGCTGAGTGTGTAAAGGAAGATTAAGGACAGTGAAAGAGGTAAAAATGTGGTGGAAGGGAGGGAAGCAATTACTGAAAGAATATGAAGCAGATAAGTGAGGAAGATATGCAAGGGAGAAAGGATAAGTGTTTAAGTAGTATAATAAAGTGAATCATAGACAGAGATTAGGAAATAGGAGGTAAGAAACTGAAGAAAGAAAGTGAAAAGGCAAAAAATCCAGATGATCTATAGCTACTTTCTAGAATAATATTGCCGACCAAACTGCTGCCTTACATTACATTCAACTTGCAGGCAATAAATAAATAAAAACTTATATTATTAAATTAAAATCAGGATATATACACACCCAAGGCACAATCTACAAGCAGAAATATTGTTCTTTAAAGAAAAATGAAAGGAGAGAAAAAAGGCTATAGCATCTTACAATGGGCTGTGGGTACCCTATACCAACTGAACCAGCCTTCACGTCATAGGAGTCATACTGTGGAGAAAAACTCTGTAAAAGAAATAGAGAAAAAACAGAAAGAAAAAAAAAAGAGAAAAAATTGTGATTGCTATAAATAAGGTAAATTTTCTCTTACACTGGTATGACAAATTTATGGAACTAACTCATTTGTATCTACTGAGTAATATTTGTTTGATATATAGCTGCCATATATTTATATCATCCAAAATAGAAGTACAGCCAATGTCTTCCTTCTGAGATCATGGTAAAGTTAGCTCCCTAGGCTGGGTGTATCCATTTTTCATCTTGAGAGCTGGGCCTTAGCTGAACCAAAAAAATTACCATTGTCTCTCTCCCCTTTTATTCTTGTTTTATTCCTTTTAAGCTTCTTCTCCCAGTCTCTTTTCTTTAGGAGTTAGTTGTCATTC
The DNA here is from genome assembly GCA_035583135.1 of Lophotriccus pileatus. Taxonomy (NCBI): domain Eukaryota; kingdom Metazoa; phylum Chordata; class Aves; order Passeriformes; family Tyrannidae; genus Lophotriccus; species Lophotriccus pileatus. Next base: position 31,725,204 of record JAWWES010000171.1, read on the forward strand.
AAGGAAGCTGATGAAATATTTTCTGTTGCACTAAAGAATGCAAATGTTGATTATTATTTTCCTGATTTCTTTTACCTGTGACCAATGAATGACTCATTTCATATTAGCAGACTGAGTTAAAGGATATGGCATTACTGCAGTAATGGCTCATAGATGGCTGAGCAGGAAGGGTTGAATATATGCAGTGTTCTGCCTGATATTCCAAACCAGTGTGGACCCAGCTCCTACACCAGCCAGGCACAAGACTCCTCTGGAACTGATATCAACCCTCTTGTCAGGATTCAACAGCCTTAGAATGGGTGACTAATTCAGCTTTTTATTCTCTCCTGTGTCAGCATCTGCCCACCCACAGCCAGGAGCTCTCTTGCTGTACCACTGTGGTGCCAATTTAGACTGGTTAACTGATCCACGGGGACCTCTCCCAGAAGCTCTGTCCTGCAGGGGCAATCCCTTTCAGAATTAAATAAAAACAAGGTATCTTTCCTCAGTTTCTGGCTTACCTGGGAGTGGAATTGTACATGCAAGTTATAATCAGTGGCCTGTATTCAAAAGTAGCAATTGTTTTAACATGCAATTTTTAACGTCCTGTAAATGTAGGCTAAGTCAATTGCAGGGAAGACAATGGCATCTCTTCAAGCACTGCCTGGGGCTTAAATCCAGAACAGATCCAACTGCACGGAGCTACAATTAATTCTCTTGCTGAGCCTTCCCACCTCTAATAAAGTTCTTTGGTAATCAGAAAAGAATTCAAGAATCAGAGAGCCAGAAGTCAGGAGGGAGTACAACAAACAGTACTTGCTTGGCACTTCCTTGCAAGCAGAAAGTCTTGTGTTTCAGTCTAGTCTCGTGGGAACGTTTCTTTATTAAACATACATTTCATAAAATATAGGGAAGTGTGAGAGTCCCCTAACCACTGAGTGGACATACATCCTCCTACACATTCTTTCTAGTTAGGACTATTTCTGAGTTACATAAGTGCTTCAAAAAATCTGGCTCCAAAAGGTTTAAAAATAAGATAAGGGAGAGATTTAATTGATCATCAGGGATATTTTATGGACAAAACCCCAGAATAACAACAAAACTCCACCTCCCACTGAGTTGTGTTTTTCAGAGGCACAAATGAGAGATGAAAGCAAAGCACCTGTGAAGGTGCAAGGGACAGGTGCCTGCAATATTGCTTGGTATGCTATGAACAACAGTGTAGAAGCTGAACATAACAATGACTTACCCCTCCACTTATACTGGGGCACGACTGGCAGATCCCGGGAGGCCCGGGAGCTCCAGGACTCCCTGGCTGTCCTGGTGGGCCAGGGGGACCATTTCTTCCTGGAACCCCAGGAGAACCCTGCAAAGACACAAAGAGATACAGATGTCATCACCTGCCTTCAGCTGCAAGGGCAATGCACGACAAGTCTTTCCACTGCTAACAAGTCTTTCCATTGCTAACAAAGCCTGTGTGACTGTGGTGGGAAAGCTCTGTTGAACACAAGACCACAACCAAACACTCAAGGAAGACATAGTACGTTAATTTGACACATGGAAACAATGCTTAGTTGCTGGAGCCTTATTGCAAGTGATATTTGATCAAACATGTTAGAAATATTAAACAGTTCAATTCCTGAATCTAAAATTGATGCTGCTAGTGGAGTCATAGATTTTTATTTTCCTACTGGGAAGAAGTATAACAAAACATAACAAATGTGGCATTGTTTGGACTAATCTCTCTGTGTTCTTCCAGTTTAAATTTTTGAGAGTGTTGTTGAACTTAAAGGGATATTTCAAATTAACTATATGGTACAGTCCTTCAGACAGGGCAGACATCAGTGAAAGCTGGATATCTTAGCAGACTGGACAAGATATATAACACTAGAGAAACTGGGTCTGATTTTGTTCATTCCCTTGGGGGGGGAAATAAAGCTGTACTTACAGGATCTCCTTTGGGGCCTCGGCTGACTACTCCAGGAGTCTAGAAAGGAAGAAAGCTAATAAATTTTAAAAAGATAATATAAATGAAACAAAAATTTTGCACACATAAACAAGGGCAAAGCACATTGAAACATTTGAATACAGTTTTATGACACAAATTCCATTTATTCTTATTCAGTATATTTAAAAGCTATGAGGTCTTTGGTCAGTCTGTGTGCGTTTTTTTTGGCTCATCCATAGAATTACACCTCCCCTTCAGCCAAAAGCCATTGCCCTAATAAAGTCAGTGGAGCTTTGCTATTGAGTACAATGGGGACAGAAATCCACCGTGGAGCCCTGTAAGGGAGACATTTTCCTTGTATCCTTCTCAGTCCAGCATGTTAATTGTGAGTATGTAGCTAATTCTTAATTCTCAGATTTATGGTTCGGATTTATTTATTTCTCAACATTTTACTGTCTGGATTTTCAATTTACATACTCAGCTGCTAGTGGTAGCAAAGAATATTCTGCTGAAACTATCTTGGATCTCCCAAGGTGACGTTTTCTCACCATCCAAGGTCGACAGGACAGCTTCCAATGGGCTCATATATCAAAGAGACAGGCTGGGGGAAGTATCCCGCTTGTCCTTCATTATCAGGAATCCCAGAACTGATAACATGAGTCTCTAGACACAATGAGAGAGGGAGCAGTGCTTAAATCTCCAGCATGGAGTTTTAATTATGTACCGCTCGTTTATACCTCTCAAACTCTTTACTGAAGTAGCTCAGGAAATCCCGGCAGGAGTAGAGTTGCACAAGTGTGGTGCAAATAACACGGGGTGACATCTCATGTTCAAGCAGATATGCTCTAGAACTGCAGAAATGCATCTTCTCTCTCTTCCATATACACAACTTTTTCACTCTCTTGTCTTCTGGGTAGGAATCTTCAGTGTATCTGTGGCAGCCTCTGTACTCTAAGAGAATCTCCTGGATCTTAAACAAGGTTGAAATGCTCAGATAACCTCAGAGCTCAGTACAGCTGGCTCACTCCCTGGAGTGGTTAGGCAGGGCTTGGCTTATACCAACGTTCTTGATTTTCCCGAGGTTAAGTTGCTGCAACTGGCTTACATAATGTTGGTGCCTATATGCAAGATGGTGGTGAATTAGGGGTGTACAATCTGAATCACCTTTTCTTTCCAGGGCATTAACTCAGCAGTAAGTCTGTAAAAGGAACTTTGGTCTGTGATGGTGTGGAATTGAGTTGATAAGAAATGGTGTGGAAATTCTCCAGTTTTCTTTGACTCTGTGCTGGCATTAGTTTTATGGATAAAGATTGAGCAAGTGGTCAATAAATAATGTGTGTACATTATTTCTATGCTTCTCCATAAAATGAAAGATGTAATGGCTAATTTCTGCCCGCTGTCCCTTTCTACTCTTTTTTCTGTGCCTGTTGTCTGTGTAAAACTGAGTTGAAAGACTTAATGCTTTCAGCTGCATAGCCCAAAGGAGTGACAAGCATTTTATCAGAGCTGCTACCAATTCTCTGATAAAATACAGAAATATTCTTGAATTAAGCATAAAAGGGTAGAACTCTGTGTAAGTTCAAGCTGGTTTTTAAATTTGATTTGCCAAAATTTGTCCATCCTAGGTATTTGCCCAAAGCCAGAAAGTGGCACTGAAAAGTGTTTAAGAACATCTAAACCAACATGAATTGAGGTTGACAGAGATCAAGAAGGCAGCAACACCAAAGAAGCAACACTGAGAATAAACTCACTCTTGGAGGTGGTGTTGTTGTCTGTGGACAAACTGGACAGCACTCTCCAAAAGGAATCTCTGGGTTGGGGCAGTCCAGCTCCTGGTCATCACAGATGATGTCATCGCAGAGGACAGATCCCGAGTCGCACACACAGATTTGGCAGGGCTCTGGTTTCCAAACATCCCTGTCAGCATAGGCCTGCCCAAGATGGGTACATCCCGTCACTGGCAAAAAAAGAGACAAAATAGTGTTTAATGTTATTTTGAATGTTTTTTCCAAATCAAAGACGAATAATATGAAAACTGTAGCATAGTTTTTTTGTTTGCTGCTGTAATACAGTTTATGCACGTGAAGTAAAAGGGTAAATACTCCCCTTCAGACACTGGAAAGGATCCGTTACACTAATTGCTGCTCTGAATGTAGAAACAGACATCAGTGGAAACCTCCTGGAGCTGATCCAAAGCCCAATTAAACCTCTGATAATCTTCAGTCTGGACTAATTTTAGTGTCAGACTGAGTTAGTGTCTAATTAGCAACTGAATTCTCTGCTGCAGCTAAAACGTGAACGTGCCAGACTCCTCAAACAAGTGTATCGTTGGCCCCCAAGTGCCAGTGCCAGCACTTACACACGGAATAAGCCATCTGTCCAGCACGAGCTCTTGTCACTGGCATCCTGCACTAATAGCTAGCACCAAGGGTTTTCAAAGTGTTTTTTGAAAGTCAATGTATGTGACAGATCTAAAAGAATGTTCACATTAATTGCCCAAATGCTTTGCAATTATTGTGTCATCTGGCCTGCTCAAATGTTACAAGTGTCTCTATTTTCAGAAAAAACACTGTTCAGCTCTAATGCTCATGGCCTTGTGAATTCCTTCCAACAGCTGTTTTACTAATCAACCTTGTTGTATATTATGAATTTGAAGAGACTGACAAAAACCAACTTCAAACATTAAATTAAATGGGGTTTGTATTTTCTTAAGAAAAAATCATGATCTAGAAAGCTGGGTCATTTAAAAAACCAACATGAAAATAACACTACTAAGTTTTATAAGCTCATTTTTGGTTTTATAGAAGTTATTACAGGTCTCAGATTACAAATATAAATATCAGTTATTGTCTTAAATAATGTTGTAACTTTTTTTTCCATAACTAATTCAAAATAATTGTTTACAAATGCAAAATTCTGGAGAAAGAGCTATGTGTGGACCTACATCACTCTTAAAGCTTTAATACCAGAATAATTTACCTACTACACACCACCCTTCAAAAAGAAAACTGAAATGCCAAAAGATGTAATTCAAAGCTCTGACATTAAAATTACCTCTGGCTCCGGGCAGAAATTTCTGAATGCCATCAAATTGTTGTAATGGTTATTATTATATAGTATGAGACTGCATCCAAATTTACAGTTCAGTCCCTTCCTATGGATTATTCAGTCCCTTCCATCCCTCCCTCCCCATCCCCTGCAGCTTTGATCTCTGTTTTCCCTCTTTTCCACTGCTGCCTTAGCACACTGCTCTCTTTTTATTCTTTACATTGTTTTCCTTTCTCTCTGTGTTTGTTCCCATGCCTACCCCCAGGCTCTTTGGACATATTTAGATGTGTTTCCCCTCTTCTCACGCTCCTTCTGCGCTTCACCTTTCTTATAACACATGACTTCACTTTTCATCTTCTGTGAATCCTCTTTTAATTTGTACCTGAAGAGTTCACCTTCTATATTGCTGTGTAATCAACTGAGATGAGTTTTCCCCTGCTCCCTTTCCAGTGCCTCACTCAGCTGCTTTTTCTTGTCCATATTAACCTTTTTCCTCCCATGGGCAGTTCACCCATGAAATTCATCACCTCCTTGTATGAGCTCTGGAAGGGTGATTGGGAATACAACCAAGACATCCTGACTAACTGAGAGGAGAGCTGGAGTGGGGATCTTGGAGCAGGGCACTGCATGGGACAGGAGGGTTTTTTTCCAGTTTCAGCCCTCCTACAGGCTGTCTGTGCACACCAACTTATGTTATTTCTGAAATTTTTTTCAATTATACTTTAAGCAAACAAGAAAATGTTGCCTGTCAGTAGGCTGACACTACTTATGGTTAAGACTTGATTTTGACCACCATCTTTATTAGGATAACAACAAGATGCATCAAGCTTCAAAAACTCTTTTCAGACATTTTCTTTACCTGATATCAAGCTGGGAGCCAGTATTTTACCTTCCTTTGACAACACAGAAAATCCTAAAATCAAAAATATTCCAATGGCATTTGAAAAGTCAACCCTCTTAAACATTCTCTATCACTTAGAAATTTACCTTTTCCTTTTCCATCCCTTTTGGGTCTCACAAGAAACTTCATATTCTGCACAAGAGAGATGGAAAAGAACTGCTCATTTCCAGGACAGCCTCATACTCATGCCCACACGACAATGGGTCACGGCATTGGAGGATGCTGCTCCAAAGGACACTGCCTAATAATGACCACCTTTGAGGAGGATCTAAACATCCTTCCCTAGTCTGCCAGGTTAGATCTAGTTTCTAAAAAAAGTTGCCTAGTTTCCCAGCCCTCACACCACATAACCACGTCTGTGGATCCCAGGTTAATAAGCTTGTTCTCTGCTGAGTTGTGTACTGACTGTTTCTGCAAGAAACATTTCCCTCCATCTCACAAAACAGGGTTTCAGTGTGGGCACTTAGGGGAAAAAATAAGCTGCCCAGGCTTGACAAGACTAATGACAAGTGCTTCCTGACAAACAAGAAGGCTGAAATGCTTTTTATAGATTAAAAGTGCAGCATTATGAGTGAAATCTTCTTTCTAGTCTCTCTAGTGACCCAAGAGAAAAACCAAATTGTAAGTTGCAAACGCTGACTAGTTCACTGTACACATGAAACCCTCCTATGCTGTGGGAGGCAGAAAGCCATCAAAGCTACTGGGGAGGTTAGAGCTTGTTATCCATCTCAAAGGAGCTGGTTGGATACATGCTGGAGAGCATGGATGGGCATAGATCCATGTCAGAGTGACTCAGCTGCCACTCCACTTAAGCACTTCCCAGGTCCACAGGTTAAAAGATTCTTTTCATTCATAAATGTAACAAGGAAGGGAAGAAATTATTTTTCTTTAGGGCAAGTTTAGATATAATTGTTAAATAAAGGTATGGATCTAAAAGAACTTAATATTGTTACTGCTTGCACTTGTAATGGACATATAAAAAGAGGCATAGTGTACACACCTTTCCATACCCCAAAGTTGTGTTTGATTAATTGTAATATTCAGATTTTCAGCTTTCAGTATCACTTTCTTAGCCTTTTGAAACCACATTTTTTTAAGCTATGTGTTTAAGACAGCAAACTCCTTCTTCACTAGGAAATTCATATCAAGAATTTGCACTTTCCTATGTCCCCCTTTTTTTTTTTTAATTCTTACTTCATTTTAATTGATTTGTTGTGTTGTTTTGTTATTTTCAGAGATGTGATCCTGCTGCCTTACTATGGAGAGGACAGCTTGGATGGGGAGCAGAAAAAGGCCAGCTTTCCCATGTTTTTGCACTGCTGGTTAGAAAAGATTCTGTTTTGAAAGCAGCAGCAGAGGCTTTTCTCAGTGACCAGCTTTTCCCACTGAGAGCACTCACCTTTCCATATTTTGGTAAAAAATAGAAATGAAAAGAATGGAAATTCAAAATGTGTCAAAACAATTGACATGATTTTACAGTAATAAGCAAATAAAGCATATTTATCCACATTTTTACAAGATTGTCATTCAGTTATTCTACAGTAGATGGCATCATTTAACAGAAAGAAGACAAAAAATCGAAGACATATGGATATAATGACATTCATATTTGCTTCTAACTTTCTGGACATTGTTAAATGAATTAAGAAATAAGCTAAGAGAGCTGCAATGAAAATCACTGTGGCCTTTGGCAGAATGAAAGTATTAAAAAGGTTTCCAAAGGAAACTTACATCTGGGAAGACTTAGGCTGTTAAAGACACCCCCTCTGTGCTCAGATGTAGATCTGTGTGTCAGCGTGTTATGACATAATGCATTTTGCATTGCTCATAAAGATTAACCATTAGCTCCAAAATCCTTTGGAAAGCTGATTTGTGCTAAAGCACTGGCGAGTAACATATAGGAATAATGAGGTTATAAAAAAGCTGACTTGTCTACTTGTATTATAACAGTCACATACTTGCCAGCTTCTCTTATTGATTCTTAAATGCACATTTCAGCCTAAGATTTAAAAAAATATTAGAACTCAACAGTATTTGCCTATAGCAGTGCAAAACCTTATTCTTCTTCCCAAAGCCCTAAATAGAGTGGCTGTACAGCATTTCACTTCTGTGGCAGTTACTGCAATGGTTTGTTGGAAGCTCTGTCAACCTCTAGTGCACTGTAAAAAAGTTAAATATTTGAAAGCCTGGATAACTTCGAATTTATGCTGTTTATTGAGCATTCACATTGTTAGAGATTTTGCTGTGAGTTGCATTTCCCTGGGCCAGCCCAAATAGTGAATAAAAGAAAAAGAGGCAACACAATCTTTGTCATGTGCTGGTTTTGAATTATTTCCCATTTCAAGCAGACCAACAGTGGGAACTGAAAGGAAAATCACCATTTAGTTGCAAAGGACCTATAAGTGTGGTACACAAAAGAGCCCAAACGGGTTCAAGGGAAAACAAATAAGGTCATTGCAGGCCTAAAGGATGACAGATATCATATGGGACACAACCCCAGTCCCAGTGAGGTTAATGGGAATTTGTTATCAAGTGCTATGAACTGAGAAGCTGACCTGTTTTGTAGTTGCTTTTGGCTTTGCATTTGTGCAAGCACCATAATCATGACTTAGCCACAATTATATGGCAAAAGGAAAAAATGTCCTAATAGCATTCTCAAAAACCACAGGCTTTTCCACTTTGGATAGAGCAAATGTCCAGCTTTTGCATTACGAGCAGACTCACATATCCCATTTGCAGAGATGTGACTAAATGGTTAGAAATTAAAGAACATCTTGAACTTGTCTGGTTCTGCCTCAGCAAGGGCAATAGTCCACACAGAGGTGACTCATGGTCCTCCAGTAGCTGCCTGATGATGGCTTGGGAAACAAAACTGAGGAGCTTTGATCTGTGAGAATCTGATCACAAATGCAGTGAGTCAAACAAACAGTTTTTGCTGTATTTAAGGTGAATCTGGTAAAGGCTAACGCACTGAGACGAAGGAGGCCTTGCCTCTAACTCTGACTGGGTCCAAAGCCTGCTGAAGCTAAAAAGGGTCTTTCTGTTGCTTTTTAACTGTACAAAACCTGTGCTTCCTTACTCTGACCTGGTTTTGCTCTTTTGCTTTACAGGGTGACTACTTTAAAAATTGTTTTACATTTCTTCTGTAGTAAATACATTTATTAATTGCATGCTCTGGCACTGTTTGATGCACTATTTAACCAAAAGGACAAAGTAGAGAGAGGATGCATTGTCTATTTTCAGTGGAAGTGCTATCATTCTCCCCTGCAGTGGAGTAGATGGAGGAATCCATCCCAGCATCTGCTGCAATGCTGCTTTCCATTTACTGAGCAGAAAAGAATGCCACAGCGTCTATCTGGAAGCAGATGCTTTGGGTTCCCTGTCTGGTATTATGATGATGTTTATAAGAAAGCCAAACACGCTCGTTCCATCCCATCATTAGTAATGGAAACAAAAGGACTATCATAATGAATGAATTGGCTTGCTGAACCAGAATGACCTGGCTTGCTGGCCTCTTCTCCTCTCAGGTAAGTGCTGAGTACCCAAAACAGCCTGAAATACTGTCTTTTTCAGGGAGTCAGAAAAGAGGCGGAAGTAAAGGAAAAGAAACGGGTTAACAAGTGGGGTTTTTTCAACTGCAAGGCCTTCAGACATTCTTTCAGCTGGAATTGTCTTAAAGCAACAAGCTAATAAATTGAGTCTGTTTCACACAGTGCATGAGGACTTAAGGGTCAGTTTGGGCATCCCTACCTATTAGGACATTTTCAGGTCATTGTCCATCATATGATCAGAGGCATCAGGAAAGAAACCTCAATTCATAAATCACTTAAATGAAGACGGTGAAGAATTGGAGTGGGTCCATCTCAAAAAATCATTTGCTGCTCCATGAGCTGTATAGCATGGAGAATTGCTATTAGGTGGAATGGAAAAGAATGAATGAATAGTTCACAGATTTCCCAAGTTTCACACCAAAAAAGAACGGCTGCATCCTGTGCTTTCAGAATGAAACCAAAGCTTTCTTACTACGAGGGATGCCTGTCTGCCAAGAAAGCTGGCCTTGGAACAGTTCTGCCACAGTGCCAGTCCCAGTTTTCCCCTTTTCTCACACGCAGAGTAACAAAGAGAAAGCTGCATAAAAGAATGCTGGTTAAGCAGAATACAGCACTTGTCTGTCAGCAGTATTGTGGCAGAGAGTCATGCACTGTTCCACTGGCAACGTATAGAAGAGGCCAAATTCTTGGGCTAAGGATCCTTATGTCATACAAACTGTCCTTGCTCTGACACCCAACCATTCTATCTATCAGATTACAAAAATAAATAAGAAAAAAACAGGTCTGCACTGGTACAAGCAAGTATTTGTATTTTAAACAAATAATTTCTTGTTCCTTTCTTTTGTCTTTTTATGCTGCAAATGCTGCAACCTTTCTGCAGTCTTTAAACATTTTAGAAATGTATCTTAAGGATATTTACTACCAAGTAAAACACAAATTGCCTCATTTTTTCTTGCAGATGATTGGCTTTTTTTCTAATCTTTCAGAATGTCTTACTGTTCTTTTCAAAGGTAACGTGGTCTAAAGAAGTTGAATCTGTCATATTGTTTTGCCTCAGCATTTCTATTTCACCAATTGCTCTATTTGAGCATGCATGCTGACATCCTTGAATGATGTTCTTCATACAGCTTCTAAAGGTCATCCTTGCCACAGCAGTGCTGCAAGGGAATAGTGACCAGCAATATCCCACCAGTGATATTGTTACACAACAGCCTCTCTGGCTTCAAGCTGGTGTCCAGGGTGAGAAACAACAGCAGCAGAGTTTTCTTGCTTCAAAACTGCTAATAAGCCGGCAAACTGCAAGAAGGTTTTTCTTTGGTTTTTTGGTTGGTGGGGGTTGGTTTTGGCAGAACTGTCATTTCAGGCTGAGTCATACAAGGTGCAGGATGGAGCGGACTGCTATACATCTATCACCTTACTTCTTTTTTGGGGTTGCCCAGAGAATTGTTCTTTCTGTTTCTGAACTCATAGAAGCCATATTGAGAAAAATACCTGATGGACGCAAGAGATGGTTCTACTCCTTTTGTTCTTAGCTATTCCTTGGCAACCTTGTGGCCTATACTGTTTTTTGTAAGGGAGGAAGATATTCCTGGATGACATCTCTGTTGAGAGATTATTCTGGGATTTCCTTTCCAAAGTTTTCTCTCAACAGCTGTACTCTGTAACTCAATTATATCTATACTTCTGTCTTTTTAGTAGATATCAACCTCTTTTCCCCATAAGCTGCAGAATGCAGGTAATTCCTTCCTGGTTAAGGGTAATCACTACCTGATCAAAACATCACTTGATTTTACTGGGCTTTGAATTAGCCTAAAGAACATCAACTTCTAATTATTCTGGTGGGAACTGCAGCTCTTCTTGATCTGAGAGATCAAATCTTTTAATAAGGATAACCATTTGAATCAAACCAGGACACAAAGTAAGAAAGAATTTCATCTTAGTACAGTGCATTCAATGCTTTTTGAGGGACCATTGCATAATTCTTCAGTTATTCTTCCAGTTATTGGTAAAATGCCCATGAGATTTTCCCATCCTCTCTGTTCTTACATTACAATATTTTTGGCACATCACCTTTTGTGCGATTTGCTGTCACTCTAAAAATAAGCAATAAGCTGCAAGCACTTCATTTGTGGCTCTTTCGTTGTAGGACTGGCACAAATTCTTACTACCCTGCAGTAATCTGATTTTAATGTGCTTCTTGTCTTTAGTCAATGATGCCAAATGGCATAAAGACTCGTGTGTCTTAAACCAAACAGAAACTGACATAAATTCAAGGTTTAATATGACTACTGATGATTTAATGGATCTATTAGTTCCTTCAAACATACATCCTGCCCATTCCTTGAGTAGTCAGTGAAGTCTTATACAGTCAGAATCCAACTGTCAAGGTAATCTTGTTTTGAACACTTGACCACTTCCAGTTCTGTTCCATAAGAAGCTGACCTAACATATTTCTAAAGAAAAGCAATAGCTTCAAGCTCAACATTATTAGGATCAATTAAGTGGGAAAAAATTACCATAATCCAGCACAAGATTTTGTCAGAACTTTAGAAAAAAGGAATAGCTCAAAGAAATACTTCTGGGTTTCTGATTTTAGCTAGGACCAGGAATGGTTTATAACACTGGAGCATTCTTTGCAATATTTATTGCAGTAGGTCTGTCGTGGGAAGAGTAATGAAAAACTGGAAAAGACATTGTGTTCAGGTATCCCAGACTGTACAAGCACTCTGACAGATCCAAGGCATCGTAAAGGTGGGACTCAGCTTCTGATCTGCTATGTGAAAAGGAATGAATGGAAACAGATAACTGTTACTGCTTGCTCTACATAGCACTGAGCTACAATTCAAGACGCTTTAAGCTTTTCACATGATGAAACCCAAAGGTCATGTGGGGAAAAGGGTATGACTTTTGTTTTGAACTGCCTAACTTGGTAATTAGAACAGTTTTTGTCAGGTGATTTCGGGTGGGACATGATCCTCTCTGTCTCCTTAGCTCTGTGAGAGGACTAATGAATTTATTCAATGCTGTTTCTGTGGTTTGCCTTGGAAGAAATCAGCTTGATTCAATGCTTCTCTCCTGAGGCTGAAGCAGATGGGAAATGTTACAATGCAGAATAGTACATGTGGTAATATCATTTGTATATTCAGAGAGTTTGGACAAAGTCAGCCCCAATATAACTCCTTGGCCATAGTGAATTTACATCAGAGATGAATAAAGCAGTAGGGGGTCAAGTTCTACACTAGCATAAGTCCCTGCACAGTTTCATTGTTTTCCCTGAAATTTCAGAAGCTGGAAGTAAATGAAGGGTTTGGTTCTTGTGTTTCATATTCCTGTGAAGGATTAAAGTCCTCTGGCACATTGGCTAAAGAGAAAGAGTCACATCTTTGGCTGCCAAAAAATTAAAGGTATTTGTAATTTAGGAGGTCACAGTGGGATTCCGAACGCACAGAGCATCACTAACCTAGTTTCATCTGCAAAACAGTTGTATCCATTCACTCCTTGTTCCAGTTTGGCCTAATTCACCCCCCATCCATTTCAGACAGTTTGTTGGATACGGATGGCAGTGTTTGAAATTCTTCTTAATCTGCCTCATAGAGGATATTAAATGGCTATTTGTACACTGGATACAAAGTTCTTATTGTCAACTTCCTAGGGCTACTAAAGTGAGTATTGTGAGGGTTTTCTCAGGGTACCAAAGACAAGTTTCTTAATTTTGGGGCCACTTTTAAGTATCAAGATCTATGCCTGGCCATTTTTCAAGTACAAAGACTTAAGGGTCTCCCCAAGTATCTCCCTTGTGAGGTGAAAATTCACACTCTTGGTGCAGGGAAGAATCAGCAGAGAGCTGACTTTTTATTAATATCAGAGGTCAGAAGCCTGACTACTGAAGTGGCTGCCTGAAGTCTGGCACAGTTTTAGCTCTCTCTGCTCTGTACAGGAACACCAGCTGGCACAGGCTGAGAGAAAACAGCAGTGCATAGCAGAGGAGGGCTAGAACTTCTTCAGCAGACACAATGAGATCCGCCACAGTTTATCTGCCACAGCCCTTAAAAGGTATGAGTAGAAGAGCCAGAGCCAGAGAACACCTGATAAATGAAAAGCCTCTGTACTGTTTGTTTTTTTTTTTTTTTTTTTTGATTGGAAGGTAGTTATATCATTCTTTCCCTCAGCTGCTCTAAGAGGAAAATAATCAGTTGGACTTGAAAACCTCTCTTCTTTCCTTTTTTCCTCCCCCTCCTCCATATTTATGCTATTCTGTTCATACCAAAAAGAGGGATCTACAAAGAGGACCACCCTGCCAACAGCTAAGCCACCAACAGGCTTAGAATATTGGGCAAAGAATCTTCAAAATGTCTGAGCAGATTTCAATTACTCTTTTCAAAGATTTGCAATTCCCACCACATAGCCCATTGTTTGCTTTCACTAGGACATTCTTCTCTTAAACAGCTGGCAGAGAATGACTACTGCTCTGCGGGGAAACAAGCAAACACCATACAGTAGATTTAAAGCCAAACACCGAAAAATATATAATTTTTTTTTCTTAATAAAAGAGCCTCTCACGAGCATAACAGTGTTTCCCAAGAAAATATGAATCCTATTTTTACTGTTTATAGCTCAAGAAGGCACGGGGGATGTAGTTTATTCCCCTTTGATGCTCAGCATGGTAATTACACCGAACATCAAAGGAACAATGAGCGGTGCTTCCCATATTTCCTATTAACTCTGTTTGGGTGAGCAATTGTTCTGTCGCATCTCTTTTTAAAAAAATGAGGTGCTATTTGCCTGTTTTCCTAAGAGCAAATGGAAAGAAGGAAAAGAGGAGCAGCAGCACAAAGGGAAAGAAGAGAGAATAAAGAGATGTTTGCAGCAGACAGCCTTCTAATGCACCGACTGGTCACTGGGTGTGAACTGCAGGGAGTTTCAGTGGGAGCTAATTATGTCCAGAAGTTTTCCAAGAACTGCCAGCACTGAATTGCTGTGGGAAGTAGTTTCCAGACACAGATCATCCTTTCATATCTACTGCTTCAAACGTGCACAGGATGTTCCAGTGATTCTGCTGCCCTTTGCAGCGTTGAGATTGGGAATAAAGTAGTGCCTGAAGGTACCACAGCAGCCCACAGAAGGTTTGCACGTGGAAGGAAATCTTTCATTGCCTGACAGGAGAGAAGAGATGACGGTGCCACCCTCAAGGATGGGATGCACAGCGACTGAAAGAGAAATCCAGCTGCAGAAAGGGATGTGTCTCCTGTTGTTATGGTGAAGGCAATTCTGGTACAAACTGAGCTAAACTCTTAAATCTACAAGTCACATCCCTCACTTCTTAACAGCCATTTGGGTGCCTCTTTAGCTGTAAGAGAAGGCCTAGGCTTTCAATATTAAAAGAAACACATTCAGCCTTAAGATATATAACTTCTCACTATCCTCACATTCTCTCTGTTCAGTGTCCTGTGAGCGCTTTCTCCTCCCTGGCAGACACCTCTTCATGGAGCGCTTGTGTGAATCAAGGGAAGAAGAAAATGTGCAGACACTGTTAAAGAAAGTACCATTTTCATTCTCATTCTGATAGTTCATGTTTAAATGAAGGGTTTGACATAAATGAGGGAAAATGGAAGTAGTCTCTGAGCTAATCTGAAAGGAATCTCCTCTGCTAAACTAAACAAAGCCAGAAGTCCCAGAGCTGAAGTTTATCCAAACTAAAGCCAACAAACGGTTGTTGTTGGAGGGAGTTATATCATGTTTTCCATTGTCATGTTGACATGAAACAGGCAGAGGCTTCCACTTTGCAAACTTGGGGACAAGATTGGCTCTGAAGTGAAAAGAAATAAGAGCAGTGGTTGGAAGTAGGTTAGGTCTGCTCAAAGCAAAATGGAAACAACCTTTTCTATGAAATACAAGATGAGAAAAATAATGACTGCTTGAAAATATAAATTTAATTTATATTTACCATGCTTCTGTGGGAAAGATGTGTTCCTCTACAGTTAATGGTGGATCTCATTCCTCCTTGCACCTTTCCAACATTTAAGACAGGATAAGTCCAGCTCTCTGCCTCTCTGTTAAGATTTTCTGACTCATGTAGCATGTAATTTTTTACTGCCTGTGGATGTTATCAGTTGATTAGCCCTAATCAGGAGCAATGCAAGTGTTAATATCAGAAATTGTTATACAGTTTCATAGCAATGTGAGAAATATTAATAGCATGGTCCCCACATGTACATATAGAAATCTTATTTCCCTGAAACATAAGGCATCTGACTGTGCTGAATGGAGAAAGATCAGGAAATTCTGTGGGAATTCCTTATAGAGTTTTCCAGGGACAACACATCTCTCATCACTGAAGCCATAGAGGGGACAGAAAGCAAAGCTTTGCAAACTCTGTGCATCAAAAATTCAATGGAAGAGAGAAAATCCATAGAGAAGTAGCTGTTGTGCAGCAGGAACAAACCAGCACCGGCTCTCATAGCTGGGAGCAGCATGGCCATGGGAAACCAACATCAGCAAGTCACCACGGAGCATCTCTGTAACAGAGACTACATCACAGTGACAAGCATGGCCCAAACTGCCTTCCCTCCAGGAGGAATCCACTGGATCCCCTAGGCTGGAGATGGGCAGCATGCCGACGCCCAGGGGCTGCAGCATTCTCTGCTGCACCCCTCCATGATCCCCTCAACTCCTGATCTGAAGGTATGGAAGTAAAATAACACTTCTTGTACCTCTCCTGCAGAAGGAATCACATCTGTGCCCAGTTCTCCTTCTGTACAAGGAATATTATGATGGCTGCGTTGAAGGAGAGGTAGGCTGGTAAAGTATTGCAGCAGGTAAAGTGATGACACTAAAGTTTTTGTTCCATTTTTGTTGAAGGTTATTTATCATCTGCCAAACCCCAAAGTCAGAATGTCTCAAAACTATAGACAGTTGGTGGTAGGTACTAAACTGTGTTAAAATCATGCAATTTATCAAGCTGCTATGGGGAGAATGAGCTAACAGTTGAAATGCTGAATCAGAACAGATTGTATTATACCCTTTTCAAGTCTGAATTTTATTTTTTTCGGTGCTGCCAATAATAAATTGAATTTTGCTCCATCACATTGAACTGCAATGATGTGGGACTCTAATCCAGTTACTTCAAGAGCAAAAAAACCCATCTTGTTAACAACAACTCTTTGCCATTGCCAACAATTCCCCTTTATTTAGCTGAGATCTTTTGCCTAGTTTCTTAAACAAGCATGACTTAAGGACAGCCTAATCTTGAGTATTAATGGGTATGACCATTGCACTGATTTCTAATTCTGTGGGTTTTGATGGCTTATTACTTCAAATCAACAAATTAAAACTTGTAACCGTAAGAGCTGCTGTGCCCTGTGCTCTCCTCCAGACTGTGAACCTACCACAGAAACATCAAGAGCAATGCCGTTTTCCTGGTGCCCACCAGCCTGGGGAAGTGTGCTTTGTTATTGTTAGCCCCTACTGGTAGGCTGAACCTTTCAACTGTGAAGAGCTTGCTTTTAATCCAGAGTGCTAAATGTCAGCCTGCATCATTTCTGTTACTGACCCTTGGCACAGTGTCCCAATCACAAAGACAGGTAAGGTCCCATTTTCTGCAGATTTTTGATTAAAACAAGGTGTAGAATCACAGAATATGCTGAGTTGAAAGCGACCCATCAGGAACACCAAGTCCACCTCCTGGCCCCATGCCAGGCACACCAAGAATCCCACCATGCGCCTGAGAGCATTGTCCAAAAGTTTCTTGAACCCAGACAGCCTTGGTGCTGTGTGAACAACACCATAACATAACTGGGACAATGCCTAATGTCACTCTGGTTTCTCAACCAGTCTGTGAAATGAAAAAAAAAAAAAGAAAGATATTAATTCACTCCCTTCTTTCTCTTAAATAGCATTAATTAAAGCTATCACCCAGCTGCTGTGCAAGGGTGGCATCAGCTAAGAGTTTGCAAGTGACACCTGGCTGCTTATTTCAAACCTCAACATTTCAAAACCAGAAGCTGGAAGAGGAAATAGGATCTGCTTGTAATCTGCAGCACTGAGAGAAACTGTATCTATTGTGACTGAGGCATCAACAGACAACACCCTTCTACCTCTGCTTCTTCCCCCTGTAATAAAGCAGTGGATGTTTCCAACTCCATCTCCTCTTTTAAAAAAATCAGTCTATGTAGATTTGGTGATTTGGTCTCCACTCAAAAACAAATCTGGGAAATAATGAAAGGGTTATATAATAGTCTCATTTTCCTAAGGCTAATGTGTTCCAGGGATGTGTGATATAAAATGTGTTTATGAAATTTGTCATATTTCCAAGAACATATATATAATGTTTAGAGGGGGTGGATTCCCCAGGCTTTCATTTAGCATGATTTTTCCATACCATAAAGGAATGTTTCAATTTTCTTAGGCATAACCTTGTCTGCCATGGGCTCACTAAAAAACAGTTACGAAAAATGGAAGAAGAGGAGTAGACCCCTGGTATTTCATTACTTCACATAGTCCAGATTATTTATGATGGTTAATTATCTGTTGGCACACAGACACACATCATCTGCTTTTACTGTCAAAGCTCTGGAGGAGAGCTTTTCTGTGTTACCAAAAACTTTTGAGGAAAGGTAGCTCTTACTGTTGTTGGCACTACCCTTAAAGTGGCATTTTATCAACCACTGACACATGTGTGCAATGTTACATGGAGCTAACTGCTAAACATGACAGTCTGGCAGTCTCACAAAAACCCTGCATCTGTACAGCACCCATCCACTTCATAACCTATTTAATCCTTCCCAGTTAATAAAAGAAGAAATAAAATGGTCAGGTCAGCTGTTTACAAGTTTTCCTGAAATATCATCGTTTTATCAAGGGTCAGAAGTGGGTGCTCAGAATGGAAAGTCATTTGCATGCTGCCTTCAGGAACCTACATGTAATGGTTATATTTAATTTCAAAACTGTAAATTGTGACTGAGAGTAATATGAAGGGTCAATAAGTCTTTTCAGAGGCATTTTAGTATTCAGTCATTACCTCAGAAATGAGTTTCCTGACCAAACATCCAAGATAATACTTACATTACAAGGAAAACAGTAAATTACATTAGAACGAAAAATTATTTGGAATAATACTGAAGGGTTTCTGGCGTTTCCCTCACTCTGCTTTCGCAGCAGCAGAGTTTTCTTGATGACCTCAGTGAAGTTCCTCAAGGACTATTGGGTGTAACTACAAGAAGTGTCCCACTCCAGGTGACTGAGGTGTCCTTTAAGCACTGCAGATGCAGCTGAGACAGCCGCAAATCCACCTAACTTCCCTTTTGGCACTCCTGTAAGGGGGCTGGGAATGTGCTTGTTTTGTAGTCAGTGGAAACTGCCAAATATCTCCAGTCTGTCTAGCTAAAATTTACTGTCTTCTGGAAGTAGCTGTCTTGCTTGACTACAAACTGAAGATAAATGGGATGAGCATGGGCTGCAAGGCTAGCAAATGATTTTCACAAATCCTGCTGGCTGGGTAGAGGATGGATTTCTTTCCTAAAGAAACATTCCAAGTTCTTACACTTTTTAGTGGTTTAATATGCAGAATGTAGAGGTGCCTTCAAACAGTGGAACTGAGGAAATGTTGCTGGAATCTGAATCATCTGAAGCCCCAGCTTCCTGTCCTGTCAGCCATCAGAAGGCATTTTATCTGGACCACAGTCAGGGTTTGAAAACCCCTCACAGTAACCTGGCAGCCATCAGAAAACCTCGATTGTGTCAAGGTGATTGCGCCTGCTGGCTACAAACACCCTCCTGTGACCCAGCTTTTGGTCATGGAAGTCACAGAATATTCCTTGTTCCACAACATCCAGATCTCCAGCTTTTGAGAAGGTTTAGCCTGAGGCTGTACTCAAATCTCTGTTCCAAGCTATTACAGCAAGACAAAGAAACACATAGCCTGAGGGTACATCTGACTATCCTAAACTTAGTGTATACTGAGCAGTTTCCTTAATATCTTGCCAAGTCTTGTCTCCTGGCAGGCTTTTCTAAGGAAAATTTTATATTGACTTACATTTGATACTAACCATATAAACATTTTTCTTGACAAGAGAGAGCACTTCAGCATGTCCGGAAATTCTCTTTTCAATCGTGGAAAATTTGGTTTCCCAGTCCATTGCTTGCCCTGCACGTGAGTCAGTGACACTAATGATCAACTCCTTCAATGCAATGGTTATTTTCTGTGAGAAAAGCATATCCAAATGCGTGGAAAGAAGCATTCCAAAGAGAGGAGAGAATCCAATTTTTTTAAGGCATAACTAGTGATTTATCAGTCTCTCTCTCTAACCTCATCCCTGTAAGTAGTATGGAAGTTAGCCCAGTAAGGAAATGTTACAACACCATGGAACAAGAATGTGGCAGAGAAACGAGAATACTCCTTCACACTTCGTTTGTATAGAGTTCTTCTATCAAAAAAATTTACCATTTCTTGAGTCAAACATGTCTTGCACCTCAGAAATGTTCAGGGAAGTGACTAGAGTGAGAGAAGGAGACCTGACACTCAGGGGGGATTTGTTTGTTGGGAGAAGTAAAATTATTTTTTCTTTTTTTTTCTTTGTATTGGATGGTCCTTTAGTCCTTATCCCTCTGAAGAAAGTTATATAAAAGTGCACATAATGCATGTTAAACACACTCAGCATGTATATTATCTGCTGCTGTAAGCAAAGTCACTGCATACATTTGCTCAAATTCTACAATCTTCACCAAATTTTATAGTCTTTACTGAACATTATTGGAGAGAGAGTTTATATGCTGGCCAAGCAGAAACAGAAAAGCCTCAGTTCACCGTAAATTATGTTTCCTCTTTACAGAACATCTTTATATGCATTGTTTGTTTTTTTTTTTCTTTTAAGGATATTTAGCCTTAGCTCATGTCTGTGCTTGGTGTCCGGGCATGCTGCTGCTGCAGATGTTGCCTGCTTTGCTCATGCACGGATCCCCCTGAGCTCTGGTTGCTCCACTGCCTTCTGGTGGACTCACAGTCACCCCCTGGGCACAGGGGTTGCCTTTACAGGTGTGATAGGGCAGAAGGATTTGCCGTGAAATGGCTAAAGCAATCCTTTTCGTGATCTGTGTCACACAGAGGAGTGTAGGGTGTGGTTTTAAAGGCATTTGGCTCTCCTTTGCAGCACTACAGTTTCTTTGGCTGCTGCTTATCGAGTTATTTGTAAGGTTATTCATTGCCTCCATGCAGGAATAAATACATTGCCAATCTCTCATATTCTCACAAAGGAAAAAAGTTTCATTCTAAGGATGGTCTGGTTTACAATGTCTGGCAAGCAGGAACGGAGCACATCCAAAAAAGGTCAGATGAACTTACGGAATGTCATCTGTTTAACTTAAATACTCATACCACACTTATCTTCACTCTAAGCTGAATTACTGTATACAAAGTACTTTTCCCCCCTCTAAATTCCATGTTCACTTAGTTTTTGGTGTTCTTGCTCTCTGAAAACTGGCACACACATACTTGCATGGACTTCCAAATACCATCAGCTGCTAATTAGTCTCATGAGGGATTGAAACAGCCTGCAGATGCCCAATTCAAACTATTGCAGCTGAGGGAATTAATCTACCCTCCTGTTTTATGCCAAAGTAAAAATCCTGTAAGTGGACATATTTTCATATATCAATCTTAAAAGCTCCTTCATGAAAACTGGTTAGAATTTTCAGGCTTTTTTTCTTCGGCATGCAAATTGTTTAAAGAAACTCCCTCGCTGCCAGTGGAAAACAAACAACTACAAAGGAGAAGTTCAAATAAAAGAGCTGGAAGCAAGAACATAGAGCTTGTGACAAAAAAACTTCCAGGCAGCACAGAGCTAACAGTTAAAATGTCATTCCAAGAGTTAAAAAAAATAGCTTAAAATCTCTCCGGTGTCTGTAGCAGGAAAACAAGTAAGAACAAGAAGAAATGCAGGCAAGGCAGACAGCACTGTACAGTGCTTCTAACTGTAAAGAAAGCAAAACAGAGAGAAACCTTTGGGATGACAATGCAAACCCCTGCAACTTCCAGCTTCACCAAGAAATGTCTGACTGCTGAATTAGTGAAGGAAAAGTGTTCTGGTGAGATTCGTGAATGCACATTTCTTACAAGCAACTAAAATTATTGGTAAAAATTAAAAAAAAATAAAATAAAACCATTAAAGCATAAGAAGCTTGAATTACTCACCGACTTGTTGTGCCAAAATAACTGAGGGTTGAAACACGGCAAGAATGAGCAAAGTTGCTTTTTGCACAGAGCTCGTCATGTCTAAATATTAGACATGAGACTCTCTGTGCAAAAATAAAAATGGGGGGGGAAGAAAAAAATCTATTCAAAATAGCAACATCGGTTGTTCCCTGCCCTTCCAGCACCGGGCCATGTACAGAACTCAGCCACAAGCATTCCCCAGCTTTGGCCTTAAATAGGAAAAAAATTGGCTTACTTTACTTTTCCACCCCCTTTACTGAAACATGAGAAGAAGACCCATCCCCTAACAGTAAATGAATGATTAATATTTCTCTTGGCTTTACAGAAGAATAAAGTCAACCAAACAAGATACACAGCACATCTGGAACTTTTGCACGCTGACACTGCGTCTGAGCAGTTAGTGTGTGCTGTATGGGAGATATAGGCGTGTGGAAAAGAATGTCCTGTGGTAAAGTCTCTGAGGCAAAGCACTTTTTCATGCTAATTAGGAGTCAGGCTGCGTGTGTGTGTACAACCCAAAGAGGGTTTTTAATTGTTAATGCTCCCTCGCAAAGATAAAAGGTAAATACCTGATATGGCTGCACAAACTGAATGAATCCCAGAAGTGGAGCAGCAAACCTGGATATTTCTGCAGATGGGCCATCAGAGTTAATGAAAGGAGGAACTGAAAATCACAACACTTCTGTTCCAGTACTTTTGTCACCATTTCCACCTCACAGCATGATTTTGTGTGATCTGGGGAGAAAGCAAAGATTAAAAAAAAATTATAAAGAGATCAAGATCCCAAATCAGAAGAACTAATTTCTCAAAGTAAAACTTTTCGAATAGTTCTGCTTGATGCTGTCATTACAACATGTGATAGGAATGCAGAACAAGTACCACCTTTTCCTTGCCTGCTTGCTTCTTGAACAAGAAGGTATAGCTGAGAAAAAAAAAAAAAAATCTTGATACTAATCCCTTTTAAACCTAATCCTTTCTTTGCTCCACACAAAACTTTACTGAGAATAAGATCACAACCCACAAACTTATTTTCCAAATCAGATGGCTTAAGCAGGTTTTGTTACGAATGTAGTTTTGCTGGCAGTGTAGCTTTAAGTACAAGTTTGGTTTACTCCAAAGTGAATGCACAACTCCGTCACAGTGGACATCTCTGCTAAAACAAGGACCATGTTAATTGCTGCTCTCAGTCGATCAGCGTGATCCAGGTCATTAACTGTAGAGGTGCTCATTCATTTGTTCTTATTGTTGCTGAAATTACAGTGACCCAGGAACCAACCATCCTTATCAATAATTTGTGAGCACTGTGAACTGTCATCTAGAAAAAGGGACCCAAATCTCTGTATGCACCACAAAATAAGAGCAGCCTGAGGTTAACTTTTAATCTGATATATATGGGGTCTCATTTCAAAACCTATTCATCTGAAATACATATGCACTTAAACTGAAACATGTTCTTCTGATGGGGTCACTTAAGGTGGAAGAGGTTGAAGCAAATATGAAATAATAAATAAATAATTTGATGTCACTTTCAACATACACTGAGAGTTTTTTTCTGTGTCTTAAATACTTACAAGGTATGAATGGCTTGATATATTTCAAAGGAATTACACACCATTTTCTTTCATGAATTAACTACCTTCCAATATTTCACTCTGTCTGTGTTGCAGTGGCAGAAGTATTTTCTGCAGCTTTGGCTTTTCGTATCCAGCATCATATCACTTAACAGATTAGGTTATTTGGTTTATAACATTCAGGTGGCTACAACCAACAGAGATAAATGCCTCCTGTTGAGCTATCCTGGAATATACTTCAAATTTTTATGCACAGCCCTGTAAGGTTTTCTCCTTTTTTGGAGTTATGCTCAGGACATAAAACAACAAGAGATAAATTCGAGATAAATTCTAGATTTATCTCTTTGGCACTCTTCAATAGAGATGCACAAGCAGATCAAACACTGGATACAAGCATTCTCAGCTATGGAATGAAAATTAAACTAAATTAATGGTTTATCAAAGTTACATGTAGGTGAGTTCCAATTTTCTGTAATAATGTCACAGGAATTGTTTAATTTTCATGAAATATATGAATGCTATGTGATAGGTGTTTTCATTTAAGGAAAAAAAGAAGATAAATTAATTCATGGTCTTTGACTTAAAGCCACTTTCTTTTTGAGTTCTGCAAATTTTTCAGCCCATTTGATCACAGTAAACATTTCTCTAAATTTCTTAAGTTTAACCTTTCAAAAAAAACCCCACTCTTGATGACTCTCTTATTTTCTCTAATGTTTGCCTTCAAATGACTGTTTGAGTAAAATTTAAATTTTAAGAGCAGTTTTGAATTGTACATTATATTCTAGTCTATAACTGGATTATGAACCCAACTTTATCCACGATACCTACTCTTTGTCATAGGCACTGGAGTATCAACATTTGTACTTTTATTTGTACAGAAATGAATCCTGAGGTTTAGAACCATAATCCATATCACTCAGTGATTACATCCCAGAAAAAACAATAACCTGTGGACCTTATCTTCCTTGGGGTCTGCAGTATATTTGCTGTGGTTCAATACAGAACACATAGCAACGCTCAGCCACACTGGAATTTCTCATCAGTGCTACCTTCACTTAACAGTGGTTGCAAATTGATTTTATAATTCCAGTGTAAAACACTGCAAAAATTGCCATTTGCTGTCAGGAGTAAATTACTTTTGACTGGCATTCCCCACTTTCTTTTAATGATATTAATATCTTTTAATGATATAGGTCTGAACAGACTGTGGCACAGCCACTTTCCTTGAACATCCATGGACACTTTATGAACAAAGGCTGCCTTTTCACATCCTCTGCACAGAAACAGCCCCCCTAGAAACCCAACTGTCTTGACTCCTGTGTCTTGCAGGCAGCTTTGGATTATTTAGTTATTAGCTCTTGGTTAATACTCATCTTGCTGGGGATGCAATGTCTTACTATCTGGACTGAACTGGAAAAAGTACTCAATGTACTTTGGCCATTTTTAAATTGGAGCATGGTAAATTGGAGCATTTTTGATGAAGGGCCCTGGAATAATTGGTTGTAGAAGATACTGAACATGTTTGTGCTCTACTGTAGATAACGTGAAAGATCATCTACCATGTGCAGATCAAAACTATTGACTAGTCTCTATATCAGATGACTGGAATATTCATGCTGCTCCTGCAAGCTGGGGTTCCTTGTGCCTGTTTGAGTCTTGTGGCTAGTGGCATTCTGCCTCAGAAAGACAAATGAGAGGCACACTCTTGCATATTTATCAGGTGACCTCAGGTCCACTTCCCTAAAAGGTCAATCCTTATGCAAATGATATAAGGGTTACTTTTAAAAGTTCTGATGTTGTGGCCTGTAGAACCAGCTGGCAGCTCTTCTTTGTTTCCAAGAGACCTTAATCTGAACATAGAACCTTCAGATTTTGTCATTGTAGTCACCCCTATGTCAGGAACAAGATATTTATTTTTTGTTCAGTGTGGATTTTAATGATACAAAGAACCTCCAAATTTTAACTGGCACGTATATTTTCACAGAAATCAAGACCTGTAAATGGTGCAAAAAATGAGAGAGGGCACAATGGAGGAAAAAACCTAAAAGAAAAGCTGAATTTAGAGCCAGAACACAAAACAAACAACCAAAACCCCATGCACTTTTTAACCATTCCCATTTGTGAGCCAGAAGCAATGCAAATTAGGACTGTTGCTTTAACAGACAATTCCAGGAGTTAAGGTAGCCAAGTCAATGAAATGGTTTCATTCTTCTCCCATTTTTCCATTTTCTGAACTTCTATCCTAAGAAAATGGGAAATCAGCTTTTGAGATCCAGTCTCTTGTTCACATGGGCTCTTTTTTCATCTCTGCACATCCTCAAGGTTTCCACAAACGAAAATCCTTCTTTTTTTTTTTTTTTTATTTTCCAAAGTCCTGTGCAGATTAAATAAAATCCTTCATCTGAGTCATGTTGGGAACTAACTGTGTTACAGCACAGCTGTGAAGGCTCTAAAGGCAGAGCCAACATTATGACTGCACATGGGTGAAGCAGACAGCACCTACAGCATTTTCTCCTCACAGCAGAAGGGACACCAGCCAAAGTAGTTTAATGACCTTTGGGTGTACTGAAAGCTGGGGAATTGAAAATCTATGGCCAGGGCGTGGCTTTTCTGTACTGAACACGCATCTACTCCTGTTACCAGTGATGGAATCCTTAATTCAGAGCACTGGCTCAACGCCTCTCTGAGGATGCTCCTCCTTTTCACTGAGGTGTCAAAATTTTTTTGCAAAGAACCCTTTCTTTCTTGTCTCCAATCCAGATTTCCACTGTAAAACTGAAAAAAAAAAAAAAAAAAAAAAAAAAATAGACATTCACTTTTTAAAGCAATACCACAGTCCTATAGACCTAAGGAAGTACTTAATGAAACACCTGCAAGAATTTCTGACAGCAGATCGACTCCTAATGGCTTTTGTGCTCTGCAGCTTGTGATTGTTGCACACCAAAATAATACAAAATAGTGGAAAATATTTATAAATTTAAGAGTAAATCTGGTTGTGCATCACAAAAAAAAAAAAAAAAATCCTGTTCTGCTATATCTCTAAGTAGCAAAATCACGTTAAATTCGTCAGAAGAGCAGCCTGAGAACAAACTGTTGTAAAAAGTAGGATGTGTTTTCTTGCTTGAGGTTAGTGTAGCATGTGTAGGTGCACTATGCAAATCAGCCACTGTTGGCTGTGGTCAAATCACTGTGGCTCAAGAGAGTACGTGTAGATCCCAGGAGAGCTCAAGTGTAACTGTACTTCACCTATTGCTCCGTATGGGACCTCAGCATCCAAAGGTTCCAGACTCTAGGCATGGCCAATCCAGAACGTTAATTGAACACTTTTCTTTTTTTTTCTTTTAATAATAATAATAATAATAATAATAATAATAATAATAATAATAATTATAGAACCATAACTGTAAGATACAGCCAAGAACTTTTAAAAATCACTGTTTTGGATTTTTGTGTTTGGCAATTTATTCTTTTTCTAATGAGGGAACGAATATTCTTCTTTGAGTTTACTAAAAAATAACAAAAGGCCATCCGTCCTCATGACTCATCCTTTAGAAAAAACAGAAAACAGAAGGCCATGGGATTAAATGTTTTAACTCTTGATCTGTTCAGTATTAACAGGCTGGGAAGCAAAAAAAATTACCAAGGCAAAACAATTGAATTTTGGGAAAAAACCCAAACCCTGTTCTAAATGAAGCCACTGGAAATGTGCAAGTAGGTCAGGGAACGTTGCAATACAAGAATCTTCCACTAACAATGAAATCCCAGTCTGAAAAAAGAAATGAAACAGCAGTCCTCAGGAATAGCATCAGACCAGTTTTCACTGGCCGACAGTACGAGGCAGGTATGACGTTCTCTTCTGGACTGCAAGTGCTCCACATGTCCCAAAGAGCACACTGATTTCCTAGAACAGAGGAACAGCATCCAGCTGCTTTTCTGGAAAGAATGGAGAGTGTACCACACTGGGGCCAGCCCTGCTGATGCTCACACTGGTGGGTGGGTGGCCTGGAGAGCTGACTTGCAAGGATTCTCTTGGCTTCTACTTAATGTTTTTTTTTTTTTTTTTCTGATCCGTGACCTCGTCACGTTCTTTTCTCTTCTGTTAAGTCCACCCCATTGTCATAGAGCCCATCACACATCTGCTGTGGGAAAGTGGCCGCACTTATAAATTCATCTGTCCAATGTCATGCACAGAGCAACCACTTGGGACCCTAATTTAGGTACAAGGGTTGATCCATTCCACTTTTCCTAAGCAGTTGTAAAGGTACCTTTCCTTTCCAGATGAATTCTGTCCTAAGAACATGAAAATCGCCACCTGGTATTTAGGAGCCTAAAGGTCTGTACTAACAACGTCAGGCATAATGGCATATGAAAAGGACATAAAAAAAAATATAAATAGTTATGTAGTTTTACTACTAATCTGAAGTAATTTTATGGCTGAGCTCTATATGGGCTTGTAGGTTTTATTTTAATATTATGGAAAAGAAAACCCTACTTCAAAGAGATCAACTGTGAGTCATTAAGAACGGTTTGGGCTATCACAGGCAAGTGTGGGAAAGTTTCGTTAGATACTCTGAGTAAAAAAGATGCCACAAAACCACCCCAAAGTAGTAACAGCCAAGTTGTGGTAGACTCTGGACACCAAGTTAAATAGTAAGGAAGAATAATCTGGAAAACCAAATGAAAATCATTCATTCATTTTCATCCCTGCAAACTCTGTGGCATGAAGAGTGGTAATAACAATTATTTTCATATTTTTAGTTGAAACATGTATGCAAATAATTGGAGTCAAAATATTCTGTGAATTAAGAAATTGTTATGCCTCATTTGAGTTCCATTTACTCTTTGTTTCCTAAAGACAAGGGATACTTTCTATTTCCTTTCCTAACAATTGCATCTCATGGACATGTAGAAGTAAAAATAACAGGAGAAATAAGGGTTTTTTGTTGGAACAGTGTAATTTTTTTTTAAAATAATCAGCTTTGAGGTGTGACATCTTCTTATTCCCTAACAGAAGAATGTATTCTTCTCAGCACATCATTTCCTACACAAAGAGAAAATTCAGAAAGGGGTCCACTACATTTAATTAAATCCATATTTGAATAGTATAATCAGTTTTTCTTCTTCAGTGGCAAAACAGTGAATAGCCTGTTATGATTATATTAAAAAACAAGACTATAAGGTGAGTATTGTGATTCCAGAAGAGCACCATAGTCATGATTCTGAGAGCAAATAATTAGGATCATGCTATAAATGAAGACACGTGCAGCCCAACCTTCCCAGCCCAGCTGAAGTCCCTGTCCCCAAAGGGATATTCCACCAAACTCTTGCTAGAGATCAGTCAAGCTCCAAGACCCACACTGTTGAAAAAATCTTGCATGCAAAAAATTAGAAGCAGCAGCAGTGGAAAGAATCTCTGAGTGAATGCCACTCTGCCTGGTTAATGTTTGTTCTAAGATTGGAGGCTTGGGTCACTCTTTCCTGATGTTTCCCGCAGTGGCACCATTCAGCCAATCCAGTTGGCACTACAGGAGAGAAGGAAAGTCGCAGTTGCAAGGAGATGCCCTGGTGGGAACTGAAGACCACTCAAATTCCACCTCTCCTGGGAAACTCTGCAACTCCCTGGCATGGAAAGAGTGCCAATCTCCTGTCACCCACCCCACATCTCCCCCACTGGCTTCTGCTTGTTCCCAAGACCAGCAGAGCACACAGCTCTCGGGAATGCACGGAACCAGGCGGACACGTACACAGGACTGAAAGTCTGACCTACTGTTATGGAAATCTCTGGTTCCTTGCACAACAGAGAATTAAGCCTGTTTCCATTCCCAGAGCTTCTGGTGATGGTTTTGATTTAGAAAATGCACTTCCTAATTTATAAAGGCCAGGAGGTCAGTGTTGTTATTGTACTATCTTTCCCATAAGCTGCCTTACTGTGCCTCTTTATGTTTTGTCATTTTGAAAAAAAACCACTTCATACCATGAGATTTCCAGCTCCCAAGGTATCATCCATGACAATTTTAACTTAGAAAGACTTTCCTTTGGAAGAGCAATGAAATTTCAAGATTCTTCTTTGAATTTCTTCTTACTTTATTTCTTTACCAACTCTAGATCTCTGAGAATTACTAAGTGCCATTCTTGTGTTAACCAAATAGGAAATTACAACATAAAGAAGAGGGAATAATTTCTAAAAATACAAAATAAAGGTAGGAGCAGAAACATGGTCCTGATCCAGCGCCATATTTAGTGAACTACAGTTCATGGAGGTTGATACGTACTTCAAACTTGATCCTCAACTGCCAAATGACACCTACCGTAATTCTTCAGAAACATAACAGGCATTCCCATCAGACTCTTAGTACATTTGGAAAAGGAGCTGTGCCACTAGGGAGTGAAACTGTAAAACATTTTAAAGCTTTGTACTGCAGATTTGTTGGTCCAGAGAGGGCAGAGAGGTCTATATGTTAGGCTGAATTTCTGAAGAAAACAAAAAGGTGTTTCTTAAATAGAGTCACAATGTAGAACAAACTTCTGGGGATTAATTTAATTAACATTCTTATAATGGTTCACCTCTCTAAAAATGTGCGTGAGTACAACCTATAGAGAACTGCACTGCTGTTCATGTTCATATTCCAAGCTAAATCAAGCATTCCAATGCAAAATACATCAACAAACTAACTGATTTCACTGACTGATATTAAAAAATTACAATACCAGTGGTGAATAGTTTGTCACCCCCTGCCTGTTCTCCTCAGGGAGAGGAATTCCTTCCGCTTCCATGAGTCAAGATCGCTGCCTTAGGGAAACAAAAAGTAGGGTCTTGCCTGATGCTTTCCATCAGTGGCTGCTCAATTGCTTTTTAGCCTGGGGCGACCCTCAAGACAAAGTTCTACAGTGGCCTTCTGCAGGTGTCTGCATGCACACTGGCCTGGGTATGACACAAAACCAGTGCCCTATAGGTTATTAATGATGAAAAAAAAATAATGGCAAGAATATTTACTTGGTTCCACTTTGCAAAACAGAATAAAGAATCCAGCCTTGCAGCTTTCCCTTACACACCCTCCACGTGCACAGCCAAGTGGCAAAGTGCCCGGCCCCGGGGGCCTGGGGGCTGGAAAGGGAAAGCCCTGCTGAGCAGCCCAGTGCAGGAATGCACAGCAGCACCTTGGGACTTCAGACTGAAAAGAAGCATCAAATTTGCCACATGTTGCAGCAGGGTGTGCCACGGTGTAGCATTGTACCGCTTTATGGCCACCTGCTGTAAAACGGTGAAGTGAGTGCGTGATGTGCCACTGCTCTGTGCCACTGTGTAAATCAGTGACAAAGGAAGATCATGGGAAGGTTTATAAACTCCTAGTGGGATAGAGCCTTATTATCCTCATAGTTGGAGCTGCTGTCTGTGTCAACAAGTGCCTTCGAAGCAGACAGCCCTCCTGCCACACCAGATTCCTGCTGCCGCAGGCATTGTGCACTTCAACAGATCCAAGGGCAGGGGCACACATACTCAAGAAATATCAAGAGAACAGAAGTTTCATAACATATTTGGTAAGAATTTGTAGCAGTTGTGCTGTATAGACTCAAATCTGATACCTGGTGATGTTATGACAAAAAAGTTTTGAGCATCAGTACCTTCCATTTAAAAAAAAAATCTCACGAATTATGTCATAGTAAAGCCCAAGTGTACCTACCCCTCAGTGCAGATATTATGATACAAATAAAATGCTAGTTACAGCATTATTTTGTTTGTGCTGAGGAAGCTATCCAGCCCCCAGAGAACTTGATATCCAGTAAGATGGCAAGCTATATGAAGCACATATGATCTGAACGTGACTCTGCAAGTAGAGTTGGAGTATACACGTGTTATTTGTCATATTGACCAGAATCCTGAGATAAAGGAAAATGTGAACAAGTTCTCTTAGCTGTGCCCTGTAGGACAAGGTGTGTGCACCTTAAGTGAAAACTTACGGCACTATCATTTTAGTGATCAGAGTATTCATGAATTTTCCCTTAAAGCAGCTTTCTAATGAAGATGAACAGCCAGCATGCAAAATTCTGACAAAGGATTTTGGTCGTGTTCTTTTTTTGTTAACCTGTAAATCAAATTTCATGTGGGTGAAAAAACAACACATACGTAAAACAAATATTTCCTCTATGCAGGCATGGGAGGAGTGGGGGGAATGGGGTTTCTCCTGTTAATTTTTTTAAAAACCTTTTCAGAGTTAGAATGAGATGTCTTTTCAGAGCTCATTTTTAAACCCATTCTTGAAGTACTGTTTTCGTACAAACGACTGTTAGGAAAACTCATCTCATCTTGATCTTTGAAAAGCTACAAAGCTGTCAACAGCAATACTTTAATATTCGTAAGATTCTTTTAATGTGGTAATTGTGAAAGTACAAAAGTAGGGTGGATTGAAATTTCTGCTAAGCAAAGAGTAAAACGTATTTCAAACCATAAGAATTCAAAGAATTTGACCTTGAGTAACTTATAATGTTATCAATCTAACAATGTGCACTAGTTTTCCTTTGGACCCAGTGAATTGGCTGTTTTGGAATACAATGAGCAAGAAATCTTTAATCTATTCATGCAGAGCTAATGACCCCTTAAAAATGAAAAATAGCTATTAATCCTTCCCAGAAAGTCTGAATCTGGTTCTTTCTGGAACCGATATTGAAGTCTGATATTCTGATAGGTTTCAAGCTGAAAGGAAACTTTGAAGATTCTGTTTAAAATGAATCAGAAGTTCAAAGCACAGAGATGCTCATTATACCACTGTTAAAGTAGGTACGAAATACATTTATAGACACAACAAGGCCTTTTTAATGAGCTGAATAGTGGAAAGCAAGCATAAACACGCAAGAATCTTTCCCTATTTTCTGCCTCTGTGGAAGTGTCAGGCAAAAATGGCACATGAAAGAAATATTTGCACCGTAGAGTTATTCCTACCACTTCAGGAATGTCTGTGGGAAGCAATTTTAGATATAGGAGAAAATGAGAAACCACTGTTTTTAAATGCAGTTTTTAAATGCAGTGTATTCTTTTCAGTGAGCTGATAAACACCTAAGCCAGACACCTGAATACGTCAGACACAGTGTAGACATCACAACCCTATCGTGTCAATACAAAGAGACTTTCCACACTCGACCGCCGAAGCACTTTTCATTTCCCAAAAGTTATGCTTACCAGTTCCAGGTTCAAATCCATCCAAACTGTGCCTTGACAAGCACAAAAAAAAAAAAAAAAAAAAAAAAAAAAAAAAAAAAAAAAAAAAAAAAAGAGAGAAGACGTTTTCAAAATTACTATCAATCTGTCTGGCGAGAGCATTGACTATGATGTAGAAACAGGACCCTGATATGTATTGCCTTATTTCCAACAGCAGGAATCTGAGGCCACTTCTAAAGGACACGGCTCCCAACAGCATTTGGATAGTGTGTATACCTGCCATTTTCACTTACTGCATTTCTTTTTTGGAGCTCCTGATCTAGTTCTCATTCCAACTGCACATCATTTGACTAGCAGGGAGCACTGGGAACATCCAGAGTCAAGTTGGACAAAAGGAAAAACCCCAACAATGAGACTTCCGATGAATCATTCCGACCTGTGACAGCTGAAGAGCCTGCTCTCCAAACCCCTCACCCCTGTCCCCAGAGAGCTGTGAAGCAACCAGACAGCCAGCCAGCAAGGAACACGCAAGACACTCTGCATCAACAAGTCACTACTTGGCTGACCCTGCAATCTCTCAGCTATCTTGAGAGAATCAAGAACTAGAGGCGGCTTGCTCTTTTGACATTTCAGAGCTTCACAGTCATCACACTAATAATTTTTTTTTTTTAAACTACTTAACACAATAAAAATTTAAGGACATCTAAAGTGGTGCTTCCTTATGTGCTGCTGTTTCACTGCAAGCACATTTGTAGCATGAACAGAAAAATCTGCCCCAAAGAGCTTGGAGTATTTCTTCTTTGCCTTTTGCTTTGAAAATTAGATCAAATTCAAATTAACTACTCAATTCTCATTTTTTTTTATTATTAATTTCAAGATATATACAAGATATATTTGCATTTTTAAAGACCCTTCATAATTTTTAATCCAAGTGTCCTGTAAAATGGTCTTCACGCATGTGAGGCTGTAAAATAAGTATTGCTAGTTGCTCTTCACACATATGATATATTTACACATTAATACAAATATATTGTATATTTGAGCTAGTGATCTTTATCTTTAGCCAGCTCTATTCCATGAAAGCACGTTTGTCTGCAGTGAGGTACCATCCAGCCTCTGTTAACTGGGCAGTTCTGCCCTTTTGCTCTCCCTTCAAACATGACTAATTTTAAGCACCAAAACCTGTCAAAACAGGTACCTGTAGAAACTTACAGAGCGTCAGCTATTCAAGGAGCGAACTATTGAGGTATGTAGGATGGGTGTTGCTGGAGTGACCAGGAAAAAGGATTCAGGGACTATGAGACCCTTGGGTTTTGGTGGGAACCAGACCAAGCAGTTAGGCAGGCAAGAGGTTGATATTTGAGCCATGGACTCTGTGAATGGGAGAAAACCAAAGCATCAGATCACATGAGGACTGAGCAGACACGCAGGAAGGCTGACACCTCAGCCCTGCCAGCCCTCCCGGAGTCTCTCTGCTCCGTGAGCGCCTCTGTGGGAGCGGGAAGGAGGAGCTCTTCTGCTGTCTGCTGCCTCCAAACCCATCAGGCAAAGCCAGCAACAGCAGAACAACATATTTTCTTTACACATGACAACCTCCACCCATCGAACTAAACCGGAGTCAAGACATTTTGGCAAACCAAGAAATAAAATGAAGGATGGCTGAAATAAGTTAATGTAAGGACTGACCCGTTTGTGCTCCAGATCACACTCTGGAAGGAGATAACCCTACCACAAAAACACTTCATGGAGCTTTACCCTTTCAAACCTAGCGCATACAGAAGCTTTGGGATGTGCGAATTTTGAGCCTTAAAAAATTATCTTGATAAAAAGACCTTGAAAATCAGACGTAGTTTTTAATCACATCAATTTTTAGAATGATAAAATTACATATTGGAGTATCAGAAAAATAAAAATTTCTTAATGCACAGGACAATTACAACTATAATTTTCTGTAGATTTTATGAGCCTATTTATATAATTTTATGGTTTTAGCATGTTCTCTTGGACCAGGTCTTTTTCCTAATTGCTTTTGATGGATCTATCTGAACCTATCTGAAAGCATAAACCCTCATTCTGTTTATCCTAATGACATAAACAATATTTTTTTAAAAAATGTAACTACTTTAACAGGTCTGCTTTTTAAAAATCTTTTTATAAATAACTTATTTTAAATAAATATGGCTTTATATATTTTATTATAAACCATCCTTGCTTTTTTTCAAAGCTTTGGTCTGCTTCATGAGATGACTGCCTTGGAAAGCATATTTGGATATTCAGATTATTTTCACAGTTGTTAGTTCTCCTTTCCCCAATCTCTGTGTATTTTGGGAAGGACAGGGCCTAGACAGAGTCACAGCTATTCATCTGAGAATTTGAAAAGCAAAAGAACCACCCACAAAATGACCCAGTTAGTTTAGACATTACTGCAGCAGAAGCAGAGAGGTATCAATCTGTCTTCTGACCTTTCATCAACTCACCTATATAATCAAATTTCTGGCATCTGTGGCATATGATCTTCCTGAAGGACGTGTTTATTTAAAAACTGCTTGAGCTTGAATGTTTCTTGAAAATTTATGGCCAATGTGTTGACTGAAAAAAAGCCTGGACATTTCTTTTCTAGGGTGTGCAGCTTTTTTTCAATGCTTGTTCATAAAGGAGCAGAATTATTCTACTTCACTTGGATAAGCTGGTATCTTCGGTGCTGCAGACATATGCATATGCAGTAACATGGAGAAACCTTCGTGTTAAGCAATAATTGGACACTAGTTTATCTGAAAACATTGACTGAATAGTTACTGAGTGCATAACTAAGACCAGGGTGAAAGCAGGTTAGGATTTTGCATCAGGGTTGAATGCCTTTGAATTCTTCAGTTTGAAAAACCCTCTGATGATCAGGACACACAAAATGAAGCACTAATTATGTAGGGGAGTGTTTGCAAAAGCTGTTACACATTTCTCTGGAATGTTTGGATTACAATTCCTTTGTCCTGGCTACATCTGCCTTTTCCACTTTGGACTGACTTTTACACCTCTGTCCTGTTCGAAGTCCTGAACTTTTATTTCCATCTTCAACATTTCTATTTTGTGTTTTCTATTCAGATAACTCAGGGAGAAATACAACCCCTTTTTTTTTTTTTTTTGCTTTTTTTTTTTTTTTTTAACATAATAAGAAAGCACCATTTCCTGCAACTTTTTCAATAAAAATATCCCCGATATTTCCTAATTAGAAAATTTCAGACTATTGCTGACTGAACTTTCCGAGCCAGCTAAAAAATCCAGGTACTAGATATCTAGATTGTGTCTGCAAAATTAGACTGTGCTGGCATACATAAAATTGCTAGTTTTTTTACTATGCTTAAAATTTTTTTTTTCCTAAAACACCCATAGAAGTGTCTGAACATGAAGTTGGTCATAAATTCTCATTTTTGGTTTGACACTTCATCACTTTGGTTTTCCCTAATACTGTAATCTTCAACTGGCCAAACATCGTTTTTCTTACAAAATGTTTCACCATCTTTCTCTACAGTGTTATTTATCAAACACCCTTTAAGTGTCTTAACTTATTAAAAAAAACATTTTCTGGGCTTTTTTCCCCCCTAACTTCTGGAATATGAAGCAAAAGAGCAATATTTAGACACAACCTTTCCTACATGTCTACAAAAGTTCCCAATAATGCTATCTTATTTTTTGGAAGTCTTATTGTCAGAGAAGCATGAAAGTTTTACAAAAATCATACAAAAGCTCTCCCAAAAGTTAAAGCATTGGTCTTAAAAGATTTCTTTCTCTGGAGGAAGTGAAAAATATTTGCTTCTTGACCTCTGTATTAAATAATACCCATTTTGTTATTGTACACAGCACCTTCTTTACTTTCCAAATTCCCATCTACTGAAAGTACGATCAAAGCCTCTGTATAAACAGCAAAACTCTAGCCTTCATCAAAGAAAACAATGCAAAGTTTATAAAGTCCCATGAAAATTGATACATATGGAAAATTTTCTGTAAATTAAGTTGGGAAGAACTTATGTAGGAAAAAATTTGAATCTTCAGTGTTGTGTTTATCTGACACCGAAGCTTCAGTGTTTCCTTTCCATCAGTCTGTGTTTACAGTGGCTTTGTGGACATTAGATTAGATAGCAATGAGATCTGTAAAAGCCTGGGAAAAAATGAACAGTTGGCTTCTTATTTCTAGAAAACACATAAACTGTCAGTAACTTTCAATATTATAATGACCAATAAATGCATGTTATAAATAAAGTGTTTTGTCTGTTTCAGCTTCAGAATGACTCACTTTGGGGCTTTTTTTGTGGTTAGTTTGGTTTGGGGTTTGTTTTTTTTTCAACTATAGGGTATTCTTTGTAAGGCACCCATACTCAGAAGAGCTCCTACCCCTTTCCCCAGAACCTATTAAAATAACCATAAGGGCAAGAATTTGCAATTTGATGCTCGAGATTTATGTCCTATCTCAAATATGAAAATAAGTCATTTTTTATTATTGTAACTAACATATTCGAAGATCAAAATTCAAAATTACAAAATTCTTGATTCGGTGGAATTATTGGAATCAATCTGCTTTCTGGGTAAAGGCCCTTCAAGGTAAATGAGGCATTTTGAAACAAGTATCTCTTGATTCCTGCTGATGATTCTGTTTCACTTGCTCTCATGGAGACCCAGCAATCAAGGCAAGCTGGAATTTAATGTTAGGAGAGATTGTAAGCAAATGGATTGACAGTGCAGCTGATTGTGGAAATACTGTGTTTATGTACGTCATAAACAATTGATTCTGTCTATAAGTGTCGTGGGTTTGTCTCGGTGACAATTTTTTTTCCCACACCCCCCAACTAAATTGTTCTAAGCTGAGAGAGAAGGTGTATGCAGACAAAACCAAATCCAA
>JAWWES010000171.1:31769425-31783855 GCA_035583135.1 Lophotriccus pileatus
GCTCCATGGTGTCATTTCCCCCCCCCCCCCCCCCCACTATATGTAAAAGGCCCAATTTTCTCAGATTTCTTTTTCCATGAGAGAGGAACTGTTGCAGAACTCTTTTACGTTGGCTCTGTGGAGGAGAGTGAAGGAATTCTGTATACAGGCAAGTCAACCACCATGAAATCTGAAGAAAGAATATTCAGTTCTTTCAAAAGTATCTGCATTAAACACAGAGTGAAATTTACATACCAAATGAAAGGATTAAAAAGAAATAAAAATTAATTAGTTGCAGAATACAACATCTTCCTTTGCACATAACAGTGCAGCGCACACTGATTGAACTAATGCACTTTTTGGGTTGCCATCCAAAGGAATCAGGGAAAGCTACGACAATTGCACACCTACATCTCTCAAGCATATTCCTGACTTAAAATTGCACCATTTGTTTCGTTAGAGAAATGTTTGGGCCAAGGACTCCCACAACAGGCAGGTAATTTGGTAAGAGAGAGAAGGGAAATAATATTCACCTCTCCCAGAGCTGCAGGCCTCAAAGGGAAACTGACTTGAGCTCCAGATACTCGCCTTGGGTCTGATCTTAATCAGCCTCACAGGTGCCACACTGCTTAAAACTGTTAGAAGCCAGAAAAATGCATGGACAGACATATTAAAGATGCGCTGAGGATTTGACATTTTTGCAGACTGCATTTCAACCGTTGCTCTTTTAAAGTAAAAACATCTATTAAATTGCCTATGGATTTTCCTTCACTCAGAAAGAAATCTGAATAATCTGAAGTAGTTAGAGATAAGTATGAAGGGAAGAGGGTGACTCACTGCAGTGACATAACAGCAACTGTCATTTTGGAGCTCCGAAGCTCTTAAAGATAGGCATGTGAGTGCTACTTAGCTTTCAACATAAACAGATGGGGTAAAATATAGCATGTTTGGATTTACTCTTGTGAAATCACAGATCATCTCTTTAAAAACCCTTTTCCATAAAGTGTCATGTTTCTTTCTGTTAACCTGTTGTGGCCTTTCTTTTCTTCATTTGGGTAATTATTTTTTCTTTTATTTATTTATTTTCTATTAAATTCAACTTTTTTCCTCATTAATACTGAATGCTATAAACGTCATCTCCTGATGTGCTAACCTAGGCTCTGCTTATTCCAACCCTTCATGTTTTCCCACACCATTTAGACTAAAATGAAGTTTTAAGGAAAGAGTTTGGAGAAGCAGGGAATACACAAAGAAGCCCACAAGAAACAAAGAGTCACAGTGACAGGTTTTTCAGCCTGTGCTTTAATCATGATACTTGCAGAGGCTAAGAGTATGCAACAGTAGAGAGGTTCCATCCCTCTTTCTTCCCTGTTGATTCTTCAGGATACATCCAAGATGTCTCTTCCCTTTTTTCCCAAGGTTTATCATTCAGGCCCTCATCTGAATCTCTCTCTAAACACTCTTTCTTCATAGAAAACAATATCATGCACTCCTTATTTAAATTTATGCAAAGAGCTTTCAGCTGCACGTTGTGTTTTTGCTCCGGTTTCGCTCTGTCTCAGAGTGAAACATCTCATTTCCACAAGTGTGAACAGCACTTAGCTGGCCTGCCAGAAAAGTTCTGAGTGGAGTGGGATTGGATCCACTAGTAAAACATTAAAAGAAACCTCATAATATTGTGGTGATTATTGCTTCTTTTTTTCTCTAGTGAACTTGTTCTGCTTAGAATCCAAAGAATGCTTATTTATCTACATGTTTTGCTGTAAGCTATGATTGCCACTACAGTACGTGCAGCATGTGTAGCAGGTTCTTAAACCATCTAGAGATCATGAGAACTCTCATCTTTAAAAGGAAAATAGAAGAATTCTGAGCAGTGTTTCTGCTTTGCTACGTGGCACAGAGATTGTTTTTCTCAGTAATTCTAGGGTATTATTGTAATGTTGGTTGGTTTTTTTTTTTTCATTTTATAGAGCATTCTTAATAATCTCCAAATTTACCCCCTCCAAAAAAAAAAAAAATGGAGACAATGGTGGAATTTTTAAAAATAATTTTTCTCCAATGGTTTCATTATATGACTGAAAGTTGAACTGAAACATATAAACAGAATCAATTGACCCTGGTGGTGAATGGGTTAATTCCATTGACCTCAAGGGAGTATGATATGCCCTAAAACCTGACCTTTTAGCAAAAAAAGAATTCAGCCTAGAAGAAAATTAATTAGATTTCAGAATAAAATGAATGGATAGAAGGGATAATTTCCTCTTCGGAAAAGGCAGATATTATCCTTTACAGGTGAATGTTTCTTGGTGAAAAAGTTTAAACACATTTCTATTAATAAATTTCAGCCCTACTGAAGCACTGGGTTAGATGTAAAAGAAAAAAAAACTGAGTCCCCTAGGGAAAAATTAATGTTTATACTGCAGAAGAGTTGCATGTCTACTTCAGAAGTATTTCCTCATCATGTTGAGATATTGCTAAATAGATGCTTCATTCTGTGGCATTTTTATCCCCTCCCATGTCCCCTCCTCCTTGGCTTTGTCTTTTAGAAACTGTAGGTACATTTCACGTTTTAAGATCATGTTATGTCATCCAAAACTGACAGAATGTAAAGACAACTATTCTATGTAACTACATCCTCAAAATAATTCCAAATATTTCTAATTTTGCATTTGTAAAATACCACTGCTCACAGCATTAATGTTTTGCAGAAGAACCTTTCAAGTGAAGTAGATTTTTATGTAAGCATGAATTAATGGCAATATTTATGCTCCCTAAAACTGTTTGTGGAACAGCCCCTACCCTAATGCAAAATAGGAATTAGAGTGCATGACTGTATTAAACAAGAATTCCCATTTAGCCTTGTTTTGCTCCACCTATTTTAGGATTTAACTATTTTTATAGCTCTTGAAAAATAAACACAGATTGTTTACTATAACAGAGAGAAATAAAGCAACCAAAAATAAAACAATAATAATAAAAACGGCCAGACAATTTGGATTTAAAAGTGTAACACTGGAATGCCAACATCTCCACAGTTGGTTTTTCTCTTCTGAATTCCAAACTGCCGTGGAAATCACACCAGGTAGGATAAAAATAAACAATCATCCGTTTAAACCTTTTCACTCTACTTATGTCTACTTATGCAATGACGGTTGATTCTTATACTTGAGGATATTTAATTGCTCCAGGCTGCCCAGCTGACAGCTGGATTTCATTTTTCTTTTTCTTCCCTTAGTTTCTAAGCATCACTGGCTGCATTCTCGTAAAAATTTGTAATTAAAGAAATTAGGATCAGCCTCCGGTTTTGCAAAGCACTTTGATGTCTTTGCACACACGTGGCTGTTTTGGCCCACTCTTTCCATTCAAGGCTGCTACAAACCACTTAGACTCTACATTGTTATATATTGTAGTTTCCTGATGAAAAATTTAATGCTCTATCATTGTTACTACAATTTTCTTTCACTAGGCATTTAATTTTTTTTTTTAGTGGCATTGTGCCAGTTTGTGAGTATGAGAAGATCTCTGAATATCCAAATGTTTGCAGAGAGAAAGACATGACTATCTAAGGGGATGAAGCCCTGAGTTCCAAAGACAAGTACTGCAACAAATAAAATGGAAACAGAGGTTTCAAACATCTCATTTCCTTTGGTTCACACCTGCACAGCACTGATGTATAATGGTAATATGAACCATGTTAATGAATATCTGCGCGTAACACCAGCCCTTTGGAAATATGCAATATTCATAATGGTCCATTATCTGAAAAGAGCTCACCACAAAATTACTTTTGGCTTAGGCAGGACTGAGCCAGAGCACTGGCTTAGTTAAGATGGTTCTGAAAAGATGGTCGTCATCAATAAAGCAGCAATGCTTTATTCTGAGTTGGATATAAATGAGTTGCTATCACTTCCAGCCCCTCCCAGGTTCAAGATGAACTCTTCTAAGATGTTTTCAATTAAGGTCTGGGGCTTTGCACAGATATCCATGGACCCACATTTGCATTATTTGTCCTTTCTTGGGTGCCAAATAAGTGGAATTTTGGACTCATTTTTTATACAATACTTTCCCCAGCTGTCATTGATGGATCTGTTTTTCAAAAAGACCTATGTATATTTGATTTGAAATAATTTTCTCCTAAACTCCCATTAGACTTTCCCTCAGGTCAATGTATCACAATTTTAATTTTTGTAGAATTTATATCAGTTTGATCATCTTATAGAAAATTCATGTTGTCATACAGTTCTTTGACCATTTTTACAAACTTAATTCATGGTAAATTTTGAAAACCTGACCCATTCCTCTACTTAGCATCCTATCCCTTGATGAACTTGCATAAGATATTTCTACAGATTGCCATCGTAGCATTATTTAATGATTTTTACATCTGCTCTACAGATTGTCATTCTAGTATTGTTTTACTGATTTTTACATCCACTCTCCCCTCACTCTGTATTTGTCTCCCCTCCTCAGCACTGCCTGTATTCTACATTTGTAGAAAGGTTGTGATGCCTGCCAAAATCTAAAAGAAAGAACATTGACTTTAGCCCCTTTGAAAGTTCTTTGGGAAAGTCAAAAATTTTGGTTTAGTTTAATCACAACTGAAGACTTTTGATAGAGGATCAAAGAGCTACACTGAGTGACACAGATAGATACATCAGACATAGATCTACAGGCACCTCTATCCATCTGACTGCTGTCCTGATCACAACTGCCTGGTCCTGCTGCCTCTCAGCTCTCCAGATCCTTGCTGACACGGGGTGAGTCTTTCTTGACTTCACAGAATCATAGAATCATAGAATTAACTGGGTTGGAAGAGACCCCTGAGAAAGGAGGGGTTATTTGGAAATCAGGATGAGAGCAGAAGCGCAGCAGCCAGCAGTCAGACTGACCTGGCTTTAGCAGACTTGCATTTTACATGTGGAGAGGCCGTGTGAGATCAGCTCTACACCCACTGTCAGCTGGAAGTGAACCATCACCAACCCACAGTGTGAGCAGATATTGTGAGTGCTCCACAGAAAATCAGAGTGACTCAGTTTAAGTCACTCATGGTTTTTAATTTATATTTCTTAACCCAAACTGCCCTGTATCCCATAAATATTGCCCCTACCATTTATAATGTGCTGTAACATAATTCTTCAGAAAGAATGTTATGCAAGAGAAGCTTTGCTGCTTGTGGTATTTGTAATCTAACTTTAATGGCATTTTGTTGTTTCTTAGCAGCATCTGAGTTATGCAAAGAACGTATTTTTGTATCTTATGCTTCCTCGTTGGAATATAATACAAGCAGCCAGTGGATGCAAAAGGCACCTTCTCTTGACCAGGGAATGAATTGTTATCAATGGAATCCTATAGAAAGCCAAATTCAGAGCTGGATTATTCTCAGGTTCCCTCCATCCCCCCCCCTCCCGCCTCCATTCTTTAAATATCTCAAATGAGAATCCTACCATCACTTTCTGATGACTATTCCACCATCACAAAAACAACCTAAACCAGTGCTTTAAAAGGCTACTACAATTAGTTTGTAATTTTTAAGTGTTTTATTTCATCCTGAGATCAAATTATTGATTGAGTATGAATGCTCCCAACACTTCCATAACACCCATTTTATCCTTTAAGCAATGGGGAAAGAACTTATAAATTATGGTGTTTGGCTGACCTTGAGAAGTTTAAGAGTTGAAAACATTTCTCTTCTTGCCTTCCTTTTGACACACTGCATTCCAAGAAGCATAGCAATACTGTGATAAATTGAAGGAATCAATCAAAAAAGCATAGTAGAATTTTTCAAAACCAGTGCAAACCCAACTAGTCTGGAAATGAAGCTAATAAACTAAAGAAACTTTTCTTCCATGCAGCTGTGTTACAGAAGGGAGTCACTGTTGTTGTAAAAAAAGCCTTGGCACCTAAATACCTGCTTTGTCAAGCATCTCC
The DNA here is from genome assembly GCA_035583135.1 of Lophotriccus pileatus. Taxonomy (NCBI): domain Eukaryota; kingdom Metazoa; phylum Chordata; class Aves; order Passeriformes; family Tyrannidae; genus Lophotriccus; species Lophotriccus pileatus. Next base: position 31,775,333 of record JAWWES010000171.1, read on the forward strand.
AATCTATCAACACCATAAACATGTAAAATGAACTTGTTGTACATCAGACATGTACAGTTCACTTTCTTGAGCCTCTTCCCCTCCAAATTTTCTTCCAGAACAAACAAGCTTTTTAAAACCAAAAGCCTCTTTTGAATCTAAGATTTTTCTCCTGTATCAAGTTAAAACAAAACAGAAAAATCACCGAACAGCAAAAACCTCCTCGTGTCCACAGCTAAACTCAGGTTAAAAGGCCAATTTGAAACACATTTCCCTCTGTGGTGCTCCTCACGCTGATGCTTCAGTTCTAAGGGCTGTCTGGAGCTATTTTTCTTCTATTTCAGTCTGTGTCTAGGTGGAATTTGCTTTGCATTTTGAAAAAAGGCCTGACTAAAAACCGAAGAAAGATTTGTCTGAATAAAGACACACAGTTGCCGTGCTGCCCTTTGCAAGCCTGAAGCTGCCTGCGCCGAGCGCTGAAGGGCATTTTCAGGCTGGTCTCTGCTGTGGGGAAGTAACTCCACTGCTCCTCCCCTGCCAGGACACAGGGCAGGAGAGAGCAAACTGCTCGCTTCAGACCCTCCTGCTGTGTCATCCTGGACACAAAGGTTAGTGTCTGGAACTCACCATTATGTGGATTCAGAGACGTTTATGTGGTTTGTTTGGCTGAGGTTAGGCAGCTGTGCTCTTATCCACACCTTACCTTAGTGAGTAGAACTTATTTTCCTCTTTTTTTTTTTTTTTTCTGATAGGCTAAAACTCTGACTTACAATATCAGTTTTCAGCTTGCAGTCAAAGTAGGATAACTCAAAGAGCAGCTGCCAGCAGTTTTACTTCATTCTGGCCCACATCTAATCACTTCTTCACACCAATCTGCGAGAAATGTTTCAGCCAAGAACTTCAGGCCCAAACCTGTTGACTTGAACTACATCAAATCAAAGGTGATTTACACTTGTTTTTACACCATGGTTTCTGCGAAACAGTTATGCTTCCTAACACTATTGTTCCTCAAAAATATATTCCAGCCTGCATTGCCTTGGCACTGAATTTAAATGGACTGATTAACAAGTGGCGAGTGATGCTTGGCCACAGCAGCAGCCAGTGCAGACCTGCAAGTTACGCTTGAAGGGTCTTGTTTGACAGAGTTTTAATCATCAACCAACACTCTCAGAAGCTCTAATCTACATAAATTAGAATTATAAATGTAGCACTGCACAGTTTCTTAAACACCCTTAACTCCTTATTTCAAGAATATTTCCCCAACAGTGTAATAGTGGAGAGCATAATGCATTTGCAGTGCTGATGCAGGACAGGAACTGCCCTGAACATGGGTTCATACACATACACACACTGCAGGCCATGCTGGCAACATCTTTATCCCACTTATCCAAGTGTGTCATCACGTAGTTCCACCTTTGGGGGGTTGTACAGTTCTAGCTCCTTATGTTGAAATCATCCAAGACCAAACTGTCTCACACTGATATGAAAGCAGTAGAAGAAAAGGGAACAACCTTAGACAAAGCGTTTCTGAAAGCAAAGCAAAAGAGAGGAATAATACTTCTTTTTTGAAAAACTTTCACATCTTCAAACTAGGGAGCAAGCGTTGAAATGTCACAGGATATGGCCTAACATATTTCACTAAAAATCCACCAAAACCTGCTGAACACATAAACACTTCAAACACTAAGCCTGTACATGCTTACTACGATTTGTCTCATTGTCATTACTCCAGAGACTCCATCTGTCCTGGAATCTGGCCAAGGATTCAACAGGGATCCTCTGCAATTGGAACTCTGGGTTGTACTGGTCTCTGCAAAGTCGTGGCACTGGAATGAAGTTCTCACTCCTGTATTTTCAGTTATTCATATTGGTCTTTAGTCATTGAGCTGTTATTTCAAATAGTTTTTGTTTTAATCCTTATTTAAGCTATCAACACCTCTGCAAGCTACAGGGTGCTCAGCATGGCTTGATTGATCTTAACCTGTGCAGAAACCTGATGAAGAGGGTTCCCAAGTGCCTGAAAGTTCCTGTTGCACCAAGAAAACATGAACTACTGAAAATGCAATCATGGCTCTGGATGTTTCTGTCTGCTGTTCTTCAGGCAATTATGGGAAGATTGACAGAGACCATCTGGAACTAGTTTTGTTCTTATCAAGCAGCAGAGGTTTGTGTTTTGTTGGTTTATTTTCTTTCTTTCTTTCCAGTTCTCTCTAAGTGACTCATCCACTGATGTTTAGCTACAGGGTTTTGCCTTTGCCAGAATGAGTTTCCATTGAGCAGTACACGAATGGGGGGAGCTGGAGGGAAGAACGGCTTAATTGCATCTCCAGCTTTGCATGTTTTCTGCAACAAACTTCACTGTTCTAATAATGGTTATTATAAAGTGCCCTCATTTAGCTCTTCTAAGTAATATTTGCTCAGGTTTCAAAGGCCATAGGGATCATTCGGGAAAAACAAAAATGGGTTAACACAGAAATGAGTTAAGTGAAGTTACTTAAGTAAAATAGTTACTTATGTAAAATGGACTGCACCTTTTTGGAGGGGGGAGAGAGTTCATTAGGAAAAAAGAATGGATAAATTCTGAAATTCCATCACCTTGATGAGGTCACACTTGACGAGAATCACAAGAAGAAAGGTTTTGGATAAAAATGCGCGTTAAAAATTAAAAATTAATTAAAAAGTGACTAAGTTAAATTTAGAAGACATTTGCTTGGTAAAAAATACTAAATACCATACTAATAGAAAAAAAATTCATATCTTCATAGGAAGAGTCAAAATGGCTGACCCTCTCATGGATCATCAGACTCCAGTGACTTCTAAAAGCAGAAGTGTCTCTCCAGTTAATTCAATATGTTGTGCCACCATCACAGTAAACAGATGGAAGACACAAAGAAAATATTAAGGTATTTTGTGCTGTATCATCCACATAAAATGCTGGATACAGGCTCTGACATGCTAGGTTTCTCTAACAATTGTTTACTAAAAATCATAAATAATAGTTATGCTTGAGAGCAAACACATAAGTGAGTGTTACTTGGCCAAGATATTCCAAACTACCTGATCATGTCAGGTGCTAAAGTTGACATTAATAAAATACCTTATTTTCAGGAGATATTGCCTACCAACATCCTGATAGTCAAGTTGCATAAGACATGAACTAAATTTTCCTTTTTTCTGGTATTTTCAGATACAAATAACACACCAAAAAACCCCTCCAAAAAATAAAGAAAAAACCCCAACAAACAAATATAGAAAAACAAACATAAAACATCCCTGTTTGCTTTACAGCAGTTATGGAACTGTTTTGGAGAAAAATGGAATTAAGCCAAGACATTTGAGGTGGAAAGTCTGAAAATTAACATCTTTCTGAATATTTCCCACTACTATTACTGTGCCATTTATATTATGATAATACAAGAGTGACATGTTATGAGAGAAAAATCCCTTTGCAAGGTAAGGCAGAGTTCTCTGAAGCCAGATGTCCCTGTAGTTGACCCTTTTGTCTTTCTGCAGGGAGTTTCCAAGGCACGTGACCAGGCAGATAAAAGTGACTGGCTGTATCTGCAGTGGACAAAGGATCCTATGTGACTACAACTTCTGTGTCTGGAGAGGTCTCTGCCTTGCTCTGGCCACACTTGCCTGACTCGCCCTGCTGCCCATTACTTTGTGCCGTCACCAGAACCTCATTCTGCTTAGCACACATTGGGAAAACGTGCTGGAAACTCCTGGAGAGCTGAGAATTCACCTCAGCAACAATTATGCTACCACTACCAGAGAGCTCTGAAACACACTGTTTAAATCTGCCATTTATACACACACACACACAAAGGGTGGGACTGAGCCACTGACTCTGCTGGGAGTTAGTCTTACAAGACAGTCTTGGAGACAAGTGCCCTCCTAGAGATCACACCTCTGGGAACTGAGAAGCAGCCTACAAAGCAAACTGTTCCTGAGAAGTAGTGTTGCAGTTTTTGAGATAATAAGGTCTCTTTAAATCAATAGGGCCTACCAATGCTCACTTCCACTGGGAGGGTTAGAGCCCTGGCTTGGTGTAGCAGCTGTTCCTAGGAACGACTTGTTGTTCTTTATCAGCTGCTTGATGACTCTGCCCGGGTCAGAGCACACATTTTCTTATTCCAAAGGCTCTGGCTGAGTACACCACAGATGGCTTGAGAACACTTCAGCTTCTACTGCAATCACAGGGAAGGAAAATTGTCCTCAGTTTGGCTGATGTCTGTAAAACATTGGTTCCAGATAACTTCCCTTGCTTGGATAAAAAAAAAAAAAAATCGTGCTTGGCTCTTACAAAATTTGTTTAGAAGTGTACAAAATTTGTCAGGCAAAAGCACAGTGTCATGCAACTCTATTTGTACACAGCATCCAGTTGATGCTGTGTTGGGCCATGGATGTCACGCAGGCGTGGATGTGCTGCCTCAGTATTTATAGGCACACAGAATTCATCTCAGGCATTATCAGCAAATAAAAACTTCAGCTATTGGTGTAGTGAAATAGCATGAATAGATAGCTTTGCTTAGCCACCATTGTGGCCAAGTGGACAATGCACATGGGTGAATTATTTTGTTTTCTCTCCCTTAACGTAACTCATCCTTTCTAAGTCTGACTTCTCCCTCTAAACTGATTTTTTTCCCCTCCATTTTGGAGAGCTCTTTTTATTATGTGCACTATTGTTCTGTAGAAAGATTATTGTTAGATTTGTCATGCTTACAAACTTGCATATTTAAGCATATTTTTAAATGTTCCATGCTTACATAGTCTTTTCCAAATTCTACAAGTTATACTTAAACTTTTTTTTTTTTTTTGTTTTTGTTTATTTTTTTTTTAATTTGGTTTCCCTGCCTTTGGCTGCTTTGCAAGGCATATTTGTTCACATTTGTTGACATGAAGAGTTACAGTGAGGCAATTTTTTCCTTTCAGAAAATGTTCTTTTTGGACAGGTTTTGAAAGGATTCTACAGATGAGGCTTATATAACTACACTATTCATTTTAAAGGTAGGTAAGCAAGAAAATTAAAGCTCACTTTGTCCATCCATGCCAGATACAGTAGCAAAATGTTTTATAGGTACATGCAAGAGAAATGTTTTCAACAACATTTGAGTGGTTCCACAAAGAAGGAGAAGTTTTTTTGGCCCCTGAGCAACAACTGTACTAAAAGTTTTCAGAGATTTTCTGTTCGCTGATTGACTCGTTAGAAAACTACCACTCCATCTGACTGACCAGCCAGTATAAAGGAAGCTGTGATTTCTTTAAGTCTAACATAACCTTTTCCATAAAACTGTATGAAATAATTTTATTCACAACAAATAACGATACTTTGGGTGCCTCTCTCTCTCTATTCCTGCTGAGAACCACCACAAAACACAAAATACAGCTGCTTTCATTCTGGGTAATGACTCATCGCTGAATGGCTCCCAAGAGGAAGAGCTATAGTACAGTGGGATCAGGAGTTACCAGTGGAATCATGAAAGATCTCTGTTAGGATGGGATTCCTGTACTCCATGTACTCTCACAATACAAGGAAGACAGGATGTTTTATTAGCTGTGATCATCTTGCCAGCAGATCCTTTGTAACATTTTGTGGCACTGTCTTTAGAACTGGTCGACTACAGAGCCTGTGCTTAATCCCACAGGCATAAATCCTAAGGCTTCAGGCAAGTATTTGCTGGATTTGACAATTTTGTAATAGTTTGAAACAAAAGGTTCACAAAGCAGTCTTCTGAGATTCAAAATATGCTTTGAAACTGAACCAGATAATTAATTGTTGAGTGCCCTCTCCGGACAGGGAGTTCTTGTGGCTAAGAGTCAGTCTCTGCGTCTAGTCCCAACAGGAGAATGTCCTACAAAATGTGCCCCACACTCCCACTGTGTTCTCAATGATCACCTGACCACCATCATCTGCGAAAAACAGCCAGAACGGCTGCAATTGCATTAGTCTCAGTGAGCTCTCTATTGTACAAGAACATTGCAGAAAAAAAGCTAAATTCTCCTGCTTTTAAGCAAATTGTAACACTTACCAGCAAGTGCTTAAATCTGCTCATTTTAGGCCTTATATTTAAATTTGCCCCTCAAGATTTTCGAAATTCAGAAATACAGAAAGCTTGCCATTTAGTTCCAAAAGTGGACGTTCAAAAATGGGAGGGGGGGGGCGAAATAGATGTTAATTTAGAAAGGAAATTATTGAATATACAAGTACAGGTCTTAGAAGAAAAAGAGAGTGATGACATAGGATAATACGATAATACTGGATAATGCTATAGCATATTTTGAGCCCCTTAAAAAAAAAAAAAAAGAAAAATTTTGTATGCAGAACCTTAGCATGAGTAAAAGTTGCTGCTGGCACAGACAGCACACAAGAGGAGGAATAACAATACCTTTCTGAGGAACTCACAGCATGGATTCACGTAACTGAGAATTCCAATGTAAGTCAACAATATCAGTTTTAGACAAAATACTGCAATGTCCATTCTGTACAAATCTGAGGCAGAGAAGCAAATCAAATCTCCCCAAATATTTAAATCAGTGGTTTTTTCCCTCTACAAATCTTCTGGTTTATCTTTTCTTGGAGGCTGTAGGAACCCCTACAGTAACTGCACAATTAGAAGATGCTTTCAAGAACTTTCTGAAAACTGTGTTCATACTAAAAAAATAATAATAAAAAATCAAGTAAAATGCAGTTACCACATTGCAGACAACCCATTACATCAAATGGGAAAGTGTGAAGCAAGAAGCTGAATTCCCCAAAGAGATACTGGAAAACACAAGAGCAAGCCATGTAACCACTGTAAGTCATGAAAGAGTTTGCAGTCCTTTCCACTGCCAGGATGGGACTATCTGACAGAAGAAATCAGGTGTTCCCTAACACAGACAACCACAGCTAATCACTAAAATATTTTCCTGACTATGAAATAATAACGTGGTTTATAAATATCAAAGTGATAATAGTAATAGCAGTTTTTTATTTGGAATTTGCATGTTTTTCATGGGAACAAGCACAGTAGTTCTGTATAGATCTTTAGTTTTACACCACAGATGTATGTGAGCAATTGTGTAGCAGCTTCAGGAAAAGCATCAATAGTACTTGTTTGGTTTTTTTTTGGTTTTTTTTTTTAGAAAAGTGATCCATATTTAAGATTTTGAAAGCTTTGCAAGAAGATTTTGAAAGTAATCTTGACTAGACAAAAATCTTTCTGTAGCGTGATTTGAGCAAAGAGAGTGTGCTGCCTTCAAACACAGACGGCATAAGCTGCTAATACCAATTTAACCTTTTACACACTTGACACTATCCCAGTTGTATCCAGGTGTTCCTCCTATTGGCATCCTTGCAATTTGTCAGGTGTTCTATTCCTTTTCTGTCCCAAAAGCCTGACCTGGTCCTAATAGTTTTAATGAGAGTTTGCCACTGCATTTAGTAACCACCTGCTCTTCCCCCTCTTACAACATTTAAGAATTTCAGCAACACCTTTTAATACTGGTGTTTTTAATATGTATTACTCCCCTCCTCACATTTCTATGTAGCAGCTCTGTCTCTGGCTAATTCTCTTTACAATGAGCTTGCAGTATATCAGTAGGTCTATAGCCTCCTTTTTAAAAACCAAAGATTTACTAATTAAACCAACACCCCCCACCTGCCATGCTCAAAAAAAAAAGATCCACCCACTTCACTACTCTTTCCTGTTCCCAGTATCATAATTCTGGTGGGATCAAGGAGTCTCCTCCCTTTCTGTTTCCCTGGATACTGTACATATTCTTCAATATTCATGAGTTTTCTCACTGTCTTCACTCTCTCACCCTCAGCCCATTTGTAGCCACCTTTCTCTCTGACTACAGATAACTTCTCTCAGTCTCACTGCAATGAAGCATTTGCAGAATGTTCAAGATGCAATTATTAAAATTCCTGTTTCTGTCTCAACATTGCTGACATCTGCCTTTGTCTAAACCCACCTACCCGTTGTATTTCAGCTCCAGAGCAAAACTCCTTCTGCTTGCAAACAAAACATGTTACTTGCTCATTACTGATTTCTGAAATCTTAACATTAATCTAACAGTTTACAATTCCAAGTTGTTCACATCTCACAATATTTCTTTTTTTTTTTTTTTTTTTTTCAGAAGTCTTTATTGTTTTAGTTAGTCTGTTCTTTATTTTGGTAGCTCTTCTATAAAAATCTGTCTCAAGGGTTGTGTGAGATGTTTGGTTTGACTGTGTCCCTGCACTTCAGCATCCTTTTGGATACATATGTAAGGAACTGTTACAGCAATGATGATCAACTTCATCCCCTTTAAACATACTTCACTTTACTGAACAGCATTCTATTCTTTTACGAAGTCATAATTATCCTTCCCTTCGTTCTTGTTTCTGACTGCTAAAAATTACCTGCCTATTTACTACTGGAGGCACACAGAAAAAAAAGGTAAGATGCAAGTCTTCTGGGTTTGTTTCTTCCTCTCACATTAAAAGTAAATGGCCAGTCTTCGCGAACGAAGAGCCGGGGAAGGTCCTTACCCGCATATGCAGATAAGGCCTTCGAG
>JAWWES010000171.1:31793968-31841345 GCA_035583135.1 Lophotriccus pileatus
TTATGAGTCTTAAACAACCTAAACATGTCTAAAAGGATAATTCAATATTATCCATGCTAATTCCTCCATCAGTCTTCATTGTTACAGAATCTAGTGCTGCAGGACAGTGACTAAGGGCTCACTCATATTACAATAGGAATAATATCGATATAATATCAGGTTACTCTTTCAAAGTCAATTTTAAAAGAAAAATAACTGTAGAAAACAAGAAAATGTTATCACTTTAACAATTCTAATGGGGAAATAATACATTTTCAGTCTTGGGACTGTTGAAAACCATACAATATTCATGTGAGTCTTCCTCAGAGCTTAATAAAGTGTGTATTAACTGAGGGTGATACTTTGGAGTATCAACATGTACACATTAAAAAGACACTTGCTACAAACCCAAACATAAGTCACTGGAGAAAAGCATCTCTTCTCACAAGACTGGATCTCACAAATATGCTCTGTCTGTACCCTCTAGTGCCTCTCTCCTCTTGCCAGAAGACTTTGGCTGCTGACTGCATCCGCCCAGCAGCTCTGAGCCTGGCTCCTGCCACATCCTAAGAGATATTCTATTTGTGTCCCCAAAAGTGAACCACAAACTTTGGGAAGTAGCAGTGTCTCCACAGTGGAACAAATGAGAGGCGCCTCTGACAAAAATCACATTGTGATACATTTATAAACTCACCAAGATTGATTGAAAATGGATGTTGGATGGAAGAAAAAAAGTTCATCATCACCTGGAAGTGATTTACAACACTGTGCTGCACTTGGTAACAAAAGCAAGATTTCCCAAACATGTAAACATCTCTCTGTGAGCTGCTGCAGTCATAGGTTCCATTTTTCCATTTTCTTTGGGCAGTAAAAGCTAGTCACTGTCTTATCACCAGGGAATGGAAAGTACTGACCTGGTGGGCAGGTAACCTCCACAGTGCTTTGAACAGGGATTGTCCAACATGCACAAGTCTTCACTACACAGGCTATTTCCCATCATTCAAATTCCAGTAGTTTGCACAACAGATTTGTTTCCCCCTCTTATTAGGTACAGGTTTTAGCACACCTGTATTTTACAGTAATAAGAAATGCCCAAGCAAGATGAAAGCTGCTAAAGACAAGGAGTTGCTTGTTTATACCAATGAGAAATCTAATTTCAGCATCAGAAGTAAAGGGAGAGGCTGCATAGTTATGAACTGTCAGCAATATTTCTAGCTATTCCTCAGACTAACTTGTTCCCTACATTGTGTTGGGGTAATTTTATTGGAAATGCATTGAGTAAAGAAATCACTTTCACAGATTTCAGCTGTTGTAATAGTGAAAGAGATATTTCAACAACTGGTTTCCAGCTGATCCTTAATGCAGAGAACAGTCTTAGAAGAGGGCAGCTTTTTTAGAAGCTGAAGGTGGTGTGATCATGACCACTCAAAGACTGGTGTCCCTGGCTTGTTTCTAAATCCCAGGGTGAGAAACCATGCCTTTGCTATTTCCAATTTCACTTGAAATTTCTATCTGGTTTCACTTGTTTTATATAATTTTCAGTTGTGAGGATGTAAGGAAGTATCTATACTCCAGTAAAACTGTTGAAACTCATTAAAAAAAAGTTTATTAGTGTGTGCAAAGGCCTTTGGGGAACACTCACGGGGAAAGAGTTCTGCAATGTTTAATAAACAAAAGCTGGAATTGCAGTGGAAGTATTTTAGATTCTTCAAACCAGGATACAAATTTTGCAGCAATATACACACAGTTCTGGCAATCAAGAAGCAGCATTAATTGTGTGAGATCATGAGAAAATAGTTCCTCTTCTTTCCCTAAAAGCAAGAATAAAAAGCCTAGCCTGGCTACTCAGTTCTTCAGAAAGCATCCTTACTGGATAGTAGCTACAGATGTCTGGAGCCTCAAGTACCCAGGTTTACTTACCAAGTGTTAAACCTGAAATCCACCACCAAGTTTACACACATCACAGACATTTTTGCTGACTTGCTGTACTGTCTGGTTGGGGTGGAGTTAAATTTCTTCTTTACAAGCTGGAGGGTGCTGTGTTTTACTTTTGTGACAAAACCAGTATTGACAGCACACCAGTGTTTTAGTTATTGCAGAACAGTTCTTACACAACACCAAGACTTTATTTCTCACTCTTCTGCAGCAGCGAGGAGGCTGAGAGTGAGCAAGAGGCTGGGAGGGGATGCAGCTGGGACAGCTCACCCCAAATGACCAAAGAGATATTGCATACTATATAACGTCATGCTCAGCAATAACACCTCGGAGGGAGAGGCAAAAGAGTCTTTCCAAAGTAACTGTTGCTGTCAGTGGGTTTTGCTTGTGTGATTCTGTGACAAATCCTTTGGACTCCGAAGGGCACTGTGTTCAGTGTCCTGTTTCACTACTTAGTTCCTTTTATGACTTCAAGTGCATCACACAAGCAAAGTTTTATTCACTTAAGCGCATCAGGGACATGGAAAAGAAAAAACCACAACCTGTAATTAATGTAGCTAGACTGGCAAGGCACGTGAGCATGCAGTAGTTTCCATTTTCGTATAATTACTTTTCGGGGGCGGACCCAAAGGAAATCTTCTGTCACCATAAACAAACAACTTTTTCAGCGTTGATGGTGCCTTACTTTTCCTGGCTAATTATATACTGTCCCGCTATGATTACTCAATCAACACCTGCATGGAAGGCATCCTAACAGCCTTCAAAGCATCCCTTTTTTATTCCCCATAGGCAATTAGGTGTATTCTGTTTATCCCATCCATCCTTACAGCGTCCCCAGAAGTCCTTACACCATGCTTAACTCCACTTTCATAAAGTATATAGTCTCCCTTGAGCTGTTATCTGTGACTGGCTTTGCAAGGAAGGGTGGGGGGAGAAAAAGAGAGTGAGTTGCAGTGTGGATCTGTGAGCCAGCATGACATCCATGTCCACCTCTGCACCTGACAGGGCACAAGAGCCAGCAGCCACGACTCAAGTCGACCGCTCATCAGCAGCAAATGCCCTGGAAAGAGAGGTTCCACCTCTTGGCTTGCACTCCTTAGTTAGCAGACAGGCCAATAATATTTTCTTTGGAAAGGCTTTGGCGAGGGGCACTAATAAGGGCCTGGTTTGATAATGTTTTTACAGGCACTTTCCCAGATAAAATTAAACAGCTGAGAAAATCCCGATCAGTTTCACACAAACACCGAACTTGGGCAGAAGAGCACATGGTCTACTCAGCTATTCCAAATCACTTCCTAAATCAAGATTAAGGGCTAAGGACTATGACAACAGAGGATAAGCTACCCTCAAAGAAAAATCCCCAAGAAAAAGGAAATCCATTCAAGCCTCCCATTAGGACCTGCAGGCTTGATATTAAGGTAGGCTTTTTAGATAAGCTAACTTTGGAAAAGGTCCTACAGAGATTTAGAATGGCCCATTATTAAATATGTGTCTGTTCTGAAAACTACAAACCATCCTTTCACTCATTTTCATGTAATTTGAGCTGAAATAATCTGAGGCAGAAGAGATATATCCTCAGGCTCTTTTCTACCTCAGATTCACTTTGTGTTCTAGCAGTGCTCCTCCTTATCAACTTTGTACCGAACACACTGCTAATAAGAAAGGGGGAAAAAAGGTGGTAAACAACCATTTTGTCTTGACTAGGGGATTACAATTGTGTATGGGTGAACAAATTGCTATTCAGTGCATCCCAGAATTGGATACTTTCATACTTTTTCATACACTTTTTAAAATAAAAAAAAAAAGAAACTTAGTCTACCAAATCACATGAAAATATTTTCTGTTCATCCCTGAAATCTTGTTACTGAAATCAATTGATCTTCTTGTCAGGTTACCTAAACACAGAGCACCTGGAGAGGGATCACATCCAGTCCTTAACGCATGACATATTTCCTGCCTTATGTCCAGTGTCTTTACTCTTCTTAACACAGAGCAACTCTAAAAAGAAATCAGTGAACAAGTATGTGTAGTAAACCTGATGGGGGGAAAAAATAAAGAAGACACAGGCAGGATTTAGTTCTCTCCAGGAATATCCTGAATGACTGTTACCAGAGCATTCAGTGTCCTAGAAAGCAAGGAACAGGAAGTGGGAGGTAATCCCTAGGAAGCTGAATCTGTTTTCTCCCTGCTGTTTCTTGGAGTTTCTAGGCACTAAAAATATTCATCTTGTTGAGCTCAACTATTTTTACTCAAGGTGCTAAATTTTATAGCCTGAAGTAGAAGCTTCTGAGCGCACTGTGAGTTTTTCAGTTACTTTAGCATTGCAAGCTGTATTTTTATGTCCTTGAGAGAAAAAATTAAGTCAGGAGAGCGGGGAGGCTTTATAAACCCACATATTTTGTCCTCTGCAGTGATTTCCACAGGTATTTTATCTACTTTTCCATTCCATTTATACAAGTACTCATGTAGAATTTATCAGAATGTGCATTGAAGCTTTTTGAAGTTATTCCTTGCTTTTTAAATTAAAATTGGACACTATATAAAAATTTAGTTACAAAGAACTTTATGGAGGACACTCCCAATTCAAGGAATCTTCATTTTTGGATATTGAAAACTCCTAATCTGGAACGCAAAACCACAGGCCTTGGTAAAACAAATTTTGAATCAGATACAACGCTAAAAATTGGAACTAAACCTTGGGAGCTGTAGGGAGGGCCCCACAACAGACATACAAGTCCAGGTGAATCAAGCACTCCTATTTGCCAGGTAAGTGTTTTCACCATGGACTATGAGTTAATAAAACATTCCCTTCCAGCATAGCTGAATTTTGCATTCTTGTAAAACATCGGTCATTTTTCTGGACAGTTCTGAAACCCGCAGGAGTACACAGAAAAGCAAGAATATCACAGGAAAGATACAAACATGGAAGTGAAGGACGTTGTTAGTCAACTTTAGATCACAAGAAAATGGATATGTTGTACTGAGCGAATCACTTAAGTGTCAGTAAGATGAAGTAATTCTTCACAACATATCTGAATGAGAAAGGGAACTGAAAATTGAGAGTAGATTGTAAATTCCTGGGAGAATTTAGCACTAATTTTATCCTGAAATTACATACAACCTTTTTTTTTCTTCTTCTTCTTCTTTTAGAACTTGCTGCTTAAAATTTAATCACCATGGATCATTCTGAAAACTTGAGCACATGTCACTTGGCTTTTACCTTGTTGCTGTTGATTAGTTAAAGCTGAACTATCCTCAGAGAATTCTCTTTCAGGGAATGGGATAAGGAGAGAGCAGTAAATGCCAGGCAGTAGCACTGAAAGCCCTTGGTAAGAACTTCAGCTGCTTTGGTTGAAGGTTCATCACAGAGCATGTGGATATTCTGCAGTAATCTGGGAAGTCTTTCCAGAAGCATAAAATTTGGTGTTTTTTTACTTCACTTCAACAAAAAATGCAGAAGTCCCCTTTGAATTCAGGATATTGGATTATTTACTGTCAGAGGTGGGTAGTAGAATTCATTCACTTCTATGCGTTTTTGGTGCAGTAAATCACCGTCTTGTGAGTGAGTTCTCACTTCTGTGAATGAAAATAAAAGCAGGTGCCAGGTCAGATCATGGCACTTATTGTTCATTAATCTACAGCTTTTTGGAAGGATATATAGCCCAAATTTCTCTAAAGATCATTAGGTTTTGAGGAAGGGTGTAGCTGGATATTCACCCACTCTAGTGGGTTGCTTGTCTGGTAAGAATGCTTTCTTCTGCAATTGTTGGGATTGATTATTAATTTCCACATTTAAAGTGTGTCATTTGAAGGTTAGCAAACATTTCCTGCAGAAAAACAATGATTTGTCTTATGGTCTTTCTCTCCAGATCTTTTAGAATGTACTGGCATGTGTTATTTGGCAGTGAAATCAGGGGACACAGGACAGAAGGGGGAAAATAGTTCATTTTTAGTAAAACTGCTGATTTGGACAGATTTTAATTTCTCCTTTCTTAGGCAGAAAATATCTAAAGAAAGCAAGACATATCACTGAGGCATTTGCTATCTAAAAATAATATTTTTTTCCCTATTCTATTATCTTCACTTATTTGGATTATTTTTTTCTTACTGATTGGATTCTGTAAACAAGAGAATTCCATCAGCAAGAGATGAGAGAATAACACAACTCCTTCCCTCTGAAATCTTAATTTTCTAAACTCCTTCTCTTTTACACCTACTTTGTTATCATGGAAACTTTAATTTTTTGGGGGGGAGGTGGGATGGGGGGCAAAAGTCAACCTTCTTTGGGTTGATTGAACAGCTTTTCAGACCTAAAATGCTCTGTGTTGTCATAAGGACAAAGAAGGGACTATCCAGATGTTGCAGAATTGAAGGACATATAGTTTTAAATTGTGTGGGATGATCAAAGAGATTAAAACCCCCAAACTATGGGGCAAAGAATGCCATCCTCTTATCCAAAGCATACCAAAGTATAAAAACTGTACTTTTTCTGTACCTAAGCATACTTGGAAATTTTTCTTGATGTAAAGTAGCATCAGAAGAGCAACACATTATTTCATGTCCTACAAATATTCAGTATTAAGTAAGGCAATGAAATGGATTTCTGGATTTGCATATTAGAGAGAGTGTGACTGTGGAGTATACTGCAGCATCAGTCAGAAGAAAGATTTCTGTCTTCAGGGGATAATAAATCCACTGAAGTAGTAAAATAATCAGGTACTTGTTATGTGGCCCACTCATTCATGTGGAATTAATGCACATAGACAACCTGTCCCCACCACTGCCTTCAGTGACAACCTGACACAGTTTGGCTGAAATACATATAGAATTAACTGCTGGTGCTGCAAAGGAACACATCCATGCCATAACTCCACTTGCCCTAAAAAACAAATGTGCTGAACAATATTTATTAGTAAACCAGATAAAAATAGGTATCTCCCAGCTTGTTAAGAGTACAACTATTGCAGGCTTCTCCTGTTACATCCCTTCTCTCTACATTGTAGAGAGCACTCACACCACTTCCTTAAGCTGTTGTAATGCTACATGTTTGGTATATTTTGACTGTGGTGAGTCTGGGTTCAACATTGCATTTTGGTCAGAACAGACACGTGGCAACACCATTATTCTGACCATCCCAGGCAGTTGTTCAGAGATGGTCAAGGTCTTGGCAGGGCAAGAATTTGATCTTCGGGAAAAGTTCGGTGCTAAGCCTTCAGATGTTAAAAAGGAATAAAATTTAATCCAGAAAGATGTACTAAGTTTCCTGAGCTGCTGATTCATCTTGGTGGAGCTCCACACATGTGTTTTGAGTTCCAAAAACATCTTCCTTGTATACAAGCCCCGGCCAAAGGCATTACAGAATCCAAATTTCAGCTGACAGCATCCAGAAATGTTTTGCAAGCTTGAAAGGTTGCACCGTAGAAACAGCACTGCAACCTCGGCAGATGAGGTGCCGTGTCTGCAATGCAAAGAGCAGCCTGGGCTTTGAAAATGGAAGAGGGACTTTCTCTCCCCCGGCTTTTGTGCCACTTTGGGGCATTGAGACCATCTTCTCTAACAAGATTTTCCCCAAGCTGCCTCCAGAAAATTCTGGCAACGTGCCAGTGCTGTGCCAAGCCCCAGACAGAGGAAGGTTTAGTGTAGTGCTTTGGGGCAGCCTGAAACTACCAGGTGATTTAGGGGGATTGCTCCCTGCTACACGTGCTAGAGACAACCCAAAGTTACATTCATGCATGGGAAAGTAAAAGCAGAGCTCAGCTAGGCCCAGCTCTAGGAACTGGCAGTGACTCCTCAAAGTTTCCTTTCCAGTTTTCTCTGAAATAGCTGAGTGTTCAGCGCTGCCAAGAGCCCAGCCCAGGTACCTCTTTTTCAACTGCTTTTTCAGTTCAACAGACTGAGGAGCAACCTTGCTTGAATAAAGAACTGAATGACACTCAGAGCAAAGCAAACCTAAGACATCCTGCAACACTGATGATAAAGAGCACTTATAAAGGAAAAAAGTGACGCACCAGAACCGTTCCCTTAAGGACCTTGCACAGTTTCACCTTACGCTGCTTGACGCTAAATAAGAAAAAAATTATGTTTGCATAAGTGAACATTGGTGATGGAAAGAACAGCTTTAAAAATGTCATGTATATATAGGAAGCTACCCACAGCACACCCAGTTAGGTATTTGAGAGACAGGTTAAGTCAGTGCAGCAATTAATGTTGTAAAAATCTGAAATTAACCCCTCATTTTAACGACGGACGCAACGTGTCTGCAGTAAAAATAAGCTGTGATAAAAATGAACACTTTAAAATGAACACTTAAAAAGTGTAGACTATTATCTATAAGCCTTTTATAAAATGTCACATGGTTTTCAGTGACTTTTTACTTGGTCAATAGATCTTTTGACTGTAAGAGGGTTTGCAACTGGAAAACAAGTTTGCCTCATTCTTAGAAGGAAAAATCACTTATTCCATTATCTGGGCTACACACTCGGGCCACCCCAGAAGATGTTTGCATTTGAATGACTGTACACATAAAAAGAGAGTTCCCAGTGAGGCTGTCTGCCCACTTCTCTTCCAAAGCTAAGCCATTCACTGAGAACAGAGTTTAACAAGGGGAAACTAGGTACCAGTATTAGAAACCAACACAGCAAAAGAATGAAGTAAGGAGCTTTTATACCATTGCTTCCTTAATCATCCTAGCAACTGGCACTGGATTTGGCATGGAGCTGACTGAAGAGACAGAATGTAAGAAGGGGGCAGGGAAGGTTGGCTTTAAGAAAATATTCTTAATAGTCAAGGGGAAGCAAGATATATCACTAAATATTTATATTTGCATCTAATTCACTTTGTATTTTACCATTTAATTATTGGATTAATTTTTAAAATGGTCAGTCTCTCTTCACATTCTGTCTTCTTATCTGTCAGCTGTAATTTTATTCTTCAGAATGGTTCAGTCAAATTACACCCTGTTTCCCAGACCTTAAACCACATTCATATGGAGTACAGAACATTTTTGTCTTAAAATCTAAGTGTCACGTACCACCAGTCTGTCAGTGAAACTAAGAGCAGAGGAAGTTAGCTTGGGATAGTTGCACTGCAGTGCAGAGATGCTCTACTTTTCCCCATTTAAAAACAACATTCTAAACAAAAAAACCCAACCAAGCAAAACCAACCCACAAACAAACAATCAAGTGATGTGTAATACTATGAGATTGTATTTTGCCCCAGCTCTTAATATTTCACAAAAAAACACAAAGTAGTGAAAGCCCTACTCCACACAACAAAGGGCACATTCAGATGATCGGCTGTTAAGAGTTCAGTTGTCTCTCCCTTGTTTCCCTTTAATCCTTTATCAATCTCTTCCCAAGATGTCATACAAGATACACAAATTATTTTCTTTGTATTCTGATGATCTGATGTTTCAGGAGTAGGTAAGCATTACAGCACCTTCATTACTATAGTACAATTCTGACTTCTGTTTGGATATAATTTGACTTTTTCTGATGTATTCCATAACTCCCTGGCATTCTGTCCCACTGAAATAAGATTATACCATCAATGTTTATTGTTATCATGTATGAATAGGTCTAAACCAACCATTTGATTTCTCAATCTAAAACATCACAGAAACTCAGAGCGTAAAGTAAAAAACCTTCATGATTTTAGTTTGGATTCAGATTTTATCAGCAAGAAAAATATGACCCATCTGCTCTAAATACCATCCTACTAACAAGTGAACTAAAAGTGGATTAAGTAATTTTTGAACCTTACCTTTCAAAGATATGAAAACTGCATACCACAAGTTTTCCACAGATGAAGTTTACAACAATATTCCTTTAGGTTTATTAAAACAAAATTGGCATTTTTTTCCCTCTAGTTTTTACAAAAGATATATGCAATCTATGAATTGATTTTGTCATGCAACTAACTCAGCCAGAATATTATGAGAACATAGTATTTTTTACTTTAATTTCTCTCAGCTAAAGAGACTATGCCTTTTTGTGAAACTCTTTTTCTTGGCTGCATTATTCACCCTATACCTAAGAATACTTCATTGCTTGGATTGCCTACATATAACCTTCTGTCCTTTGGCTATTTTCCTTGCTTGGAAATACCTTGCTAAGACATCTGGGCTCATGGCAGTTGCTTCAGCCATACGATCCACAAGGATAAATTCAGATTTTGCTACTTCTTAATGGCTGACGGAAACAGCCTTATCTTTTTTTTTTCTTTATTGCAGTAGACAAAGTTATTACTCTTTTAGAGTTGCAACCAGGAGACAGAAAAAGAACAAACATAGCTCCTGAAGGTGTGAATTAGAGTTGGTTTAAATGGAAAATAAGTCAATTTTTCATTTCCCGGCCTTTTCTGTTGCTGTATTTCTGCAGTGTGGAGACTGGAAATCTTTCTTGGTGAAGCAGAACAGAATAACACTCATACAATTTACTGTTCCAGCAACACAGTTTTCAGTGAGATGTTTAACTGCTGACTAAACACCAAAAGTCCAAAGCAGTTTTTGCAACGGAGTTTACCATGAGCTGGACGTAACTTGTGCCTTAAAGTGAGTTTTTCCCCTGCTTAAGAAACACAGGCAGGCAGACCCAGAGTCACAGGATTGCTGCACAGAGCACATCTCCACCTTTCTTGAGCATAAATACCTGTTTGGAGCAAAACTTTGCTCAAAGTCACCTAAGGAAAAAACTAATAAATCACGAAGTGTCCCATTCCTACGCTTTTTTAATTTAATTTTTTAAGGTATTGTCAGAAATAAATGCAAATGGATAAAGGATGCTTTCAGTTAGTAATGCTGTAGTGCCAGTTTCTCAGGTTTCTCCTCAAAAGGTGAACAGCAAATGACACCATATCTCAGAATGTTTTTAAAATATGACCCATTCGTAAGGAATTGTGTAAAACAGACTTGGCATTATACAGAAGGAAAAACTGCAGTGTACCTATATATCACTGCTTATTGTACATCATAAAGGCAAGGGAGATTTTATTTAAAAATACAGATTACACTGGTGCTGTCAAATATAAAAAATTCACAGAAAACTGAAGCCTTATTAATTTGGCACTCTGTTAAAAACATTGCAGGAAAATTAGTTTAGTGTCATCTACTGATATCAAATGGCCCAAATTCCTAGAGTGTTTAATGCAAGGAGAGATAATTCATGCATCTGGACAAATTCATATACCAATCTAATCTCATCTGGCTTAGAAATTGAGTTACTTCACTTCTTGGAGATCCACAGAATACTTGAGGTCAAGGACAGTACAGGGTTTTTGACCTGGTTTGTTGCAAGGTTGCATAAAAGACTGATTTTAGGTTTAGACTCGGTTGAAAAAATTAGTTCATGCAGAAAGTTTTTGGTATAGAAGGAAACTCTGAAACACAGAACTGCATATAGCAGTGACCTTTAAGCACTGAAGAGGATCACCTGAATACTGACTCAAGGTTACACTAAAATTCTTACTTCAAAGCACTATTGTTGTTTAAAACAGACACTAACTTTATTTAACGTGGTCCAGCAGACAAAACCTCATCTTTTGGTTTATAACTGTGCTGGAAATCAAATACAAGACACCCAAACTGACCAATACAGCAGTGCCACTGCCATCCTGGGTTAAACAACATCTTGAGGTACAGGTAAAACTGATCATTGTTCCCACAGGTTCATGTCACTCTCAGTGAAGGGTGCAGTGAGAGAAGGGGAATTTCCTAGAAGGAATCACCAGGTCTTCCAGTCTGCGATAGGAGGGGGTAACTTGACTGACTTGCAGAAAATTAGCCATAGAATTCTCAAGCCAGAAGTTTTTGCGGTGAAAATCTCTAAGAAATTTGTCTTTTGAACATGACATACAATTCCATAAAAGCATCTTTGAAATGCTTCTTTCACGGACTTCTCTTTCTTAGATTAGATTGTCTTTCTCTGATCCTCATTATATTTAAAAACCAAACAGACTTCTGCTGTGTGTTTGAGAGGGAGCTGCTGCAGCAGAGTGGTTTGTATCTAAGAGAGCAATAAATCCCACTGTGTGACCAAACAGTGCTGTAATGAAGACACAGACAAAAGCCCTGGATCCAGAAGCTTCCATAAGTGCATGCAGTTTGCAGTGTGTCCAGAGTGTTAGCAAGTCAGTGCTACAGCAGATCTGAGTGGGAAACACATTTCTCTGTCAAGGACCCTTGGTGGAGACCTGTTGAGAGTTGTCTGGAATTGTTTGCTGGAGTTCTCCTTTTGAATTGGAGAGCAGAGAGTCCTGTGCAAAGGGCAGACTGTGTAACAAAGGAAAGTAGTGGCTCAGATATGGCAGAATCAACTAATTTATGGTTGAAAGATGAAAAATAAATTGAAATCCTCTTTGCAAATGCAGCAGCCCATAATCTCTGCAGAGTGCAAAGGCACTCTATTCTCCCAAAGAACATACGAACAAGTGACTTCTGAAACTCTCACCGAAGATGCAAATGGGATTATTTCCAGCACACCACATGAGCCCGAAGGCTGACGTGAGGAAAGAAATCCACCGAATAGAAGTTTCCAGGAACATCCCATCTGTGTCTTCTCTGATTTACAGGATAATGCTTCTCTAACCCTCAGCTATGCCAGTTTGTTTTCTCAAAGGGTTTCCAAAGTAAATAACACGTTGCTCTGAATCTATACTTCAAAGCATATGGATCCGTTGCCTTAATTTTAAAGTCAGTGTGAGCAGAGCAGAAGTAGGTAAATCTCCAGAGAAATACAGAAAAAGCACGAAGAAATATTTGTAAAGTCTTGAGGCGTAAGTGCTAACATGAATATAGATTACATAGACAGTATTCCCATGAAAACACAGTTCAAGTCAGGCTCTTCCAGTTTGGGCTCTCAGATGAGAAGTAGGGTGTGAACTACTTCATGTTCCTGGACTTCCAAACTCCTTCTCTCCCCTCCCCACAAAAGCCTTCCAAATTTTTCTGGAAAACAGATATTTTTCAACAGTTACTGCCCCATGAAAAAAAAAAAAAAAGGAATCTTGAGGCTGGAGTAAATACATATACTGTAAAAAGATTTTGGCAATCCTTGTACTGTCTGGGTCTTGTTAAACTCCTACTGGCAGGCTTGCATTGTACAAAGGAACAGCAAAGGTCAGGTGCATTCTTAAACAAAAGCAACGCCAAAGTTTCTTTTAGATAAATTTATGTTCCACAGTTTACGCATATAATTAATTTGTCGAGCTTTTTCTCAGAATTGTTGGAATTGAATGTCAGTTATATAAATTATGCAAAAACAAGTTGTTTGTGCGTATACAGCACAGGATTCAGACAAATAACTCGGTGCTACAGAGGCATTCCTCAGGCTCAGTACTCTTAAGATTTTGAAGGACAAGGTCATCTTTGTTCTCAAGTCCGTTTTTTTGACAGTAGGCATCTATAAACTCCAGGGTGGGTTTTTTTTGGTGTAAAATTTACCAGGTTTTCTGCTCAGAGTTCTTATTATTCTTATTAGAAGGCTGCTACAGAGAGGTTTTAAAGCTTCCTTCTACTCTTCAGATTACAACAACTTTGATTGTTTGGGTTGGAAAAGACCTTCAAGATCATTGGGTCCAACCACTGACCCAGCACTACCAACCCCACTGCAAAAACCTGTCCTTTAGTGCCACATCTAGATGTCTTGTAAATACCTCCAGGGATGGTGATTCCACCACTCCCATGGGCAGCCTGTTCCAGTGCTTGACAAACCTTTTGGTGAAGGAATCTTTCCTAATATCCAATATAAACCCACTCTGGAAAAACATGAGGCTATTTCCTCTGATCCTGTCATTTGTCACATGGGAGAAAAAACTGACCCCCACCTTCCCACAGCCTCGTTTCCAGTTTGTACACATCTGTTCCGGTGCCATTCTTCACCAAGGGAAAAATGATCTCTAACACATAGTCAGCAACAGCTGCAGACACCTTATCATAAAATAGGAGAATGCTTTGGGCTGGAGGTGACCTTAAAGACCCTCTAGTTCCAACCTCCCTACCATGGTCAGGGATAGCTTCCACTAGAGCAGGTTGCTCAGTGCCCTTGAGCACTTCCAGGGATGAGGCAGCCACAGATTCTCTGGGCAACCTGTGCCAGTGCCTCCCCACCCTCAGAGTGAAGAATTTGTTCTGTTCTGTCTTAAACTTCTATCTGAAGCAAACCAAGGTCTTCTAGCCTCTCCCACCCCTTCTCACCCCTCCCCGAACACGCTGGTAACTCTTCCCTGGTCTTCCTGAATCTTTCTTTTTCTTTGCGTTCTGGTTTTAAATGGTGCTAGGGCACCAACATTCTAGGTGGTGTCCCAAAGGTACTTTGTGCATCACCACCTGTACTCGCTGCTCTGCCAAGCCCCGGCGTCCAGGGCAGGCTGGCATGAGCGGGAAGGGGGATGAGCACGGCGCCCCAGCTCCGCTCGGAGATCGGAGAGATGCTGCCGCTGCGCAGGGAAAGCGCAGCCTCCTCCTACAGCCCTTGCTCTTCCCTTGCCTCCCCACACTCATCTGTGACAACCAGTGCCCTCCGTCTCGCCGAGGGAGACGCACACGGTCCCCGGGGGTCCCGCCGTGGGGGGAGCTCCGGGATGCGCAGAGACCCTCCCGCAGCACCCGAGGGGGACCCGGCGGGGGAGCGGGAGCGGCCGCGGCAGGAAAACCGATGATCTCAGAAGTCTTTACCAGCTTAATTGATGGTGTGCAAACGGGGCGCCCGAGGCAGCCGCCCCGCCTGGGCTCCGGCGGGAGTGCGGGGTCCGGCACAGATACGGGGCTGTGCCCGGGGAGAGGGACGACTCCGCTCCATGGCTCAGGAGTAGCAGGGAAGGAGGGAGAGACTACTGGAACTGCCCCAACCTCCCTCGGGATGGGTTTGTCAGGCAGACTGTGACAGGGGGGATAATAAATCCCTGAGAACCCTGACCTGACTGCTCCAGCTGGATGTACATAAAATCCACGGGGAGCCAGATAGAATTCATTCCAGGGTACTGAAAAAGCTGGCTGATATAATCGTGGACCCCTCTGTGTTATTTTCATCAGTGTTGGGAGTCTGGAAAGGTCCCAGTTGACTGGAAGTTGGCAAACGTTGTCCTGATTTTCAAGAAGAGTAAGAAGGATCACCCTGTAACTACAGACCTGGCAGTCTCACTTCAGTGCCTGGTAAAACTATGGAGAAGGTTATTCTGGGAGTTATTGAAAAACGCTTGAGAAACAGCACAGTCATTGGTCATAGCACAAATTCATCAGGGGAAAGCCCTGCTTAACCAACTTAATTTCCTTGTATGAGAAGTTTACCAATCCAGTTAGCAGAGGGAAGCTATTGGACATGGTGGATTCTGGATTCTAGCAAAGCTTTTTGTACTGTCTCCCACAGCATCCTCTGGATAAGCCTTCCAGCCCACAGCTGGACAAGGCCATAATGTGCTGGGTGAGCCAGTGGCTGACACATTGGGCACAAAGGACTTGCAAAGGGTTCTCAACTTTAGGGTCAGTGCTCTTTGTTGGTTTTATAAGTGATCTAGATTCAGATATCATATGCACATTAAGTAAGTTTCCTGATAACACCAGACCAGGAGAAGCTGTGAATGACCTCAAGGGCAGAGGGGCCTTACAGAGGGATCCGGAGAGGTTAGAGAGCTGGGCATCCACCGACCACATGAATCTAGCAAGAGCAAGTGCCAGATTCTCCACCTGGGACAGGATAATCCTGGTTGAGCACTGGGAGACAAGACACTGGAAAGCAGACCTGCAGAAAGAAATCTGTAGGTTTGGGTTGCCAGGAAGTTGAATATTAGGCAGCAGAGTGCCCTGGTAGCCAGGAGGGCCAGCTGTGTCCTGAGAGGCACCAAGCACAGCATCTCCAGCTGGTCCAGGGAGGGGATTGTCCTGTTCTGCTCTGCTCTGGTGTGGCCTCACCTCAAATACTGCTTGCAGTTTTGGGCACCTCAGCAGAAGAAAGACATCAACCTGTTAGAGTGTGTCCAGAGAAGAATGACCAGTTTGGTGGAAGGCCTTGAAGGCAAAACAATAGGAGCAGAAATTTGGACTTAATGATCCTTATGGGTCCCTTCCAACTTGAGAGAGCCTATGATTCTGTGAATGACAGTCTCTGAGGCTGGAGTTCACACATGTACTGTAAAGAGAACTTGGCACAGCCAAGACCTGACACAAGAGATCAGGGTGCCCACAGGGCACTCTGAACATCACAGTGTCAGCACCATATCACAGGAATGGCACTTCATCAGGGGGTAACGCTTTTAACCTTTACTGAGCAAATTTCTATGTCACTAGCTTACAGATATTACAGGAATAATTAATAAACCCAGTCCTTCTGAACTATTCTTTCATCAGGGATTGCCTGTATTGTTCCCCAAATCCATGGTGTTGTGCTTTATCCTTTTATATGTCTGCTTCCACTAACACTGGTCTCAAAGATGATCCACTTCTTCACGTCTTCATAGCACACCCTTTTTCACTCCCAAAACCTTTTTTCACTTGCCTGGGATACCAAATGCTCATTTCTTAATAGGGTCTTACTTTGTCTGGAGCAGTAATTATACAGCATGACATGCACATGCCCTGATGCTTTCCCTAAGCCTCCCACAGTTGCAAACCACAAAGTCCTTAAAAAATTTTTCAGACGGGCAAGGTAAATACAATAATTTTACATGAAAAAACTCAATTAGATAGAAATAGCTGATAAGATTTGGAAGACAGTAGGGATTTCATACACGATAGCTTCATGCCTGAGGAATTAAATGTATCTTTGTTTTCTTTTTATTGTGTGAATCTAGAGATACTTTAATACCTAATACAACTTCACCACTATGATAATTACTTCATAGCGGCACAAAAAGTGGTTTTACAAAGAAGTTACAAGCACTAACAAGGTACACAGGTTTTTGAGATTCTTTTTCCTGACACATCCCCTATACTGAAGATAAATATAGAATATAAAAGAAAAAAAAAAGAAATAAAAACGCCAACCAAGTAAGCAAACAAACAAAAAAACAAATCTTATGTACACTAGTTGATGTTGTTTAAAAGAAAGACAAGTGTGGTAGTCCTAAAAGAGTACATGGACCATTTTTAAAGATAAAGGGGGTGGGGTACTTTGTTTTGTTTTTAAGAAAAACTAGGTTAAGCATTCCTGTTACGTCTTCTTAATTCTGCAATACAGCTGGGCAAGAATGATAGCATATGTGCAGATACTCCAGTATCAACTTCCTGCCCTCCAAGCAAATGCCACCCATGCTACTAGTTCCCCTTACAGTATATTCTTGAAAAAAGGGTATTGGCATGAGAGATGATAAATGAAAGCAGTTGTTCCTTAAAGCCACGTTAGTATGGCAACAACTGAGCTCTGAATCACAGTCCTTGTGGTCTGTCCATCTTGTCACAGCAGTTTATGAAAAGGATAAACTAGATCTTTAAAGGAGCAACAAAGTACGTGTGTGAAGTCTTATTTTCATTTCAGTGCAGGCGAGGTTTTGTTGCTGACTTCAATAAACCCAGATACTGCACCTTTAAGCGTGTCTTTTGTCCAAACCTCTGCACTGAATCACATCCCTCCACAGAAGCATTTGAAATGGTGGACACTCCCCAGCACAAACAGAGCATAATATGGGTACTTCCAAATCACCAGTGCCTTGTCAGTCAGACCTTGCCTAAACAGGAGCACTTGCAAACTGCAGGTGAACTGATAAGTGGTCAAAGTTAAACAAGGGTGGCTTAAGCCTGTTCAGCTCCTCTGTGGACACAGTTCTGAAGTCATGTGGCCTCTAGTCTCTGTCAGCTGGAGAGTGATAAGTTACAGCTAATTAAAGTCAACATGTACTTTTGGTCATGGCCCCATATGTTTAGAAGTAAAGAAAGGGGGGGAAAAAAAGAAAAAGAAAAAAAAGAACTTATTTCCAAAAAAAAAGGGTCCATCTACTGGGATATCTGCTTAGCCCTAATTCAGAACAGACTCTTGATTACCCTGAACAACCTAGCAAGACATTTGTTTCTCAAAAATAGAAGTATGTCAAATCTGTTTGTGTAAAGAAAAAAACATTTGGCATTTTTTCCCGCCTTCATTTCAGAGATAGTTTGAATCAACTGCTTTTCAGAACTGATATATGAATAGAAAAAAAGGGGGTTCTAAAGGATTTGGTAGCTCTCCTTTTGCTATAAATAAACCCACAATAAAATACTGACTGGAAAAGACACCTAAAATTTGAAATTTATCATTTTGGTGGGGCATTTCTTAAGTTTCCTACCAATTTTATCTAAAATGGTTATAAAGAAAAGCTTCTTTCTTATTGTTAAGATTTTTCTGCGTTTGGGAGGAGCGGAAAAGAAGAAACCCTTTAAACAGGAAGAAGGGCCATGGACAACATCGAGGAAGTCACTCTTGTTCCAGACAGTCACATGTGAGCTCTGCCCTGTGAAGAAGGGATGTATGGGTGTTACTTTGCATCAGAAAAAGAATACGACTCACTGTTGTCACACTGCTAGGAAGAGACAAGTATTGCAGTGGCAGAGAAACAAAAGGCTGGGTTATAAAACATATTGGAAGAATTATTGCACTTAAACCCTAGAGTATTATTTGAATTTTTGGAACTGGACTTCAAGAAATTTGTAGATTGTTTGAAAAAAGTTTAGAAGGAAACAGCATAAATGATTTGGGATTAAATATAAATACAGTGTTAATCAACGACTTCAGAGAACAGGACAGGAACTATAGTTCACACTGTGCTCCATAAATTAGAAAATTAAACTGAAAGAAATTGAGATGTTTAAAGGAAAGATTTATTTAAAGGGAAAAACATATGTAAATGGTCTTCAAATACATGACGATTAAGTAGGATATATATTCTCAATTCTCCATGAATAGACAAGAAATGGCAGAAATGTCTACTTTTTGAAGTAGAAAAAGGGCGAGGAAATGTGGACTAGACAATATTTCCTAAAAATAAAGATAACAAAGCCACGGAACAAAGGCCTTCAAAGGATGGTACGGTGTTCAATAGCAGAAGTCTTAGCAAAGAGGCTAAGAGAAACAAAAGCAAACCCACTTCTGTCCAGAATTACATAGATATGCTTTGGCTTGGGATATTTAAATGTCTTTCACTTCTTTTCCTGGGACTCTGGGCTAAATGTGTTAGGGACTATGTAATTACACTTTATAAAGTTAATCAAGGTGGATGAGAACAAAAACCTGTAATTAAAAAAAAAACAAACAAGAATAAAAAGTAATTTTCCTATTGGATTTATTTAGCTACTATGACAGAGCAACAAAAACTTCAAGACCATGACCAAACTTGAGTTTTTTTAAAGCATATGCATGTCGAAAAAGCTGTCAGAGTTTTCTTTTTCCCCTTGAAATGTCTTGAAAAACATGCCAAACGCTAGCAAACCATAAGCAGATTCTAACAGCATAGGGATAAATAATGTACAGTAAATTGTTTTTACTCAACAGACAGATGGATTTCTACCCTAGTTCCTTAAAGTTGGAGTCTTCCAACCATATATGGATCAGTCCTGCAGGGAATCAAGAGCTAAATATTTCCTGTAGTCTCCTCAACACTGTTTGGAACTAGCCCTGCTCTGGAGAAAGACACTGGAAAAAAATCTGGTTTTGTGAGGACCAGGGAACCTCCTTCCTCCTCTTGGACTCTTCTAGCCAGTTTTCTTAAACTGTGCTGGAAGCTAAAAATAGCACACTGACAACACTGAATGCCAAAATGAAATTAGGTGGTGAGATTTGGCTGCACTGAGAAAGAGAATTACCTGTCACCAAAGGAGTTTCAGGGGATTATGGAAGAGCAGGGAAGTCTCAAAGCACTCCTGCAAAACAGGCACTGTTTTAAAGTGTTGCGCAACAAAAACACTGCTTCGGGATGATCAGAGGTTATCATCAATTCCATGTGTTTTTAAGAAAGAAATCTAAAATAAAAAATCATGCAGACTTCTAAGTTTTAAAGTCATTAGGCCTTTTGAAAATCATTAAATTATGGCTGCTAAACAAGCTATGGAGACTACTTAGAAATGGTAATTGTGTTTGATATCAGATGAGGATACGTCGAGAGATAATTTTACTAAAAATGTCTGTGATAAGGACATAGGATTGCAAAAAATCTGTGTCCAGTAACCAGCAGGCCTGATGTCAATTTGGAGATACACATTATAGAATCATAGCACTGTTAAGGTTGGAAAGGACCTCTAAGATCATCAAAAATGCAAGTGTTAACACTGCCCTGGTCGCTGCTAAACCATTATCCCCAGGGGCCATATCTACACATTTTTTGAACACTTCCAGGCATGTTGACTCCACCAGTTCCCTGGGCAGCCTGTTCCAATGCTTGACCATCCTTTCAGTGACTAATTTTTTCCTAATATCCAATCTAAACATCCCCTGGTGCAAGCTGAGCCTATTTCCTCTTGTCCCGTTGCTTGCTACCTGGGAGGAGAGACCAACTCCCACCTCGCTAGAGCTTCAAACAACATCAGATCATTATCAGAGACGTGGACATTAAGCTTCTGTTTTTTTCTTAAGCAGAAATGCTCTTTGCCCTCTAAGATCCAAAAGAAGGTAGAATAAAATTCACCCCCCCACCACTGGAAAAAATGCAAAACATTTTGACCTCAACATTTTTTAATGTAAACAGCGCAGTGCGTAGAAATATTTATTGCAAACCCATGTCTGACGAAACTAATTATCTGCATTTCCCTTGTTTCTGTTACAGTCTATCCATCATTTTTACCCTGATGACAGTGTTGAGAAAGAACCACTAGATTTTGCAACACAAGTTACACAAGCAGCCCAATGCAGGTGCAATCTTATGGGAGAGAAGCAAGAAAAGTCAATACCTCAAGACTGCAAGTAATTTAAACTTCTGATGACTCAAATACCACTCTGGTATTTTATCTCCTTGTAACAGAAAGTACTTAAGCTTGTAATATTAACCTCCCAGTGTTGCAACTGGTCCAAGTTAATTGGAGAATCAAATCCTTTATCTGGCATTATAGAAACCCCAAAAAATCGCAGGTTATTTCAATGTCAGCATTATGCAATTCTATTCTTTCATTATCTTGGAGGAACAAAATAGTTGATTCTATGTCCGCTTCAAACTCCACTGTGTGTACTTTGGCTGCAGTTATAAATATACTAAGAAGCATTCAAATTTTTTGTTGTTTTGAAAAATTTCAGAACAGATAATTTATCTTTCTAGCAGCAGACCCCCACATCACAACAGTGGGAGAGAAAGAAAATGCTGCATTACTTTTGTAGTTGGCATATAATGACACAAATGAAACTTCTTTTTTCCCCCCACAGTTCACTTTTCTACTGCTGAAGTGTTCCATAGACTACATCATCTATCACCCTATCCCACTGGGAATCCAGCAAAGGATTTCTATCTTAGTTCAAATTATGGAAAGATTTTTCGTAAAACATGTGACTGCACAAATAAAGTATGATTTTCCCCTTTGGGGAAGTTTTCATAGGTACTAGGGCTGACTTCCCTTCAGAAATGTCCCAGGTCTGTAACAAAATATATTCAAGTTTAGTTTAATCCTTCCCTCATATTTTGATTTCTGATCCTCTGTTGGTAAGAAAATGTCAGTTCACAGTTGACTCCAAGTAAATCCTCATTAACACCTGGAGGAGTTGCTGTCAACTGCACATTTTGAAGATGGTGTTCTTGCACTTGACAGTTACTGCAAAGTCAATTTAACAGCAGATACAATTTAAATATGTCCTCAAATATTTGTGATAAATAAGTCTCTGACTCTAGACAAGGCATTAACCTTTTTCTTACTTATTAATGACGCAAATTTCCCTTTTCCCACACCTCCCCATCAGGTGTCTAAACAAATTGAGTTTGCAGTGTGGACTCAGTCCTGTATTTCCAGTCTCAGGTGTCAATTTGAGAGAGTTTGTCAGTCAGACACTGAATGCACAGAGAGAATGGGTTGGGTTAAAACCAGGAAATATTTCTTCCATTGACATATGAAGTAATTAGGTTTCATTGACTGAGAAATCCAATATCCTTTAAAGCCCTTTTTTGTTTTTTTATGCAAGGGGCTTATCTATTAATTTTTCTCATTCCATGAAGGGTTCAAAGCTGTTAACAAGCAGTAAAATAAGCATCATGTTCACTGTTACTGGCTTAAAGACTTATCTGACAATACCAAGAAGAAAAAAAAAGAAAAAAAAAATCACAAAGTTACTTTTCTTTTTCATACATAATAAGATAATAATTAATTATAACACAGAAAAGTACTAGAAAATTAATAACACAAGGGAGACAGTCATACATGATTGATCCCAGTGTATTCCTATTCAGAAACAAAAAGCCTGTTACTTTGCAGAGTTCAGAGCCCTAAGTGCAAAGTTCATCTGTTTGCTTCTGACTTAATTTCCTCCACACTGATTCTCACTAATGACTGTCCCAGTGTGAAGGTCGACAGATGAATAGTCATTCCTGTGCCAAAATATTCCACTGAGATTGTGGCAAATGCCACAGCATAATTTGTGCACTTACTCTCATGCACACAAGCTCCCAGAATGTCTCCATCTTAAGTGTGGTGTTCTTTTGCCCTGGTTCAAACCACATCCTTCCAAGCATCAGCACAGGTGCAAAAACCTATACAGAGACCACAGGAAGTATTATAGGATTGCCCTATGCCAAAAGTAGGAATCATAAATGTGATTTAACAGCTACAGTCTCACTTTTTCTGCTTAGAAGGACATTGTGCAATCTGATACAACATGAAGATTTGTACAGAGGGAAAACTGCCTCATTCCAGGGCATGCAGCTTTTCATGGAAGACCTTTGAAGAGCTGTGAAAGCTACAGAATGCAGAAACGTCATGCTAAGGATTGATACACGCAATTTGTGCATAAAAAACTTGTAGGAAAGAATCTGAATTCTACCCTTATCAAGCAGCAAGACCACAAAAGTCTGAAGTGAGAAGCACTGGAAGAAGAAATCGCTTGTGCTTTTTAATTTGTGTGAAGGCTGTGATGCAGAATAACATTAATTCAAGGAAAAGGTCAACATGGCATCTCATTTTATCACACCAGAACATACACTGCTCCCCAGGGGAAAACTCTTAATCCAGAATACATGAACAGCAGTTATAGTGCCATATATGAATGAATTATATAACTTTGTTTTCACATGAGGATATTAAAAAGGAGGGGAAACTATGAAAAATTGAATACTCTCTTACAAGAATCTGACCCATCCTTCCAAGAGGACTATAAATTCCACCTTGCATTTATCCTGACAGAACAAATCTCCTCTCTGTAGCTCCACTGGTGTGAATAATCTATACTGGTGTGGGAATACTTATTCCTCCATTTCATTCACCAAAATTCCTTCTTTTTTATTTTTTTTCTCTACAAATTATCCAAAAGAAGGTTATCCAATAGGAAAAAAAAATGAGTGAAATATGGGATTGATACAGACTAGAAATAGAGACTCTGGAGATAAAGAAAATAAAAAGGATTTTGAATTACTTGTGAGGGGAAAGTGTTACATAATTGAATTAAAATCAAAAAATTGCTTGTTATCATACTTAAAGAGTAAGCTTGCATTTGCAGCTATTCAGTATGTTTAAGCAAAGACAAAAGAAGTATTAAACCCACACACATAACGTTTGGAGATGTTTCTGCAAAAATAAACTCCATCTTTAACAATGTCAAAGACAACAAATTAAAGAAATGCAGTGCTTATCTTCTGACTGTATTGTGCTATTAAGATAGACCCCTTCACTAAAATCACAGCATACTTGGATATTTCCCCCTACAGCACAACTTATTCTTAAATTGTTGAGGAGTTGAGCAGCAATGAGTTACAGACAGAGGACAGAAGACTTTTAATTACAACCTTTCATGAGAGCTATTACTCAGCCCTCATTCAGCACCTACAGCTTCTTGCAGCTGTGGAAGAACCAAGATGAGCAATAACACCCAGAAGCCAGAATCCTACACAGGTATGAAAAATACTGTACCCTGCCTACTGAAGATTTGTCTGCCTAAAACACATCAAGTACCACGTACTGAACCCAAAGATGTATCAGT
Organism: Lophotriccus pileatus; assembly: GCA_035583135.1. NCBI lineage: Eukaryota > Metazoa > Chordata > Aves > Passeriformes > Tyrannidae > Lophotriccus > Lophotriccus pileatus. The sequence goes on from JAWWES010000171.1 coordinate 31,817,944, forward strand.
AGAGGCGACTGATGCTGGTGTCTCACCCACTGAGTAATTTGCCACAAAGAAGCCCCAACCACACTATCCTGAAACAAAAGGAAGAGAGAAAGAAAAAAGCTAGCCAAAAAAAGGTTCTGCTAGCCAAGCTAACTTGCTCAAGCACAAAGGCAGAAAATCACCACCTTTTAAGAGCTTAATGACAGAAGATTGACACTACAAGGATTTAAACCTAAGAAACCAAAGGATAGGGCTAGGACTTAGATGCTCATCTTCACTAACTGGTGACATTCCAAACATCTGGAAGTCCACAGAGACATTCTTAAGCCCCAACTTGTAACTCAGCCTGACACAGGCCAGCACTCAGCCTAGCACAAGCCTGCACTCCACATAGTATCACTCTACACAACACAGACACCACCTTGCATCACAGCTTCTCTTAGCAATTACCATGTTTGTTGTCACGCAGGTAAATTTGAGTCAAGACTGCAGCAAAAACACATAGCAAGTCATAAAATCAATTAAAAAGGAAAACCTTACCTCTAAGGGTGAGGAGCCTACTCAAAAACAGGGCCAAAGCAAACAGATTTAGCCTTACTTCATGCTTCCTGACCCCCAGACCTCTCTTCCTGGGATCAAAGCCATTGTCTTAGCCCCAGTTCCTTCTCTTCCCTTGGCACAGGGCCCTGATTCCTTGATAGATCCCATCTGCTTTGATCTCTTAACTCCCTCCTCCCCAGTACTACAGCACTAATGACACAGCTGGGGAGGGCTTTTATTCACACATCTGACAAAACTGGTTCCAAGTATCCTTTCAATAAGCAGAAGATAAATAAATGTCATAGCAAAGGAATACAGGAAATCTTTCAGGATATTCTAGTGTAATTGGACCCCTCTGAGATCTGAGTGGTCAAAATCTCTGAGGCGGCATTTTACATAACTCTGGAAGGGAGCATGTGTCAGCCTAATCCAGCAGTCAGAAGTTTCTAGAGCAACTATTTTCCCTTCTTTTTTTCCCTTTCCCCCCTAGCATTTTTATTAATAACAGAGATCGCTTGTCTTCACTTTTTACTTCACTGTCCCTTGTCTAGCAATTGTGAGGGAGACACAGAGAGAGGGAAAAGACAGGGGGAGGATTTTCTTTTTTCTGTTATCATGGCTTAACGGGTAGTTTGAGATTTATAGCAACATAAACAGGCAAAAAACCCCAAGAACAAATTACACAAACTAACTCAGGCTCTGGAGTTAAGACAAGAGTTGCTGCAGTACGTGTTACGTGGAGAGGCAGAACATGATGCAAGTTCCCTGCCAGCTGATTTGCAGACACCAGTGGATCTTTGACCTGGGGATGAATAAGTCTAGATCATAGGCGCCACTTCCCATTTACTGCAGAACTATACGGTGCACACACTGCTACAGACTACAGTCAGAGATTTGGGCACAAGAGTGGTATTAAACACACCAGCTCTTGGCAGCTCTAGTTCTGCTGCTGTCCAAGAAGAATGGTTTCAACAGATCTCATTACATAAATCACGGAGAAGGTGCTCAGTGCTGGACAATCCATGCAGAAATACTTGCTGGCTTTTCATCTCTCCAATCTTCTATTTCATTTCTTTTCCTTTGAAATTTAGAAGAATAGAAACTAATTTTGCAAATTCCTTTCCAAGTTGAAAGATCCAATCATTCTCTCTTTCTTTTTTTTTTTTTTACCAGGAAATTTAATTTTCAGCAGAAAACCTGGATTAAAAGTGACAAGTGTACCAAAGTCCTGGAAATCATACCCTGGCATGGAGTTATTAAAAACCGTATGTCATATTCCCTCTTAAATCCAGAACTCAAGTCGTGGGAACCAGATATTCAGTAAGATTTGAAATGCATATGACACATGCAATGCCCCAACACTCCCCACAGTCTGCTACGGGCCTGATGCCCTCCTCTGAGCTCTGGAGTGGACTGTTCAGGGCAATGGATGAATCAGACCTTTCTGTGCACTAAAGGTACAACATTTTTTCAAGATTCCTTCAATAATTTAAAGAGACCTTGGAATACCCTGCGAAAGGGTTCTTGAAAGCGGATTAAAAGTATTGTGGGTTTGTTCCCTTTTGTTCTGGTAGAAAGTTATACAGGCATATGGAATCAAAATGTGTAATTTCACCCTTAGTCAAGGCCAACAGATTTTTATTTTCTTTTGCTTTTCCCAGAAGGGATTGCAAATACATTATTAGTTTTGTGCTTTTGGAAATACAAAAAATTGACTCATATTTGCTTTTAAAACCTTTACAAAAATATAAAATATTATAGCAGCTGAAATGATTATAAACACATTATAACTGCAATAGAAGTTTTCATAAACAATTATAAATTTAATTATATAGCCACACCATGATAAATTTATTATGATAAATTTATAATTTATCACAAAAACACAAACGACAACTCTCAACACAGAATCTTTAGTCCACGAAGACACTTTACAGCCTAAACCAAGAAATTTGCTAATTAGTTGCTATAAACAAGTGTGAATGATTTTACACGGACTAACTTCTACATTATTATAAAAGTACTGGATATGAGTTCATAAGTCAAATGCAACAATTATAGATAAGTCATGGAGTGTATGGAGATGGCTCTTATAGTAACTTCTTTTATATAAGACAATACAGAGCCTATCCAAATATCCAAATATCGTGTTACTGGAAAAGTGCACCAGGGCAAACCCTAGAGATGAAGTAATAGGGTAAATGAGCCAAGGTTTCTCTTTCCTAGCCTGCTTTAAGTGATGTTTTTGTCACAGATGTACCTCATGACACACACTGTTGGAGTGAATATGGAAAAATCATCGCACAAGAAATGTTATACTTTTATTTTCCCTGCCAGGCAATAATTGGTTCCATATAGTGTTACCACAAATCCTGTGAATACTCTATTCTGTGCAGAAACATACTTTGCTGGCACAGACATTCTGTGTTCTAGTTTTGCTGGTTCTATTCAGTATTAAAACTACTCTTTGTTGCTTGCACTTCTATTAGAGGCATAGGGTTTGTATGACTGAGTTGAAGGCTTAGTTTGAACCACTGTAAAAGCTTGAGAAAATCACTCAAAGTAGACAGGGAAAAATACAACAAAATAAAAAAAACCAACTTTTTTTCCCCTTTCAGCAAAGCTCTTATTGTTCAAAGAAGAGTTCAGCGTAAGTGTATGTCAGTGCTGTTTTAATACAAAGGTATTAATGAAATCAGGGTCAAAAACTTACCTCTTGGTAAGTCTGGGGTTTGAGTTTTTTCTTATGACACTGAACTGACCTAAAACGCATCCTTGGCTTCCCTGTGTGCTCAAACGACACTGCAAAGCTTTGCTTTTCCCTTTCCCTTTGCCTCCAGCTCCCATAGAATTGATTCTGACCAAGTGTCAGCAGCCACATCCAACTCCCAGAAGTTTTTCCTGAACTACGGCTATTCCTGGTGATTCATACGTCTGAGAATCTTTCTGAAAAATAAACTATTGGAACCTTTAAAATAATTAACTTGGCTCTTCCAAGGCACAGGATCTTTTGAAGAGATTGCAAGGAAGAGAGAAATTGTGAGAGGAGGGGAGGGCTGGACCATGTGCTTGTGGAATCCTGGCATTAGGAAAGCATTTATCTTTATCTCCTGACACTGGGGCCAGATGCAGAAAGCCAAGGGCAACTTACCTCCCAGATGCAATGACTAATGTTGTGTAAACATATCAAAGAGATCTCCCCTGTTCCAATAAAACAGAGTGCAACACCATTTTTGCTTATTGAGAGTGAAGGGAAAATTTAAAAAGACCTAGATGTGTACAGGCTTTCAGTCTTATCTAAAGTGGTCAGCACCTTTCCAATAAATACTTTAAAGTAACTTTCCTTTGTCCCATTTCATGTGCACATAGATATTCAGTCTTGTCCACACTGAACTGAATGAGGTTCTAGGCAGGGTAATAATCAATAAATATTCAAAATGCCTGCTTCTAAGTTTGCTGCTGATTCCCTCATGGAGGTTAGCAAGCTATCTAATCTATTCCTAGTTCTGTTTATTCACCTGGAAAATTTAGGAACAAGGCATAATTAGTGTTTATATAGCACTCTGAAAAAAACCATGTAATTACTTCCTCATTAAAAACTGGTATGATTTGTTTGACTCTCTACACCACCAGTACCCTTGCACGTCCTGCTAACTCAAGGACATCCTCTTAACTCAAATATTATTATTTCTGGAAGACTTACATTGTTGCTTTTATGATCACTTTTAGTCCTCTTCTTTCCCTGGAATTTGGTATTCTCCATGCTGTATTGTATACTGGCCTTTAAAGACTGAAAATAAGGGTGAGAACCTGCACTTTTTCCTTCAAAGGCTGAATTCTACATACTGGGGTGTTCAGAGGAGAAAAAGAGAGTTTTCACCTGAGCCATGTGCACGGGGGACATTTACCAAGGAGAAAAGAAACTTGGACTGAGAGATATGAAGTAAAAATGCTGATAGCATGGGGTTTGCTTTCTCCAGGAAGGAACTGGCAAGTGATTTAAAGATTATTGACATGAATCAATACCTCTTAAGTTTCAGGAGAAATCAGGTTTAGGAATAACAGGAAAGGCTGAGTTGCAGTGAGTTCCTTACTGAGAATAATCCATTTTTTTATCTTCTATTACAAACCCTGTCCTCTTTCACAACCATGTAGAGTTCCCACTGGCTGGACTTTTGAGTTTGTATGTATAGGACCCACTACAACAGCCAAATGCTTTCTTGATAGATTTCAACTCCTGCTTTTCATGTAGCATGTAAGGGGAAGGAGTTCCCTCTTTGTTACAGTCATTAGAATTCCATGCCCTGTCCTAGATTTGCATTACTCAGGCTTGTTGTCCCCACTCCCTGGAAGTTTGAGCAAATCTTCTTTTGGATCTCAGCATTTATAGGAGCACACATTGGTTGAAGACAAAAGGAAATAAGATTAATAAGTTCTGTCTGTCATTAGTTAGTTGGAGAATATCCGAGTGTGCGTTCAGATGGACAAATGTATAAAAACCAGACTAAAAACTACTTGTCTGCTTTCCTTGCCTTGATACCCCTGAGCCTTCCTTTGGCTCTGCTTGGGTTCTTGAACTTTTAGTACGTACTCGGAGCTGAGATTCTTTCTCTGTCTTCCTGACTGTTCGGGTCAATGCTCTTCCGCACTCCTGGCCACTGCCTGCTTTCCCTCCGAGTCTTTATGTCCCAGCAATTAGACATTATGTCTTTGTTTCCCCACCAGGGAAATTCCATTGCTGCAAGTCCTGGCTCTGGGGAGGATGGGGGAAGAGTAAGATTTTTCGTCTTCTTTCTTTTATTTTTTTTTTCCCCTCCTTCTTCTTATCTCAGGCACATTTATTCAGTGTTAAGAACTGGCTGGTTCAGGGATGTGCCTGGAAATGCTCTCCTGCTCCTGAACTCAAAGGGCACGGTCATGTACACTTAGAAAATCTTCTGTATTATTTCTGTTTTGTTTCCATCTTAACAGAAAACTCAATTACAAACAGTAATAACTGAACTAAACCACCTCCTCTCGCCCATGCAGTGAGTCACCAGCACTTTCCAGAATAATAAGATGAATAAGCACATTTTTTAGCCTTTTAATAGTTGACTATACTTCAGAGAGAAAGGGAGCTTTGACACTGCTTCTGGAGCTAGAGTCTTTTGCTCCTGGAAAAATAGGGTTTGACTTCAACCTTTTTGCCCTGTGGATGATAAAGGGGTGATGCACTTCTCAATCAAGACTGAATACTGTACATCTTGGTCTTATGAGTCAACACAGCTTTTTAACTAAACTGCCCTGTAAGTAAGATAGCATCTGCAAGATGAAAATGAGAAACAGCTGTATCACAGGGCTTTGCAAAATAAAACCTTGTTTAGATATTGGGTGGAAATAAACATGGTGACCCAAGCATATTCCAAAATGTACACCAGCCTCCTGAAAATTAAAGTCCCCTCTCTCTTGCATTAATTTTTATGTTGGTTTGAAGCAAAATGTGGTCCATGATCCCACTGATCTGTCAGTGGGAGAGACATAGCACGCAGTGAAAGCCCACAGCACTGCAGAAATCCAGCTCTCTCTTTCTGGCAGGCCTTTGCAGGGATTGCAGTGTTCTATTTCATATCACTGGAAAAAATGACAAGTGGAAATGTTAAGTTTGCTTTAAAAACTTTTTCTCAGTCTAACCGTAGGACTTAATATATCTCTGTTTCTCATACTGTAGTATTCCGCCCAAGCTGTGAGATGACTGTGCTTTGTAACTCCTTTCAAGCACTTCAGATGAATGCAAATTCTAGAACCATCAGAAGAAAGGAATGGAATCCATCCATTCGACCACTTAAACCATATGTAAGAAGTTGTCATATTATTTATATCAACATTCTGTAAACTAACCAGTGAAATTAAAGTCCTAAACACAACCTGCTCTTCAATAGCAAGAGCAGCGAGCAAAGAACTCTTTGTACGTGGTGTCATAAGGACATGAGAGGAAACACCATGTCACTGGGATACAGAAATGGATATTTCATAAGAATTGGAAAGCCAGGCTTGCTTTCAAACCTCTTCAGCTTTGAAAACCGTCTTGAGAAATTACCAAAGTCCATGAGAGGGAGGCAGAGCCGCTACTAGGGCTCATCAGTGATGCTGTCTGATTTCTAAGGGATCAAATGATAACGAGGCACCCTGCAAATACCTTATGACTGGTCATTTCATTGCATTCTACATTCAGAATGTAGTAATTTAAAAATTTATGTACCACTATGCCACCTAAGGAGCTATCATCACCAACTACCTGTGATTTTGTGCTCATATTCGTATGCTTTACATTTACAGTGTGTTTCTATCTAGGGCACACCAGGTTTTCCCAGTTAGTACCATTTTTGCACCTCGTTGTAAAGGTGCTGTTTGCTTCAAGTTTGAGATAATGTATGAAGTGGTTAATGGAGACATAATATTAACTGCTTTTGTTTCTGAATATTCACTCAACTCCACACACATATTCTAGTTTAGTCTTAGCTATTAGTATGCCTTGTCCTTCTGATTTTTATAATCCAGACAAGTTAGATTGGAAGCAGAATTTTAAAAAAAGTACAATATCAAATAGATTGCAAAACACTTCAATGTATTCTGTAGAGCTGTACTGTGCCCACAATAAGCATATATAAATTCATTGTGATATATCATGTTTAGCACAGAGGTAAGTGGGAATGTAATTAGCTAATTTATTTCACGTCTCTTCATCTACTGGTGCTGTAATTAATTTTTGAAGCAATCAAGTTACCACAGCACAATTTAATTTTGACCTAGTGTGTGATTTACTGCACCAAACCTGTGATTCTTTGAAGGCATAGAAATTTCTCCTACCCTCCACATCAGCTCCCGCCCCCCCTGCCTCCCTCCCAACATTTTAGCAAGTAGAAAGGATCCACCTGACATACTATGTTCAAAGTCAGGCTGAGAAAAGCCCTGGAAGGTCTGCAGATGCATGATTAACCCTTTGCTGTTGAGAGGGAGTATTAGTTGATTTAAGAGGGTTGCTGTACTTCCTTTTGTAAATCTACATTTAAACTGAGAAAGAAAAAAGGAGCCTAACACTAAAGTTTTACCGGGTTTTGTCTTAAATCTTTGCTCCGTACCAAATCTGCTCCTAAGAGTTCATATTTTCATAGGTGGAGTTGGTATTTTCACCAAAAACATATTGAGTATTAAAATGGAACATAAAGCCAAACTACTGAAGTTTGTTGTACGCCCAGTGGATGTTTCGGCTGAATAGCCAAATGTACACCTTGTGATGTATAGAACCACCAGTCTGCCTTGAAGGCCAGAGATCCTTCATAGTCATCCCAGCTGGCTGCTTTTCTGTGCCCAGGAAAGTTGGCAGGTGGCAGAAAATCTGGTCCAGTGCGGTTATCAACATGTAAAATGAGTACTTGCACTTTAGAAATCTATTTAAGACATTGTGTCTGTGCAGTTGAGGACACTCGTGTGTGTCCTCAGGAAGATGAAGTCACAAGGAAGGACTCTTCCCTTACTGTGTGACTTAGCCACACATTCAAGAGGAACAAAGCAGAAATGTTTGAGAGGAAAGGCCCACTCACTATTAATCAACTGACAGACCTGAGCTCTCAACAACATTTAAAATGCAAATTGCAGAGCCACCACTGTGAACATTTGCATTGTTTGAGAAAGCATAAGTCCTACACTGCAGATGCTATCTGCCTTAGAAAGAAATGTCAATGTTGTTTGGGCTACTGCCTGCAGAAATCAGCATAATCCAACTGACGACAGGTGTCAAAACTAGTCTGTGTAATCAAGGATGTAATTTTCTGTTATGCCTTTGCAGAAATTCATGTTAAAAAAACCAAAAAACAAATGCCTGTGCCGAGCCCCCTCTTGGTTGGTATGTAAAATATGGCTGGTGATGTTTCATATTCTGTTCCTCTAATAGACAGCTGCTCAAGGATCCTTTCTGTTTTGGTGAGATGCATAAAGGCTGTCTGTCTTATTACAGTTTCAGAATCAAACTTCAAGAGGTTAGCAATGCTGTAAGTCATGTTGCTGGAGCTAGCCTACTTTTCATCCCTGTATTGCAGGACAAAACTTTTATTCATGTGGCACACATCACCTCCCCCCTGCCCATTGGTCTTTTGCATCCTTCAGTGTTTTGTGACTCCCATGAGGAAAATGCAATTTGCTTGTTTGCACCTGCCTCACCCCTGGCAGCAGCTGTGTGGAAGCAAAGGAATGAAGCAGAAAATTACCTCTCTCCTGGATAAAACCCAGAAAGGATGGTGTCAGTCATGGCAATACAATGCTGCCCTGAAAGATAATATATAACTCACTGCCACTGGCTGTGCAGCATTTGTGGCTGATCCTCTAGCCATGCCACGTGTCCAGTTAGGGTATGAGCATTTCACAGAGCCATTTAGTCTGGAAAAGAAAAAATCGAGTTCAAAACCAACAGACAGAACTGCAGGTAAGCTGCTGCTAAGCCCAGTGTAGCTGAAAGCCATACTTTGAAAATGCAAATCTATGCTTTGAAAAAAACCCCTGCACCATCTGAGACAATTTGTGCTCTGAGATTGCACTGTTCAGTTTATTTGTGGAAGCCTGGTAATACTTCCGAATTCCACTGACTTCATGGGAGGCAGTCTCCAAATAACTTAATAATTCTGTATTTTATGTAGCTTCTGACAAGATCACAGCAATAAAGGTACAAGTCACCATGGGAAATTGCTTTTTTAATGAGCAAGCTCAATTCTCTAAACAGAACAAAATAGCAATCAAATATGTGATGTAATCAAAAACTACACTAACATGTATGTGCAAGAAGAACTAAATGAGAGTTGGAACTGCAAGTACTTCACCTGCAGTTTAAACCCTTGACTTTGACAACTCAGAGCCTCATTCCAATTTACTTCATATACATGATTTTAATTTTTTTCCCATCTGATATTTATACATCATTATTTGCTTCTAAAGAAGAGATACAGGTACAAAGGTAGATGAAAAAATCCAAAGATACTTCACGATGATTCATTCATTGTTTAGCAAACTAAAAGAAAATATTAGTTGTAATTAATCCACTGATTTGACAGGAAGAAATTAGTATATTTTTTTTCTTTTTAAATGTGATAACCTCTATGTTTCAGTTAAACACAGGTATATAACAATGCTGACTGTTTGGATGATACTCAGTATAGATGTAGAGCAGTACAAATTGATTCAGCAAGTGAAGTATTTTCCTGGAAAAAATGATGTTTCAGAAGCTTAAATCACTGGCAACAGGAATAGAAATTCAGTCACAAGCTGGGGAATAGTTCTTCTCTCACTTTAAGCAAGGGGATGAGCACCTTATCTGGCTGCTACATAGAACCTTTTCTCTTTCCAAATATAATTTTGTAGTTTCAAAAGTGATTTCTCCTTTGAATTAGGGAAGAAAGATGACAGTGTAGTTGCCCCAATCACAGCATTTAAAGACATGAAAAGATATTTTGCTAGAAAGACATTGTGAAGGTTCCACTACTTCTTCGACTCACGTGCATCCCTGCATAAAAGCAGCAGGAAATACAGTCCATTTAGCTGGCCCCTCTGGGTGGTGACTGCAGGCACAGTAGAAAAGACTACATGTTCCACATACCTGCACCAAAGGAGCTGACATTTTCCAGGCTGGCACTATGTCCCTCTGTGTCAGCCAACAGATGTGGCCAGATTTCTGATGGAGCGTGTGTTAAACTTAGAGGACAGCTGGAATAAATTGCTCTGTTGTTCCGACAACTGAGAAGCAGCAAAAGAGTTGTGCTGAGGTCACTTATTTTCTCCTGGTGCTTTTCCCAAAATGATACATTTAAACACTCTATTACTAAGTTGATGAGCTTATCATAAATTCCATTGTGCCTCAACAGTATAGACTAAGTCCATGAATATTAACCTTTTCTGTGTCAGAGACATGTATTTTTTTACTTTATTCTCTTCCATAAACCAGGAGCTCTTTCTATGTCAGGAAACTTTACTTTTATACCAAAACTGCTCTGATTCCTCTTTACCTCTGCCGGATTTCAGATTAATCCAATACAGAGTTTTAGAAATTTAAAAGAGTTAAATAGTGACTTCCAATAAAAAGGAACAATGTATAAACCCTTTCCTTTTCCTATATCTATCATAAATAATTAACAATATTTAATACATGACATAAATGTTTTATTTTCCAGTGACTGGAAGAAGTCAAGACTTCCCAGGGTAACTCAGCTTGGAATACCACATACAGATTTTAGTTTTATCAGGCAACAATTGACAATTAATAAGATCTTTAAGCACATCACATGTTCCTTCTTCCTCTTGAGAACACAAACATTAAAGCAGAATCTTTCTCTGTGGATGTCTTCAACATCACATTATTTACTTCTGGCATGTCTTCCTGTTTCAAGGGACTATGGGGTTTTGGAAAGGGAAAAAAACAGCATTCAGGCACAAAGGTTTTGTTCTATAGAATATATATACCAGACACAGATATATGTAGGACAAAGGCCATTTTATTTCTTTAAATATGAACCCGTGGTCATTTTTCAGCCACAAACTTAATCTGGTTTTCCAACTTTTCCTCTAAGTGAATATTATCTTTTTGCTGGTTCCTTTAAGCTTGAATCCTACTTTGAAATATCCTGTGGTACAGTCTAGTTTTTACTCTTTCCGCTGTGCCTGAGTCAAGGCTCAGTCATCTCATTAGGGGGTAAAGGGAGGTGAAACATCCCTGTATGGTTAGTCAGTAAGTCAGCAGTCTAAATTCGCACCTTCAGATCAAAGGAAGTGCAACTCTGTCATCACTTACCTCTGTTACAAACCGACTTGCCTGAATGAGGACAACTTTTCCCTTTACCCACAAATTTGCAACTAAATCTTATCCTTAGAGCAGGATCTGATCAGGTCTGGTTGTTCTACATGGCCTATAATTCTAGAATAGATCTCATAATGACTTGGTTTGTTTCACTATTTTTCCACATTTTGCAAAGCGGTTGTAAACCTTTTCAATCTTCATTTTTATCTCAGCTCCAACAGATTCCCTGTTACCTTTGAAACTGAGTGAGGTTTTTGATGCCATTTCTCTTTTCCTTCAGATGTGTGACTGTAATAAAGTTTACAGCAAAAAATAAATTATTTCATGAGTTAAATAGCAATTACATGCTTAACACTGATGTCATACTCAAAGTAAATAAAACACAAAATAAAATTTCTTCAGAGCAACTTTCACTGGATATTCACTTGTCCTACCTCGCTTCTCTGAATGTAAGTCCCAGACTGTAGAACCACTGGCCTCCAAACTACCCAAAATGCAACTTCTGTTACATTTAACTCCCCTTTTGTACCTGACTGTAAGCTATTCAAACTCTAACCCAGATCTGCCCACTCTCTAACTTTAATTTAATGTAAATTATGCAAAATGCCTGCAGAAGTTATGGGGAACAATTGTCCCAGTTTCCCTGCTTTGTATTGGAAATATGCATTTGAATGAAGGTATTCAAGTACTGCTCTCTGTCCAAATATGTGTGACAGACTTACTATTTTAAAGATTTTTTCATGGCTGAACAATCTTTGGATTCCTTCCAATTACTTGAACCTTTGTCAACGCATGCCAATTTTTTGGCATCAGGCAGGTTTTTTGCCTCATTTTAGGTGAACAAGGAAGTCTGAACTTCATCAGTGGAGAACAAAGCATTCAAGGACATGCCAAAGAGCTGCTTTTGATTTATAAAAGAACAGAGGGTGTTGTAGAAATTACTTTAGAGATATACTTCATATTACATAATATCCATCAGTTTTGTGTCAGCAATTTTATGCTGACATTTTAGAACAGATATTTTGACATATTAACTCAGCACATTCTGATGCATTATGAGAAAAGAACATTTTCATTCTGTTTTTTTAGAAAACCCAAGCAAGAATAACAAAAAAGCGAACATGATTCTTTTTTTCAAGTGCTGAATGACAAATTATACACAAATTAAGACTTTCCACATACATTTCTCGAAACGTTTACACTTTTGACTTGGTGTTCTCAAAAACTGAAAACCTGACATTTTAGTTCGATGTTGTACACAGATTAAATCTTATTTAGTAAAAGTTTAAATTTAGGTTTAGATGGGTAAACTAGTCTTATATTAGTGATTATATATACACCATGTCTTAAATAGGAAAAAGCAAATAAAATCTGATTGGTTTACTCTAGGCCAGTCGTATTTCACAAACTTCTTGGGCCTAAAGTATTAGTTTAAAAATCTGTAAAATACAACTAATTTTCATTCCTTGCAATTTTTTTCATATCTGAGGACTTTATACTAGTCTAACCATAAAGATGCAGCTGAAAGCAATAAAAATTAGCTTCTAGCAAATTAAATATTAACATGAAGGGTTTTTTTACAGCTAATTTGACATCTGGGCTTCCCTGAACATTCTATGGAACAAACTGTACCGTGAATCAGGCTGCTAAAATTGTTGTGATTGAGATTTTTCTCATCAGAAAGAATTCAGGGGAAGGAAGAGAATAGCTATCAGTATTCTAAAGGAAAAAGGAACAGATTTTTTTCCTCTGTCACCTTCACTTTGGTTTTGAAGAGTCTCACCTATATGTCACTCAGACACATCAGAACCATGTATATCGACCCCATCTGCATTCTGGAGATCTCTTCCCACCTCTCTCTTTTGTGGAGTGCCCATGAATACCCAGCACACACATTCCATGTGGAGCCCCTGGAATCAGGCTGTCGGGGGAGGGAGGGAAAAAAGAAGAAATAATAAAATGTTATTGTCTTGTCCAGCTGATTATCCCTCGTCTCGCAACTGCAGTGTAATTTAGGCAGCTCAAAAGCCTGGGCCACATTTCAGCCTCTGCAAGTGAATTGTAGTGCCACTCCAAATATCTGCAGGAATGCAAATTCTGTGCTCTTGGCACGTTCCCCAGCCTTTATCCTTGGCTCCACTCTCTGTTGGTGGAGCCCAGCAGGCCTTCCCCAGGGAGCAGCCTGCAGCTGCCTTGCAAAAATCCTGTGCCAAGGCAATTTTCGTTCAGCAGGAAGCAGGCTTTGAGAAGACCCTGTGCATCTTCAGCCTTCTACTTGGTAGAAAGACACCAGAACAGACTTGGGGCCATTTCTCAGGCACTCCAATAGCACTCTTTCCCTTACTGCCATACAGAAGGGCAGCACTTTATCATTGACTTGGAAAGGTGATTAATATAGAGTGAACTTCCAGTTTTCTCTCTAAGTGTCTTTTCCAGGTGTTGCCGGTTGCTATAGGTTGACAGATTTGAAGAGATTACAAAGTTGAGTATGGAGACTGAATGATATCTTATATAAATGACACCCTCGATGCAGTGTAGCTATTTATAACCTGAACTAATTACTAGAAAGTGGGTGCTTTTTCTTCATTTCTGCTCTAACTATGGTTATCTACAGAGTAATCATCAAGAAAGGACACGGAATAAATCACTGATTACTTGAACAGATTCCCTAGTATTTTTCTATTTTCTCTTCCATGCTAAGACAAAACACGGTAGAGTAAATCAGTTATCAAGAGGCTTAAAACTGTCAGTGCTAAGCCTAAACTAGAGGGCAAAGTACTGGGTGTCCCCATACCACTTGATGGAACATTGTACAGAGACCCTTGAACAAGGACAACCCAAGATAATGTGGCAACTTGTTACGTCTCTAAAATATTAAGTATCTTGCCTGTTAAAATATCTTTACAAGTATATCTTTCTTTTAAAAAAGAAATTATTGTTCTTGGCTCTTTGGAAAAAATGTAGAGTGATTGGCTTAGCCTTTCCTTCCCTTCCACAACCTCAGTTCCTGTGTTTTCCTACTGCGGTGTGCCCAAGATCATTCCCTAGCTTCTTAAACTGCTATAGGTGTTGGAGAGATTACAAGAAAGCATACATCATTCATACATATTTAACTGGATATATTTCATGTTATTTAGGAAACAGCAAAAGCACAGGCACCTTCTTACAAAACAAAACAAAACAAACCCAAACAAAAAATCAAAGCACTTCTTTCTAGAGGGGTCAACAGTGACTTACCTATGAAAGAGGTATTGGAGGTGGGACTCCAGCACCTTTCAACACAGTAATTCATCACCACCTTTTTGCTATCTCTAAAAGACTCTTGTTCTGGTATACTTTGACTGAAAACATAATAAAATATTTCCTCCATAATCCAGACTTCCAGAAGGTTTCTCCATGACCTTAAACCTCTTTAGAAAATGAGTCATCCACACACTTGATATCACACACCAGTGGCAGGGCCCATATTTCAATCAGAGCAGCAAGTTACCTGAATATCCCCCAAACCCACTCTGTCCCAATTCCAGGTGTTTCCACTTCTATCTGAGGCATTTGAGGCAAAGCCCACCAATTAATCTGATAAAATAGTAATGATCTTGTTCCATTTTAATCTAATGCTTGTGAAAACCCTTGCCTTATTCTAGTTTGGTATTGGTTTAAAGGAAAGATACTTTACTAAATACTCACTGCAACTAATACTCTTGTAAGGGATTTCATTGTATATCCTACTAATGAGGGCTAAGAGTAACAGAAACATTTCAGTTTATATACTTTTGAAAGCAGTTTTCCTCACTTTTCGTGCTGATCATCCAAGCCAAATATTACATGGCAGTTGGAACTGATCTATTTTCTCCCTCCTTGTCACACAGTAATAATGTGGGTATTCTTCAGTAAAGTAAAAGCAAAATTCGGCCATGTGTCTTGCACCTGTGCACTTTCTATACTGTTTTCTTCCAAGACAGGAAACATCATGATTGCTTGGCTTTTGCTTTGAGCCCAGGAGGAAAATGTCATGATGCAGCTCTTCTGGCAATCTATTTGGGGCAGACTGAACATGCTGGGCTAAAAGCTGTTAGGAAATGTTTTTCCTGTCTCGAGAAAATGAACCAAGCAGCTTCCTCCCAAATATTGCATTTGGAGGCTGAAACTGTAAGTATGGTTGGATGGTATGCAGTGTGTGTAGGAATATTTAGGCCAACAGTGTATTTTTGGATAACAACAGACAGACAGCTCACACTGATGCTGCAGTTGCCAAGTGGTCCTCTGCAGTGCCACTAGGCTGGGATGGGGTTTGCATTGCTCTTAAAAGCTCTGCTGGAAGAGACACCACACTGCTGGCTACTGGTGTGATTTCTGCAAATACTGCTTCAGAAAGGGAGCAAGCCTCCAAGCATACCAGCATTAGATTTCTCTGCCTCTTTGGCTCCCCACCTTCCTCCCTGAACTCCTGTTCCACCTCTAATAACAGGACTATACTCACTTCACATATCTGAATTTCCAGCTGCTCCCAGCACAGGCTTTTTGTGCAATAATCATAGATGTCAAGAGATTCCAGGGGCAGGGACATAACGCTGCTCCTACCTATTTCCAGATCTCTTCCCCATTTTCCTCCCTACATACAGGCAAAAATAGCCTCCTATTTTCAGGGAAGATGGCTCCTGTGCCTTTGATGAAAGGTAGGACGGATAAAAATGCTTTGGCCACAGCTGACAGAGAAGAGTGCAGGAGCCAGCGCTGTGCTCACCACAGAGTGCTGTGGTTACCCTGATTCCTCCCTTACTATCTTATTTCTTCTTACCTGGGACTTGTACTGGAATATTTCTGCTTAGCACAGTGCTCTCAGCGTAGTTAGGAGAGAGTAAATGTTGCCTCCTCCTTTTTGAAGTGAGCCTCCAACCAGCAGTTCTTCCCCCCAGCTTCCCTGGGTGAGAAGACTGCCCCAGGGCAGCAGCCTCCATGCACAGGGGCATCTTCCCTGAGGTGGCACGTCATTTGAGGATATCAGATGCTCATTTCAAGACTAATTAGCTGACTAGCACTCTCATCTACTGTTGAAGGTAATTTTTTTCCTACACCTCTTTTGGACACGTGATTCTATTAACACAGATTTAAATCCAAGCTCGGTTGTCCCCAGTTATTCAGGCGATGAAACACTAAGTTCACAGGAAAAAAAAAGGAGATCCTATTAAGCTGTAGGCTGTAAGCAACCCTTGCACCAGGCAGAAACAACAACAAAGCTGAAACTTAGAGGGTTATTGACAAAACAACAGCATGACCACAACGCTCAGAGGCTTGGGATGATGCCCCACGCCCCAGCACCATCGACTGCCAGCTCCTGGCACAGCCCTCTGTGCTAACCCAGACAGAATCCCTGCCAAGTTAGGCTGTACCCAGTTGTAAAGGACCCCTGGCTGTGGGCAGTAGCAGTTGCTTTCCAAGTACAGAAAAAAAACTTCAAAGGCCTTGGGAAAATCCCATGTAAAACTGTGGTAAATAGTTGTTGGTTTGGGACTTTTATGACCTACTGTGAAAGAAAATAGGTTCAATGAGAGATGCTGCGATTTTACGTGCTGCAGTGAAGAGTAATTTATTATTTTATCAGATTTAACATTGCCTTTTTATCTGACAATATGTTCATCAAATTACATATTGGTCATTTTATAGAACATTTTAAGGTGAATGTAGACCTTGTGCTGCTTAGGACAGTTTTTTCAACTCTTTTAAAGAGAAAGGTGAAGTTGTAGAGAAGAGTAAAAACACCATTTCTGTCCCCAAAGCAAGTAATTTAATTTTCAAAATCTGAATTTTTCCACTATGCTAAAATTATTTTTCCTTTATCTTCATGAATTCAGGCACATATTTCAATCTCTATGATTAACTTTACAAGTTTTCCACCTGTGCAGTTCAGCACAGATGAAACGCATAAAAGCTTCAAGCCATTATTTGTGTGAAAGTTGTTCCTCACCTGTGTCTTGATTTCTGAGGAATTTGGGATTCCTTCTCTGATAGTTATTGACATCAAATGAGGGAGGGAATGAGAAATGAGAATGAGAAAAATGTGTGTATTGCAGGAGACATTCAGCATTTCAGATCAACGCGGTGCGGGGGGGGGGGGAGGGAGGTAAAACAAGTTCTGCAGATCCTGGCACCAAAAGCAGTGGAGGAATGTCACAACAAAGAAGTCATTACCCTGGGCTGCCACAGCATAGGCTCCTGTACAGCAACAATTTTGTGTGGAGACGAGAGAGACATAAAGAAACAGGGCAGATACAAATATATGACAATTTTTTTTTTATGATGGGACTATAAAAGATTGCTGTGGACTGAACCTAGGGCTCAAACTATCAGCATTTCTCATTTCTGGAATCTATCTACTGTCATGGGCAGAAATACTGGAGGGAGTGGAAGCAGAGTTGTAAATGAAGGCCAAAGCCTGGCTCAAAGACTGCTGCAGTAAACAGAAAGATGAAGTGCTGCTGCCTCAGCAGGTATCTCCTCAAGACAGGATCTGAAATCCTCGTAGCTTGGGTCAGATCCATCATGCAAATCCAAACAGTAAATGCAGCTTGAAACCACATCTTCCAAACAATCATAACGGCCTAGATGTGTTATAAATGATAGAGAAAATAGAAATTAAACAATCAAAAGGAGTGTTAGCCTCAACCATTTCTGTATTTTCTGTCTGTCTTGAGAAAACTACATAAAGTCTAAATGCAAACAAAATTTTGCATTTATTTTCTATTCCAGGCTTAATTTAATGTCCTTTCTTTAAAAACAGGACAAAGCAAGTTTATTTTCGTCACTGATCCTACGTGCAATAGAAGGGTACATATGCACTAATAAAGCCTGGCACAATTATAACCTCATTTTTAAGTTTTAATTGGAACAAAGCTTTTAACAAGTTTTCTACCTGGGGATCCTAGAGCTTCTGGTTATGCTGAGGTTACATCCTGAAGTAAAGTTGTGTGTCCAACATTCCTTCTGATTAGCTCAGCACTGCAAAAGTCTGTTCTAGAAATGGTCTGGCAAATCCGTTCTTCTTTTCTGGATTTAAAACAATTTACTCCACTTTATCTTGTTCTTGTTGTTGTTCTGCATTGTTTGAATGATAGATATAAATTACCTGAAAGGTTAATCTAACCGTACCTGGTTCATGTTCTTATAAAAGTTGCTTTCGTTTCCATCCCTTTTGGGCAGACATGAGTAAGCAAATAATTCAGACTATGGAAAAATTACTTTTATGAGTATTTATAACTTACATCCTCTCTTACAGTGAATCAAGTATTCAAGACCTGGTAGGGCAGGATAACTGATCTAGTGAGTGCTGTTCTGGGATGAACATTCCTCATTTTCTTGTCTGTCCTGTCTCCTGTAGTGCAGAAAGCATTGATGACTGAATATAGTGGTGGGCTGGGCTATGTTCTGCTTTTAGGAACTGAGCCTTGTTGAATTCTTGCCTTTCTCTCATGAAGTCTTTACTTATAAACACAATACAGCATCAAAAGAAAGATGAAAGAATCTCCCAAACCACTCCCAAAACTCAAAGCCTGGCATGAAACCTCCCTACTGGGTAATAGGAAGTGTCATTTTCAAATCCCTGTATTGGGAAAGGAGTTTATGAAGAGCTTCATAAGATAGTTTCAAGATGAGAAAAAACCTCCAGTCATTTAAACCAGATGCAATTCAAAGAATTTGCTCAACTCTAGCTGCATACTTCATGCCAGTTTTTCTTACCCATGCAGACTAGGAAGGAGGAAGTAAATGCCAGTTGTTATTCATCATGTGCCTTGGATAGTTTAGTACTTGCCTACTTGTAACTTCAGAGCTGGTCAGGGTGCATATTGCCTCTGACAGGCGTCCTGCTTCCTCTTTTTGTCACCAAAGCTACTAGCAGTATCTTTCTCACTTTTCCACCTATGCAAACCTTACCACAGATGTAAAATAAAACTGATGGAAGAACATTTCTAGTGCTTTATTAGGTCCACGAAGACAAAAGGCTGTTCTTGGTGTGAAACAAGGGTGAGTTCAACAAGAGAAGCCCCCTCAGAGTTCAGAAGCATGAATGAGAACAGAGAACTGATGGGTGAGATCGGGGCCCAAGTCTGCAGTGCCACACTGTATTTCATTTCAGTAATTACTGAAAGCAGGGCAACATGGACCAAGGGAACAGCTACAGGACAACTTAATTCACTTTTGAACTCTATGAAAAAACTTTAACTTGACTTGCATCCATTTACTTGCTTAATTTTGGAATATTGGGCGAAATCCAGCTGAGATCTTGGCACATCACATCATGCTGCCGGGGTATAATAAATAACAAGAATGCAAGTCCTGAGGAAAATCACTTCTCATCACGCTCTGTATATGCACAAAAGCAGAGCTGGGGGCCAAGCATATGGAAAAAATACATCTATCTTTTGCTTTCAAACTCCTGCTTCCCTTGTCTACCCTTACAAATGGCCCAAACTTTTAACTTCAGAGAGCTCTGCTAATGTATGAAATTTTCTGGGTATTCTGAAGTTTTCTTTCTACATTTGCCTCAGATTTGCCTCAAAAAAATGCCATGGGGGATGTTCAAAGCACAGCTCCAGAAAGAAGAGCCCACATTTAAGAAGTGCTGGGTTTCAACCAGCTACATGGCTTAAAAGAATTGGAGAGATCCTGAACACAACACGATCTCAGTACGAGTGGAAGAAAGTGGATTATTTGACGCTGATAACCTGTGACTTTGCCTGTTCTAAGCATAAGTCAGGCCATTAAACAGTGCCAAAAAATGGTTAAATGAGAAAGATTTCTGTGAGTAATCCACCATTACAGAGTGCAGTACTAAAAAAAAAAAAAAAAAAAGAAAAAAAAAAAGAAAAAGAAAAAAAAGAGAAAAAAACCAAAAACTTTTCCAGACCAAAAAAGGAATAGCATGAAAAGCGGCATGTTGTAGACAGTGGGCCATAAAGCCCTCAGCATTAGTTGCATAACGCAAATAGGAATGCAAATACAGTCAAATAGAAAGTATTTTCCCCTTGTGGAAGAGGTAGTGCTAGCTAGCCACATATATTTTGTTACTGAAAATCTCAATCAGCACCAACACCATCCTCACTATGAAGTAACAAGCAAGAGGGGCCTATAGACATCAGCATGACAAATTTATCATGTCAGAAAATATGCTTAGGAACCCTGTAACACAAACCTGCTGGAAAATCCTTAAAAATATCAGCCACTTGGTTTAAAAAAAAAAAAAGAAAGGCTGTAAAGCCTCCTTGATGACTTGCAGCAGTGGGGCCTGATAACAAAACATTGCATTCATAAAGATACATGAGTCTTTAAACACATGCCTCAGACATGTTTCCACATCACACAGCTAGCTAACATCCCTTAATTTTAGGGCAGTAGGCACTAACTGGATCCCTTTATGGGATTTTGATTGTCCCCACTACTCATAACAATATTAATTGCTTCCAAATAAAAAACATTTGATTTCCATTGCCCTCAAGGCCTCTGGGGCTTTTCTAGAGGAAACTTTTTTTTTTTTTTTGGCTTTGGCTTGTCTATAGATATTTAACTATAATTTTAGGTCAGAGGTTTTATTGGAGACATTGGAGATGGAAAGGACTTACTTAGTCATTTAGGACTGACTTAGTCACAGCCATATTCTTTCAGTTCAGCCCATTATTAAGTGACCTTGGCTCTTACTGTATTTCCCCTGTGCTTCCTCATGGCACACGATAAGGAAGTTCCCCCAAGATTTGCAATAGAGTCTCCTTTCTCCTCTTTTTCCTTCTGTCCTTTGACACTGACCATTTGTCCCTTACTCTCTTCTGCATGGTGTCATCTTTGAAAAATGTTATTTCATGTGTTCTGCTTCACTCCTGCTGTTCCTAACAGATGTGTCAATAGTGTAACACTTTCCCTGTATGGACAGATTGCTGTCTGGGGAGTAATACTGAACAGGACCTGCCTGAGACTCTACTGGGCAATGACAATACTTATGTCTTACAGGGAGTAGGGAAGACTGAGCCCTTCAGGACTGTACATGAGAAGTTCCTCATTATTTAAACAGATAAATTTAAAGGGAATCATTCTGAAATCTCATTATTTTTTCTCTTTAAGGGATGCAAAATGCCATCATGTCCTTAAAATTTGGATATTAAAGTCTTACCATTATATAACAGTCTGGAATTAGCGGTGTGGAAAGAGACTCGTTAAGATAGTCTGCAAGTTATTGCTGGCTGCTGCCTGTTTTCCAAAATCTGGGCTACAACTGGAGCTTGACCCCGACTGAGTCATCAGCACAGCACTGAAACACGAGTGCTAAAAAGCAGTATAATGTACCAGGGAGCAGCAGCACAAAATCTGGCCCCACAATGGTGGTGTTTTAAGACTTAAGAAGGTTAAAGGTAAATACTTACTGTGAACAGCACATGAGCCTTTCAGCCTGTCTCTTTTGCCTCTTGGTTGCATATTTTGGCAACTCTCAAAGACTTTATTGGCAAACTGGAAAATGAAGGTCCAAAATTAATCCGTTCAGAATTGAATTCACAATGACCCACAGGTCCAGTAAAGCAAATTTTCTGTTATTATTTATTGTTTCAGGAAAAGGTTAAAGCTTTTTAAAGTACAATTTGGTTTTATCATGGCAGCCTTTGATGGTTTTAAAATGTATTTCAGACAGGGAATAAATGGTCTATGCTTATAGCTTAATTGATTAGCTATCTTTCTCTTCAATGCTCTACTCTTTTAACTAATTTCTAGTTTGGAAGATGTTTGTCATTACAAACCTCCTTACTCCTTGAGCAGAGGTAAAAAATGGTATCCAAAATCAAGACAGCTGTTTCTACCTTTCCCTTTGTTAGTGACCCTAAGTTGGACATAATTTCAATTTCAGATTATATGGAGGGTAAGGCAGTGGTTTTATTTTTGTGATATCTATTTATCCTTTTCTCTTAAGTTTTCAAGTATGGTGTGGGTTCAATTTGTTCTTCCTCTTGCACGTATGTTTTTAAAATCCCTGCTATATTTCCCTTCCAAATGACATAATTATTTCATGATGTCTTTGCTTCTTTCTTGTTATTTTTGCTGGAAACATTGAAAATATACTTAAACAGCTCCTTGGCAGCCATATATATCATACTGACCCAGTTTATAGCATCTGCCTTGCAACTTTGTATACCATCATTTGCCAAACATTCTGTAACTGCAAAATAACAAGAAAATAATAGTGAAGTGTTCCTACCCTTTCATGCTCTCCATTCTCTATCCCACATGTCCCACAGAGCCTGCATAATGAAATGTTTGAGGGGTTGTTGAGTCAGCAGGGAGAAACAGAGTCAAACCCATGCTGGAAGCACTCCGTGAGTAGGGCTCCCCAGGCCAAGGTCCCTCCATCAGCTGTGAAACATTCAGTGCTGCATCTGTTACTAAGGAAAGCTGGGGAAGAGGAGCCATTAAACCTGCAAAGTTTATGGCAGGACCAAATATCCTTCCACAAAAAATAAAAACCAAAAGAGCAATGGAGAAACAAAGAGGTAAAACAGTACCTGAACTCTTGGGATTGTGTTTTGAGTTATGAATGTGTCACTTTCCTCTGATGTTTAGCACACTGCAGTTATCACTGAGGGCTTTTGGGACTTCTAAACCTGTGTCTGTGAACAGCGAGGGTCCAATCCAATTTGGTATGCTCAGGTTACTATATAGATGGCACCCCCTTATTCTAAAGACTTATTGTGCATTTTGGAACATTAAAATAATAAATGGGGGAAGTATTCACTGAACTGTAAAATTACCCTTTTCTCTTCTTTTTACCTCCTACTCTGGAAGATTAATATAAAATGAAGTAGTGCATTTCCTTCTGACAGCTGTAGATAGAATATTTCCTTTTCTTCCTCTTCTGTTCCTCTTCTACCTTCCCAGAGAGAGGTTGATATTATTCTGAAATATGCAGAAAAGAATTTAAGAATTACACCCTATTGGTTTCTGAGAACTGACTCCTACATCTTCTCAGATGTCAGATTTGTTGTGTGCCTATTTCCCCCTCCCCGCCCCCCTCCCCCCCCCCCCCCATTACAGCTCC
>JAWWES010000171.1:31841445-31866603 GCA_035583135.1 Lophotriccus pileatus
TTGCCCCCCCCCCCCCCCCCCCCCCCCCCCCCCATTACAGCTCCTTCCTCAATGATTTCTGTAACTTTTCCAGTACAAAATGTGATAGCCAGATTCTCAAGAATTTCTTCATTTCCCTAGACATTCTGAAGCATGGCTATTTTTGCTGGGGCATGTTAAAAATAATGGGCTATATGGCCTCAAACAGGAATGATCTAGTTGAAGCCTCAAATTAAATCTGCTGAGGATAACACTTGTCCTTATTTTGAGTGATAGTCCCATTGCATAATTTATGAGAACCAGCTCTCTGGAAGAAACAGGGAGATGTAAAAATGTAATAGATAGGAAAAATTCAATAGCTGAAAACATCTTCTCAAATAGACAAGCCGTAGGGTAGGCAAGCCTTAGCTGTCCTCTTCAATAGACATCTATTTTTCAGAAGGATGATTTGCAAGGAACAAAGCATGATGTAAGCCCTGTAATAAGGCTGCTAGTAGGAAATTCTTTCAGTTCCAGATCTTGCACTCCTTCTTGAATGGTGTCACTGTGAAACAAGAGAGGGAAAAAAGAAGGGTGTTCAGCTGATGTCTCCCAGCACCCTGCACCTGAGCCCACGGGCACCGTGCTGAGGGCGTATTTCTCCCTCACTGCCGCGATTCAAGAGCTCATACCGGAAGGACCAGCTTCAGGCACAGTGCCCTATTCCCCACAAGGCTTTTGTCTGCCTGCCACTTGCCTCTGCCCTAAATAAATCCTGTCTTCTTTTCACAGGGCCCTACGGCCACCATAGCTTATACAACCATACAAACATGAATGTCAGACCTACAGTTTTCACGCGAGTATATCAGATTCTTCACTGTTTTATTTGAGTTATTTTGCCATCCAAAGTTTCACCACACATGTTTAAAAACCTAAACAGCCAAATAGGACAAAAAACACTTGTATAATCTTAATGGTTTGGGGATAATCCTAAATTAGCTGAGGCATAACAGATGGGGAGAGGTCAGAGCAGTAGGACCACTAGGGAAAAACTAAATTACCAGGTTTCCCTGAATGCACAGAAAACAACACAAAACTTGAAGCCATAGACCTGGGCCTAAATAAATGTCCTTTCCTCCTTCTGCATGACTTAGAGCTGCAGTTGAGTAGCTTGCCACGGAAGCCAAGATAGGGTGGGAGAAGCTGGCATCTCGTAAGCTCTCCCACACACACTGCATATCATCTCTGTCCTAAAATTGTCCTCTCAGAACAGTCTGGCACCTCACACAACCAGGAATTGTGAAATCAGGGACATATCCATTTTATTATCAGTATATTTTCCCCCCTTCAGATTTTGTTTCCATGCACAGTTTTACCTTGGAAGTCCCAGCCATGAACCACATCAACGGCTTTCATGGGTGTTGCTTTAAGTCTCCTCAATCTTTGGAGAAATCTAAGTAGGTCAGCCAAGGAAAGGTGAAAAGAAGTAAAAAAATCAGAGTTTCCCACACACATATGCTTGGTCACACCCATTCAAAGATCTACCATATGATAACCACTGAGAAAACTGATTTTTCATTATATGAAAATAAGAACAGGAAAACTAATTTCTGCAGTGCTAAGATCCTGAAGTATTCTGAAACCAGTTTTATTCCATTAAAGCAGCTAAAACATTTGAAACTATTGCCTGAGTGAGACCACACTTTAAAAAATCACTGTTTACTAACAGGAACATCATAAAATTGCTGGATGAGAATGGATAAAACGTGATGACTGTATTACATGCCTTTTCAGAAGTAAAAAGAGTTACAGAATGTTGGTTCAACATTTCATTGGAAAACTTTCTGATTTTAAATACTCTGCATGGAGGCTGCAGAAATAAAGCTGTAGACTTACTACTCTCACATCCCAAACCTGCTGCACACCTGAGCTTTGAGAGCCTGAAGAAACCCGTGGCTAACACACTTCGTTTCATCCCATGGTGCACTGCAGTTGCACTTGCAGTTGGTATCAGCCCTCGATCATTTTAGACACCACACAAACAGAAAGCACATTTCTGGATACATTTCTGTGAATACCTCACTGAGCTGCTAGAGTTTGTTTACAGAGTTGCTCAGCAGCTTCACTTTCCATTGACTTCAGTTGCTGGCTCCTCAGGTCCTTAGTTTGCAAAGGGAGGAGGGATGGAAAAGAGAGTATGTGTACTGTTACAAGAATTACGTTTTTGTAATATTTAGATCTATTCAGAATAGGTGTTTCAGCTAACTCTTAAACATTTAACTTAAAAAGATTACTACCTTTACTTAGTAAAAGCAAAGAAAATTATAAGTCTTTCAGGATTTTCAAAGCAGCAGAGCCAGTTCTGTGTCCAGAATCCACTAAAATTTATTGGGATTTGACTGTCTAATTCCCCTAAACTTTACTGAAAATACAGCTTTGTGTGCAGCTATGGAAAAACTGAAACAATTACCATAAGCTATGCCATCATATTAACACACAATTAAATTGAAATAGGCAGGCCAGATGGCACAAAATTGCTCAGAAAAGGAGGGACCTCTGCATGTAGAGAGCTTACAGGCTTGGAGTAAAGTAAGAATAAAAAAAGTCATGTCCTACAGAAGTCAAGAATATTTTAGCATGGTCTGAACCTTTTGGCACCAAAATGAGATACAGAAAACAGTTTAATTTTGAGGAATAGGACCTGATTTGTAATGAACACCTATATGAACTTTTGCAATATTACAAAGAGTTATCATCCACAGACACTTTATGAACAAAATCTTATACACTTGAATAGTTTCATGCTGTCAACATGACCATTATTTTATTCATGCATATGTCTAAAAACTTTATCAGTTGCTTCTGCATTTCACTCACAGCAACTTTCATTTTTACCATAGTGTCATCAAAATTACAGAAGTTTTAATCCCAAAGTGAAACAGAATAAAATTATAATAAATGAACTAAATAGTAACTGAGATTACAGATAATTAAGAGTATTCTTGACACCCTTAGGGTTGGAAGCTTCACATTAGAAGTTAACTTTTGGGCTGCAGGCCAAGTTCAAAGAGCTCAGAGACCTGATAATTTCTGCACTTTGGAAATTTTTCAGATAGTTTTTAGGATGGTTTTTAGACTGTGGATGACTGTCTTGGGCATGTTCTTGTGGGAACCCACAGTATGTTTATTGGTGAAAATTTAACTCGTGAAACAAGATAAGTCTGTTTATTGTAAGAAAGGATTATGGTGAGAGCTCTTCTGTTGCTGCTTTTTAAATTATGTTATTTTTCTCTATTCCAGGAATAGTCAGAGGATATACATCCTAACTTTTTTCTCTGAGCCCATCATTCTTCTCATATGGAATTAAGAGAGTAGTGTTCCATCACCCATCTGGCACAGTAACTCTAATGCCTCCACATGGAGAAACCCAGAATCCACACAGAGGATCTAGGGAAGGAAAAAAACCCAAACCACCACACAGTGTAAACCTACCCCTAATACTCTGTCTCAATAGAGAGAATCTACTCTTATAACACAATTTAACTCCGTAAAAACTGTAATACTTAAAATTAGAAATAATTACTTAATACCACAGAATTTTTTCACAAAACTCACAAAAATGTGAAGACTGGTTATATTTACATAAAAAAAACTAATATCACTGCTTTGTGAAGAGAAAGTCACGTACCCAAGCCAGCATTATTTCTAGTGAAAGCAGAAGGCACTTCTAGACTCACTAAAGAAATTATAAAAGTTGACTATGTGCATAAAATGGCACCTTTTTCAAATCCTGTGTGACACAATACGCTTGGCTGTCTCAGCACCAGTTCTAAATCTGCATTTTCACTAGGACAGCATTAAGCCATTGCCTAACACTGGCCCCCATCATCCCCTTTACTCCAGATGAGATAGGCTCTAGATATCAGACCACTGTGACTCACAAAAACTCCTTCCTGCATGAAATTCCCAGTGCTGGCTGCCTCCTATGCAACATTGATTAAAAAGCCCTTCTAGGCTACTTGCCAGGACTACATCCAGCCTTGAGCTTAAGATCTCTGGTCAGGCAGAAACAATCAGAAGGAAAAGACAAGGAGCTATGACTAACCCTGCACTAGGAACATCTTTTTAACCCATGCCTAACCCCATTGCATCTGCCCTTACTGACACTGTGTGTTGACCCACACCCATTAGCACCTTAAAGCTCATTAATTACAATACAACTCATTCAGTTGCTCATTCAAAACTTAATTCTTAGTTCCCCTGGTAAGTGAAATTCTGACCCCTGGTTGTTGTCCTGTATTTATCCATAAATTACTTACTCTGTCATGAGACTCAGTTTCAGCACTGGCTCAAATACACCTTCAGTGGCTTCCCAAGTCTTTTCCCAGTACTAGCTCTGTCCTTGCTATCCTGAGTTTTTCACCATCACATTCCAGACAAGGTAGAGAGACTCTATTCAGACAAGAGGTTATTGCCCGATTTATCTGTGTGTAAAGCTTTTTTCTTGCACAGAGAGTTACAGTTCTG
This sequence comes from Lophotriccus pileatus, assembly GCA_035583135.1. Taxonomy (NCBI): domain Eukaryota; kingdom Metazoa; phylum Chordata; class Aves; order Passeriformes; family Tyrannidae; genus Lophotriccus; species Lophotriccus pileatus. Next base: position 31,845,931 of record JAWWES010000171.1, read on the forward strand.
CAGCATTTGACATGTCTGAACACTAATTTCAATCCAGCAATATACTGATTTTCCTCTAATCTGAAATTCTTGGCAACTGAAAGAGCTAATTGGGGTGTTTCTGTTGGTTTTAGTTCTCATTCTGTAAGGGGGAAACATATGTCAATTGTGTGGAGTTCAGGCTCCTTAAACCCTGCCAGTTCAAACACAGATTTGAACCTAACTGAGCATCCTCTCTGGGCGAGGGAACTAATTTTAAGTCCAACATTTTGACACAAAACTAGGCAAGCAGCTTCATATGGAGCTGCTTCTTGGCTCTCATCTGCATTAAACTTAACCCTAACACTCATCTTAGCCTTAACCTTAATCACAGCAACTGCTACCACTACAGACAGAATAAACTCATTGAGTTCTAAATGAAAATACAACAGTCCTTACATGTACTTAAGAGTTCTTAACTTGCCACTCCCCAGAATCCTAAGGATCCATTTGGACATCTCAAAGTACAGATACATTTTGATCTTTCTCTGTTACTCTAGGAACACTTCTGGTGATTGACCACCTCCTGGATGGTTGCACTGTTGTGGGAACTCCCAGAACCAGTGGCATTGCAGAGATGGATGGACAGGGAAGGTATCAGTACTCTTATTTGGTCAATAGATGGGGTCCATCACCTCTTCAGAGGTGGGACTGTTGCTTTCTGCATCTGATGCCCAGCTGATTTTTTTGACATGTATCACAGCTTTACTTGTGGTAAGGTGGGCATTAATGCCATATTTCCTTTGCTACAGTTCCTTTTCCTTCATTTGTAACTATTTCAACCATTGGCTCAAATTGTACAGAGAAATTGTACAGAGAAATTGTACAGAGAAAATGTTATACACACCGGGTTCAGACTGTTCTGGTCACGGGGAAATGGCTGATTGTGACAACAATGCTAAGTCTACTCTGACCTAGTTCATTACTGAATGATGCATAAGGACAAGACCATGCAACAGAAAGATGGTGGGCAGCACAAACCTGAAAGTTAAGTAAGACTTGGTAGAACTTTAGGTCACTATGGACAGCAAATCTATTTAATGGGGAGTGTCCTTTTTGGTCCCTCTTTCATCTTGGAAGCGGAAACCCTTCCCATTGAGATCAAAGGGAAAATGTTACCGACTCTCACTATACACACCGAACATCATCAGAACTTCAGGTTTAATGAGATGAGGAATTTTGCCCACATGAAAAGCCAAACTGTGGTGTGTGCCACAGCTGAACTCAACAGCTTCCCGGATATTGCTGGGATTAGCAGTCAAAGCCAAACGCAACGCTTAGATAAACACCAGATGCCAGGTTCTTGGTGTCTTTGGACTTGAAACAGCCCAACAATACTCCCTCATACAGGGCTGCTTTTCAGTTTGTGGTTTCTGCTCAAGAAGGTCACAGTTCAATGTGCATTAGGCAATACATGTGTGCTGCTTTCCATGAATAACTCCCATTTGGAAAACTGCCATCATAAAGCTCAGTCAACAAGCCTCCACTTTCTTTTGAAAACAAAACTTGCAGGATAGGACAATACCTGTAAGGTGCCCATGAAGCCAAACCCCAAGCAAAGGTTTCTCTGGCGCTATAGTCAGTTCACTGTAGTTGTTGTGACAAACCCTTCAGACAAAGCAAAGATCATCTCTCTATTGCATTGGTGCAACTTATCTGCCTTTCCAGTTTTAAGAGGCAAGGTCATAATAAATGCCCAAAGACCCATCCCAAACTTTGCACCCTTTCAAAATTCTCTATGTCACTTCTGACTCATTCCAACACATTATTAATCACCATTCTGTTAGTGGAGATCTCAAAAGAGGTCTTGCATACAATGAATTTTAAAAGAGGGGTTGTGTAAAAACACCTATAAATTAAACAGACAACGACAAGGAACACCACTGTTAGAGGAAAGAGATAACAGTGAAGACAGAATAACAAACAGTTGACAAAATACATGAACATTTTTTTTAATTTCTTTAATTTTTTTTTACCTTTGAGGAAGGAAACCTGGGCAAGGAGTTCTGTGAGGAAAAGCAGACATGACAGGCACAGATAAGGAGAAAGATGGAGAAGGAGCTACAGAAGAGCAATCAGGAGGGGAGGAAATCATTCCGGGAATAAAAATAGAGAGATACAATTAACAGGAGTAGTAAGAGACATGAAAGAGAAAACAGTGAAAGGCAGAAATCAGCAATCCTGACATACCCTGAAAATAAGAAATGGTAGATTGACAGAAAGCTCTCCAAAGTAAAAAAAAAAAAAAAAAAAAAAAAAAAAAAAAAAAAAAAGGATGAAATACAACTCTACTTAGAAGACTGCAGAAGACCTTTACACTGTTAGTACTGCTATTGGACCTTGAGTTTCTGACTCCTGCTAGCACCAAGTGAAGGAGTGGGAGGAAAAGGCATCTGACTGCCCCCTTGGTCTGAAGCCAGCCAGCAGCACTGCAGAGCTTCTACTATTTTTTTATTTTATTTCATTTATTTAATTGTTTTTACCACTGATTACAAATCTTTCTCATTGTGTCTTTTCCGGGGGGAAACCTGGCTTAACCAACCCACTTTTTTTGATCTGTAAATTCTTCCTCTTACAATGTTTACCTTTCTTTTTTGTTTGTTTTGGTTTTTGGGGGTTTTTTTCACTATCAAAATTATCTTTGCTAGTCAACTTCTGAGGCAGAAATTATTCTGCATCACCAGATTGGACCTTAGTTAAGAATTTTGTATATAACAAACATTTAAAATTATTAATGTTGTGTTTAAATCACCAGCTTCTGCCTCCACTTGCCCTTGCTATATGGAGACTAGATTCTTCACTGGTTTCTGTGCGTGGTTTTTCTTGTTTGGTTTTTGATAGAAATCTCTAAGTGGAAAGTCTGTTTCTCTATTTTTTAACAGAAGTAGAATATAAATCAATTACATGACAGTCAACATTTTCCTTCCTCCTGAGGACTTCTAATAACTTTGTGAACCTCCAAATTTCTTCTACAAACCTTATGTGATTTTCATGCTTTCCAGCACTCTGTGAGCTACCCCACTGAGGTCCAATGTGCAGCCCATGAGTTTCTTTTTCAAACACATCTTGCCCTGAAACTTTAGGATAATTGTAGTTTTTCCCTATTACTCATTTGCAACAACAAAGGAGCTCAGCAGGTCTGTGGGAAACTGAAATATACTGGGAAAGAGGTCGAGATGGAAATATTTCAATTGAAAATCTCAAAAATGAAGGATCGGTTGCAACCAAGCTGGAGACACATCAGTTTGTTAGTTGGGTATGATACCTGATATTTTAAAAATCACAAATGAGCAGATGTTCCTTATCTGAGAGAACTGTGGGGGTTTTTTTTCCAAAATAACCTTCCATGACAGTACAAGGTCTAGGTGAAATGTCAGCTCCTACTGGTTCTTGTAGTAGTCCCTCTGCCTACGCCTGCTCCAGAAAAAGGACTTTGCCTGAGAACGTGTTTGGGTCCAAGTGAACTGGGATGGCTCATGTCAGTGCTAGACAACTGCTTTCAGTCTCCAGAAGGAGAGATTCCAGGAGGTCTGCCTGCAGGGATTGGCCACCATGGTTGTTAAACTGCCAAAACCCCAAAATGAGCCCAGGACTTGTTTGGGTAGAGCACTGTTTGTAAAAGGATGAGTGAATGCCAGGTAAAGCTCTGTTTACCAGCACAGACATTCACACCCCAGCGCTCAGAAATGTTCCTGGTGTGCTTGGATTTAGTCGTTTAGACACAGCCTGAAGGTACAACAACGTTTCAAGGGAGCCCAAGCACTAGAGATGTGTTTTATGACCCTTATGTAATGCGTAGATCTTCTCTTACTGGTGTCCCTGAAATCTCCACGGGTGCAATTAAAAATATAATGGCACTATTCTGTCTTTGTGTAACACAGAAAGGAGGGAGCAAACAAATGTGGGGTATTTGGGCTCTTTAGTAAATCACCAGTTTGCATGAAGCCTGTTCTGACTAAGCCACACAATGGACACATCAGAAATTTGCAAATAAAAAAAAAAAATGTTTGATAGTGGATATTACACAGGTCTTTTCAATCAGTCAAGTAATAAGATTGTTCCTGTTCACCTTCAAAGCAGTTGTGAAATTTATTGTCGTATTACATACAAAAGTTTCCTTTTGTGGATCCAGAAAACATTCCAAGCCACCCACACCACACACATTCTTACAGACTCTATAAATTTTGGGAAAGTGCAAGTTCAGATCCATTCCAATTGTCAGAAAAACACACCAAAAAGAAAAAAAAGAGAAGCAAATATAAACCAGAACAAAAATCTAAATAAAATACTTTGGAAGGTTCCCTTATCCCATTGTATTCCAGTAAATTATGCATGCTTTCCTGTGTGTTTTGGCACCAGAAACAAAATACAAAGCTGCCTCTTATTCTGTAAACACCAGGAATATACAAATCCTTTAAAACAAGTCACTTGAGCTCTGCTTTGAAACTTTTCAAGCAATTCGTGTCATTTTGACACCCTGTCACTTCAAAGTAAGAACATAACATTTTAATCACAGGAAAACAGGTTTGTTGAATTGGGCTTTACAAGGTGTAACACAAGAAAAGTGCTGTATAGCATCCTTCAGGGTTCACCTTGAGCTTTGGGTTTTTTTTGAAAAGTAGAAATGCTTCAGAGCCAAATGCTTTGGCAAATACCTCCTTTTTGCAATCTGGAAATATTTCTAGTACAAATAAAAACGTGCACATCTATGGTTTGTGCCTGAATGTGGGTCCTTTGGGAAATGACTGAAAAAGACATAAGATTTACTTAGTGGATCATCATCCTTGAACTCATTAACAACAAAAATTAAATTGTCTTCGACCCCCGGTCTGGTTGATTTGAATGTTCTGCTAAACACAATTGTCAGAACGACGGGGTGACTTTTGAAAGGCAGGCTGTAATCAGTCTGGCTGCCATTCAAATGTATATAATTGTTCCAGAATGAGCAAAGAGCATGATGAGGCCATGTGAGGCCAGCGAGAGGAGAGGAGGGAAAGTTTGGATTAGAGGCTTCCTGTATGGAAAACATCTGCACTGGAGTTGGAGGTGCTGTGCTTTCACTGTAGCGTGGCTTAGGGATTGACAGAATTGCATGAGCGATGCAGCACCCACTGCCCACCCAACCTGTGCAGGGCACACTGCTTTGGGTGCTGCAGGGATGAGCGTGGTCATCATTCACAAGAGCATGTTCAGAAGCATGCCCCCTTTTCCAAAGGCAGTTCCCCTTTTTAGTTGTGGTTAGCTTTTGAAACAAGTGTATTTTATCATCAGTTTGACTATCAGCTTCCCTCTGAAAAATAAAGTTGTGTGAATTATTCGCTCCATGGTTCGTTCAGGATGGATGCTTGAGACCTGAAGGTTTTCACAAAATGTAATTTTAAACTGAAAAGGATTTTTTTTTTCCTAAAAATTGCACCTTGTCAGTTCTAGTGACCTTCAGGGGCAAAGGGTGTAACTAAGTTAACATTTTTAAGAACTTTTTGCACGTATGTATCACACCTGAAATGAATCAACAAAAGTTGACTCACTTAACTAAAAAAACACAACAGCAATGGAGTTCACAAGAACCGGAGAAAGGGAGAGGCAAATCCAACAATTTTCCAAATTTCTCTTACAAAGGTGGTAACTTATTCTAAATGATCAAGTCCTTGTGTTTTCGCTTTCATAGATAACAAATTTCATAACTGGTATAAGCACTATTTGGTGAGCAAGCTTGGGAAGAACATCTTGAAAACCAAAGTGGTTATGCACCTCATCCTGCTGACATCCTGAAGGGCTCTGTCCTCCTAAAGACCACTCTAGTTTTTATCTCTCTATAAAAACTCTTCTTACTCAAGTACTCTTGCCCTTTCACCCTAGCACCTTCCCCCCATCCATGCCATACACAGGCCACAAGTTACAGGAAAAAAAGGTAACTTGTTCAAAGTTAGGCAGCACATAATTTCCAGAAGACTATTCTCCAATGACTTAATGAAGTGAGGACAGGACAGGCAAGATGCTCTTATGTTGTAGGAGTTGCCTTAGGAAAAACATGGCTAAGAAAATGTTATGGTAATAGAGTTAACAGGACCAAAGACCAAGAAGAAAACACAGAATATCTGAAGAAACTTCTTCTCTGGCTGTTTGTGATAGTTGACCACTGTGATATTACCATCCTGTTTGCAGTTCTGGTGTTTATCCTAGCAGAAAGGTTCATAAGAAAATTACAGCAACATTTCAAGAACTGGAAAACTAACCCTACAGGATAAGGATCCTAATGGAGATCCAGCAAACTGACATATCAAAAATATGCTCAGCAGCAGGTTGATCATCGTCTTTAAGAAAGAAGGAAGAAAAGCATGCTTAATTTATCAGATAAATGCAAAATAAGATCTAATAAGTGACTTTTAAAACATTTAAAAAATCAAAATAAAATAAAAATCAGTAATACAAATAAGCTATTAGTATTGCTTTTCATTTTATGACACACATTCAGGTCCTTCGAAACTTTCCAACAGGGCTTGGAATCCCCTAGAGCTGATAAAGCTCTTGCAGAACTGGACTTGCTGCTAAGTGCTACTAAACTCACTCAGAACAGGTGGCAAGACAGAACTATCACATTATTCACTTTTGACCCTACTTCATGCATAGACAGCGAATCCCAAATAACCAGCAAGATGCAGTCTGTCCAACAGGTGGATCATGTGAGCCTGAAAGAACACCACATACATGTGAAAGGACGAGATCACACCCTCAAGAACAGCATTCAGAGGGAGCAGGGATGGTGTTGGCCATTTCCATGCATCTATCTTCCTGGGGTATTAGGAGATGTGGCAAAGACCAGGTGCCTATTTCCCGGGAGGATAACCACATGGTGAGGGGGAGCTGAAGAAGGGATGTAAACAAGACATTTCCCCCAAAGCCACGAGGTCAGGGTGGAAGGAGCAGCTGGATCCCCATGCGCAAGCGAGGTGCCGGAGAGCCTCTCTATTCCTTTTTCCCTCTGCAGTCAAGTGAGGCAGGAGCCTCTTCTGAGCCAGCTTCTGTGGCCTCGTGTGACCCCGGGAGGGGAGGACACTGAGAAGGAGCCTAGCTAGACATGGCTTGCCAGTGGGTGCAGTCAGTGAGAGATTCCGTGTCAGATGCAGCCCCTGGAGCCAGCTCTGCCTGAACATTGCTCAGACACGGAGAGCGCTCGGTGACTTCGGGGTGAGGGGAAAGGAGATTGATGCAGCAAGTGATGCTATAGTTCTCTGCATCCAATTTGTTTCGAGTTCTCTGTATCCAACTTGATTTACACAGAACAAATATTCTTCTAAGAACACTGCTGAATTCTTTCTAGCTGAGGCAAACTATTTATATGAACTATATTGTTCTGAAATAATCCAGCTATTAAAACCTGTTATATTCCCTTTTATTATATATTACATTTACATTCTATATAATTTCTGATTAATAACATGAAAATAAATTTTCAGATTGATTTCTATTTTAAAGCTTTATTGCCATTTGCCATTTTGGGATCATCATTCTACAAAACTGATACATATGCTCTCAGGCTGGAAGCATTTTTGTTTATGTGGCATGAATTGTTGTTCTGAATCATAAAGTCCTATGAGGAAACTTCTAATTGTTTCCACTTTAAAAACCAGGTCATTTGCAATATATAAACATTCACTCTGACTTTGGTATTGCTTTCTAGGATGAAATAATACCTTGTGTGTTTGGAAACTTAATTTAATTTCAAATAACCGACACAGCATCATTTTCCCCAAACACTGGACTACTCAAGACCAAACTGAAATGTCCACTTGAATTATCTTTCCACTTGAATTTAAATTTGTCTCCTTAGGAAGACATGGTAGCAAAGACTGGAAAACCAGTATTGCATGGAATTTTTACTGTATTAAAAATCAATGCACATTATTTTGTATCTGCGATCTTAAGATCATTCTTTATGTGCCTTATCACACTACTTCTACAAACCTAGGGACTTCTGATTGTTCTCCTTTTGCATAAATTGTAACTCTCGTCTTGAAAAAAAGAAAACAGGAGCAGAGGTAACAGCATTAGAGAACTGCCTGCTGATTTGGTCAAACTTTGAGCTGCTCTACAGCTCCTCCACATGCAGCAAGTGAAATCATCTGAGTAATTTCCTCCTCTGACAGTCTCACAAATTGCAACCTAAAAGGAGCAGAAAGTTCTTTTCTACCTCTGCTCTGCAACGTGTCATATCAATACACAGATTTGATTGCTCTGACTACTCCTGATCACATCTGTCTGTCATCACTGGGGTGAAAAATATGAATCTGGAGAAAACACATTGGTAAAACTGGAACGGAATCCCACATATTATAGATAACTGCTTCTGAGTTTAATCCTGGTAGGTTGAGAGTTTTAACTTCTGAACCCTAAGAAAGGATGTTATTATCTTGATCAGAAAGAGGAAGACTTAAAAAATAAGAGTGGACAAGTTGTCATAAAAGCATATTCTTTTAATTTACCTTAACTACAGAGACATGCAAATATTCCCTGTTTCTCCTCACTGACAAAAGAGGACAGAGGGCTTCTTTTTTGAAGCTTGTTTATTTAGTGGCGTCCCTTGCTTTCCATGGCAGATGTTTCCATGTTTATTTTTCATGGAAACACTTATTTTCTGCAGCTTGTTCTGTTTTGAGTGAAAGACTGAAGTGGAATTGTCTGTGACCGGCAGACAGCAGCAGGAGGAAGACCTCTGCTTTCTCATTATCCATTTGTAAATCAGACCAATTCTTACATTTGCAGAACTGAAGAAAATATGGATTAGGAGTTGAAACAAAACATTGTGCAATCTGGTCTCAGTTCCTAAAGAATCAACGTCCTTTAAACTTGACAAGTGGGATGATAAAATTCCTGCAGAGATTATTTCTTAGGTTTTTCCTGCCAAATCAGTCATTAAAATGCATTCTTATCTTGGCCAGCCTTTGCTACCTGAAAAAAATGCAACTTGTTAAATAAGGCATATGGAGAAATTAATACCTGGGTTAAGAAAAAAAAAAAAAAGGCTTTGTATTAGAAGTATTCTGACTCTACTGGCAGAGTGTATAAATCATTAGCAAGAGGCTTCAGGACTAGCAATTTGTCTACACGTGACTACGTCACCTAAAGTTGTCTTTAATTCTAGGGCACAAAACACACAGCCAATGCTTCCCACCTAATACAACTCAGGAGAGTGATCTCAGCCTTCTTACAGCAAAGATTTTAATGGAGCAAAGCAACAGGCTCTTCCTGGGCTAAGACCAGCAGGCATGGTGAGTAAGAAAAAGCAAATGCAACAAATCAGCGAGATGTTGAAATAACCTTTCCAACCGGGAAAGAATGTGACAGAAAAAGTTAATCTGAGTGAAAGGCTAAAACCATCCTCGACTCCACAGTCACTCTCATTGGCAGCAAGCACCAGAGTGCACAGGAGCTGCACAGCCCAGACAAAGCCAAGCCACGTGTCCCACCTGGAGGCCAGCACAAAGCTCAACAGCTTCCTTGGATTTGAGCCAGCACAGCCAGCACTTGCATGATAACAGCTCAGATCAGCAGATGTAGAGCTTAATTCATGCAGTGCTGTGCCCAAACCTTGCCTTTTGGCTGGCTGAGGACAAAGCTGTCATTTGTTCTCCTACACTTCATTGGCTTGGCTGGAACCACCATGTGGGTCATGGTGTTCTCACTGAAAATTCATCCTAAGTCTCTGGAGACCTCTGCAAAACCCTCTTAATGCAAACGTGCTAAACATTTAGGGCCAGCGAGGTGCCTGTCACAGGACAATTATGCTCAGAGCACTTAGAAAAGTTTTTCAAGAACTCATTTGGGTTGAGGTGGAAGCTTCTAAACCCTGTTATCACAGGAACCATTGCTTTTACTGAAGAACTGGGCTCCCCTGAACTCTACTGCCTTACTTTTCTGTTGTGCATATAGGACACACCTTACATACCAAAATATATAATTAATTTTTAAAATAAAAGATTGTTTGTTTCAGGTCCCTTTTATCCCTCTTCTTCTTCTTCTTCAGTTACACGTCTCAGTCATGAAGCTAAGCCTGTGGGCTCCTCCCTTACCCACATTTTCTTTTTTGTTATGGGGGCAATAGTGATTTCGGAATTTGTGGTGGGAGCCCCAGTCTCGATCATAGCCTTGGCTGTAGATGTTGTCATGTGAGTTCCCATGTTCATAAAGTCCATAATTGGAACTCTAGTGTCAGCGGCTTTGGCAGAAGCTGTGCTGGCTTCAAGTGGCGCCTGGATTCCAATCTTGGTGGACTCCATAGGAACATCCCTAATTCCGAGGGGCACAGTTTGTGTCCCTGTCTCAGCCTTAGCCTTCTGAATGTGATCTACGGTGGCTCGATAAGCACTAGTCAAGCCCCAGCACAGAGCAGAAACTCGGATATTTGGATCCTTGTATGAGAGACAACCCTCCATTAAATGTTGGGTTATCTCATTAGGATCCAACACTTGCTCTGGTGTGAAATCCCACGTAATGGGAGGTGCCACACATCCTATCCATTTGCCGAAATTCTCCCAGGCTCTCTGCCAACCAGGAACTGCCCTTTTCAAGCTCCTTTCCAAAGCTCCAGCAAGACCCTTCGAGGTTCAACCTTTCCTATAGCAGGGAAACCAGCGCAATACCATCCTTCCAACTTTAAATGATATGTCCATTACCTTCATCACCAAAAGGATTGTTGCCACCCAATTTAGATAATTATTAGAGGCGACGGTCAATTTAGGAATCTCCATTATACATTGTTTAATGTCCAGACTGTGGGAAAAGAAATACCTGTACAGAATGTCTTTCCAATCAAACACCCGTGGATCCTGATATCTCCACATCAGGTAGCCCAGAACAGGTGCAAGGGCTGCTAAAATTACGCTAAAAAGTAAAAAGAGTGCCATTGTTATTGTTATTTTTATATTTGTCCACACTGTTCCCAAACAACAGAGTGGAATTATACAAACACACCTCTCTTGGCAGCTCTCTCGGCACTGTACTAAAACAAAGGTGATGTTTGGCAAAACTTAGCCGCCTTCCCAGAATTTGTTATTAAAACAGCCCACTGGTATCTCGGTGGAACCTCCAAAAATGGGAAAAAACCTTCCCCCCTCCCTCTTCTCCCTCCAGACAGACCAACAAAACCACACACAACCCAAAAGAGCCACACCAAATTCCCAGTTATATATATATATATATATATATATATATATATATGAATTATTTACAGAAGACTCCAAAAAGGGAAAAGGGAAGGGAAAGGAAAATGAAGAAAAGGGGAAAAAGGGATAAAAGGGATTAAAGGGACACGAGACACAGATGCAATCAAACCCTGTAAATTAGCAAAATAAATGGTAAGATAAATCTCACCACGTCCCTCAGAGGAACCAGACTACAGGGCCAGCAGTCTCTGGGTGGATGGATGCAAGGCTTCTCCCGTGTGGCAGAGCAGGAGTCATTGTAGGCCTCAGCCTGATCAGCGAGACCAATGCAGAAACTCTCTGCTCCTGGATCTCACTGGAAGGGAAGAGAGCAAGGTCTCTAATCTTCAACTTATTTATACCCCTGTTTATGTAAAAATCATAGGGAATACTGGGTACATGGTCACTTCCCTGGTTACAGGTCACCAGGAAGGCCTAGACTAAAACCATCACAAAGATATAGGAATAAGTACATCCATTAGGGCATCATCTGGCACTGCCTGGGTAGCACATCCCTCGAGTGAAAAGCAGAACATCTGCATTAATGTTGTGTTTCATTATTTTTAGAACTATTGGAATTCATGTCCTCCATGGACTGTTGCAGGGAAAGATACCATGAATTCCAAGACAAAATACTACTCACAGTACAAAGAGTTATTTTGCTTGTGTTCAGCACTTCCTGTGTTTATATGGATGGTTGGATCATATTGGTTACTTAATAAGATAAAGCTGAGTTTGAATTTAATGGATCTGGAGGGATTTCTGGTTTCCTTAAAACGTCAAGTGTATTCACTCTTTAAAACTGAAAAATAAAGGAGAATGACATTCATGATCCTATTGGGATCTGCCTTGCTCAACACAGACTAGTATTTTTCTGATGGTGATCTACCTCTCTAGCTTCAATTAGTTTGCTCTCTGCAGTGGTGTTTCATGCTCACTTGTCACTTTGAGGAGTTTAAGCCACATTTTAAGTCTGGAAAGAAGGCAGGTGTAGTTCTTGGGTCTGGGAGATCTGCCAGCCCACAGAAGGTAACCATGCACACTGACACAGCAGTTGCTCCCTCTGTTGAACATCATAATGTGATCTCTCTTCTCTGAGGATGTAGAAGCACATTAGGGCTGTCTGTGTACGAGGGTGTGATCCATCCTGACTGTTCTGCTGGCAGGGTGGATGGATGCAAGGCTTCTCCCATGACCCAGCCACCTTATGGCTGTCACATCTGCAGCAACACCGTGGAGGAGGTGCTGGCTATATTCTGTGACCATCCTCCACTGATTTGCTCTTTTTAACTAAGGAGGAACTATAGCTAGCCCAGAAAAAAAAATAAGCTTGGACAAAGGCACAGTAAAGACCCAAATCAGACAAAGGCACAGTAAAGACCCAAATGACTGGCAATTGACTGTGCTCAATTTAGCACACCAAAATGACTATCAGCCCTGTGACTGTCATTGATGGTTTCCAACAAATGCATGCCTTTTGTCTTACTCAGTGAACTACTGTGATTAATTATAAAAAGACAAATAAAACTTGTATCATGATTGAATGTCTTTCACTATAGCACGTGATTGGTCAGTCACACATGGTTTCAATAAATGCAGAAAATTAATGAAGTCCATAGCATTTGTTGCATAGCATTTGTTCCATTAGATTGTTTTAATTGTATCTTAAAATACCTATGACATTTAAATGAATTAATCTACCAAGTGTGGTACGTATGTGTAGGTTGCACCTGCTCTTCATTCATAGCTTATATGAGATAGTATTGGAAAAAAAAAAAGGAGAATAGAGTACAATCTTAGAAAGTCTATTCCTGGAATGTGATCCTGTTCCTTTTTTCCTCCCTATTCTACCTCAACCCGTTTTCTCTAGTCAAGCTGATCTTTTTATGAAAATCCTGGTAATATATATAGTCAGGCCTTATGTTTTCCCAAACTTGACATATGCTACAGCATATTTTAGAGGGTGCTCTCTAACTTTCTTTTACTCCCTGACACATAAACACAAGCTGTATCTACGTGTCCAGATTTCTGACATTGCTATATGTTGCTTTCTTTTTCTCCTTTGAAGGACATTTCAGCTAAAAACTGCTGTGTTACCCAAGTATTTAGTGTCATCTTGTAAATATCAGACCACAAAATAAGCAACAAAGTAAAAAACTAACACTGAACAACACTTTTGTAATCTAAAGATGGCATACATTTTTCTGAAATAAAGCAAATTTCATGTAATTAGATTTTGGTTTTGAGGAAACTGCAGTACAAGGATATTTATGATTTCTGGATGTTGAAAATAAAGATGGACGTAGAGGGGGATGCTTCCTAGTCTCACACCCTTGTTACTCTTCTGTTTTGCACATCTAAAGACTGTACTCAATTTCATCTGAGTCTTCTTTCAGAAATGGAGGTGGTGCCTCCAGCTTTCTGATAAAAGAGCCGATAGAACCAAGCTCTCCCTTTTTTAATCAAAAATTATTATTATTAAAGATACATTACCCAGTCCTTTTTCTGTAGCTGCCTAAAAATGGCTAAATATGCTCCGTGTGCAATTTCATTAAAGTCAGTGATAAAAGAAAAATACTTCCTCCTTGTTTTATGATTTTTGGGCTGAGGTGGTGGCCATACAGCAGATTATTGGCATGCATCTGTTCAGTACCTACCCTTGCTTCCGTTTGGCCACCCATTGTAGGTAGTATACCCAGGCAATCCACGTGAATGTATTCACTTTTCATACTAAAAGCTCTTTCTGTGTATCTGTAATAATGGAAAAATGCTTTGGGTTTATTTTTTAAGTTTCTCTGCATGCACAAGGATTAACAGTAATAGGTGAATAGCTTTGTTCTATTTATTTGGGACTTGCTTGTACTCAACACCATATGAGACAAGTTTAGAGAGCATTTTTATGCTACTCAAAAAAATATTTTCTCTTTTAAAAGAGAGAAGAGAATGAAAGTCCTGAACCTTGCAGCTCTTGACTGCAGAGAGTTGGTGGAAAACATAATAAAGAAAAAAAAGCTTGGAGTTTCTGTATAACTCAAGTCCATTAATGAATATTTTTAGAATGGGGAAAAAAATGAAAGGCCAGGAAAAAATTAAGGCACACTTGACAATAAAATGTGAGCATTTAAATTTATGACCTTTCAATGTAGTTTTCAATAACTCTGTTCTAGGAATGATAAAATATGTACCACGTCATTCAAGGAATGCCCAGAGTTAGTAACTAGTTCATGTAGGAAAAAAGTGCTCTTTGACTTTTACTTTTGGGTTCATGGACCACTTTACTGGGTTAAATTAATCTTAAAAGATTTTTTTTCTTAATTCAGAGGGGAGGTGATTTATGAAGTATTTGTGTGTTTTTATGGCATTAACTCAGGTAGTTCTCTCCTACAGGTTCAAGCAAGGCTTCCTTGTGGACATGGAATTTTACCTTAATGGAGGCAGCCTGATTAATACGCAGAGAGAGACGTTTTTAGTAAAGCTGAGACATCAGGGGAGAAGTTCTGGATGTCCTGACAAGAAATGTATTTTATATACCATATATATTGCATCTCAATTGCTAACTTCTTAGCTTGGCAATTATTTTTCTGGCTTTTTTTAGTTACGTATTTCTTTTTTTTTAATTAGTGTGAAAAGCTTGCTTATGGATCCATTTTGCTCTTTAATCTTTCACCTTTTTAAATTCTATTACTTCTTAAAATGTAGAGCTCAAGCTTTTTCTTTGTCACTGACCTACTTCTATCTACTTCTGAGTCACCCTGCTCAAAAGCAGATACTCTGAGATCTCACTTTTCAGCGCCTCAGAACAGATGTCCAGTGCCCCTGCAGCAAACCCAGTGCCTGCCTTCTAAACAGGTTGTGAAAGGGGGTTCACACCTCTACGAGTCAAAGCTGACACCTGTGAAGTTTTTCAGGCTTAACTAATTATGTCTCTTAGCATTTTTTCGCCCTGTTTCTGTGGCTAAAACTTTCTTGTGAGTTGGAAGATCCTGTCCTATAAATAGCCTGTGAAGGTATTTAAACCATGTGCATGGTCTTGCATAAAAAAAACCAAACCCTACCAAACAAACTAACCCAGAAAAATCTCAGATGATATCTGTCTTGTTGCTATATATATCCTCTTGGATGTTGTGGTAGGTTGTGCCTGGCTATGCCTTTATGGGAAGTCATAAAGGTATGCAGGGAAAAGGTTCACGTCTTTTAGCGTTTATATTCTAATCATATTTTTCTAATTCAAAATATAGATTTATCTCAACATCTGAGGCAGAGTTTCTTTGCTAAATCCCTGCTTCTTGCAGGGAAGCTTGCCAGACAATCAAGTCAACGAGAACTGTCACATTAACACAAATCAAATTTTTCTTTTCCTTTGTGGAGGACTATTCCATTCCTTTGTGGAGGACCTCAGCTCAGCACAAGCCAGAGGTGCTTGTCCTGGTCAGAAAGATCTCCAGAGCTTGGAAGCACATGCAGGGATGGTCAGGCAAATGGGGAAGCTTCTGCCATGAACAGTTCTGGTTGACTAAGATCTATTATTAATCTCACAGAGTTGTGAGATAAATAAAATTGCCATTAAAACATAAAAATGAAGAGTAGCTTTAATTCAGAACAGAAAGAGAAAAGAAAAGATGTAAGCCAAGTGGCCTGAAGTCTATTTAAGTATCATAATTGCTTCAAACAATTGAACAACATGATTAAAAGAAATTCATATGATAATTTTTTATTGATATAATTTGTCTCTGAGATTATTCTCTGATCTCTAAGATCTCTGTTCATTTGGGGAGGAAATTACAGATGAGAGAATCCAAATATCTACTGCTAACAAGATTTGTGAAGCAATTGTCTGCTGTGGTGGCAGAACAAAGGACAGAGCAAGTGTTCCCCTAACTGTTAAAAGGTAATTGGTGACAGAGAGATCTCATAATCTAATGCAAATATGATGAAATTGTTTATTCTTTAATGAGTCTAGAATTTGCAGGATTAACACTGGTATAGAATTGTCAACAACTAGCATCCCTGATGCTATAACTAATGAACTTGACTATCTCACTTTTATAAGGAAAAACATTGTATTTTAATTAAAATAGCAACTAGAGGATGTCTGAAGAAACTAAAATTGCAATAAAACACTGTTCAGAGAGGAGGCTGTGAGAGTGATTGAACCAACTGCACATAAAAATGTAACATTTTGGCCCTTCAAATGCTTGGGAAACAGGCAGATATGTTCTGGGCTGATTACAGTGTTACAGTTTACAGAATGATACTGATAAAGCTATCACAGATTTACACCAGGGAGTGGAATGAAGCAACTTTGCTCATCTAATTAGGCAAGCTGAATAGCAAGAAGTACTTGGGAAAATGCCTGTTGGCAGTTGTCATGGATGCTCTCTCAGAATGTGATCATATTCCCCAGACAAGAGGTTCACCAACAGAAGCTGCCCCATGTTTTATCTCTAGCACTGCCAAGAGGGTGCTGTGTGAGAGGCGCAGGCCCCCAGGCAGCATGTTTCTGTCCCAAATAGAGAAGCCAAGAACAATCAGCCACTGGCACAACAGCCACTATGTATGCCATCTCCTCAGTGCTCTGCAGACGGGCAGAGCATGTTCCCACCTTGAGCACCTTCTGCCATCTTTCCATAGCTCTGCCTGCGTATCCAGCAGATAACTTTGCCATTGCTCCCAGCAGCCTGGCACAGAATGACTTGCCTGATGCTCTCGCACCTACCTTGGTTTGCTGATTTAAATCAAGAAATCCGGGGCAATGAAGCTGCCTTCCAGCTGATCATCTGGGTTTAGGGAAAGCAGGAAACTCCTGGCTTCAGGACCTGTTCAGTCATATGAGACAACAGCATCTGCTGATCCACAGTCAGCTTCTTGGCTGCCAGACACCTGATAGAAACACAACTGCTGTGAAAAAATCAGGGGTCATGCAAAATTCAGCTGTCCTGTACATGTCTGAGCAAAATATTACCCAAATGAATAATGGATTACCTTTTCAGCCAGCAGCCTTGTCGTGCAAGATGTTGGAGGCCTCGGCATGAAACACTGCTTTACCAAGCAGGGTCTTGAACCAGATTTGTAACAGTCTGATGTTGTCAAATGTTGCTGGCAGCAATTCAGTGTGCAGTGGCCATTATGGAAAAGCAGGATACAGAACAAACTTGGGATCAGTGCAGTTGTCAGTCCATCCCATGGGACCTCAGAAAAGATACATGAGACTAAATGGGCCACTTTAAAACACTGGTTCAAGCAGAAAAACATGCACAGTTTTCACAGGTGAGAGCATGACATCTCACTGCTAAATAGGCGACCTACAAGGAACTTAAATGTTACTCAGACTGGCAGTCCCGCTGCTGCAGCAGAGAACATTCAAGTGCCCCATTGATTTACCAGGTGAATAAACCCAGACCATGTCTCTGGTGACCAGGAGCAGATGCCTGGCACTGGGACACTGACAGCTCTGCAAGTCCAGGCTCCATGTCTCCTGATGGCTAAAGACGGTGTCTGTGTACGGCTTCCAGTGTGCACCTTTAAGGGAGTTACACATATAAGGCTTATTTGGTAGCTTGAAAATGCAAAATCGCTGTTCCACACAACAGTTAGAAGTAGCAATAAGCCAAGTTTCCTATCAGTATGCCAACTCTTGTTCTTTTCTTCTACTACTGTTCACTAGGGTTGGTGCAGATTGCCTGGGGAAGCAGATGATTCTATCACACATCATTTGTCGTATAGTCAGCACTTAGCAACCTGCTCCTTGATGCAGTCAGTCAATGCCTTGTTCACCAACTCCTGGAAACTCCCATAGGTCAGCTTGTTATTCTCTTTATAAAAAATTTGCCCACCCTTCTCTCCTTAAAGATTTGGATTAGATAAGCTATGGAAGATTTCCTCAGCCTCTGCAGGCCACAGTTAGGTTCACAGGCCCATCTTTCAGGGTATCTTTTTCTCTTATTTTTGGATTTTGCTGCTGCAGGTCACTGATCTGTGACAGGATTCAGTCTGCAATGGTGGAGGAAAAAAATGACCTGTTCTCTCACCTTTGAAAAGTGTTTGAGGAGGTCCTACAAGTGCTCCCAATGAACCAGATGTCATTTGCTGTGTTTGAGGCCTCTTAATCTTTTCTCTGAATGGAACACTGTGCGTGGGGAGTGTATTTGCATGCCTCAGTGTTTTGCAGTGCGACTTAACCACGAGTAATGCATGGGATTAAAGAAATGTTACTTTTTAAAACCAAACCAAAACAACTCCAGGTGTCCTGCTCTACCACGGGACAGAAGCGACGGCCGGATTATCCATTTTGCGTCTTTATAGTTTGTCATTGATATTCCTTGGTGCTTTTAACAAAACTATGAACAGGATGAACAGGTGAATTTTGTCATGAATAGAACATGACCACGTAGATTTTTTTCATCCTTACCGAAATCCCCTACACATAAGTGAAATAAAATAAAGAGGATTCTGACTTAGAGGATTCAGTTTGTAGCCAAGACTTCTCTTAGCTCTAGGACAAGATTTAAACAAAAGAATTATCTAATTGGCTCTTACTGCACTAAACCATTTAAATTTTATAAACAACAACAATCATCCCAGATGGCAGGATTTTTTTTTCTTTGTTTTGTTTTTCTTTTTCATGAGTAAAAGAATAAAGCTGAAGCATCCAGTTTGTTTGTAAAATATGGTTTAAAAAGAGTATTTTTATATCTATCAAATTCAATGCATTCATTTACAATGCAAATTGAGCAAAGCATAAAAATGAGTATGCATGGAAAAGAAAAAGATGGGATTTGGTGCTTCAAGATGTTTTGGAAAAGGGATACACATATCCTGAGCTTTCAATATGAGTGTTTTCTAGAAGGCTGTCTGGGGTGAATTGTGTCTCTTAAAGTAATTTTAGTGGAAGTTGCAATATATGCAGGGTTCTGGTGGTGAAGAGGGTATTCTTCTTATCAGATATTGCATTTGCTGTCAGCAATCCAAGTTGGCAAAAGTACCTCGTCTTTCCCATTGCTAGGTCTGGCCTCCTGCGCCTTCAGGAAAATTATGAGGTTTATTGTTTCAAATTCTTGCCCATTTTCCATAGGTTCTGACCCTCTTCCATGAGGCTGGTAATGTTTAAAGAGGAACTCCATCAAAAGAAACTTGGAACTTTATGCATGTCTACTCATAACAAGGTTTAGTGGCCAGAAAAGTGTTTTATATTTACTCCATTTACCAGTTTTCTAGCTGTGGCTGACAGAAATAATTGCTGTTGTGAACATATTCAACCTCTCACAAAATCATTTCCTTTTATCAACCTTTATACTTTTATCAAACTTTGAGGAAAAGATTTTCCTGATCAACAATACTTAGAGCTATAAATCCTCATGTGTCTTAAATAAAATTAATTAAACGTTTAAGACAGCTTAATTAGAGCTTAAGAACATAGAATCACTATATTTAGCACAAGGATCAAATCCAAAGTTCCTTTTTGGTCACAAAATTCTGATTTGCAAAAAGAGAAACAGACTTCTTAAAATGCCTTAAGTCACATGAGCAGCACACATGTAAGTCAATGGGCCTCATGTTTATTCTTGTCTTCAATGGAAAACCCTCAAAACTCAAGAATGTGTTTCCAAACTGACCCCTAAAGCAAAGCCAGTTGGTTACCTCAGTCCTCCAAATGGTGTTGGTGTGAGTCGTGCCAGTAACAAAGGTTTGGACTAAGCAGGAGAAAAAGCTCTCTCTAAGTGGCTACATTTCACAATGTGGGACACAGTCACTGAAGACAATAAACACCAGCCTGTTTTACAAATAGGAACACAAGTTTAAAAGCCTTCCTATTTCATTAAAAAAGTAACAAAATTAAGCAGAACTTCTTTGTTTTATAAAATGAGGAAAGCAAAACATCGGAAAGGAAATCAGTCTTCAAACAAAACACGACTAAAGAGTGAGACACCAAACCAGGCTGTCAGGAAAAGCACAAAGAGAGTTTTGAATGACAGTCTGTCACTGATAGGAGTGTCTTGCAAAGCCTGTACACTGTCTCTATAAAATGTGCAAGCATGCATGTGTTCTTGAGATGGCCACGTCAGCTAAGGCTAAACAAAAGCATTCCAAATGTACATCTTGTATTTTCCAGAAAGAAGTACAGTTGAGGGCAAAACCAAATAAATAATTCAATAAACAGCCCCCAAAAAAATTAGAGTAAGAAACAAAATGGAAGAGGCTCATTACACATTCTTCATGGTTTTTTTTCCTTAAAAAAATTATCTACAGGGCCATAAATTATAAACACGAAAATTCTCATACTATTATTGTCTATTTCAGTGTAAACCATAGACTAAATACTGTAGCAGTAAACCTGCAGTAAATGAAAAAAACATTGTTTTAAACATGTTTCAACATGGCTTTTTGCAGTTTTTGCTAACTCATGGTTCTTCTTCCCAAAACTCCCTGCGAAAACTGTCCTTTCATATGCAGGAAT
>JAWWES010000171.1:31866703-31924905 GCA_035583135.1 Lophotriccus pileatus
GGTTACTCTGTGAATCCCACTGAAAGCTATATATGTGACTACCCAAACAATAAACGCTCTCTTGCCTCCCCTTCTCATGACCCAGCTGTGCTGTGTGTTCGGCGGCTATGGGAACACGTGGCTGAGGGGATGGGGGAGCATCCCTCCCCTCTGGGGTCCGGAATAACCCCTGGGCCTGGAGTTCTCCCTCACCCATCCAATCCCACTGCTGAAAAATACCAATGAAATAACTGAATACATTTGTGCCTAGAATTCTTTGGATACATTAGAAATTGTCTACAGACAATGTCTACACGTGCCCTTGTGTCCAGAGCTGAGCCAAGATTCTATTTGGGCTTTCCATCTGCAAACACAGAAATACTGCAATAAGCAACCTGCAGCATAAATACTCAGATTATTTGAATATTACAAATTCAAAATACTTTCTTCTCTTAATTTTTTTCCGAACTACAGCTGGTGACCATCCTCTCAAAATGGCCTGATCCCCATTTGAAACATACCCACGAACAGAACCAGGTGGCACTTCTGTGAGGTGAAGGTAAGGATGTTTTTTCTGGTATCGAAGTATAAAATTTAAATAGCATACCAACACATATGGCAAATTTCAAGTGTTTTACTCATCATGCCTCCTCTCTGAGCCTGGGACAAAACCTTCCTCCACCCGCTGAGACATGTACCCCCTTGTATCCAAGTGTAATAAGGTTCATTCCCCATTTATTTGCACACTGGGCAGTAAGGCCCAGGCTCAGTGTTTTTTCATTGGGCTCCACGACTTTCTTGACTGAGTATTTCTTGGCTGGTACCTCTCATTCCTTCCCAAACAGTGCAGATCAGAACCAGAATAACTCGGGCTGGGAGCTCCCCTGCAGGCCATACAGGTTGTCAGGTGCTCAGGGCACAGCTAAGGTCTAAGTTAGGCCAGGCTGCTCAGGATCTCAGCATTAAATGTCTGCAAGGATGGAGAGTCCACAAACTCCATGGGTTACCTGCTATAGTGCTTAATCTCATTACCTGTGGATTTGTTTCCACAGGGTTTCCCTTGCTGCAATTTGGGACCCTTCTGTCTCCTCCTTTTGCTTTGCATCTCTGAGAAGACTCTGGCTCTGTCCTCCCTGTAAAAATCTCCCCGAGAGGGAGCTGAAGGCAGCACTGAGATGTTCTCTGCCTTCTACTCTCTGTGCTGAACCACACCAGCTCCGTCAGCCCCTCTGTATGTGGACACAGTCCAAGCAAAACCATCTTGGTGGGCCTCTGCTGAGCCCCCACTGTTTGGCAGCATCCCTCTTGTCCTGGGATACCCCAAATGGGACACTACTTACGATGTGACTCCACAAGTGCCACATGGAAAAGAATAATGACTTCCCTCAGCTGGCTGTCTGTGTCTATATCCCAAATGTTGTCTGTTTATTTTAGACTCCTTGATGATCTGGGAGTCAGCCTGGGCCACTGTCCAGCTTCTGTGTTCTCAGCTTTTTTTCTTCACTGTGTCTTCCAGCATTTTGGGGGGAAAATAATAAAATATTAAAAAAAGCTCCTCCCTATCTGCCTCCTGCCTTGGGGTTCCTTTTTTCCCCCTCCAGCCTGACCTCTAGCCTGTCCTTTCTGGAGTCACTCCCTGGCTACAATAATTTTTAGCTTTCATCTCTCTGTCAGAGTCCCAGCCCTACCACATACTTTGTAGTCGTGCTGTGCAGCCCAGAAAACTGTAAATAAGTGATATTCTTGCTTTATGGCCACACGTCACATCTTTGTGCTTAAGCATGGAAAAACTTCGTTCAAAATCCAGACATAATACAGGGGTTTCCAGTACAGAAAGAATGTTTGTAAACAGCTTCCACATAGTCCCCTTGCATTAGGAACAGGAAATGCTGTGGTATCGTAACTACTGCCATACAAAAGACTTCTAAGCTCTTAATTTTTAATACTCTTGGCCAGTCACCAAGTTGCTATATTCATCCTGGCAGTAAACCACAGAAATTCCCTTCATCTTGTACATGTGTTTTCTTGTCAGTGAGAAGGACCTTAGGAAAGAGTGACAGAAAATATATATTGTGGTCATCTGTGATGTTTCAGAAAAGTCTTACAAAAGAAACAGATTGAATGTATTCATACATTACTATGCACGACATACATCTCATCTATATAGTAGCTGCAGAGAAACACAATCTCTGCAACGCATCCTTGCTTGTATTGATGCTGAGGTCTGACAAAAACCTTCCCTGCTTCACCAGCAAGTTCATATTTCTTTGCCACCTAACACATCTCTTCTAAATGCAGAATTACAGCTATGCAAGATAATTGTAGCTTTCCTGTTAATGACTGTATAGCAAAAACAATATCTGCATAATTATCACTGACCTGTGGGCCGAAAGGCCAGCCCAGTACCAGATGAAGCTTCATTTTGTTCTGTTTGGGATGAATGTGTTAATCATGGGTTTATATATGCCTTGCACCATGTTTGGCAAGTTTTTTGGTGCAATGCTGGCACTGTAAAGTGCTGCTGATATTAAGCCACCAGAGTTTTGGTGTATTTAGAAAACAGGCATGCTTATTCATAAATATGCTGCTGGGGTATACTCTAGTGCAGCCAGTCCTGCTGGCTTCCTCCACTGGAGATTTGCTGAATTAAATCTACCTTTGTCTGTCAACTATGCCCAATAGCTGTGATCTAGTTTGAAAGCTGTGAATACCTGCTTCATACCACCTGCCTTCCTGCTCTGTAGAAACAGAGATGTTTCCTTTTTTTTTCTCACAGCTTCCCATTCACAGACACAAGTGTGCCATGATTTGGGTCCATACAGGTTTGGGGCAGAAGCTGCTCATTCAGATTCGGATGTTTGAGAACTGTTGTTCACGTTCTGTCTGTTTGGTTTTTTTTCTGAAAGCAGCTGGTGAGCGAGAGGACCCAGACAATTCACTCCGCGGTAATTAAGCCCCAAGAGGTGACACGACTCACGCCCTTCGCGTTCCCGCAGATGATTCCCCGCAGCAGCCGGCAGGGATCTGCCTCTAGGAAGGCTCCCAAACAGATGCTCCGCACAGACTGTTTCTGCTTCTCCCTCACATCTTTGCCTGCAAGGGAGCTTCAGGCTGCACTTGCCTGAGAGGGAAGAAGAGGGCAGGGGAGACAGAGCTAGAAATTACCAAAGACCCAGTAAACTGCTTTAAATCAACGCTTAGCAGATCTTACAGGGAAGGGGGAGGAAATCACAGGTTGGCTTGGAGGGACTGCTGCGCTGCTGGTTAGAATCAAACCTCTAGGGATGTAAGGATTTTCCTGAGAAAACTGGAGAACAGTGAAAGATTTCTTCATTGCATTAGTCAGTCAGGACGCCTGTGCTGCAAATTTTATTGTCCTTAATGCCAGGTTTGGTTTTGGCTCAGTTACAAACAATCTCCATTATAACATATTTGAGGCATGATTGTATATATGCATCAAAATGTTTTAAAAATATTTTTTTTGACCTTTGCTATAAAATGAAGCTATAAAATGTCAGAGCTGTACCTCAAGGTGCATGTTTATGACCACCCTGAACAATACGCAAGCACAGATTAGTGCAAGCTGCAGTTTCTCCCAGGACAGTTTATATTCCTGTTTTTAAAAAGTTAGACTGCTTGCTTTCTTTAAATTTTCAACAGTGACAAAAGAAGCATTTAGTAACAGCTTTTTAATGTGAAACATGATGCTTCAGTAATGGAACAAATGCTGAAAATACATATAATGTGAATTACTTTGCATTTGCTTATCTAACATTACACGATAGTCTAAGCTTGCTAATTAAGTTTCAATAGCAATAACACTTTCAAAAAATACGATACATGATTGAAACACCTATTGAAAAGAAACAAAAATGTCAATATTACTTTAGCTTTCACGCTCCCATCTGCCAATGTTAATTTTCCTTCTATTTTAAGTAAGATTTGCAACCTAAATGGTGCAATAGCAAATAGTTGCCAACACAAGTTTTTACATTAAGCAAGACCATTTCACTCAGTTCTTTTTTCCCCAATGAGCTTTACTAGATTTTGCTTTTATGTTATAATTGATAGCTTTAGCCCTAACCATCAGAAAGAACTGCTGCATCTAAATATAAGGCCAAAAAGTCAATAGATGAAGTCTCACTGGTATTGAATGATTTAGGGTCAGAATCATTCCCACCTTCCTGAAATTTAATCATATTAAGACTATTTACAAGATTCATTTTCTATATGCTTGATTTTTTTTTTTTCCCAGGGAGCCAAGGGCTGATTTAAGCCTGAATTATTTGAAGGCACTTACTTGCTGCATTTGGTTTTGACTGCAGTTTCCCTACTAGCCTCATAAAGTAAATTAGAAACCTTCTCATGTCTAACAAACTGAAGTGAGGCCAGCTCACAGTGAGCTGCTATCTGCGTGACACCACTGTCATGATGTGGTTTATTTGGCAGTGGTGGTTTGGACGAGCCCCAGATGAACTCGCTCTTTTCATGTAAAGCAACTACTTTCTTCTAAGAGTCTAAGAGTTAAAGTTGAAAGATCGGTCAGTATGGTCCAGATAATCTCTGTGCTATCCTGTATGTCGTTAATTTTCCTTCATCCTTTATCTCCTCTGTGATACATTCATTAGGCTGAAGCATGTAGTGCTTAATGAGACATTTGACTTTTTATTATTGTTTCCCAACTGTTCAGGGAAATTTATATTTGTAAGTTTAAAGCTCAGTCAAATTGACAGTGATGGACAGTTTGGCATTAGGCACTTTTTTCCAAGATTTAGTCCAACAGTGTCTTATTGAATGCAGCTGCAAAATTCAGATCTTACAGATGGTCACCACAACTTCCACAGACTAAAGAGCCAAGACATCAGTGCCAGCTTATGTAATGACCCTTAAAATACTGACATGGACAAGAAAATCCACGTGTCTTTACAGTGACTTTTTTCCTAAGTAGGCATGGCTGGAAAGGGGGACCTTAACTGTGTAATGTTCATCAAGAGGTTGGTGTAACCAGAGCTGAATGTGATCAAGCACACTTTGATTTTGTGACTGGAAAGTAACAGAGCCAGATTGTTAATGACAGCTTTCCATGGTGGTGGGAAAGAAGGACAGCAGACAATCTTTGCTTAGTTTCTCTCCAGGGCACATTGACTTTCTCAAGGCAAATAATGATAATTTTTTTTTGCATCTGAACACATAAACACTGTTTTTATTTTCTGTGGGCTGTTCTGCAGGGAAAGGAAAAAAAATCCAAATTAAGTTGCAGTCAGGAAAACCAGGATTTTTTCTCCCCTCCTCTTTCTGCATGCCTTACTCTTATGGCTCATATTTCATGGAAGACCCAAACTTAGCCTGTAATGGTTGTTTGTAAAAACAACTAAGAGGGGAAGTTGTTCCAAGGTTTCTCATTTTTGTTCACTACAGTGGGAAATCCATCTTCCAGCCCTAGTGGTCCTACTCTTTACTCTGCCACTGACATCTTTACATGTTGCTGATTGCTGATTTTGAAGTCACAAAAGGACAGTTACAGACTGAAATAGAAAATTAGAATTGTAGAGGCATAAACTTAGGTAACAAGGAGCAGATCCTATTTTTATACAATAATAAGGGTTGCTGAACATTCAAAAGGGACAGAACTTCCTCCTGACAACATATAATGATCTAATTTTCTCTGGTACTTCTTTGAGGCATCAGCACCTCCCTGAGAAGGAGAAGGAAACTGCACAGTATTTTGAAGTGTAGATGATCCAGCAGGCAGTCACACAAATGGCATAACCTCTCCTACAACCCCTTATAACACTTTCTCTAAGCAAATGGTATGTGTGTAGAATTTATTTCAACATGATAAAATTATACTCCTTTTTTTCCCTAATTTCAGAGGTCTTGCTAAAAACTTCTAAGAACTGAATTTCTTGAAGTGTTTTGCATTAATTAATCATATGTGCTTTAAATATGATTATTAAGTAATATTTGAACTATTATTAAAATTTTGTATTATATTTTAATTACTTTTTTACTCTCTCAATAAAATGATAGAATTATAAATTACATGATCTCATCTTAATCTAATTTGATCTATTAATGGGAAAATATACAATTATATATATATACATATATTGAGATTAATGTTTTTATAGCAGGAAGCAAGGTAGAGAGATACCAAGTTCTAGATGCAAAGCTAGACCCTGTTCAACATTAGTTTAATAAAATCAAACCATGCCAGTTTAAATCAGCTGCAGTTCTGGCCTGTGGCTCTGTTGTTTTTCATTTGGACAGAGGGATGTTCAATACATCAATTAGTCATATAAAAAAAATGATACAGGGTTATTCAGCCAGAGAAATCATTAAGCTGTTTGATTTTGCACTGTGGGTGATCACGCAGTTTTTATTCCCAGAAAGAAAATAAGAAAATTGGTCTATATCCTCTGACCTATTTAAAAGAGTTCAGTAACATTAAAAAGTCATTATTGAACTAAAAGTCACTACCACAGTGCAAAGCTGAAGGCTTTAAGAAAATGAGCAGTGCCTGGACAAGTGGAGAGAGTTTGGGGGGTGGGAAGGAAGAGCATATGACCACTTGGGACAAGGATAGTCCAGGCATGGGGAGAGGGGCATGAAAGCTCTGAAAGAAATAAAGGAAGGGGAGGAGGTTGGATGCAGGGGCAACTCACTTGGTAGATAACAAAAAATTAGACCTCAGAAGAATAGGCATCCAAGAAGTTTGCCAGAACCTTGAGTGCTTCCTGTTCTCATTGCTCTTCCACTCCCTTCCCCCTTCATCACCTTTAAGCTCTCTGGTTCCACCAGCAGCCGCCTGCACAGGTAAGCCAGCAGCACTCTGTCACACACCCAATTACCCTGCACCACCTCACAGGAGAGGCTTCCCGTTGCTTCCTTCTGGCACCCTTCAAGAAGCCCAGACCACAGATGTTCTTGCCAAACAGCACCATAAATATTTGTTACCAAGAGTACCACAGTTACCGCCATAAAAAAAACCTTAAATGCTCACACAGGCACACTATTAATTGTGAATACACCGTAAGGTACCACGGGATGCATTTCCCACAAGACTTCCCAACATCACTGTTGACAGACAGCAAGGAGCCCCTGAGCTCCTGGAGAGCCCCATGCTGTGGTCCCACCACCACCCAGTGCCCTGTGCCTCTGGCTTGCCTCCAGGCAGCTTCCACAGGGTGCCTTCGCCTCCCAGCCCCAGGACTCCTTTGGACACGTCACTGTTTCAGGGGTGCACCCTCACACCTGAGATAAAACACAACTGCAGATCCAACTTTCATAGAACAGAAGGCTCCTGGGCCTCAGCCTCTTGGGTTTTCTTCTGCTGGATCTCTCTTGCTGCTGCGCTCCCTGGGGATTGTGCAGAATGTTTTAACAGTGCTGACATCATGACTCTGTGCTAACCCAAATATTCACATTGCCCAGCCACCTTTTCTTTTTTTTTTTTTGGTAAGCAATTATTTCAACACCTTTTTTCTTACAAGCTTGCTAGACTGAAGGTAAAAATACCTAGAATTCACTCCATACCACACAGAAACCTGTCAAGGTGTTCATTAAACTACTGACATCTGCCAGATGCTCATTTAAATACACTGCATATAGCAAAAGTGGATTTGATTAAATGAGGTCTTGCAAATATATTCTTACTGCCTGAGATTAAGCCAAGTACCTCAGTTTTTTTCTTATTTTTTTATTCCCCCCTAGCCTAAGGTTATCTGTACTTATTCCAAGGAGCTGTACTGACATGCTCTCCTTGGAGATTTTTTTATAATCTTTGGCACAAGCAGAAGCCTTAATAAATTCCTTGACGTTTGCTGTTTATTTAGGGCCAATATAAACCATCTATTATATATCCTAATCCTTAAATGACCCTTAAATGGCAATTTAATCACATTTTTCTCAGAATCAATACCGTTGTTGGCAAAAAATCCATCTAGGACTGCTAAGGACTAATATTGTAGTCTAATGATCATGACTACTCTAATAAATTCAATCCATTTTACTGAGTCTTGTCCTTCACAGGAGTTCCAGAAATTGCAGATTTGGAGTCTAGACAGGGTTATGGTTTTCATGTAAACTTAAAACATGAAGTTTCTCGCTTCTCAAATGAGTGCATTTTTGCCACACAGAAGGAAGACTGTTTCTTCAAGTGTCGGACATCTTATGTGCTTATATTCAACTTGAAATTTTCACAGCTAGGACCAAAAAGCAATGGTTTTATGAGTTGTTTTTGGGGCTCCCAATGCTCCACTGGTCCTATTTAAAGCCCCTGGTCCTTCTCTTCACTGCTCCAACCCTCCCTTGTCTGATCAGTTTCTGATTGTTCTTGTCCTCTTGCTTTTCATTGTTCCCTGCATCACTGACATCGCTTTGGGTTGCAAACGTCTGTTCGGTTTTAAATTAAGAAATTTTCCATTTTCTTCTGGAATTCCACCATGCTCCGGAGCTCTTGTGCCCGTTGATCCCTGCAGATACCCTGGTTCCAGGGGTCCTGGGCCCTCCGGAGGTTCAGCCTTGTTGCTGCTTGCCACTGGCCACAGGGAAACACCTGAGCACAGGCTGGAAACACGTGGCAAGGGCAGGACAGGGATCCGTGGCCAGGCCTCAGTGGGGGTAGAAAGAAGCTCTTCCCCAAGGGGATTGTGTAAAATTTCTTGCAAAGTAGAAAGCCATAGAAAGTTTCTTAAGTGAGGGCAAGAAAAGGGCACACCTACTCTCTTTCAAAGTCAAAGAGGCCTGACCAAGGCTATGTTCAGATCCTTTCACTTTTATCTGCTTCATTTTGAGTTTTCTCTGTTTCATATATGACCTTGTTCCAGATATTGTGCAAACAAATCTGATTTTTTTTTTTGTTTTGTTTTTTTGTTTGTTTGTTTGGTTGGTTGGTTTTTTTGGGTTTTTTTTTTGGTTTTTTTGTGTCTGTTTGCTTTGAACAAGGGTGCAGACAGATCTCAAAAATCTTGGCTGACATGGGATTCTATCTCCCTTCCTAAACTAAGAGAGTACTCTGGTCACCCTATCTGCCAGTGCACTGATCTCTCTCCTGGCAGTTTCCAGCTAACACACGCTTCCTACAGAGGCTGACCACTGTTCTGGTTTGTGTATGCTGTGACAAACATGACAACATGGTATGCTTTCTGGTGTGTACTCAAGTTTCTTTGACTGGACTGTGTTGGATTCTCCATCATCTCCTGGATGTGAGAATATAATCTGCTTTCTACACCTTCCATCTGAGTTGCACTGACCGGCCAACCTCTAATTATTTTATCAGGGTTTTGTTCAAGTCCTGCAGTAGTCTCCAACAAAATGCTGTCCTGGATCCCAGTTCCTGTCTTTTATTAGATTTTCAGCACCCTCTTTTCACATGATGTTAGGAGATCTTTGACTGCATTTCACATCTTCCCTCTTCTTCTTTCCCTCCCCAATCAACATCACTCATTTCTTGCCCAACACACAGAAAACCAATATCAACATACTTAGGAGACAGTCTCGAAAGCACAGTTATTCAAAAAGAGAAATGGGCTGGGTTCATTTGTTTAGTAAGGAATCTTCTGGAAGAAGATCATTGCTTTCATAAGGAATCAGCTTGATGGTTTTCATGAACACAATTTTTTAAGAGACAAGAAAAAACTGGAAAGGAAATTATTTAAACTGAATCACAAGATGCAAAGAAGACAAACCATGACCCAGAAACTGCTGGTTTTCTTTATAGCTGTAGAAAACTTCTGCAAGTACTCAGTCTCTAAATGGAGATCTGGATAAAGATGAAAGATTGTATAGAATGTCTACTATTATCTTTGGTAATCTCTACAATGCCAAGGAGCTTTCCTAAAACTGATTCCCTATGGGAACTTTCTGTGAGTTCATAAAAAAAAAAAAAGAAGTTCAGAAATTTTATAAGATACTACAAAATTTAATTTAGATAATCCTACAGAATTTAATTCTTGCATATTTCACTGACATATTTGAATATAAAATTATGCAGAGTTCCTGTTTTAGTTATAAGATACTATGCTTTAGAATAGATACAACATAACAAGTACAGAATAGTTTTCTAGGCCCATGGAAATGTAAGGGTCCTTGGAATAACTATTTTTATTATCTCATTTGTGATTTTATTTAATTACTGTATTTATTTACAGTACTTCAGTTAAAAGCAGATGAAACTGTAGGACCATTAATCATTATATTTACTTACCTTGTTTTACATTATCTAATTTTTGGTGCTTTCTAGATGTTACTCATCACTGCACTCAATTTTTGTTCATGTTTCTCCCAGTATGTATTCTCTGGCCATCACAGTCTCTCACACATAACATCAAAAAAAAAAAAAATAAGGATGTAGAGCTGGTCACTTCAGCTATGTGGGAAACAAGAGATATGGAAAGTAATGAGAGAACACTCGAATCTTGGTACCTGAGCAAAATTACTGTTTAATGGCTATGTCAGATTCTGGTAGAATCATGCAAGGGAGTGATATATTGATATAAAACAGTATAACAGGTCCATTAAGACAGTAGTTTACACTGTGAGGTTGACAATATATAGGAAAGACAGAATTGCTTAAAGCTTCTGATATATCATGGTTTGTTTTTTTTTTTTTTTCCTACAGATCTCCAAGCCAAGAAAACTCTGGTTAAGTATCTCTAAGCATAAGTATTTTATTATTAATTTTTTTTTTTTTTTTAAACTTGATGAGCTGTTGCCTTTAAAAAAGTTTTTAGAATCTCTTGCTTTAATCACAAGCTGGTTTTAATTATGTTGTTTACAGCTCTGTTGAGAGGTATGGATGAGCAGCTGTGCCAGTTTTTCAATTACACTTCAGTAATTTGATTTGTGGCGTTAACACTCCACCTCTGCCTCATAGCAGAGGGAAAATCAACTAGTGTTTACCAAAATAGATGGAAAAAGACCCTTCCCTCAGAATGGATTTAAAATAAACAAACAAACAAATAAATAATTAAATATATCCTCCTTAGGTACAATCAGGAAAACCCAACACTTGGCACCGTGAAACCCAGTAAGGCTGGACAACAGAACAGCCCTTACTGCAGATGCCTCATTTTCTCAAGTTTTCACTCAAAATCAAAAGTATAAATGTCCAGTTTTATCTGCTCTCAGTTGTATCCTTTACATAGTAACTCTTTTTTTTTCCCCACTCTTTTTTCCCAATGGGAAAGCAGGAGAGTTTACATCACCTGCAGCAGATTTAGGGGAGCCTACAGATCCTGAGTATTCCAGAATGACCCTCCAAGCTTTTGTACAAATCAAAGGACAATTCCCCCTGTTCAGGCATGGAACAAGGGGGCCAAAAAGCTTAATTGCAACCATTTCTTTGGAAGGCCTGGCATGGGATGAGGGCCTGAAGTCAATACTGGAAAAGAGTGTGGTGGTTAATTCCCCAGCCCAGAGCACTGAGGGAGAAGACTGAGCATGGTAGGAGGTTGCACAAGCGAGTCTTTGAGGTAGCCAAATTAAATCCGGACATCAGGCAAGGACTAATAGGGTTAACATGGCTCAAGGACCCAGAAATACTCAGGTCCTTCCCGGTAGACCTCTGAGCTGCAACTCTGTCTCTCCACTGCCCCTGCCTATTCTTACAGCGAGTTGCATCACCTGGTATTTTCCACAGAATTTCTGCAGAATTTGGATAGTAAATTCTCCCTGGATCCTGAGAAAACCACTTTAAACTCATTGGAAAAATTAAACTTCATCTAAGTGAGGGTATCTAAGTGAAGTTACACTTAAAAGAGGTATATTTTAATGCAGATTTAACAACGTGCAATTTTCAAACATCTCAGGTTTGTAAGACAAGGACTCTTCCAAATAGCAAATTTTCAAAGTGTACCACATAATGTCACTTATCAAGAAGAAAAGCATGTAGTTGCACTTTCTGTTAACAGATGGAAACAGCAGATGAGCCCAGATAATTTAATAAACTGTGGTGATATTAGTTTTAGATCCAAAACACTCTGAGGAAAAAAAACCCTTGGATTTTCCCCAAGGACATCAATAAAACAAAAATCAACTAACACACAAATATAAAATACTAATAAGCACATCACTAAATTTTTTTTCAGTTCCTGCTGCAGTTTGGTGCAGTGTCACCTTGACACAGAGTGCTGTTGCAGCAAAGTAAACCACACAGAGAGAGCCATCTGCATGTAACGGAAATTAAATCAAATCCACTGTGATGAGAATTTCACCAGGCAATCCTTTAGAAAGGCTGTTATGAAATGTTGCAGGCTCCTGCTGGGATTGGGTTTCTATAAATGTGTGGCCCATCTAATTGTTTAAAATCCTAGCTGTGTGATAGGCTTTACTGAAGAGATATACAGCAATGGAATTAAATGGGAAATAATACATCCCAAATGATAAACAGAAACAACTGGAATGAAGATACTTGTTCAGTTTAGGATTTAGCAAGCAACACTACCAGCAGTCTGATAACTACTCCTTCCACTTCTTTCTCTGCTGTCTGCAACATAGTTTGAATGTGAAAATAAACTGCACTCTGCTCACATATTACATAGATTTTATACCCTCCTACAGGTATTTCAGTGTCTTGAAAGAACCAGAAACATATACTGAATACTTCTCACAGGAGTATTTCTTACTAATTCCCCTTCAGTCTGCAGAAAAATAATGACAGGAAGCACAGGTATTTTAAAACCTCATAAAATGGTGAGGTATCTTAATATGACACTTTTTCCTTTTGTTTCAATTTTTTTTTAAACTCCATGATCTGTTGTCTTTAAAAATAATTTGAAGTCTCTTGTTTAATAACAAGATGGTTTAAATTACCTTGTTCACAGTTCTAGTGCGAGGTGTAGATGAGTGGTAATGCTGTTTTTTCCAGAGGTCTTCCTAGCTGCCTTCTTCAACTCTCACCTTCTTTCAGTTCTGTCCACTTTCCTTGTAAAGGAAACATTCTGGCCTGACTCCCCTCCCTTCAAACTGCTTCACTCCTAATCCTATGGGAAATACTTCTCCCTCATCTGTTAAAAGAAACAAAAATCCCCACCTCAAGGGCCAAACCAACCAACCAGGCAAAAGAACCCTGCAGCATTAGCAAACCTGGATGACACATGGCATCACTGCTTCCCAAGGGACATGGGGCTCTCAGCACAATCATCCCGAACCCTGGGGCCTCACTGCCACTTCCCAAGGGACACACTCGATACTACCATGCAAAGGTTGGGAGCCACCGAAGTTAACAACTTGACTCACCCCCTGGCTTCCCCTGAATTCCCCCGTGGTTTTGAGCACTGTTGCTGTGCTCTGGACTAACTCAAAGCTGCACAGGTTCTATGTACTTGCCACAGACAGGTCCTGGAAGGTCTTCCACCCGTGTCTTAGCCTGGGAATGCCACAGGGAGGTGGGATGAAACCCTTTTTGCTCAGCTCAGACATTGTTATTTCTGTTTTGCTGTTATTTGAAGGCACAGAATCTGCAGCACCTGGGTGGATTCAAGGGTTTCAGTGGGCTGCTCTCAGGTGTAGGTGTCTCAGCCCTCTTCAGTGTCTTGCTGTATGCACAGATAAGATGGGACAGCTCAGACAACAACAAATCACTGCTGTTGTGGCACGACCCTAGAGTGAAGAATTACCAATTCAATAGGAGCTTCTATCTCTGCCAAGCTGCTAAGAAAGTACAAAAATGGGACAGGCCTGATGTGACTCCCCTGTTGTGCCAAAAGCTGGAAGCTTTTGGAAGCTGGGCCAGTGACTAAAATGAATCTGAGTTCGGTAAGTAAAATGAAACAGGCGCTTGTCAGGGTTTTCCTGACAGAGCAGCCTGAGATTTGCAAACTGCATCTTCAGGCTTAGATCAAAACCATAGAGCATACTGGAGTGGAGCTTGGATTTGAGCTCTTCCAGAAACAATGGAAACTTGATATCACTTCAGGTCAGGGACAAAACATAAGAAGGAAAATCTTCATTGCAGAGTTCAGCTTGTGGTCATGTCATGTGAAAGAAGGTCAGATTACCAGTGACTGTGCTAAAAGCTTTACTCATAGATGAGTTCAGATATCAAGAGAAGTAAAGAAAAAGATCTCTAATATTTGACCTAAAAACATTGCAGCCTAGTAGAATTATTAAATGAACTTTGGTTAAAGCTTGCTAAATAGATAGCTAAAGATAACTAGAAGATTAACTCAGTAATTCAGCTCAACAGAAAAGGCACCAGGAAACTCTTCAAGCACTTTTAACAATTTGGATTTTGTTGCCTTGAAAATGCTGCTTCTGTAAGAATCTACATACTTTTGTGGATAGATGAAATGTACCAGTAAACACAAAAAGGATAAAATTATATTAATGTCCTTGGAGTAAAAAAAACCCAAAACCTTCTGAACAATTTTTAACCCTTTGTATGGTGGCTTTGGATGATGTTGTTCTGTGTATATTTGAAGAAAGAATAAAATATTAATCATGTTATTTCCCCATTTTCATTCCATTTCCCCAAAAAAACACCCCTTCCCCCTTTTCCACCTCAAAGTTTGCTCTATCACCCTGTACTTTCAGTGGCAGCCCTGTGTGAATGAGAAAGAACAACCTTAGTTAAGGGGATTTGGGACTTAAAACACTATGCATTTAGAAGGGTTCTGGCAAGTTTACAAGTCAGTCACTGGGCAGAAGTCTTTCACAGACAAGACAATCTTGAACTGCGGAGGATCAGCTGATGTAGGGAGTGCACTCACTCCTCCTTTGCACACCACTGCTTCACTGCAACAGGGGGCAGTTGGAACATCAGACCCAAGAAAATTAACCAAGGAACTTTTTCTAATGCTGACAATTTTTTTGATAAAAAAACGAGCACTAGGTGTGGAGAAGAGAGAACACACCCTGCAGAGCATGATAGCTGGCTCTGCCGAAGTCGTGAAAAGGGTTGATTTGCCTTCTAACAAAACCCCTTCGGAATGTGTTTATTTGGACAAAACTGCCCTTGCATTGTAATTCTCTGACATGTAATTTTTTTTTTTTGTTTCAGTGTCAGACTGCTTTAGCCATTTTAGAATAACAGCATGTGTCACACACGTATTGTGAGACGTCTCCAACTGTAGCAAGGCAACAGCTTTTTAGTCTAGCAAGAGCTTAACACTCTCAATCACTTTCTTTGAAACTCCACTTCATTCTTCACTGAAAATGCTAGAGTAAATAAAAATATTTCTATTTTCTCCTACTCTTTCTGTGTCTGCAAAGCAAAGTTGGCATAAACTAGGTATCATATATATCAGCAGTCATTAGGGTCTGTAAGCTTGTAGGCTGCAGTACAAACTGGAGTGGACAATAGTATTTCACAAGATTTGCAATATCATTAATTTGGCAGTAAGGAAGACCACAGATATCACACCTGTTTCATTTGGTTACTTATTGTGCTATTTTGGCTTCTCCAAAAGATTTTTGTGTTTGCTTTTTTTTGCTTGAAGGCACGTATATAGACCTATATATCTGCACCTGCACTTAAACACAGGCACATATAAATATTTGCATGATTAAAGCCAAGGGCTGGAATTTACTGTGTTTGTTGATAAGCCGGTCTTGCCATATTCTTAAAAAGACAAAAGGCTTGTATTCTTTTCCAAATGCAGGCTGACTTCACATAAACTTAGATAATCATATTATTATAAACTTTATACTTAAATTTATTTTTTCTTTCTTTCAGAGAGAGAAGACAAGAATTAACTAGATTTCCTACAGATAGGATTAGAAATACGTTACGCTAATTATTCCAGGGAGGAACAGTCTGCCAGCCCTGAGGGAGGGAAGTGCCTCCATTATCTGGCAAATATCTTAGGGTACATATGGGACAATCAGGGAGAACCACTGTCACCTTGAAATAACTCTCTATACTCTGTCACTAAGGCTAATCTGAAACAATACCAATGAAATGTACAATAATCCATGAAAGGATCACATAAAAACATACTCCCATTCACCAACATAAATATATCTCCCTCTGACCAAGGGATTCCACGCAGCTAATAAGTTCCATCATTTCCAAACACAGACTGACTGCAGAAGGAGCACTTTCTCCAGGCATGACCATGGGCTCTACACACATCAATCATTCAGGCAGCAATATTGGGAAGTCAAAGAGGATGCCCCAGGTGTCACAGAAAGTCTAACATGTTTATGCTGTACACACTCACACAAAATGTGGCTCACTGGTTCTATGGCAGCTGTTAAAAATGCTGACACAAGACGGAAAGAGTGATTGAACAAGAGAATTACGCAGCTTTTTCTCCTGCCCTTCCCTGCACTGTCCTCAGTTATGAGTCTTTCCTGTGCCTCTCCCTTTTAATTACATTAACAGGCTGCTAATGTGAAAGCTCATCATTTTTGTCCCAAACCCAAACCTTCTCTCCCGCCAACCTTTGTGCTTACACTTGTTTGCCCAGCCAGGCTGTCCAGACAGGAGCTCCAGACACAAATTCCAAAGAGAATTGATAAAGCTGTTGTAACCTGGCCTGGCCCTGCCAAGGGCTTGGCAGTCTGTGCATGGACAGAGTATCCTACAGTTCCTGCACTCTGGGCTGTGGCACACACTGGCCTTTTCTTCACCAGAGCCATCTCTGACTAAAGAATATTTTACCTGCAGCAGAAATCAGGAAAAAAGCCCTTGGCCACACTGGTAAAGACTCAAGAGAAAAGCCAGTTATATCTAATGCAATTGAAGAAGAAAGAAGATTGTGGAAAGACTTTGACCACCCGAACCCGTCCTGGAGTTAGCAGGAATTTCAGGCTGCTATGATGGACAGAGTCCCATTTAGGAATTAATTAATCCATTAGTGGTGGAGATGAATTTGGAAGCTTTACAGTCTGCTTGGATGTGTGGTCTTCCCCCAAGTTAATACACAAATTCGGAGTGTGCCCTGCCGTTGGTTACTTTTCCAGAATTCCTAAGGAATGGTACATGGGCCTTTGGCAATACACAGGAGGATGAAAGGATTAACAGGAACATTGGTCACAGAGAATTGTGTGGGTGGCAGAGTTTGGATAGTTGAGGCAGCCAAGCCTGTAGGGCAGCAGTTCACTTTTCCATGTGAATTCAATCTGCCACAGCCACAGAGAGGTCCTGAGACAGCCCTGTGGAAAGCAGGAGTACATTTAGCGTGGCCTTAACCAACATCTCCTCCCCAAATGAACTACAGAGGACCACGATGGCAGCCACACAAAGAAAGTCCTCCCAGACAGACTTTAATGGGAAGCTGGGGATGATTCATCAGAAGTATCTAGTCTGCCTTTCATGAGGTTTAAGTGCTCACGCTTCAAACAAGTCCTACAGCAGTGGTGCTTGGAAGCCTGATTTGTCTCTTGGCAGACGCTCCACAGGGAGCATTTTGTGAAAAAAACAAAAACAATTAAGACCTATCGAGTGAGATTCAACACAGGATTTCCTTTCAGGAGCAGAAAAGCAAGTCTTGTATAAACTGCTCAAGAGATCAGATTAATGAACGTGGCTGTGACTATTCAAATGTGATCCTGGTGCGGAAGGATGAGGGTGAGGAAGTGGAGAGCTGGAAGAGAAGGGAGGAATACAGAGCTGAAACACCAAAGGCTCATGTAAGTTCAGAGTGGGGTACAGACATGCCCTCAGTGTCTGCAAGACACCTTGGCACAAATGGGAGTCAGAGTCAACACGGGTGGCCAAGGCTGGCATGTCTGGGCTGCCTTGTCCTCCTGCTGCCAAAGACTGAAATGGCTCCTCACTGTCCCCAGCAGCTTCAACCCTCCCAGTCACCTTCTCCGTGGTGCAAGAGGGGCCAGCTGGGCCACACAGCCCCTCCCACACCCATGGGTCTGAGGAACCTCTGTGCCAACAGAGCTCTCTACCTGACATCAGCTGCTCCACCCCCCTGACTTGCTTAGGGTGCAGCAGGGGATGGGTGGCTTGGCAGCAGAGCACAGGGCTGGGGGCTGCAACAGCCTTGCTGGTCCCGTTTTGGGTAGGCACACCTCTGAGGAACAGCACTGGAAGCAGGAGGCTGTTGCTACAATGATGGGTGTAAAGGCGCAATGCAGCTTGGCTTTCCCCCGCTAGACATTGATGTGCTGAGCCCCAGGGGGTCACCTGAACAGACAAATTCAGAGGTCACACCCCATAGCTGCTCTCTGGGTGTGTACTAGGGTGCCAAAGCCCGGGGGAATCTCCTTGATGCTGGGGCCTGCTGGAATTTGGCTCCACAGACCAGGGCCTTTAATGCCCTTATTCTGAACTGCTCACATTCTTTGTTTCAAGGAATAAGGATTGCTGCAGAGGAACAATATAAAAAATATACAGTTTATGCTTTTAATCTTATTTCTGTCTAAATATCAATATGCAGATAAAGGAATGGCCTGACATCCAATGACACCAAGAGACTGAAAAAGAGGCAGGAGCATTTTTCTGTCTTTAACCTGCCATATCTGCAGTGACAAAAACACTAGGAAACATCCAACATAGCAGTGCAACTGAATGGTATAGGCACACTTTCCCCTAAAAAAATCAATTTGTTGAAAAGACAGTTTGTAGAAGACAATCCCAGAGCAGCACAAAAGAATTTCAGTAAGAAATTATTGTCATAAAATAAAGGTATGGCACTGTTCTCTTTTCCTCCTTTATAAATCTGGCAATGTTTTTCTAGCTTATACTTATTATGCATTGTTGGAACAAAAAAATATAACACCAGAATTGACCAGAAGTCAGTGGCTGGTTGGATAAAAAAAAGATAGACTACAAGGTGGTACCAACATTGCCCTAAGAAGTTGTCCTAAAAAAAAGAGTTAGAGGCATTATTTGGACTACAGAAAAGAGGGGGGGGAGGGAGGGGGGAAAAGAGAGATCTTAGCATATTGTGCAAAATTCAAAACATGCCACACAAATAGTTTCAGAGGTGCTGGTTTGCAGTGACACCACGTGCCATGTCCTGTCCCAGCCTCCCAGCTGCAAACACAGCTTTAGTCACCTACACAGTTGGTCTCAGCACTGGCAGTTATTCCTTCCGCTACCTTTGGTCAGAAAAAGTGGAGCAGGGCCCTTCAGGCGGTTTGCAAAACTTCCAACACCTTGAACTGCTTTCCAGGAGTGTGACACTGGATCAGCTCCAGCCCACGCTCAAGCCCCTGTGATGCTCTTGCATGGGAATGTAAAAGCACAACCGTAAGGAGACAGGGAACTGCACATTACAAACTAATCCAGCATTCCTGGAAAACAGCGTGTTTTCTGGGGCCAACCGCAGTATTTTTATTTTTTTTTTTCAACTTTCCTTGTAGGCTTATTGAAACATCAACAGGCAATTTTTTGATTCCTAGGAAGAGGAGTGGATTTCAGGTTTTAAGAAAAAGGAAGTCTCACCGCTATTTCTAAGCAGAAATGTCAGAGTATTGAAATATACACACAGCATGTACTTCACAGCTTTCCAGAAAGTTCTCTAGGAAAACTGAAATTGTGGCAGAACAAAAATGAATTAAACCTAAGCAATTATAAGAAAAACAAGTAGCATTCAAACGAACAGAAGTTAGAATACTCTATGTACAAATAACTCCTCCAAGTTTCAAGGGCTTGCATTTATAAAACACAGGGGTAATGCATATTTGATACATTCCACTAAACTCTCTCTTGCTTACTCTCTTTTTGCATTTAATTAAATATAGGGAGTCAGAATGTGCCCCTATTTAATCTAAATTCTGTCAGGATATATCTGAAGGTACCTTTTCCCTTGGGTTTACTCTTGGGCTGAGAAAAAGAAGTTTTTAAATATTCTCTGCTTTGTAAGAGCTGAGAGGGGGGCCAGTGTCTGGAATGCATTCAACATCTGTCTTTGCCTGTTTGCCTTGTGCTTGAAATCCTGATGGAAATTGACTTGACATTTCCCCAAACTCTGTCAGCCCTCGCAATCTGTGTCCTTGTTCAGAAACTGCCGTGCTTGAAGCACCTCCCCATTTGAGCAGCTCAGACTCTTCTCTCCAGACTCCAGAGCTACCCCAGTGTTTTCTGTGGGCTGTGTGGTCACGCAAATGCAGGTTTTTCCTATGGACAATCTCATTTATATCACCTTTCTCACTTTCTATCACCTTTCTCACTGCTTCCCAGTACCTTTTGCAACCATAAAAGTTTGCTTATGAAAACACAATAAGAATCAGGATGAGCCCTCCATGCATATTTAAACACAGAAAGTCCTAACCAGCGTCTCAGATTTTTTCAGCACTAAGTGCCTTTTACAAGCAATACTATTGTTTCTAAATGGTTGAATTCACAATATGCAAACTGCATTACTGCTTGTGATGATCATGTTTCCAGTTCAACCATGATGTAAACCTATCTACAGCAATACATTAGATCAGAGTCAAATATTGTTTAGGATATTGTGTGGGATATTTTTTCCCTTTGGCATTTGACTTTTGAAGCAGGGAGGTCTGTGAGAGACTGAATCTGTGGTCCTGAGAAAACAAATCCCTGTTTTCCTAAGTTTCAAGCAAATTCATTATGGCTCTATGACTCATGTAGCTTTAGTGGCCTTACTGGTTTATTTATTAGAGTGCCAAAAGGCAATTTATCTTGTTTACTTAGCTCTCTAGTCACATATTTCAGACTTTTAAATAAGATTCTGTTGGTTTAAAATACCTACTTTTTTAAAGGGTTATGAAATAATGGAACCTTCTGTGACATTCCATTACTCCAATTTCATATATTGCAATGTCACAGCAGTATCCAACTATGATGGATCACAGCCTTATCAGTTGTAGTCTTTTCACATTAAAGATTATGGAAGTCTACAGGTACTATCAAAATACACATCCCTAAATCTGAGGGACAGCTTTTAGTGTAGACTCACTAAAACCTTAAAGATGTAAGAACAGACTTGCAAAATGTAAAGTCAAGATCAAAAGTTTTGATCATGGGACAATTCTACTGAAAATCTGGAACTGGAATCAAGCATTTTTATTTACTTATTTGCTTCTCAGCAGCAGGAAGGCAGATCACCAGACAAAACTGCAGAAATGCTGCCTTACTCAGGAGCAGAGCACAGCTAAGCCCAGTCAGACAAGCAATCCCACAGAGCATTTCCATCCTCCTGGAAAATTCCTCACTAACTCCCACTTACCTTGAAACCTTTATTACCAAGTCAAGTCGCTCATTTTGCATCCTGGGTTTACCTGTTACAAATTAGATGTGATCACATAATTATTTTACAGGGCTGATGTGTCTCAAAAATTCAGATCGATTCTGGTTTCTTCATAGTATTCTGATATGTGTAAAGTTGTAAAAACATGAGAAATTAATTCCTGCACTGCTTAGACTGCAGGTGACTCTAATCTGCCATTATAGTGGCTCTCTTCCACGAGAAAAAAATTAGCAAAGTATGTATGTGAACGATAATACTGTCCTAACATATCCTAAAAATTAATGCTGAGGATGAAAAAAGTAGCCCAAATTTTTAGTCTCTCAAGGGCCTTCAAATAAGTTTTGTTGTTTTTTTCCCCCCTAAGAACCATATCTTCTTTAGAACCTTGTCCTGTTGCAGTGCACAGGCTCAGGATTTTCTGAGTCTTTTCAGCATCAAGGATCACTTTATTTAAAAACAACGAAGCTCCTTTTAAAAAAAATTAAAACAACAAAAGCCAAACAAGAACACCAAAATATTTAAAATGCACATCAGTCTTCCAAAGTGAACCAGCTCAGATTCTTAGAGAACTCATTTAGTTACTTACACTGAAAATTAAAATATTAAAAACACTACAATACTAATTTTGGTGCTGAAGCTTCAAAAAGTATCTCTTTTTTTTACTGAATAAAATGCTTACAGAATACAATCCAACAAGAAATCAAACTTGCAACAATTTAAATGTCACACGTGGCAGAACCTCAGGTAGCTTTTAGAAATGCTCAGTCGAATAGATTTTCTGAGTTGCTTTTTAGTCAGAGAAATTTTGCAGCAGGATGAAGCTGCAAAGGAAACTGAATTGATGAAAATCTCCTAAGGGTCTATTCTAAGACTCCTGTTTTGGGAAAGCTCTCATCATAAGGAGATTAATTTAGGTAAACATTTTATCAACAGGCATTTAGAGAATATGGATGACTGTCACACTTTTCAGTAAATATTGGAATAAGGACAATAAGCTAAAGCACTTTTGCAATGGTTTAGCACAGCAAACAGTCCTTCTGGAAGCCTTCCTCAGATATACAACTCAGCCAGGTCTTTAATATGGTACAAACTACTGGAAATTAGGATAAATGAATGGAAACTGGAGCTTGCAGCAAGCAGGCGTCTTGGACAGGGCTCACTTTGTCACCTACTCTGTGTGAGGCTACAGGGGTCAGGAAAAGCATTCCTTGCTTCTGGCAAGCTCAAACAGCTCCAGAAGCAGTTCCTGTGGGCTGTAAACATGGCAAATCTGGTTCTTGGCAGCCTTCGCACAGTCCTGAGATGGGCACGAAAAGGGACGGGGCACAACGAGAGACGTCACATCAGTTAAGTCTCACAAAAAAGTGCAACGTGGCGAAACTGCTTGATGTTGGCACAAGGTAGTATTTGGTCCTCCTTTAATTTTCTTCTATAGTTCCTTCCTAATCTGTTTCTGCTCCCTTTTAATATTTATTGCAAGGCATAAGCCTCGCTGAAATAAACAGGGGAAAACGTGGAGGGGGAATTAAAAAGTCCAAGGGCCGAAATATGCTGAATTTGATCGCAGCGAGTCACACGAGCCCTAAACCAAGTTCAATCCATTCCAGAATCTGCTGGAGGAGACTAAACTTGCAGAGTGTGTTATCCCAAACTATATATAAATTAGATTCTTGCGAAATTTCTTAAACACAAAAGTTAAGTTGCATATTCATACACTTGGAAACCTTTACCCCATGACACACAAGAATTATGTATGCAGTCCACAAAATTCACTGGAAATGTCTTGTAGTTCCAGAAAGTGTTATGGGCTGATGAATAAATAAATATGCAGTTTCTTTAATCTATGCACCAACACTCAGTGAATACTGAAGCATCTCAAGGAGGCAGCATGTATTACAGATATCAGCCTTTCCTTGTGACAAAACCCAGACTTACTGTTCTAAAATAACTGAACAAAATCACATATTTGAAATTCTGTTCTCTATTTTGTTGCTGAGAACTGCTATGTGCTTTTCACCAGCTGACAATGCAATTGATGTCTCACTGACAATTTGCCTTAAAAGGGGAGAGGGAAAAAAAGCAGGCTAATTGTGTACCAAAGCTTACTTGCTGTCTTTTGGCTGAACTTATCAAACACTTCCTAGTAGGTATTTTTGGTTGCTTTTTAAACTAATGGCCCATTATTCAGATTTATTTTTTTTCAAGTATTCTTCATCCTCCAATCTTAAAAGCAAAAACAAACCCCCAAAGGATCAAAATAATTTGAAAGCTGTAATTATTAACATATTTCTTGTCATGAGGGTGTCCAAAGGGTGACAAATGAGGTAGAATGAAGATAGGGGCTCTGGGTGTTTAACCAGAGATTTCACACTGTCCTCCTTTGCAAAAGGGACTCTTTTTGTGAAGCAGAATTCCTTGGTGACAATGAGACTCTGCTTACTTCCACAAATTGAAAATTAATCATCACAACGAAGTCTCAGAGCCAGCCCCATTCCTTGGCACTTTCAATCACCTCTGGGATTACACAACCACACTCACTTCTGCAAGTGTGAGAATTTTCCTTTCCTTTCTTCCTTTCCGTCAGTGAAGCCAAACTGGAATATAATTCCTTTCACCACATGAAGAAGCCGATCTTTGCCAATTTGAGCAATCTGATCAATTATATGCTTAGCACAAATCACATCTGTCACATGGAAGGACAAGACA
This sequence comes from Lophotriccus pileatus, assembly GCA_035583135.1. NCBI lineage: Eukaryota > Metazoa > Chordata > Aves > Passeriformes > Tyrannidae > Lophotriccus > Lophotriccus pileatus. Next base: position 31,890,508 of record JAWWES010000171.1, read on the forward strand.
GCCCCTTACAAACCCATCGGAAGTAAAGACAATGAACTGAGTTGAGAATAACCTACAATGATGCCCGGTGGTTTATCAAAGATTAAAAAGAGAGAAAATGCACAAGCTCACCATATATCAGATGACTGGACTTAAGACTTCTAACCTAGGCAGCTCATTTACTCAGGTATAGCACAATATGTAGGTAGGAAGGAAAAATAGTTCAGATCATAGAAAAAAAAGGAAGGGAAAGCAAAGGACTGCTGGGTCTAGGTGTGGATATAGGTTGGTATGACATGCCAAGACAAGTTGGTAGGCAGTCAGCCAGCAGAACCAAAATCTAGTGTTAGACATCCAGAAGTGAAACAGCCAGTTAGTGGGATCAGCAGGGCAATCAGAGTTTACAGAAGAAAAAATAAAAATGGAAAGCAAAGGCGTCCAAAAGAAAGAGAAAAGTTTGGACTAAAATAGGCAGCACACAGCTGCACTGATATTTGCCTTTTATTTTTGTTGGAGGGCAAATTTACAAGTCAAAAAAAGAGTCTTGTTCACCACTCATTAGCACCATATCTCTAATCTAGTAGATGATGTTACTCCCTTTTTAAATGCTGAAGTGAAATGCCTACAGTCACATAACTAGAAGAATCACTTCACATTCTCAGCCCAAAGCAGCTTTCAAGTTTTTTTGTTTGGTATTTTCAGAAAGCTCAGAGCTTATGCTTTCAATAGATAACGGAAAGAATGGGAATTTGTAGTAAGACAACCAACCTTCTGTTGTGAGCAACAGCAGCACTCCACTTACTCTGACCAGGGCAGGAGCAGTCACCTAGGCTGCTTGTACTGCTCTCAAATATGTTTTTTAGAGTAACAGTCTGAAGATTTAGCCCGAGATGTTATTCCACCATCTGTGAAAGGACACTGATACCAGTAGGAAAGAACAGCTAGTGTTGAGAGCTCACAGGAGCTGACAGAATGCTCCTTACCTGCTAGGCCTGACAGCATCCATTCCCATGAACTCTTCAAGCCTCAGTTCCACAAATGGAAGTGGATACTTGAGTTTGGAGCATTAGCTCAAAGAGAAAGGGAAATAATTACCCAGTGATTTAAGATTAGTTTCCTCAAAGGCATAAACACCATTTGCAGCAGCCTGTCCATTAACACACCTGGTGTACAGAGGTTGCCTTCCAAGGTTCAGAAAACTTCAGTTACATCCTTCCCTCCTTAAATGACCACGAGGGTCAGTCAGCAGTCAAGTGTCAAGTCAAGTGTCAAAGTATTGAGCAGAGAAATATGTAAAAAAAAAAGGCAGTATGAAAAGTCAACTAAATCCAGGGAGCACTGCCAAGAGTGTTACTCCCTAATAATTACTATTATGTAGTTGCATATACACAAGATTTTCCCCTGCGGGCTTCAGGTTAGACCAAACTCAATAATAAAGGTGATTGGAGCTATTCTGCCCTGAGTGGAGATCCCTTCCTGGATGTGAGGTGACTGACACATTCCAGCACTGAAACATCCTTTGTGGCAGGTCCTGCCCAACACTTCAGCACCTCCCCACCCTCCCTTCCATCACTGAATGAACACTGTGTTCTAGGATGCAATTTGTTTAAAAACATTTATTTTAGGCAAAATTAAACAGACATTTGAGATTACATAGAAATACATTTTCCAATCGGATCACATAAAAATTAAAAATGCACTGTTGTGTTGATTAAAGGATTTTTTTTTATGGATTGACCAGGTATGTAAGGTTTAACCATGCCATTTGCAGTCAACTATCATAAAAATCAGTAACGAAAAAGGTTTCTTAAAATGTGCAAACATTATCTTAGTGTTACCATTGATAATAAATGACCACTAAATAGATGCTTATTAGGTAAAGCTTTTGAAAGTACAATAAAAATACAAATTCTATTTGTTAAAAAAGGCCATTGTTATGGCTACTAAACATCCTCATTATACAAATTCCAAAATACTATATGACAAACAAAATTATAAAGACTTTTCTTTATGAAACATATACTATTCTATTCATTAGTGATTTCATATATTTTTATATATATATTTCTATATAATACTCTATATGAATGATGACCACAGAATAAGAGAGAGGAAGACTAATGTAACGTAAGACATTAAGGCCCCCATTCAGCAAGGTACTTGAGCATGTGTCAAACTCAGCAAAGGAATAATCCCGTCCATTTCAGTGAACTCCAAAAAGGTACATGCAAAAGTAGTTTGTTGAAATAGGCATAACAATACACATGTGATGACAAAGTTGCAAAATGTGGGTTTGGTGTAAACTGTAATCGTTAAGGACAAAACCAAAAGTAACGTTAAAAAAATGATCTCATGGAAAAAAAAAGTTAGGAAACAATCTGAAAATTCGAGTTTTTTCCACATTTGTGTGTCTTGAGGGGAAAATATTAGCGGTTTTAAAGTTTTTTTAATTGAACTAATGATAATAATTTTCTGAGACAGGTTTAAGAGGGAATTTTATTGCTTATGCTAAAGATGAATGAAGAGTGTGCATAGATAGGTCAGCACTCAGCTCACCAGCAGCTGAAAATTTCGGTGTGCAGGTATTTCTGTAACAGGAACAAGCGGCAGGTAGGAAGAACTTACTAACTTACATTGAGTTCTTTGCAGCCAGCTTCAAAATTAAAGACATGTAACATAAGAGCTCATAGTGAAAAAAATAACAGAGCCTGACTGTAAACACTCAGGTGTCAAAAGCAATTAGAGAACTGAGCCCAGTGCCTGCTTATGTACAAAAACACATAAATTCCCAAGGAAATGCAAGACCATAATTTTCCTTTTAAGGTTGTGGTTAGCATGTGATGAATTCCAAATTACATACTTTACAGCTCAGCCATGAAATAGCAAAACAAGAGGCAGTTACTTTGTCCATCCTGCAGTTTAGCAGTTCTTCTAGGCTCATTAAGCACTAATTAGCAGACTAACAATTTGTTAGTTTCCAAAACATGAATTAAGGACCCAAACTCTGGATTTCATAAACTAATAACAATATATATATACAGCATAGTAACCACACACAGTAATGGAAATCAATGCATCCAGATTTACCTCTGAAATATGTAATAATGGTCAGTATTTTACGCTTTTTCACTGCAAATTGAAACTTTTGTCGTAGATATTAATAATTTTACTGCTTGAATGTTAAATAATGCCTTAAAAGCATAATTTTAAAACGCTGCCAGGTAAAGTACTATGTAAAAAATCATGCCTGCACGTTTGCAAACAGAGAGAGGTATGTGTGACCTTTCTGAAGAACTTTCCCAAGCTAATAGTCACAAAGCGGAGTAAACTCGGGCCAAAGTGCAAGAGAAAGAAACACCACAGTGTAATTTAATTCATAATTCATAAACAAATACAACTTTTTACATTTGTACAGGGAGAGAGACTGGAACGGAGTTGGATTTTTACAGAAGCAAGCCTCACGAGGGTTTAAATGTTGAAAAAAGCAATTTTTGGCACATGGATAGCATCTGTGAGTACATGTTGAGGAATAAAAAAAACCCACCGCGGAGGAACTTCACATTTACTTTCTTGGCATCAGCACCTGCTGTCTAGTGGGTCAAGACAAAATACTGTGCCTTCAAGAGTTAATCCCATTTTGAACCCCTCCTGCAATAAGACAAGACATAGTTAGTAAAAATGAAAGCAAGTTCTGGAGGATTACTCTCTCTTTTTAAAAACATCTAAATTTGAACCCATCATTGGGCAGACAAACTGAAAGGATACTTCAGACTCAATTCACAAACATTTACATTATTTGGTTGGCCAATTTTTAATAAGTCTTAGATGCTAACTTATAAAACTTTTATGTCATACAACAAAGTAAACACAATATGTATATAAAATGAAGAAATGCTATAGATTAACAATATTGAATAACCATGTACGTAGGTTGACAGAAGACCAAACAAGCTTGACTTGCACCATGTTGTTACTGAGTAAAATTCAATGTTATTTACAGGCAAAAAAGATTAGGGCTATATGAGCAGAGAGTTTACTGTACTTATACTTTAGAAATACAACTAAGACATGGTCATTGTTACTAATCCCAGGTGTCTCCTGCATTCAGTAACACCTTATCTTATGAGTAGTCCAACAAAAAATACTCTACCCCATCTCAGAGGTCTGTTTGGAATCACTCCCTGTGCAGTTAAATTGACAGATGTTTAATACCCACTGCCATCAGAGCTTCATGAAAAAGGCAAAAAAAATCATCCTTGCTCTACTCCAAGTGAACAAACTACACATTTTAAAGGCATGTAATTCAGAGAAATACAATAAAATGGTCTTTAGAAAGTGCAGTGAATGTCTTTAAAAGTTCAGACCAAAATTTCTCTTTTTACTCACTTAGTTTTATTAGTAGAAACACTAAAAAGATTATAAGCTAATGCTACCACCTCCTCTATTGCAAAGGAATTAATTTTACAAGTACCTCTTTTTGTATGCTTTGTAAGTGTCTGGTTTTCAAAAGGTACTTAGTTTGCACCAGTTCTAAAGTTACAACTGCATTTTTAATACAGGAAAAGTGCCCTTGTTCTCATTTCCCTTTTTCTTTTAAAATAAGCTGAATAACTGCTCGTTCGCTCATGACGCACACCAGTACCTTAAGATTGTACCTTTAGGTTTTAGAAGATAAATCCCACGACAAACCAGCTCTGTGTCAAACAAATTCAAACCACAGGCTAGACTTTTAAAAGAGTATAATAGCAAATAACCCCACCGGCTACTGCTGTCAGCAGAGTAACGCTGAGAAACACAACAAACCTCCTGGCAACGGTCAGTAAACGGGCTGAGAAATTCCAAGTAAGAGTGAAATCTTCCTGAAAGCAGATCCATCCTTTGAGATGATGGGGCAGTAGCAGTACAGTGGTGTAAACATTCCCCAGCTGGGCTACCCTGTTTGCTCTACCTGGGTGACATGGTGCTGCTGCCAAGGCTCACTGGTGTATTTGACTTTTAATACCTTTTGTTGTTGTTGTTGTTGTTGTTGTTGTTCTGTATTTTTTCAAAGGACTAAAAGGATGAACATTGGGTGCAGAAGGTATTTCAAGCAAATGGGAGCTAAAATTCCAAGTCAAACACATCCTGTTATAAACAGACAGTGTTCATTTACCCAAAGGGTACCAATTGTTGGTGTAACTGCAGTCAAAGGAGGACTGCTCACACTGAAGGAGAATTCAGAGAATGTGCCCTACAGTCTAATCTGTTAAATTGTAAATCTCACAGTTAAAATGTGCCTGAAATGCAGAACTTTTAAAGTATCTAAAGGCTGCTTCCAGTTTTGAGGCTGTAAAAGGGATAGGTGCTGCTTAAACCTGAGGATGCTTGATCAGCTGCAACAGCAGAACACACACTGGTTTAACAAGCCATTCAGAGACCCTTCACCAAGCACGTATCCCATTCCTGTCCCATGTGCTCTTACCTTTCTTCTGTGCATTTAAGCACCCTTTGTTGGTGTCTGAAGTAGCTGCCTTTACAATGCCCTTTTCCCAGCAAGCTAAGAGCAAATATCAGGCATTTTGGAAGCACACACATCTCACTGCTCTTCTGCTGATCATGTGGAGTTTTGAATTTTTTGTTTTATTCCACATAAACTGATATTTTGTTACTTACCACATCGTCTGTGTGTGTTGTGACTTGACTTAGAAGAATTTCTACTTTCTTGAAGAACTGTGACCTTTCCTTTTGCAACTTCGCTCCAGCCACTTCCCCCTGCCCCCATTTACTCCTCCCTCTCCTCCTCTTTTAAGATGTGACATTTTGCATTTAAAACAATCACTTTCCACATATTTGCAGTGGGATCAATGTTAATCCATTAAGAGACTGCTTCTCTTTCTGTGTCATAATTATTGAAAAAGCTTTTAAACTTTATTATCGTTATGAACTATTGTCTGTTCTAAAAGAAGACAGTGCTGTGGTTGCCCAGGTGCTGTCACCAGTTGCGTTCACAGGTCTCATGAATATTTAAGTACAGGGCAAGTGTGTAGGAGTATAAACCAAGGAAAACTGTACTGCAACCCTCTAAAGGGAAAAAAAATATGATCAAAATATTTCCATCCAGTAGACACCTTGGCCAAGGGATTGCAATCAATTTTCCAAAGATCAGGAAAGCACAGACTTCAGATCTCTCACACCCATCACCATTCCTAATCCCTCAGGTTTTGCAAAATAACTCCGGATTCTTAGATAGGTTTTGAAATCTCCAAAATTATACTTGCGCAAATATATGATAGAATTTTAAAAACAAATATATTAATCCAATCAGCTGTAGTCAAGCAAGCCATGGGAAGACAAGGCTTTAAGAACAGATTCTCCCGTACATCCAGAGTCGAATTGTGATTAATGCAGATAAGAGAGTCAGAATCCTATGCTGTAATTCTCCCAGCAGTGCACAACACTGAGTGCTACACGTGCTTTCAGGACTACAGGTTATACACACATATCTGAGCTGCACAGGTCTCTCTGTTTTATGGCCCCTCCTTGGAGCTGATGTATGACCATTAAAGTGGGCATGACACAGCCAATGCCTACTTTCAACTCAGCATTCACAGCTGTAACAACAGGGAATGACCAAGCAGATTATAAATTATGATTTTTTTTTTCTTAATAAGCTCCACTAATTTGTTAGGTAGATTTCTTTAAATGACATATATAATAAACTCTTGGTAACAAATTTTTATATATATATATATAATGCATCACTAATTTTAATACACAGCATTTCAATTATCTTGCCTTGTGAAATTCAGACACTTCAGTTTCTAATAATATTAGTTCCTAGTTTAACACTTCCCATTCATTAAAAATTATGTATCCTATGGCTTCCTGTACTTTGGAGGTTCAGGAAACTGAAACTCCTGTTGGGTCAGGAACTTCTATTTGGTCAGAAGAATCTCGCCATCTGCTGATTTTCAGGGAATGCACAAAAAGACCCCCCCCCCCCCCCGGTACTGGCCAGGAGTGGGAAGGGAACAGGCTATGAAACGTGTGTCCATATTGTGCCTTGTTTCTGTGCTCATATCCCCATGATGACAGTGTCAAGTCAGGTTTTTTTTTTTTACTTTAAAGGGAATTTAACCAGAAGGACTGAACATCTTAGTTAGCCCAATAAATCACAGTATTGTACTAAAGGAAATGATTAGTCCCTTAAAGAGAGGAACAAAGGTTACTTTTACTAGAAAAAGCAGCCCAAACCTAATCCATCTTCCAGAATTCCCTTATTTTTTTCTATTGGTGTCAGTGATAAGAAGACCTGAGCTATTCTGGTAAAAAACAGTAAATAATAAAAGACAAAGAACTGCCATTTTATCAGCTGATAAATTTGCCAAAGTCAACCTTATGGCTCTGAGGTTAACTCACTTATCACTGCACAGTGAGTTCACTCTATAAGCTTAAGTCAGCACAAACCCAGTGAAGCGATGATACATTTACATATCTCTGAGAAGATTATTTAGAGGGCTGAGCATAACTTATTTCAAATGGAGAGATGTCAAGCCTACTGACTGCTTCGGGACATGCAGGAAGAATGGCTTGTAGCTCCTGGAAGCTTTATGATATTAACTACCTTGGGATTTGAATGAATTATAGCAGCTGCTGCTGGTATGATTCACGATCCAAGGAAATTTCTCCTCACTGCAAGATTTCTGGGAAAATAGACATTCATTTTATTAATGTCTGGATACAGTCAAAACAAAGATGAAAATATGCTCCAGTATAAGGGTGCAGGGAAACAGGAGGTTGGATAGTCATCAGAGAGTGGCCTGAACTGTAAAAGTCACATCTCAGCACATGTTTGAGTTTTGAGCTCTCCAAAAAGATCAGCAGGGGTTGGACTGAGAAAGGGAATAGAAAGCTAAAATGTGAAATTTGGATCCTCACTGAAGCTTAAAAATAAAAGTGTTCATCCAGGAGCTGGAGAACTTCATCTGATATCTCATTAAGTTCAAAATACTGGATGCAAAGGAAAAGCACCCACTACTTCAGTTTATTTTCCAGTGTCTTTTCTGTGCTGTGCTTTCCTCTCCCACTCTGCTTACAAATCACCTTCCAACATGAGGGTATGCCAGGACAGCTTTTCTGCACACTGGGGCATGTTTGCTGAGGCACCTCCTGTCACTCTGCTCAACAAACAGGTCACAGTCTGGACCGAGCTGCTCCTACAAGGCTGCTGGCAAGGCAGCCTGCTTGCCATTCCCAGTGCAGGATGAGCTGTATTTAATACCCTCCCAGGGTAAGTTTATACTTAGAACTCTTACAAGTGTCTGTAAACAACTTACCTTTATATATTTGATGGAAAACATAATTACTGATACTCAAGCTGCACTTTCATGACGCAAAGAAAACGAGTTCCTTCACTTTGCATTTCAGACAAGAAAACATGCCCATGTTTTTCTTTCATCTTTCTTAATGCTGGATTTCCCAGAACACATTACATTTTCTATGCTTTTACCTTTTGTAGAGCCCATTTCACTTTCCTTCTCACAGACTGTGTATCTAACAACTGTTGAGTCTCATTGCAAAGTTTTAAATAATTATTTCCAAATAAAAATTTCGTTCACAAATACGACTGTACTGGCACAACAATCCATGTATCAAAGGTTTGGCTTAAACCATTTCACTAATGACAATTTCATAATGAGAACTGGGGATTTCATTAGCACACAAGAAAACAAACAGTAATGAAAATGAAAGGCTTAGTATTAGCACCTGATAAGACCCTCAAAAGAAGAGTCAGCTGTTCCCTACCTTAAAAATTGTAAGCAGCTAAACATGAAAATGACCCTGACCTAGAGGTTTATATATAAAACATAAATCTTAAAAGCTTTTATATATAAACACATACACACAAAAATAAAAACACATGACAAACACGTGCACATTTCAATTGTAAATGCTTTAAATACCATTATTAAAATATGATATACCAACCATCGCTGACGCTGTGCAGCCAGGAAAGCACAAGAAGATAAAAGAGACATGAGTAAAACCAAGTTTCAATCTCTATTTTGCACCAACCACACAGTAAAATAACTGCACACAGCCTTTGCTTTGGCCAGAGTTAGAATATGCTTTCTTTTCACACTCTTTCAGCCTTACACTTTTTCTCGGTTGGATTACACGTGACAAGTTTCGTGTCTACATAAAGGTCCACTAATTAATTTTCAGGGAAAACACCAGGGTGTATAAGCCTCATATGACTTCCTGTGCAACAGGACACAGTAACACCCTAATGCTTGGTGAGCTGGTTATAGGTTGTTTGCCTTTTTTAGGCCAAGAGAGTACAGACAATTATGGGAGTTTTTTCATTTTATGGCTTTGATAAAGTCTTCTACTGTTCCATCCCCTGATGCTTTATGAGGTGGCAGCACTTTGCAACATTATAGGCTAACAACTCAAAACTTTGACACAACACTACCTGTAACAGGAACTCTTAGTGTGTGACATTTAAATATTGACATAGGATTATTCCTAGTAGCCACAGTTGCTACATTATACTTTTCCCTAAAATGGGCTACGGACAAAGGAAGTTTTGATATATATCAATGTGAGTGCCATGAGATTTTTTTTTTTTTTTTTTTTTATTAAAGGGCTTGGTAACAACATTACAACACTCACAAAACAAGCATTTTTATTGGAATCGCAAAAAAACCAGTTTTGGCTTTTAGCTGCTCTTGGAAATTATATGGGGCAGAGTACAGAGGACCAAGAAGCTAAATTTCTTAGTTCACACTGAGTGGAGTTCGTCAGTTGCACCATTCTAAACTGACAAGGAAAAGAAAATTTCACAATGAACAGGAATTAATAAAATTTACTCAGGAAATTAAATGGTATTTAAATCTTATTTAAGCCATTTTGAAATGCTTCTGCTGCTCTCTAGGCAAAAGACAGGACCAAAAGGAGCCCAAGGGCTGGTGCTCTTGGACTCTGTGGGCTCCTGAGACACAAGAGGGCTGAAAACCCTGGGAACACATTCTGCTAAGGATCCAGGGTCTTAGAAATTCAAGTTCCCACTATTTTCAGTGTTCCCTTTTGCCAGCAGGCTGCCTGAAAAAGAATAAAGATAAGCAAGCTGGCCAGGAACTAGCAGTTTGGAAAGTCTGACTGACGAGTGTGATTTATTCCAAAACTTGAGGGCTTTCTCCAAGAATTGTTTTAAAATTGGGTCAATAACTGAGTGGATACTGCTGAGTGTTTCAGAATCAACAAACATGTTCTGATAAAACCACACAGTTTCAGAATTTTTGAATCAGTTCTCCAAAGTTTTATTGCCCCAGAGTGCCATACAGCTGTTTTAAAGCACAGAAGGCAGCAGAAAATTGCCACGTCCCCGTAAGCACGTACATTTACCTATGCCAATGTTATGGAAAACCTAACTGATGCCACTGAGGGAAAGATGAGGGTACAGTGGGATGGTGATGATGGTGAAGAGTAACAAGATCAGAAGCTCTTGGATCAGCTCTGTTTTTCAGCCTGCTCACCCCCTTCCCCGGGAGTGGTTCCCAAACCATTCTGATGAAAGCCTACATTAGTGCAGCTGATCACATTAGTACCAGGTAAGGCTCTTCAGGCAAATCCAAACTCCAGCTCAAAGGCCAGGAGATATACTTACAAAAGGAATTGTCAGAAATGTTTTTTTTTTCTGTGCATTTGGGTGTACAGTCTAGAATACATTTTCAGAATACTGTAAACACGTATTTCAAGAATAGGCTCACAGCCATTGAAAACTCCGTAACTCAGTAGTTACCTGCATCTCATCTAGTTTGGACTGAATGTCTGGAGGGAAATCTCCTGCTCCACAGCTAAAAGGGTCAAAAGGTTCTGCTCCAAAAAGGTCTCTCTCTGGAACAACAGAAAAGTGAGTCACTGAGGGCAGAGGTATGGGCTATGTCAACAGTGCTTTGAAAAAGGCAGCTTACATCTCCTTCTGAGCTGAACAATAGCACCACCAGATATGTAACAGATAAACCACCGCTTTTAATGTCTAAATTTGAAAGGCAGGTCTTGAGCAGTTTTCCAAATTTTAATACTCAAATATTTTTTCCAAGAACACCATAGAACTTCTGGTTTAGCTTCTGCTTAGCTTCCATTAATGTTTGTGCCTTCCAGAGGAAGTTTAGAGACCTGATGAGAAGTCGCAGCTTGAGGAGGGCATCTTCTACTGAAGTGTGCTCTGGAATCTACGTGTATAAGGACTTTCAGAAATGAAGATGAAACAACTGGACATTAGTTGTCAAATTTCATCTTCAACATTTCACAGTGCTCTGCCAGTAACATATCCTTGCCAACAAACCAGACTTTGTGTCCCATCTGCCACTTCTCGGGTTAAGGACAAGAAACTGCTCTTACTCAGGGAAGGCAAGGCCTTTGATACAGTTCTTCAGCTGGTAGTAACTAAAACTAAGAACTGTCAGGGTTTTTAAACTTTGGATAAGATCAAGTCAAGAAAGAAAAACTGAAAAAAAGCGAAGGGCCAACCAGGAACTGGCACTTACTCTAAAAAGTCACTAAATCTGGATCCATAAAAAGAATGATTGCAAATTTCCCTCTCTCAATACCACACCTTTTCCATCATGCAATATACATTCTGTTGGTATGTGGGTGTGTGTCTGTTTGTTTCTTTTTTGTCTGAACAAGAAGAAACACTTCCAATACAACTGTTGGGCTTTTTTTCATATTAGAGCAATATAATGCTAGTTCTTGGTATCTGACAGCCCAAACATTTTGGGTTGTTTTTTTGCGGGGGGTTGGGTGGGTTTTTTTCCTTCTCAATAATAGATTATTTTTTTTCTCCTACATGTAATGGTGCCATCTATACAGACTTTTTCTATCTCACACTGGGTAAAACTTAAGAAATAAGAAAATAATTTTGCTAACCCAACCCAACCACACTGACTGCAGAATTTACAGAACCAAGTTACTACAGTCTTGTCATTGATCGAGAGAAAACAGAAACCATACCCTATCTCCTAACTTCCACGGCTGTCCAGCAAGAAACCTGGTAAGCATTCTACCTACCTTAAAACAATGCTAGGTCTAGAGGGTGAGAGTGAAAGGGACCACTCAGAAGTGACTGGCAGTTTTCTTGTTAAGCCCAAAATTTACCCTTAACATCCAAAATATGCCAGCTGACCGCTAATTGACCCCCACCCCATGCTGCAGTGTTACCACTCACGTTATCAGTGGTGAAGCACGTACAAACGGTTACACAGATGTCTTTATTTTGACCTCCTTAGAGGCAGAATTGTAGACCTGTGCCTCTGTAGGCTCTTCAACGTTTATTGTGCATATCAGTCTTGATGTGTTTTGACTTTATCAATTAGGTGTTATTGGGCTGCACAACGGGCATTTTAAATAATTGGCAGCTACCAGCATTCACTCCCACAATAAAATACAGAAATTCACATAATAAAGTACAGAAACTTGAGCAGGAACTTGATTAATTACATATTTCAAAAGCTGTGGCTGTCACATGGGACCAGGAGATGGCCCAGATCAGAGAGCCTTATTCCAAAAGCCCACTTGAGCCAAGAAGAAATCTAGTCTTTCCTGGCAGAGGCAGACCACCTGTGTGCAAAAGAGACTTTAAATAGGATAATCCAGTGTAAAATTTAGGATCTCCTTCATCCCCTGCCTCTTTCACAGCCAAAATGGGTCTGCTCCAGTATAATCAGAGTTCTTAGATGCTCTGATGCTCCTACCAAGTAACCTTCAGATGCAGTAGCTTTGGCTTTCAATTTAACCTCTACTGGGAAAAAAAGTGATTATTCTTTATGACCCTCAATAATCTATTTGTTCACTACGTAGGCCCGTTTTTTTTCTTTTTACCCTTAAAAGGGGCTGACGTTTTTCTGGGTGGTTAGGCAGCCAAAAGCACAGATACAACACCAAGACTTAGCAAACATTCTATGAATGTATTTAGGAGAAAGCTTTAAAGAACACAACTTTTCATGTCTTAGTACTGAATTATGACTTGTCACTATTTTTGAAAGCAAGTATTTTTTACCCTCTTATTTTTTACCCTCTCATTCATATTTTATTATTGGCTTTTACTAATGACAACACTTCTGAGCTCGTTAGCAGGAGGATAGCAGAAGTTTTAGCTCCTTGAATGTGACTTTAATCTCACTCCTAGAATTTCATCACTGCAGAGCTGCACTGTTGCATGGGATCTCCATGAGCTTATCTGCCAGTGTTCAGTCCACTGATGATGATGGAGAGGCTCCTTTTTAGCAGAAATGGGATAAATTGGTATTTTTTTATTTCAGGCTAAAGTATTTGCATGAAGATTAACTATAACAAGAACATCTTGCCCGACACACTTCCCAAAATAATTGTAGCATAGACAGGCATTTCTTTCTCCAATACACAGCAACCAGTAAGGCTTTGAAAATGATCCTTTTGAACAGTACATATAATTTCCCTTCCCTTTCCCTTCTGGATGGATACAAATTTACAGCTTGTGAAAGTGATCACAAATTCAAACCCCATGAAATGCTGATGTTTTACATCTGCACCTCAAACCACAGAAATACACAAAGAAGTAATAAATTCTTGTTTCTGGGGCCTATCTGACATTCAGAAGAAGAACCACATAGTACTGGAAAATAGCCACCTGCACTCTATGATAAATTCAAAACTAGCAATTATTAAACAAAACTTTTCTGGTGCATTTGACATCCCATTCTTTACCTTAGCTATCACCCAGAGTTATCATAGAATCAACCAGGTTGGAAAGGATCTCTGAGATCATCAAGTCCAACCCTTGATCTAACCCTGCCCTGGTTCCCAGCCCATGGCACTGATGCCACATCCAGTCTGTCCTTAAAAACCTCCAGGGACGGTGATTCCACCACTTCCTTGGGCAACCCATTCCAATGGCTGATTATCCTCTCTGTAGAGAATTTCTTGCTAATATCCAACCTAAACTTGGCAGAGCTTAAGCCCATGCCCTCTTGTCCTACTGCTCATTCCTGGGAAAAGAAACCAATCCCCACCTGGCTGCAACCTCCTCTCAGGTAGTTGTAGAGAGTGATGAGGTCTCCCCTGAGCCTTCTCTTCTCCAGGCTAAACAACCCCAGCTCCCTCAGCCTCTCCTCACAGGACTTGTGCTCCAGTCCCTTCACCAGCCTGGCTGCTCTTCTCCGGACCTGCTCCAGCACCTCAGTATCCTTCCTGAGCTGAGGGGCCCAGAGCTGGACACAGCACTCCAGGTGTGGCCTCACCAGTGCTGAGTCCAGGGCAAGAATCACTTCCCTAGTCCTGCTGCCACACTGTCCCTGAGCCAGGCCAGGATGCCTGTTATGCTGATATATGCTTTCCCCAGATGTACTGGAGCAGCTGTAATGACAAATAAAATTTAATCACACTCAGACAAGCACCCAAGAAAATATTTGGAATAATCTGAGGCAGGGAAGTCCAGGAAGCCTTTCTTGTAGCTGCAGGCTACTCCCTATTTCTTTCTTTTGGAATTATTACAGCCATTATTCTGAGACCATACTCTTAAATACCTCTGAAAAGAGAGAATCTTGGAACAGATTTTTACATCAGGCAATTGTGACCCTGGATTGTTTTTGACGCATTTGAGTGAAATAAATGTTGAGCAGCTCAATGGAGCATGTTCCTCTCCAGTTCTTTTCTGAGATGTGACAATAATGCTGCACCAAAAAGAAATACATACATTAATTCCTCCTTTAATTAAATAAAATTAATAAATTAATTCTGCCCATTCAGATAACATACAAAAACATTTGCAAGCCCTTATTTCATGAGAAGGCAGCAGCATGGTCTCTAGCATTGCATTTTTGGTGGCACTGCACTATTTTGCAATTATTACCTAAAGAGACAGCATGCATTTGTACTGTTTGCAGCTTCCTGTCCAAAAATCTTGTCATTTTCTCCTTCAAAATAGGTAAAAACAATCTATTTGTTACCACTGATATAGCCAGTAGTGAGCAGATATTTACTAAGCAGCTGTATTGCTACACTGTTGAATATGAAATCAAAATTTCAAGAATCATCTTACTTTTTTAAAGCTTAAACACCTTGGAGACAGCTGCTTTTCCATAAAAAGGTCCCTCTTGCACTCCTCTAGTATCAGAATGCTGGGTTTCTTAGACTGCAATACTATGACATAGTCAAAGCCAAAGGTATCATTTAAACCCCCACAATTTTCTTTCTGGGGAATTACCCCAGGAAGAGCTGGTAAGCAAAATTTTAACTCTAGCATTTCTCTTTGTGAGAAGAACTGTCACCCTGGTGCCAAATATTACCTACGAAGCTCTTGGTCTTGGGGGAATCCAAAGTGCTTGGTATTGTCCCTGGTTTCCTACAAATGGGCCACGTCTTTCCTGTGCAGAGTTATTTTTTGGCTGATTTGCCAAATTTACCAGTCGATGAGCAAGATAAACTTTGGCTTTTAAAAGCACATTTTGCCTGAGCAGCATAAGTGCCATCCCCAGGTAACAGACAGGTCAACCCCACTTAGACAAATGGAGTAACTGAGGTCGACACTAGCAAAGAGATGGCACATCTTTATCTTTCTCCTTGTTTACTACTTAATGTGATAACAGCGAAGGTGATAGAATTGGAAAACCCAACAAAATCACCCGGTCATTTCACTTACAGTGATGCAAAACAACCCTGCTTGAGTGCAGTGACAAAGAAAGAGACAGGAACATTAGAAAAGACGACCTCAAAAAATGGGAAACAAACATTGGCTCCTCCTGGTTGCCACCCACCTGACTTGGAGAAAGAAATGCCAGCTTGCCTGTACTGGCAGCAATATCATCATATAAAACAACGTATTTCTGCACATTATTAGAGTAATATAACTCTACACAGCCTGTGGGGGGTTCTTATGGGAGCTGAACTTTCTCATCTAAGACAGTAAAGTTCTCGTTTGATTATAAAATATTCATCTTCTGTTCCAAATGACATTTTTGAAATAAGCCAAAGTGCATTAATAGCCGATGAACACAAGAATTTTCAACATATAAAGTACCACGACAGACTGAAGGAGCAGGGATCAAAAGTATAAAGACCATGAGGCACTTTGTAATCTCTCCCTGAAGTGGCAGCTGAGGAGCACAGAATTAGCAGACACCGACTGCCACATCTCCGAAATGCATCACCTTAGCTGAATGCAAATGAAATGGAGAAGAAACAACTATTTTAAACAGCATGTATCACTGAATAAGCAACTTATTTTTTTATATTACAAAACCCATTGACTAAACAATTATAAAACCTCTAGAGTTACAAAAAACCAGGAATTTTCCAAGACCCCTCAGCACAGAGTGCTGGGTCCCACAAGATCTCTAGTCACAATTTCAATGGAATTAAGGTAGGACAATAGATAAAAAAAATACCTTGAATTGAATTATAGGTCAAGATACTCAGTGACCATTACTGAAACTGGATATGCACATTTCAGTCTATTTTATGGCATTGCCTGTAATTTCAGAGAAACAAATTTGAAACAAAAGGAGTGCTTGGAAGGGGCATCTCGTAATTACTTTTTGTTGTTATTTACAAAGTCATAAAATTCTCTAAATAGAACAGTTTTATTCTAATATTCTTTTAAGCTGTATTAGAATAGTTAATATTAACTATTCTTAATATAATAGTTTAAAATTTTATTAATATACCTTTTTAGAATCCCATAGGAATTCATAAACTTATTTAAAATCTTCTCTTAGAAGAGGATTTTTATTGAACTAATAGTCTCAAGATCTCCTTTCTCTTTAAAAGGTGACAGACATTCTGAGCAATGGAACCAAAACATGCATTGGACATGGTTTTGGGGAGGGAAGACCTTTGCTGACGGAAGTTTTAAAACATATTTTTGTATTTGTTCCCAGATCTCACTGATGGCTGAGAATTCTACACCCTCGTAGTGTGCCCCAAAAAAGGCCAAATCTGTCCAAATGTGGTTCCATATGGATATGGTGGCAGGCAGTCTCTTCTCCATATGAAAATAAGCATCAGAAATAGAAGATGTGACACACACTCTGGTATTTGTACAACCTCTAACACCACTTGTGTCTGCTCTGCTCTCCTCTCCCTGAAGGGACTTCCCAAAGCTTTTAGAAATGCTTATTGGGCTCCTAAAAGACTCCCAGTGAAGTTAAGAACCTTACCCTAGATGCCTTCAAGCCTTTGCAAAATTAAATTGCTGTTGTTAATTATCTTTTGAAGACCTTTTAGGAGTGGTTCATCAGCTATAACTAAAAAAAAAAAAACCCAAAGCTGTACATGATATGAAAAATAGTATTAAAAACAGCATTCCAAGACAGTTTACTTCTTGAGGGATTTCTTCAGCTCTCCATCCTGCATCACCATTACCATACTTACTCCACCTGCTGTCTTCCCCAGAAATGTAGGCTTTAGAGGCTAGAATTCTGGCTTGACAAGGAAAGAACTAACAGGAGGTAAAATTATTGTTTAAGGTACAAAAAAGAGACTGTAAAAAAAAAAAAAAGCCAAGTTAAAATCCCCAACCAAGCTCGTTCCAACTGTTCATATAATGGTTTTAGCAAGTTTGTTTATAACGTGACTTGGCAGCAACATCAATGACTCCGGGAAGATGGTATAAAAATGAAATGGCATTACTGAATGTGACTTACAAAAAAACGTATTTGGCTTTTCATGCAAAACGTAAGTAAAACTTTAAAGATGCTTTATTAAAAAAAAAGTAATGTAAGCGAAAAAATTAGGTCAGTTGTTACAAAACTTACTGATCTCTGTAGATCTACTGGGTACTGGAGGAGGCTGTGTACCATTGCGAGTAGGTGTTGATGACTGAGGGGATATGGGAGAAAAGGGAACCATATCAAAGATGTCAGTGGAGGGTGATTTAGGTGTCACACTGCCTGCCTACAATAAGGACAATAAATATTAGGGCAATGTTTCACACGAAAAAGATCACAACACTGAATTCTTCAGCATGCAGATAAGAGACACATTTAAAAAAAATAAAATAAAAGTTAAAAATAACCATCAGCATGCAAAAACCAGCTCCTGACACCAAGCAAATGGCATTTGCAGTACAGAGCCCGACACATGCTACAACTCCCCAACACTTAAGCAGCATTGTAATCTTTCCTTTTTTCAGCTGATCTGGTACAGCCAGAAATGTATCCCAGTTCCCCCTGACAGAGCTGGTGACAAGCAGTTGTCTCTTGCAGACATACAGACACAGACACGTTCACAGGACCCAAGTAAGGTAACATGGCAACAACAATGTGCTCTGCTCGGGACACCACAGAACACACTTCAAAGATACAATCCCAATACTTTTTGTTTACCAATTCTTCCTTACATGATCTCTTATCTGACAGCCTAAAGAAACTGATCAAAGCTTCAAATGTATTTTTCCGTAAGCAATAACCTAGACATGCGATACACTGAATATTAATACCCAAAAGAAAACTGTCATCCTCGAAGGTGAAACTGAAGAGACTTCATTAGAAAGGCTTAGGAATTTGGAAGGTTCAAAAAACCCCCCAAAAAACCCAAAAAAACCCAAAACCCTGCTGGGCAAGCAAAGTAACCCCAAACCCAACAATTACTGTAGTTCTACAGACATATTTGTTTCTGAATGATTCATTCCCCCTGCCACAAGTCCACTACTTCGGGACCCAAGCAGGGCACAGTCAGGTCAGACCACATTAGACACTAAAGACGATAAAAACAATTAAAGCTGAGATTGCCAACCCGAAGGCAAAACTAGTTTGCACGTGCACGTTATTCCTCAGACAGCGCGTTCTACATCCTGTGTGTTAGGAAGACCACACAGCCAGGCACAGGGAAAGCCTGCCACTTTTAAACAACGTTCAACTTGCCCAAACTGTTCACATGAAAATTTTTTAAGCACAAGTTAAATTAGTCACATGGATCCTTGCATTCAGAATACACAAAAATATCAAACCCTGGCAAGCAGGTAGTCTTTAGCACTACTTGCCCATGAGAGTTCCACAGACCTAAACTTTATTTTGGAATGCCACTTTCTTCAGGGCTTCTGCTGCAGCACTGAAGCTGCCCTCTGGCAGCTCACAGCACAGACTTCTAAGCCAAGTCTGTAAGCGACCCTGAACTACCTCTATTTCTCTCTGGAGGTTCAGCAGTGGCTGCTGAGAAGGAAAGGATATTGATCCACGGCCTTCCGCTGAAAGCAGTGTTTAATGAGGAAAAAACACTAGACTCAAGTCCTGCATTTTCTGTTTCTTGACGGTTCTATGATTCTTAGGAGTTTTAAATTAATATCTTAATTTGGATTAAAAGAGATCTGTAACTGTTCAATATCTAAAAAAAATCCCCATGGGATATTTATACCCAGAAATAGGGAAATGTAACATGAAAAAAAATCTACATTTAACATGCTGCTTTTATTTTTTGGCCAACTTAAAAAAAAAAAAAAAATTCTCAGGCTCTGTTATTCCCTGGCTGAATTAACTTCATAAACTAACTAATTTTTAAGATTTTAACACATTGAAATTGCAATGCTAGCTCGTGTTGAGGACATCAAAGATCACCCCTTGTGAAAAGGTTTCAGCCCATAGTGTTTAGGCACAATGGGCTCCTCTCAGTGTCCACAGACCTTGCATTAACCCCCCGGCCCCTTTGGGCACAGCCAGAGAACCTGAATAATTTGAAGCTGGGAGGTGATTGGCACACCACCTGCTCCCACTCCAAGCAGGGCAATGGATGTGCTTGACCCAAAATAAACACAGAATCAAACACACCCCCACCCCCTTTCTTCACACACACAAACCTCTCTCTGACTGTGGACAGGCTTCTGTCTGCACCAGGGAGGTGGGATCAGCTTTAACCCATGCCATTTATTAACCTACATTTCCACCAACGTTGATGGACAATCCCAGCACCTCTCGCAGATCCCAAGTGCTAATGTAGACTCGCATTATTTGCTAAGTGTTTATGGCTACCTAGAAGCTGGATTGATAGCATTTATATTTAGTTTTAAAGGTGTCTTTCAGTCAAAAAAGCGAACCCAAATATTACATTAATTTCCTGACTACGTGCCATTTTGTTGAAGTTACTTACTGGCCCATTTTAATAGAAATAGCTAGTTTAAATAAAACTTAATAAATATATATAAAAATAGCTAGTTGAAGTAAATTAAGAAATCTGTATTTTGAATACATATGAGCACAGGAAGCATTTTTATTTAGTGAACACATGCAGAAAGCCAGAATGTTCGCCAAATATTACTTGCAAATGGAAGAAAAGTTGAGAGAATAAGCACATTAATACGAAAAAGCAGGCAATATGCCCATTTCATATTTAAGAATAATTTTCAGTCTTCATTTTGCACAGTTTTTATAAAGTATGCTAAAAGTTATTTATGGCTAATTGCTCTTCTATTAATTACTGGGGGAGGAAGCCCTTAAAGTAGGACCTTTAAGATTGTTAGTTTTGAAAGACTGTTCTTAAGATAAATTTTTTTAACAAAAGACTGTCAGATAAAACAGAGATCTTTAATTAATGAACTAGTTTAAACATGTTGGGGAAATAAAAGAATTTATGATTTGGGGTGGGAGAGAAAAAGCTATGTAGAAATCAGAGTAAATCTTCACATCTTCTCTATCCTTTAACCACTGCACAAAATGCACATTTTTAATACAAGTTAATACACAACAGAAAACAAAGGAAAGCCAAAAAAAACCCAAAACAAAACTAAGAAAGCTTTTGCACAGCATGATTACACGAGGTCTTGGGCAGCTGTATTCACTGGTTGGTTTTGGAAGACCAGTTTTTGAAGGTGGTGGGATTAACAATCCAGGTGGCAGTCTAGAGTCAGGAGAACTCCTAGGAGTAAGCGTAATGGAAGAGATATCTAAACAAGGAGGTGAATCCTCATTGTTACACCAGAAAAAAGTAGAGGGTCTTTGAAACATATGTTCATCATTATCACACTTTATGCGCAGCAGCTGAAAAGGAATCACAGAAAGAGAAAACATTCTGAGGAACAGAAGGTGGTAACGTCAGGGAAAGAAGAAAAACAAACACATCTCATGCTTCCAAAAAAGCTTGTCAGCAACCTGCTGGTCAGTGCTATTGTTACAAGATACAGAACCTGAAAATGTTTGAAAATAAAATCTAAAAATATCCCACAGTGAGAGGCTAACCCAGTATTAACTGGAAGAAAGATGCCATGCTCCTTGATCATTACACCAAATAAAACGAAGTCAGGCATCTTTCAGACAGAGTGTGCGTGTGAGATGCACTAAAACATGTCTAAATCCACATCATATCAGCACTCTCTCATATCTGCACATGTAAATTACCAGCTAGGCACACATATGGGGAGAAGAGTTACTGTGGTGATTAATGCAGAGGTCAGAATTTTCACTCTCCAAAGCAGGAAACAGCTACCATTTGTATCCCTCCTGTGTTTAAAGAACAGCTAAATATTTAACTGATTTTACCTAACAGTGCACTAATTTTAATATTTACATTAATACTAAAATTTATTTTGTTTTCCTACCTACAGAATTTAAGAACCTAAACATCTGTGGACATGAACACCTTTCTGCCACCTTTTCTGTGTGGGTGAATAACCACTTCAACTTGGTATTTTCAGGAGGTATCTCAAAAGCTGACACTCGTTGCAAAGTGGAGGAATCCTCATGGCCCTACAAGCAGCACAGGATGCAGGACAGAATAAAAACTTGCTGCTGGGGAAATAAAAATGTTGAGGATGGCAAGATTGTCTGGACCTCTTAACAAATACACAGAGCAGCTTCAAACAGAGGCAAATGAATAATATCTAGACCATAGCAAAGATGGTGACTGAAAGGTGACTTGAATCAGCTGCCTGATCAGACTGGGGACTCTCTCACATTGAATATTTCATATTCATATTTCAATTTAATATTTAACTTTGATTATAAACAAAAAACTACAGTGTTTTTTAACCCAAATAAGAAATGTCAGCAATCCTGAAATGTTTCAAAAGAAATGGATCTTGTCTAAGTGAAATTAGAAATAAAGATCCTTCAGGACTCATCCTGGAAAGATAAGCAAAAAGGAAATTTGTTTAAATAATTGATTTAAAAAAGGTGGCCGGCTCATCTTTCTGTTGAAGCCAAGTTATAATTCCTACCTCAAAATCTGAGGAAAACAGCTTTGGACAGCTAAAAAAAAGGCTTTAGAGGGCAGACCTTAACAAAAGGAATTGGACACTTGGGTAGACAGTTCTCCTTGGCTACAGCCCAGAGTTACACACTGGTAGTGCAGGAATTGCATCTGTGCTGTAGGTATCTCGCCTAAAAACCCTCTGACTGGCCCAGGCTGAGGCACTGGCAGATAAATGCAGCAAAAATGTTGAAGTCTGCTATTGCTGTCTTTATAGTGTTACACAACGGAAATGTCACTATTGTTTCATTAGAAGTTTGCATAACTCAGTAGAGCAGGATTTAACTAGTTACTTCAAGACATTTTTTCAGTGTTATGTAGAAAACAAAATATTTCAAATCCTTTTAAGCTGAACCTTATCTTCTTTCTTCATTTTCTTTACACATAAACCAGGCTAATGCCGTATGTGCCCCAATTTAATAACAATGCCATAGCTGTATAACACCCACAAACACCACAAGATGCTCTACACAAAAATTTGCAATTCAGTATTAAAAAAAAAAAAAAAGTTTTTTAATCCCAAGTGCAAAGAATTCGTCTGTTGCTACGCTGGACTTATGAAATGGAGGGGTTTGGAATGGTAATCAATAAAAAAGAAATTAAAAATCTACAAAACATAGATTTTTGAGTATTATTTCAAGAGTACCACCAGCCTACAGGTACAGGCTGGTGGTACACTTGACCATTGCATTGCTACTGTGCATTACTACCATGTAATCCTTCTTGCTACACATATGTATGGAAAAAACCAGATTTCAGAATAGTAAATACTGGAAGAGACTAAATAAAAACGGTCAAATACTTCCCTGAAACACAAAAGCGCAAAAGAAGAGCAGTTTCCATAAGAGAGCACGTATATCATGTGAAAAATGATCCAGAAACCAGGAAAATACACACAGGATGCAAAGCAACAAAGCTGTGAGGACGATGAACAGACAGCAAATGCAGGCAATGTAAAATCTGAACACAAAGCCAAAATAAACACCCTTGGCATCATCTGAGCCCTGCACATGGAGCAGTCATGTGTCTGATCAGGGATACTCTCAGGATATCAGACACTATATGGGGTATCCAGCTTCCCAAGACAGTTTTGGGAATGCACCTGGCTGGTAAATGAATTTTCATTAGAAAATCTTCACTGCAGAGCAGTACAGAGCCCAGCACTGGATGCTGGGACCTGTGCTGGGAGCACTGCTCGGCATCTTGCCTCCCACGGCCCAGAAACACCTCTGAGGCTCCCAAGGGCCTCCTGCTCACAGCCCTACTGAGTCAAGCAGCCCACAGGCAGCCCAGGGACAGCCAGGAACTGTATTCAGCAAGGGAAAACAATAACTGAGAGGTCACAAAAAAAAAAATGGCACAGAAAGATTTAAAAATGCAGGAAATATCACCAGATTAAGAGAGAGCAGGCGGGGGGGGGAAAGGAAGAGACTCTTATTTTAAAGACTGCAACCTAGAAAGGGTGTAACTTCTGAAACTTAATACTCTTACGCCAAATTATGGAGGAAGAAAACATAGTAAAATATATTAAATTGTCATTTTATATGGCAATTGTGTTTTGTCTGGGGTTTCCCACTGTGTAGCACTCGTAGTATCAGTCACATTGATACAACACGTTCCAATCTGGGCTGCATTTCATTAACAGAAGAAAACAACATGATATCACTCTTAAAGAAATTAAAATACCGGTTCAGTGGAGTTAGTCTCTTTTATGATTAGATGTAACTATATGCCCATCAAAGGATATCTTTTTGGCTCCATTGAGTATGATGCTGAAGACGCACTCTTGGGCTACGTCATGCTAGAAAACGTAGCATGGTTGAGATTTTGTTAATCAGGCAATTTTTTCAGAGTTGTTTTTACTAGGTGTCTCAGGACATTGATTGCAATCTTTGTGTCACACACCCATAGGAATCACCTAAGTGTGACTTAGAATGAACTGGAAGATGTTTTTCCTCCTCAGAGCAGTCGGTTGGTGACGCACAGAGCTGGCACAGTGGGTGACTGCAGTGATGTTACAGGGAACTGGGAGTCACCTTGAATCAAAAATTATGTATTTAGATACAAATCTGCTTTTTACAAGGTATTTCCCTGAGATTTAGGACCACCAAGGATACTTACTAATCCATAACTTGCTAATTCATAAAATTCTGTCTAAGCATTAGCAGATTCATTAATCAACTGCTGCATCTTCAGTTCATTTAGTGCTTTTCCATTGCCATGAAATCTGACATAGGCCATTTCGACTTTCTTTAACATCACAAATGTAAGAGAATTTTGAACCCTCATGAAGAAATGGTCATTGAAATGAACCCAGAACATTATAAAACTGAAAGAGCTGAAGATAGGCAAAGGAAAAACATGTGCATTTTCCCACTTGGCAGTCTTAATGGAAACAGGAATCAAGTGATATGCATAAACACATTCCAAAACTGTTTTCTGAAATATGCATACAGTTCCAATGTCTATCTTGGGGTTTTCCCATGAGTGTGTTCAAGTTTTTTAATGAGGGTAATAGGTGCAGGTGGCCTATGCTTCTAGGTCACCACCAAAAAAGCTTGGAAAATGGTCTAATCAATCACTATCTTCAACGCTCTGTTTAAAAATTGAGGGATTTTGCAACACTGACATGATAAGAGTACATATTAGATATTGCTGCTTTGATAATACTTATGGTGAATGGAAGAACACCATTCCTTTTGGAGCTGGTTCTCCCAATAACTTTTCCTGCTGCCTTTCAGTTCTGCTTCTCTCATATTTCAGTGTTCTCCCTTTTAAGCTATTTTCCTAAATACGCCTCTTTTCTTCCATCTAACTTCAGAGTCATGAGGTTGTCACAAAGCACTCCTGGTAAATGCCAGCCAAGACCAAAACTGATTAAAAATCTCTCTTGTCTCATCATAGGTTCTTTAGTGGACCACAAGGACTTGCTGTTCACTGACTGTAACTGAGGGTGCCAGCTCTACCTACCTGCCGATCTCCGACAAAGGCCATGTGCTCATATAACCCTGGCTCCTTTAGGCAACACTAGCAATGCAAACAGCCAAAGAAAAAAAAAAAAAGGACATGATGTGAAACTGTGCTCCCAGGGCTGTACCGATCTCTGGAGATCCAAAGTCTGTCTGTGATACAAACTTGAGCAGTGACACCATAAGCAAACAACAAAACGAAAATCCGATTGTCCTCACATAATCAAGACCAAATGCAAAAGAGACCAGTGACTAAAGCACTGCCAAGCAACTAGAACGGATGAAAAGTAAACAGCAGAGATGCACAAGCAATGGAAACTTCAGCTGTACGTGCAAGGGAGCGAGAGACAAAGGAAACATCCCGTGCCAACTTCTCCCACGGCACACGTAAGCACAACCATATAGGCAAACTACCGAAGGAAACTCTTCCTTTGGGATAGCAAGTCCTTGACAGATCCATTCAGGAAGTGGAAAAAAAAGTGATTCTGTAGCATAACACTTCTGCATTGGCAAACCCTGACACATTAGGGGCTAGCTTTTTAAAGTTCTAGGAAGGCTAGCATACTTAAAACCATCGACCCCAATGCAAAAAAAAAAGATCACTGAGTAGTTTGTTATTTACTGAATGTGCTGAGCAAACTTAATTCTAAATAGTTACAATATCCTGAGAGAAAAGCGTGAGGATTGACAATTTGATGTTCAACTTTCAAAATATATTTTATGCACAAGTATTTCATTATACAATCCAGTTTTCTCTTTTTCATTTCCAACCATGAGCTCATTGCCTTAATGCCTTCTTTTATAGGTTCAGAAGGAAATTTTATTTTTCCCATACAGTCTATGAACTGACAGAAAAAGCACCTAAATTGGATTGATGTTGATTTGGCCATATGGCTAGATTTAGAACAGCCACAGAAAAAGTTTCATAGTGATACTAATAACCAAGCAACAGGATAATTTTGATGGCAGCTGTATCCCCCAAAAGCAGAACTTTACTGCTGTCAATGCTTTGCACCCATTTACACAGTGCAAAAACGGCAGGGGTACATAATTTTATTATTTACATATGTAGTTCACACCCATTTCAGTCTGTCAGTATTTCAAAATATGTCCTCAAATAAACCCTTACTTGGCCTGCAAAAAATCCACAATACAAGCAAGAATGTTCACAAAAGCAGTTTTAGATTAGATTCTCTTTTGTGTTTCCCAAACAAGCCTTTAACTTGCACTATTTATGAACCGGAGAGAGAAAAGTCATCCTTAATTTTTTAATTATTATTACTTTCAATTTTCAGATGTGAGTGGGTTGATTTTTTTTTTTTTTTTTTTAAACAGAGCAACTGGGGACTCACAGTAAGTACCCTAATATTCCAATTCATTATTTTTGCCTAAAAAAGAATTTAATTAAAACAATTAGTAACAGAAGTTTCGGCTGGAATTCTCCCCTTATGTCAAACTATCAATTCATCCAAAACATTTTTGATTCTTTGCTTAAAGTGAAGCTTCATCTTAAAGTTCACGGCTTGCATTTTCTTCTCTGAGTTAGACCATGGCTAGATTTTTGGATCAGTCCCCATGTATTATTCTTTTTACACATTTTGATGTCAAAGATCAGCAAATTAAGATGTTTTAGTATTGTGTTTTGCAAACAAAGCATTCAAAACTATTGCTCAAGAATTCAATATGTGAACACGTGACCAGCTCCTTTTTACAGAAGTAAATCTGTCAGTAAAGCCACACATTTTCTCTTAAGCATCACATATATAAGGTACCATCTTTGATAAACTGAACATTAAATATTTTTAAAACATTTTGGAAGTAAAAGAGGATCTGAATTTTAAGTTTTGATAGTATTGCATTTGATCCCGAATATGAATTCCAACAAATGGCTTTATGTGTGTTCTCATATTTAGTTAGCAAGTCTATTTGCAATGGGAAATGAAGCTAGAGTGAAATGAAGCTACAAAAGTTTATTTCAAAGGACATGGAAGTATCTACTTACAACTAAAGTAGGTTGAGAATAGAGTGGGTTTTTTTTAAATGTGCAGTGAGCCAAATGTTTAAAACCACATACATATTAAGTTATCCATCCACAGTTTAAAGATGCTCTCACATTCTATTTTCTTTTGATACTAAAGTGAGAACAGGAGATGCAATCTGGTCTTGCTTCTGGGAAAATGGCCTGGGAATCAAAAGATTGAGCCATCAGAAAAAAAAAAACCCAGGAATTGGCTCGCTTTTTTTTTTTTTTTAATAAAAAACAAAGCAAAAAAACCAGCAGTGTCAAGAATCAGTGAAATAATACAAAAAAAAACCAACAACCTGCTGCACTTCAAATTTCTGAAGGTATTTTCTCCCTTCTCCATTTCATTAAAAATTAACAGGAAGACTAATGTGCCTAGAATGACTAAAGACACAAAAAAATCAATCCACTTCAGAAAGAAGAAGCAGGAGTAAAAAAATGATAGGCTGTCACTGCATACAAATGACACCACGGCTTCCCAGTTACTGACAAGGGGAAAGGCATTCTGTCCTGGATCAGGATTTTACCAAACAAACCATGACAGTGACATCACTCGCTGTCTGACACACTGCAGGTGCCATAAATTCTAAAACCCCTTAAGTCTTCTCTCATGGGGAAGTAAAATACACACCCACTGTCAACCTGAAATTACACCTGCTTAGACCTCATGGTTTGCCATCTCCCTTCCATGGAGAGGGGTGGGGACTGAGGGAGGAGAGGATGTGACACACTACATGATTTCAGGGTTTATATTGTCAAGTTCTTTGAGCTGTCACCACAGGCCCTTTGCAACATCTCCTGCTTCTTTAAGTATATATTCGTCAAATCAAATTGCCAGCGTCGACTGCTGAAGTGCTGAATCAATTCCTGATTGCCAAGTATTTCTGTGACCATGCATTAATCACTACAGCAAGAGCACAGTCAACAACCTATGAGACAGGGAAGCCACTTCAGCACATCTGGCAAACGTGGAGAAAGTACAGATGGCAGGCAGACAACCAAATACAACGAGGAATGCAAGAGATGTGAAAATCCAAGGTATTGTTTAAGCAGAAACAAGCAACTTTATGGGGGTTATCTGTAGTTGGCTCTTGAAGCTGAACATTTCTTTACAAACTGCTATGATGCCAGTTTAAGGCACATGCTCTTTTATCACATTAAGTTTTAAGCATCAGGCCTTAAACTTTCCATTGATTCCTGAACAATCCTTTCCCTAGACTTCAGCCCACAGAACAGCGTCCAACCGGACAGACAGATAAGGAGCTCTAGCTGTAACAAATCAGCTAAACATAAATAAATCACACTGCTTATTCTGTCTAGAAAAAAGCTCCAGAAAGCTCCTGTATGGCACTGTATAATTCAATAGTGTAGATATGAGAGCTTACAGTTCAATACACCTGGTCTGAATCACAAGAATTATGATGTGATCTTCGTAGCACCTCAGACCAAGACCATATGCAGGGAAGCAAACCCTGCCCATCCAACCCAAAGTGCTTCTTAGAAAGGGACTCAGATGAGGTACTGTTCCCCATGTTGGATATCCTGCTTCATTTAAGCTATTTTATTTCAGAAAACACTATCACTACCAAAGTGTACTCTGACAAAATGATCACAATATGGATCTGCTGCTTTTCTTTCTAATTTTGAAAACGTAGAGCAGCAGCACAGGAATTTTTAACAACATGGTACTTAATATGTTTTGAGATTAAATTCAGAAAAAAACCCAACTAATTATTTATTTTAAAGCTAAAGTGACTTTTTTCATTACAAAAATTATGTGGAAATAGAGGAAAACATTTGTTGCACCACTTCTGCTTTTTTTTTTCCTCGTAGGATTTGAGATTTTGCAGAGTCATGCCTGCAATTACAGTTGATTTGAACGAAAAGCGTATAAAACTAATTGCAAACTATAGCAGGCAACCAATTGTCTTATGAATTGTTTGGAATTTTATTCTTTCATACATATTTGTTGCTCACATCGTAAAAGAAGAGAAAGGTATCATCACATCACATCCACTGCTATTCCAGGCGCTTTGACTGATGATCTTTTCAGTGGAGTTCAGCTGTCTTAAAATTATTTATACGTCCTTTTCCCCGCCCTGAAATCCTCAGCAGCAGGATTCAGTCAGCTGAGGCTGATGAGGACCATGTTCAGGGAAGTTTTGAGTATCCCCAAAAGTACAAAGAGCTCCAATCCCTGGACATCCCGTTCTAATATTCATCCCTTTATACAAATCTAATTCATGTCAGAATTGGTGCAGATACTAAACAGGCTGTTGGGTGGCTCTGACTGCAGTTCTAATCATGAGCAAACTCAGAAATTTGTGATGGGAAATGTTTTGTTTTCACTTTAAAGATTAAGGAGTAAACAAAGCAGTAAAATTAATGTATAAACTAACAGTTGGCAATGATTTATTGAAATGAATCCATTAATATCAATAATTATCAATATTCCATAATTTTGTTGTAGCACAATTGCTACTTAAGCAGTATGCATATTCCTTGTACCAACAGTCATTAACTATAAAACAATATCTAGGGAGAGAATTTCCAAATGGTTGGAAAATTTACAAATTAAGATCTTAACTCTTTAATAAGGAACGAGACATCATTGTTTTAAAAGATACAATAAATCACAAATGACAGGGTATTTTAATTATTAATTATTAATTATTAATAGTTTTCCTTATTTTTTCCTAAATTAAACTACCAAGTTCTTCATTAGTTCAAATGAAGGGAAATGCACCTATTGCAATGGACTTGAGAGCCTGTTTAATTGAATTCAAATATCCATTTAGTTATTCTATTCATAAATAAAACCAACCATAATTCCGTTTGTGGAAAATAAAAAATTAAAGAACTGACTACACTGATATTAAATCTAGCATTAAAATTGATTGCCTATCATTGAATGCTTCATAAGTGAGAAGGCATCCATAATTTAAAACTTTCACTGTGGTAGTTACACAGTATTTATAATTTATGATACTCTCTCCTCTAAATAGATTTGAGTAAAATGAAATGGCAGTTTCTCATGGGAACAACCATCTAATCAACACCAGAGGAGTGTATAGATGCTGCTGAAAAACTGTCATCACCATTATAAACATATTTTTCTGTTGCCCAAATTTGTAAACCTCCATTTTAAAGGGAAATGATGCACATTCAGGGCAGGAACAATGCAGTCAAAATGGACGGCTTAAAAGCAGTTCATCTTTCTCTAAGATTTTACTACACACACATTAAGAAATTTCATTTATTTTCACAGTTTCTTAACACTACACAAATAGAACACACTTGGAAGAACAGGGGAGTCAATAGAGTCTGTCTGCAAGGAAACCTGCATTTTTAGAGGTCCTGCCTAGATACAAAGAACTGTCACAGTCAGTCATTTAAAAATACTCTTGTGCCGGATCCTGTCAGTGCACAACAGTTTTTCATCCTTAGCTGTAACGTTTACATGTCTACTTGAGAGTATTTACTGTCTTTAGGCAGCAACAAATAGGTATGACAAGGGGATTAAAGAACGACAATTTGAGAGACTTTTGCAATTTGCACTTTTGTTGGCTTGTCAGAATCTGACTGTTAGTACAACACTGCATTTCAACAGATGTGTTACACAATCACTGTGTGTTAGCGGAATCACTGGAAACAGCAGGGATGGTAACAGCAATCATAAAGGAATTATAAATTTAGAGTCACATCAGATACAAGATTTATCTCGTGTACTTACTGGAGACGCATGTACTTGTGTTATTCTTAACTGGTTTTCCAAATCTTGGACTTTATTTTTCAGTTCCGCATTTTCCGTTTCTAATTCCTGAATCTACAAAGCAAGCAGTTATTGCAACAGCTATTGGGGCAGTCATTCATCTCAACAGCAGCATCCACTGAACATGGATTTCATATGAAATCTGGTGATTTAGAAGCAAGGTTTAACTAGTTATCTAACTACAAAAAATAATTACATTTCAGTATCCTCCAGATTTCAACCTTGCATTTCTTTCTAACGTCCTTGCAAGACAGTAAAACATAAAATATTGTTTAATAGTTATCACTTTGTGGGTTTTTTTCCAGTTTTCTTTTTTTTTGGTATCTGCTGCAATTCTTCACAATCTGAGAATAACGCTGGAAATTATGCTTTCAAAGCAGGTAACACAAATCCAGCAGCATGTTCTATTGTCTCTTTAAAATACCCCAGTTCAGAACTTACCCTTTTCTGTAAACCTGCAATCTGTTTCCTCGTTTCAACGTCTTTTCCTCCGGATTCCAGAAATTTCCTATAAGCTAAGTCAAATGCTTGACCGATTGTTAAAGTTATCTCTTCGGCCTTTACACAAAACATAAGATGGAAATTAGCATCTTGAGAATATTTTACATTGTTCCTTTCATTTCAGGTGATCACAGAACACATTACACCCTGCACCGAGTTCAAAGGGTTTGCTCAAGACATCACGAGGTCAACACTAGAAGGCAGCAGGTAAAACACTCTTCAACAAAACACCTTGGCAAAATGCTGTGGAAGCAACAAAAATGCTCCGGATAAAGAAGGGAAACTGACAGAAATGTAAATTAAGCCTTCATAAATACACATAACATGCTGCAGTGTGTCTCTTTCTGATGATTTCTGGAGCAAAGGCAGCCTGTTCAATCATTACATAAATCCTTTCATTTTAATGGAACAATGTTTTCATGTTAATGGATATTTTGACCCCTGCTGATTTTAAACTGGAATTGAACACTTATTTTTACAAGTGCTATAAATCTCACTCAGCATACTGTAGGTAACTGTAGGTGTTCATCTGCCCAACTATTTCCAGCTACAGAAATCCAATCAAACAGAATTTGCGTTTTTATGTGCAAAATATAATAATTTATGAGTTCTGTGCTGATTCACATCATATGTTATCACATGTTCACATAGCCAATGCAGAATATCTACTTCAAAAATAATGGGGGTAAAATAAGTGGACAAGAAGCTGATGGAGCACACCAAGGTTTCAGAAAAAAATGCTGATTTACAGCAGAACCAATAAAAAGTGAAAATACAGATACATCTTTTGCCTTAGAACTTGGGTAGAGAAAGTAAACACAGTAAGTAATAAAGTTTTAATTTTTTAAACAATTTCACCAGGGAACAAAAAATAAAATAAAAAAAAAATCAGAAAAAAAACCATTAGTCTGGCTAAAGCTAAATAAGAGCTTCCTCTTCTTTGTTAAAATTAAAACCTGAAATTGGCTGTTACTTGTGCAAGTAGAGCATTCTGCTCAAAGAGAACAACATTTTTCCTTTGCTGCCTGTAAGAACAGGACAGGCTGGATGTCTAAAAATGGTACAGAAGGTGATTCTCCCAGCCTTTTATCCGGCAGTGCTACAGTGAATTCAATCAGTCATTGTCTGAAGACCTGAGTTCCACAGGAATGGGGAATTAACCCCTCTGTGTTTTTATTGTGAACACATCCCTTCCCCCCATATAGCTACCTTTATTAAAAACAAACAAAAAAAAACCAAAGAGGACATTATTTTAACTAAATTAAACTGAATTAGACCAAAAAGCTGAACTAGGACTGTTCCAGAGAATAACTGTGTTAGTAAAAGGGAAGTGTAATGGACACTGGGAGTGTCCAATCCTAACTTCTCAGAAGGATGAAGGTGGGATGAAATGGAAAGCACAAACTGAGCTGAAATCCTTTGAAATCTGAGAGTACTAATGAACAAACAGTGAAACAGAGAAAAAAAGTACAGTGAAATATCAGGTAGGAGAGAAGAAAAAACAATGTCATTAACTACTCATAAAAATTGTATTTGTGTACAGAGACTTTGAGGGCAATTTAAAATCACTGGAATGTGAGAAAAAGAGGGGCAGAATAGAAATTTGAAGAGAAATTAAGAGAAATGAACAGGTGTGTATAGCAATTCTAAATGATACCTACTGAAGGCAAGCAATGCAGGTGAACAACAAAATAACCAGAAACACTGTGAAGTAACACATAATGCCACATAACTGCATATAAGGAGAAATGAGTATCTATCTTTTTCTAAAAAATATAGATACCTTTGTATGGTATCTCAGTTACTTCAGAATAAAATAAACAAAAAAGGACTTTAAGATTACTAAACCATCCATTTTCAGTGTTGATTCTTTTGGTTTTAGTTGTTAATCACATTTTTCCAGGGTGATCCTGTTTCAGCTAAATACCATTTTCCTCATTTCCTGTCCTAAAGTATTATTTTTTTTAGGGTTTTTTTTTGCCATTGCACATTTTTTAACAGCTGCCCCGCTCTGTCTCA
Organism: Lophotriccus pileatus; assembly: GCA_035583135.1. Taxonomy (NCBI): domain Eukaryota; kingdom Metazoa; phylum Chordata; class Aves; order Passeriformes; family Tyrannidae; genus Lophotriccus; species Lophotriccus pileatus. The sequence continues at coordinate 31,923,965 of JAWWES010000171.1, forward strand.
GGCACAGGAGCACTTCATTAGTGGGTGCAATGAATTTTCTCATTGTGCGTCCCAGTATCAACAACCTGGAGAGATGTGGTGGGGAGGGGTGGGCAGAGAAGGGAGCACCTTGCTGTTTTAAAGAACTAAACAAAACTAAAACCAATAACAAAAAAAACCACCCCAAAAAACTGAGACAGACATGCCAGCAGAAGAGCCTGCAAGGGTATCTCAGCCACAGGGTTGCAGCAATCTCCACAAAACAGCTGTGCAAACATTCCTAACTTGGTGGGATAGAGCCTGTTCTCCAAGAGTATTGCAGATGCTTCTCCTAGAAGGTTGATCTGAGAACAATTGTACCAGAAAACCACCTCAGGTCATTGAAGAAAGATACTCTTCTTTAAATCAAGGCATGTAAGTCTCAAGACACTACACTGACATGAATAATTCAACCCAGTGGAAAGGCAGGCTGTGTGCCTTTATTTAATGAACCATTCCTGCTTCGTTTCAAGGCAGGCCAATCACCACAACAGTCAGCTCAGGTCTTACAAAGCTCCTGGAATACTTACACACTTTTCACTGTCAAATACATAGCACAGGTGCTTGTTTGATTCCGAGTCCTTGCATATGAAAGTAAATATTCTCTTGTCGGTTTTATCATCAGCACAAAATGATATCCTGTGGAGCTGGCAGTTGTGCTGGACCTCCTGCAAACACACAGGAAGATGATTTTTAAGAAATTACTATTCTTGCTTAGGATAAAGGAAGTAAAAGCACAAAGTAAATCTCTGCAGTAAATCTCTGCAGTGACAGTTTTGAATGTCTCTCACAGCACATGAGAGCGCCTGAAAATGGACTTGAAGTATAACAGAAGTTAGCAAACTCATGCCCCTGTTTTTACTGAATGTAAACAGGAAGGTTTTATCTGGACAGAATTTAGCTAGAAGCGTTTATTTGGACAG
>JAWWES010000171.1:31935923-31952185 GCA_035583135.1 Lophotriccus pileatus
TGGGTACAGTGGTCACTTCCCTGGATACCTGGTTACAGGTTGGTGACCAGGAAGGCCTAAACCAAAACCATTACAGTTGCCTTTTGGAAGTTTTCTAATAAAGTTATCATTACTTAAGATCCCATGTAATACTTGACATCTAAGCTCCAAAATTCCAAACTTAAAGAAAATAGGGTGATTCTGGCAGCAACTATTCGGACATTTATCTCCAAGGTGGTTTATGTAGGGAACACGTATTAAAAGTTAGAACAGATGTCAACATCCTCCAATGACACCACAAATATATCTTACAAAATGTCTGGCTCTTCTCACATTTCAGGGAACAGTTCTTTGAAATCTTTTTTTTTTGGATTTGCTTTTGGAGCAAATTATTTCAGGTAAGAAATCATACAATCCAAAGCATCCAGTGATCAGTGAGAGTCCAGGATAGCCTGGAGTTCCACTGATGAGAGAGAGGCATTTAGCAGCTGTTTTACTTAGGAAAAGCCTGATAAAACATCATAAATATAATAAAGGCTTCCCCATTGCAGGTTATCATCATGACAAACCTGCCCAGAATTAACTTTGCACAGGGTTTTGGAATTGTATAAACACAAAACATGGAACACAACCGGCTTCACTCCAGTATTAGCCATAAACTGCATAAGGTGCACAAAACCCCACACATTTTGTTTCCCCTGGTAGAATGCTGTAATGGTTAAAAAGGGCTCAGACTTACCTTAACCTAAAGCACTTGAAAAAATAGGCAGTAACGGCTCTAACTGCAACAGGTAAACCTTTTTTGGCACAAAAACTCTAAGAATCGGCTAAAGAAACTTTTATAGGCAGCTGTACTATTTTTGGTAGAGCAAAAAGAAGGACAATGAACTTCAGCTTCAATCCCTTAATACAATTACTGATCAGTCTTGTAAAGACGGTTTATTCAAGGGAAACCTGAGTTTTAAAAGCTGACTTGCATGAGTAATTTCATGTCTTCCCCTTTTTAGTATGGCAATAAGACACAGAATGGAATTTTTCAGTATAAACCTCCAACATTTTCTGCTAGCTAAAACCAATCCTTGCTGCCTCAGTTTGTATCAACCAAGCCCCAAAGTTTCCAAAGAACAAGCATTGTGCTTCAAAGTACATTAACTTCATAAATATTTATACATAATTGTATAAGGTATAAAGAGAAGTAAATATTTGTATAGCTGCAGACCTGACAATACAGTCATAATAAGGAAGAGCCCACACACCAGTGAAGAGATCAGTAAAAGCAACTGCTTCTAGAACCAATTAATTTACCCAGAAAACATACCAAGTGTCTTAGCTGTGAAAACAGGGTAAGAATACGTTCCATTTATATTTCATTAAAAATTCTTTCTTACCTTTAATTTTCTAACAGCATCTCTTACAACTTCTGTGCCTTTGGGCTGCTCCACTTCTGTACTGCCAAGAAACTGAAAAGATTGTAATTTGTGAGCAGTAAGTTATGCATTGAAAGGCCTAATCAACTCAAATAATCTTATTTCCCAACTATTTCCAAAAATATTGTGGAAAGGCAACTGTTTCAGCAGTTGATAAATAAAAAACCTTCATACAGCTATTTCTAATCAAGACAATAACGTGAATTTAAATTCTAATTAGACAAATATAAGTGTTATCAGAATTACCTTTAAAAAATGTCCTATACAAATCTGTAAATGAAGGTTACTTTTTTCCACGTGGAAATCACCATTTTGGTAATCCCTTTTTAGCAAATAATGAAAAGATGCACAAAAAATACTGAGAGAAAATACTTCCTGTGAATCAACCTGAGTCAGTCATTTGGACTATGCTGCTAAAACTTTCATGTAGCAATGCAAGACAAATGAAAGGCACTGATTTTTCTCTCAGAGATGCTTGGTACAGTAATTTCATAGATTTAAGGAAACTAGGCTCCAACTTATGTAAAAATGAGAGTCACATTCAAAGAATTTTGACTAGAGTTGATATTTTTACCAAATAAGATTTTAACGAAAACCAAACATACACCTGTTAATACAGAAAGGGACCTTACCCTTTTTTTGATTTGTAAAATAAAATGCTTTTTTGTTCAGTACAGTTTTGCTTGCCTTCTACTTTACTGTTCCAAAAGGTATAACTGCACCTGACACTGAGCTGTGTAATATATTCATTAATTTTGAGTGATTGTATCTCAGTTTTTCCATTGAGATACAGTTAGATTTAAGCCACAATAATACATGTATATGCCAAAAAAACTGCAGCAAGAACCTCCCCCCTGACTTTCTCACTGGAGTGTTTTGTGTAACATGACACACAGAGGTATGTGAAATTTTTAAGTCCTAGCAGTTTCAAAAGGAACTCCAATTTGCCAAGCTACAGATGCTTTCAACAGAGTAACTCTGAAGTTTTAAATTCTACTAAACCCCAAAAGCTTGAGTAGGCTCAAGTTTTATTCCTGCAAAGAAGCTGTGCAGCTCCATCAGTAATTAAGCCTCATTAGAAATTTGCTGCTGACTCTGAAATATGATGTGCCATCTTGAATACAACATTGTGTAAATCAAAACCCCACACACACACCTGCTGTCCATGTTCTCTGCTATTACAGTTCTCCAGCTCGGAGACTGAGGGTTTGTCATAACAAACAGAAACCTCAGCTATTGATTTGATGTCTTTCAGCAACATCTCTGGTGACTTTAAACAGAGGGGGTGATCTTCCCTGGAAAAGTGACAGCTGCACAAAATGCATCTAGAGAAGGAAGAATGACTCTTGGACATTATGTGGCTGAGACAGAAAGGGAGGGGTGAGTGAATACTGAGCAAGTGTATGTGAGGGGAAAAAAAAAAAAGAAAAAGAGTGGATAAGGTCAGATATGAATTTCAGAGGAATGCTGAAATGCCAGTAGTCCCAGACCTCTGTACACAAGCGTATTTATACACTCCACAGTCGGCAGAAAATGAGAGGCAGAAGTATAATTTAAGTCGGTGAGCAGGTACACAATACACAGTGCAGGAATCCTGCACAAACACAGCAAATAAAAGCTGCAAGTGTGAACAAGGCTCAGTGAGCAGAGAACACAGGTCACAGCTGCCCATCGAGAAGGGGAAGACAGCTGAGCATACTTCCTCCGTGTGTGATTCCTAATATTTGTGTCATTTTGGAACTGGCAGCTCCAGAGGCATCGCCCGTGGAAGCAGTCTGGTACCTCTCGGTAGATTTAGAGGCAGGCTTTGGCTGGAATTGGGTCACATGCACGTCTAGATTGCCCCAGGGTATGCCGCCTCACCTGCAGTTACTTCTCCAGAAGGGCACAGGGCTGCCCTGTGTTTCTTATTTGCTTGCTCCCATCCAGATGACTGAAATCTGAGATAGCAAAAAATACCTCAAAAGCAACAGAGTCACTTCCCAGCAACTTCCTTCTCACCTTTCTCCTCAGAATCACAGTCCAAAACGGATGGAGGTATCTTTGCTGTATTCAACAAAGCCCAGCAGCTGACCAGTCTTTCCATGAACAGCAATTTCCACAGAGTTTTCCCAGGGGCTTGTACCTCCTCCTGAATCACATCACTGCCTTAGAAAGTATAAGCACCAAACAAAGCTGCTGCCACAGCTGGGGAATCTGTTAAATGTCACTGAATTTCAAAGCTTCTAGTAATGTTTCCCAACCCAGAAATTAACATTTCTGATCATGGAGAGGAGGGAGAAGCAGAGATCTAAATAGGAAGATAAACTGCTGCAAGCACAGGTTTAAAAGACTGACAAAACCTGGAGAGATCCTTTGGGTTTGCTCAATAAATTACAAAAGAAGCAAACAACCAAGACTCAGGGAATACAGAAACACCAGTATTTATGGAACATAACCCACCAGAATTCCATCATTCATCTATGATGCACTATCTTCCAGATGAGTGTCAGTTTTGACATTAAGCATCACTACTGAAATTTCTATGCCTCTCAGCAGTTTTGAACTCCATGTGGAATTTGAACTTATGCATCATAAACCATTCAGTGTGGGAAAAGACAGCAAGATGCATTTGCTGGAATAATCTAGACAAAGATTTGTATCTTAAATGTTAATATCAATCAGGAATTATGAGGCCATGCCACAAATTGCACTGTTTGTATCTACTTGTATGTCTTTTAATTGCAGGCCGATATTTTTTTAATTCAGGTACGTTCAAATTGTTCACACATTTCACGCTCGGCCTCTCTTTTTTATTTATTTATTTTTGGTAAGAGTAATAAAGAGAACACCAGCAATTAAGGGGAAATACTCTGAATATTCATATTAATTGGACTGTTCTATCTGGGGACAAAACATGGAGAGAATTCAAATCAGAAAAATTTTCTTGTAACAAATTGTAACAAAATAACGACTATGCAATCTAGGTTTAACTGGAAGCTTTTTATTGCCTGTAGGACTGATACAGAGTTCTAGGTGGGAGCTTGAAAACTCAGTGGGTTTTTTTTTAGCACTTCAGATTCCTTTCTGCAACCTGGCTCACACAGAACAACCATCATATGAAATGTAACTGACCCTGAGAGTCAAGCTAAAAACTCCTACACGTAACTGCACAACAAACAGAAAATAACACAGCAGTTTCCCTATTCCTTTCACTATTAATCCTAGATGTAAATTAATAAATGCACTAAATTCTTCAGTGTTCTTTACATAAGGAATGTGTTCTAATACATAATAGAGCTGGAAAAAGCTTACAAACAGTAAGCACACGTAGCAGTCATGTGTAACTAGCAAAAAGATGATTCCTGAAGTTGGTGTACTTCATGCATAATAAGCCAATTCAAAGAAAAATGATCAATAATTTAGGCATGCCACTAGACTCATATTTTTAAATATTTATGTATTTCTCATTATTAATGAGAAGATCATCATGATCATACTGACTTTTCATTGGATACTTCAAGAAGCTCAAAGAGGATGACATTTAATATTTGTATAACATAAAGCAAGCTAAAGCAATGCTTTTTCCCATATAAATCACTACCCATTTTTCACTGCAGTCTGCCATTCTTTCAAACACATTATTGTTCTAATACATTACTTATTCTGATTTCACTTGCAGCTGTCTAGAAGCAGAAATTTATGAGGTCAGGAGATCTTATCAGTGAGAACGATTCAAGTCTTCCTTTAAAGTGCATTAATGTTTGCCATAAAGAAAGTGAGTTGTTGACCAGCCATATACAGAACAAACACCTCGGATCAAACTTATAACCTGATATTAGCTAGCAGATAACCAGATGTGTTCACTCCACATGCAGAGATTTAGCAAGATAATTAGTAGATTCTATTTCACCATCTTAAAATCAACACAAGTTTTATCATCAACAGCAACCAGGAGAATAATCCAACCCTGTAATGGCCAGGAGGGCTGTTTTACACAACAAATTCTCACACAGACCCTTCATTCCTGCAGAATGCAGGTGAAAATTTTCCTGTGCATTTTATGTGGGCAAAACATGTTTGGTCAGAGTCCAGAGTGACATTATTAAAACTGCTTTTATAGTTATGCTTGTATTGGAGAAATGACTAAAAGGTAAATCTTCTATACTTTTATTTTGCTGGCTGAATTTAAAGTCAATTCAAACAAAGGGCAACTTCAGGCATCCAGGATCCTTTACAGACCAGTCTCCTGCTGTCCTGATACAGCCCAACAGCCATGAGTAAGGTCAGGTGAATTGTGAAGTTAACAGTTCACTTCTTTTTCCTTGACATTAGCAGGACATTCTCCAGTAATTCTTCCCCCTGGAATCTTACATGTTGATCTTCAACACCTTACTGTTTTCACAGGCAAAGTATATCCAGGGGCTTTTCTCAAAACTTAAGGTGAATACAAAAGACCATCCATGCTTTGGAAAATTTAGCTTTACCAGAGTCAAAAAAAAAAAAAAAAAAAAGAGAAAATCATTAAACTTGTCTAAGAACTAATTTTAGGTGCACTTTTGAATATTTAATGTAGACTTCCACTCTTCCAGTAGAGAGCAGTGTAGGATATTTTAATTTTAAACAACATCTGTTTTCTTTTATCATCACATTTCAGTCTTAAAAAAACCCACTCTTTTGCAGTGCCACATTTCTTTATTACTCTGAAATCCCTGAACATTAAAGGTTCTCTTTTATGCAGATTTAAATGCAATTAAAAGAAAATAGTACTTACCAAACTTTTACAATAAAGAAAGAGGAAAAAAAAAACAATGCAAAATTACTGGATAACTGCTGCCAACATTTGAAAAATTTGCTCCTTCTATCTCCTCCATTCTACAGGGGTGCTGATTTACTGATGAAAGGAAGACAAATGTATCCACACTGTGATAACATCAGAACAACAGGGCATAAAACAAGAATGAAAGAGAAGTGAGACCAGTTTTAAAGCCTTGCAGAAAACAGAAGAACAAATGTCTGAGCTGTGAACCACTTCTTAAAACATGCACAGCTTTTGCTCAGCCTTGCCTACATGAACCTTCTCCACCTCTCAAACAGCAGAAGAACAACATGGACCATAAAACACACTCCTCTTTCTATTTTGGGTTCCATCTCTTTCCCAGCCCACAGCCCAGATCCTCACCTGCTTCCTTGTTTTTCTACAATTGCATGGTTGTTTGGGGTTTTTTTTGCCAGAGCACAAAAGTGTTTGCATTTCTCCCTTTTGGGGATCTTTTTTTCCAGTGACAACTTTTAAAACAACTGTCTCTACCAGGCATGATTGCTGCTCAAATGAGAGCAGAAATCCAACTCACCACATGGGAGCATGAGACAGAAAAGTGGCACAGACATCAGCACATTCCCTGAATATCCTCTGCTCATCTGGCATGTAATGTTCCACACCAATGGTGGCTCTGACACAGGAAAAAAATTCAATGCATTTTTTTTTTTTTTAGGGAGTGTTTGAGTACTATTTGTGAAAATTGAAGGAATACACAACTAAAAACATTTTAAAAAGGGTTTCTGATGAAAATCAAATATTACCAGGTATTTCATCCATCGATAGAATTAAGCCAAATGCATGTGAGAATGCACAGAGGTGAAAATATTTACAGTAATTTGGATATAAAGCAAAATATTTTTAATAAGCCATTGATTTTTTGGGGGGGAAAAAAGAGAGCATTAGAGAAAGCGACATAAAATAATTAGGTAACAGTTAACAAAGCAAACTTCCAGATGCAGTGGTGTAAAACCCACTGGTTTAATTTGTACTTCTGTTCTCTAGAAGTGCTGTAAACTAAGAACTCTCCACTACCAAACGTGTAAGCAAGTCATTTCAGTCTTTCCATTTGGATCCATTAATAAATATTAACGAAGATAATTTGGGAACCAAAGCTCTACATGTCTTTGAACAGTGGTGGACACAGACAACCCTTGCAGCAGTGCTCCTCACCACCCCCTGGATGTAGCTCCTGCCCAAATGTCTGGAAACAGGAACACCTGGAAATATTTGGGTAAAGACGCCTGAGAAACTGAGGACATGAGTGAGGTAAGAGCATGAAAATAATTACACCAGGTCACATTCTTCCTCAAGTCCCACTGCATTTTCATCTGCAGCCAGATGGGAAAACGGCACAGAAGAAGGAAAATACAATAGGAGTATATATTTATATTGCCATAAGTAATTTGTTTGTAAGCAGAACTTCAGGAGACTTTAGGACCCACTTTGTAAGTGGTCAAAAGTTAAATCTTCTCCAGAGAGATCAGCATGGTCGTGTGCTAAGGGGGCTATAAACAAGGATAAAATCAAAAATCAAATTGCAATGCAACACAGCTATCAAAGTTGTTCTCTGCATTAAAACACCTGAGCCTGAAAAGAAAATAATGTTAAGAAATACAGCCTGTACCTCCACAAGGAAGACAAGAGCAGGCTGGAATACAGAAAAAAGCAGAAAAGGTAAAATATTTATGGAAAACACCAGTTGTACAGGAGGGTAACAGGAATATATATACACCAGGGATACTCCAGCTTAGAGGGAAAAAAAAAATCTAACAAGATCAAGATGTTTTTAGATAATTCTTTAAAAACTTTTGATATATGGAGAAAGGGCTTAAAAAGGAACATTTTAACAGTCCACAAATGACAGTGATGCTAATACCAGTAGTATATCATGCTGAAGGCTTGTTTTCCTTTTAATTCCAGGTGCACTTCCCATAGCTGATAAATAACATTCAGCATGTAATAAACAAGGGCAGGGGGAAGATGGTACTGAGAGCGAATTTATCACTGGAAAAAAAAGTCATTTCTCATCATACATTCTCTGTTGTGACTGGGTCACACACATTCTTTTGACAACATTCTTTCTTCATGTGTGCTGCAGTGTTCTTTAGCCTCCACATGCAAGAATTCTGCACTCAGAGGCTGAGTGAAGTCATAGAATTATAGAAGACTCTGAGTTGGAAGGGGACCGCAATATCATCAAGTCCAACTCCTGGTCCTGCCATGAGTTGGAATCACACCGTGGGCTTGAGAGTGTATCAGCCCTGGGGCTGTGCCCACGGCCCTGGGGAGCCTGTTCAGTGCCAACCACCCTCTGGGGGAAGAACCTTGTCCTGAGGTCCAACCTAGTCCATTTATGGATGTAATGAAGGAGTAAATTAAAGAACAACATGCTTCCAAATGTTATCCTCTGGGTTTCAATTTAGACACGCTCTGTGTTTCCAGTTTTTGCTTTTACATGTGAACAGATTATTTACTTTTGTTTTATATATATTATTTTTGGTAGGAGCATCTGTCAGCTCCTTTAACTGCACCAGGGAATATCTGTGGGTTATCCAAAGGCACCATCCTCAAGTTACTATAGCTCTTTTGCTTCAGTACACAAATTACTGATCCTAACACAGACTCATCTAACATCAAACAGCAGCATCAAACCATTATCTTCTGTTTCTCCACTGATCCTCATAACTGTGCCGAGCCTCCTGTGGTGTATCTTTGTTTTACTGCCTGAAAGCTTCAGGGTGACTAACAAGAGCAAACCCATCAAATGAGCATTCTGTTGACTAATGTGATCCACCTTCACCATGTGCACGATCTCTCTGACTTGCTTCTGACTTGCACAGAAAATGACTGAGGTGCTGAATAACATCCTTGCCAGTTCCTGCATGCCTCTGTTGCTACTCTCACATTAGTTTAGGTTCTATTTAGTTTCTTACCTCTAAGGAATAAGAACTGGCAGCTCTAAATTCGCTGTTCAGTCTTAAAATATAGTACCTCTTATTTCTGTAGGAATTATCGTTATTGAACCAATATTCAGTGAAAGCAGATAATGCCCGTGCACAGAAAAGGGTACCTGCACATGCACAAGAACCATTCTGTGTCCAGACAGGGAAAACAGAACTAAATGTCAAACCTGACACTTCCTTTAAAAAGGATATGCCAAACATGAAGTTCCTCTGATACTTACTCACTGAACACACATCAGGCTGCTTGAATGACTCCATTAAAAAAAATTCTGACTGAAGTGTTTCCAGTAAAAAAATATTTCATTTATCTTCACTGAAGAGAGACATCTAAAAATGATACATATTCATTATTTGAAATATCAAATTTTCAGCTTTAGAAGTGCATAATAACAGAGTGGACAGATTTTTCAGCTTTACAAGCCCATAATTAGACATTAGACTAAGTTCTGCACCACAGGAATTGGATTCAACTTGATCATCATTTCTCTGTGAAAGTGGAAACATCTGACAAAGCCCTCAACTTTACTAAAATACTATTTTCACCAAGTCCTAGATATTGTCAAATAACTTAATGTAAGAAAGTTGACATAAATTTGCTGCTTTTTTTCTTTTTGTCTTCATAAACCAGATGCCAAAGCAGTGATTGAATTTACCTTAACTATAAGATGGGATTGCAACAACTCCTACATTCCTCTGAGGTAATAGACACAGTTCTACATCTCCAGACTCTTTTGCAAAGCTGTGAAATGTACTGTTAGAAGCTTCAGAGCACAGAATTTTGCTTTACTTCCTACTTAAACTCTGCAGCTGCTGGTCAGCAACACCAGCAATGTGGTAGAACTTCCCTGCACCACTGGAAGAAAAAAATACATTTTCTTTGTTACTACTTATATAAACACACTATTCTATCCCCCGTAAAGTTAATTTTCTTTAGCATTCCAATACAGAAAGGATAGATTCCCACATCCTCTACTCCCTCAAAAAACTCCACACCTATCTCGTAAAATGCTACAATTAAAGGAACAGCAAGATCAAGATCCCAAGTGCTGGTGTTTTTATAACAACTTTAAAACCCTGTATAAGTTATGCAGAACTGCTGTCCTAGTTTTTGGCTGTGTTTTACTCTGCTGTATCGATGCACTGGCTTTCCCAAAGCCACCAGTCCTTGAACTGTAGCACGTACCGGTCAGCTCTGTATTAGCATACTGCAGGATATCTCACTTCTGTTCACAAAATATAGCAAGTTAAAGCTTGAACTCCACATTCTCAAGCTCCATCTGTCCTGCTGACTCTTTTTTCTTCTTCCTGTTGCAAAGAGTAGGCCTGTCAGACAAAACCTCCCCAAGAACAGTGAAAACTGAACCTAGACGACAAAGAACCCTTAGAAAGAAACGAGCTATGCTGCCCAAATATTAAATAACAAAAGCAATCTCGGTTCATAAAGCTGGAAAAAATAATTGTTTTACCAAAAAGGCCAAGCTTTCTAAAACTGGGAGCATTTTGGTCAACTCAGAACTTCGGGGTGCACCCCTGAGCCACTCAAGAAAACAGGCCACGACGTCATTCTGAGAGCGGCTGCTCCTTCTGAGAGATGTTTCCCAGATGACTTCACTGCCAGGCACGACTTCAGATCCTTTCTCTCCTAACAACACATACAAGAACAGCCAGGAGTTCCCCATGTGCCAGTTCAAGGTGGGATTGTGCAATTCTGTGTTTGGCTTGCAGTCATCTTCTTCAGACTGAAGCTGGAGAGAAAATTATTACAGCCTTCCCCTGCTCACTGTAAATAAACCCTGCAAGTTCTGGAAGAAATTCGTATGTAAAAGCAAACAACTGGAAGCACAGAGCATGTCTAAATACCAATGAAAAAGTATTCCTTTGTACTGGAAAACAATAATAGTATCTTACAAAAGCAGAGATAAAATTCCACAGACACTTCCCATTTTTGTGATTAAAATTTATTTTGCTCTAATTTCTACCTCCTTTGTCCTTGACTAACATGATAATGCTGAACTTGTACTATCACACTTTTGCCACGGCAACATGCAACAACACAATCAACACAGAAACAGGAATTCCTATGGGACAGAAAACAGAAGAAGTCATAGTTAGGAACCCTCATTCAAACACAAATGGCCTTAGTAATAGGAACAAATAGCTATTATCCATGACTCTAAGTTTATTAAAGACCTTTTCCAGTTTAATGTGAAATAAGAAATTGCCTGTTTTAAGGACACTGAATCAGGACTTTTAATACTGTAAGCCTTACTGCACCATAATTAGAATAAGTTACTCCTGGTTTAGTTCTTGATTCATAGAATCAATGGGCTGACAGAGGACAAGCAGCACACCAGGAAACAGTTGTTCTGGAGAAAGAGCTGTGAATGTGTAGAGCTAATGCTTTAGCTTGAGCAGCCTGGAGATTTAACAGGACTTTTGGTCATTTATTCCCTGGAACCCAAATTTTGAACATAAGAAAAATTTGGGTTTTTTTAAAGCTATCATTATCAAGAAGATAATCTTCTCTTTGAATTCTACTATTAGAACTACTGTGATTTATACATACATTCTACGTGCAAGATAACAGACACCACAGGACACATACAGGTGTTGAGGTGTATTAAAGGACAGGAACACGAAGTGTGAACTACTTTTTATTGTTCTGGTTTTTTTTCTTTTCCTACCCTCCCCCCCACACTGTCTATTTCCTGTACTGGAAATCACTTCATCTGCAAAGCAAGAATGAGCCTAATTTTTTTCTGTTTGTGGGGAAATATGCTGAGTCAGTATGTGAAATGTAATTCATAATCAGATGGATAATTACAAGGATGTGCTAAACTAAGTGCTATATTCACAGAAATTAATAGCAACATTTTGGCATAAGCCGCCAAGAAAATGTCTGTGTCTAAATAAAAATGTAATTTTTTTACCTTGCTCCTAGAAATTACCTCCTGAGCTCTGTCTGCTACTTTAAATGTATTGATAATTTTATACAAATACAAAGGACACCTGCAGACGTCTTTCTGAGTTACTGCATTCTCAGAATACTCCCAGAAGTTTTCAGGGAACATTTGACTGGGATAGCCAAGTAAAAAACTAAAAAAAAAAAAAATCAAATTAGTTACTTGTGGAAGTTTTAGAGAGAGAAGGTCCGTGCAGCATATAAAAAAAACCACAGGGGACAAAGCAGAGCAGGAACTGTCACCTTAAAATTGCGTCATGTCTGAAGCTTTGAGAAAATATTTTTAAGTGAGTACCTTGGGGTAAAGGAAAAAAAGGACAGGGTGACCTGCACTGGTTGTGTGTGCTGTGATGATTGGAACTGAAAATGGGCAACAGCCTCCAGACAGCACACCTGGGAGGGAGGCTGAAGGAGCAAATGGAGAACAGAGGCCGAAGTCTATTATATGGGAGGGCTTGAGATGAAATGGGGACCACTTAAACCACAGCAGTTAAACAGCATTTTCATCTACTACAGCTTCGTGACAACAGCACAAGATAAGTCATCCCAGCATCTGCAAGAACTGCATTGAAGATTGTTGTGAAAAAACACAAACTGCTGGAAATCTTTCTTTCTAAGCTGGGAACGTACCCTTAACATCCCTCTGCCTCATTATGCCTCAGAGTCCTGCCTGAAGAGAAGCCCAATCCTACTCTGAATCCCTCCAGTTCAATTCCAGACAGATTCTGGAAGCAAATACTACACAGGCAATGAGCCTCAACAAAGCATTTCTTACATTGCTTTGGCTGTACTAATATCTTTCACTTTCCCTACAGGTAACTGGAAGTGTCTACTCTGTGATGATTATTATTTTATGATCCTGTCCATATTCTGTTTTGCTAATCTATTTTTTAGAAGAAACTGCCTTTTCTTCACATAATCTCACATGAAAGGCAGCTCTAAAACACCATAATTCAACAGCTGGCCTTCAGGCACTTGAAGTATATCCGTACCAGAGGTTTTTCAAAAGCTAGTCAGGACAAGAGTAATTTATTTTAAAATAAGATTTGGAACAGAAAGAATTGCCTCTTGAAGCTACTGTTCTGAACATGTAACAAATGTGCAGAGCACTACCTAAACATAGGAAATGTACTTCCTGCTACACAGTACAAATTAGGAAAGGGGATTTTTTTTATTACAATGATTATTTCAGCGAAATACAAAAATATTTAATAGTGACTACTTCAACCTGACAATGTCACATATTAAATGAAACTACTACAAGCATGACCTTAGATCGATCAGCAGATGTGATGGACATCTGTTGATGAACTGCTTCAAGAGAACATAACTGAGATGGAAAGTAATCTGTACATAATTTTACGGTGGCAATTACACTTCCTTTGGATTTCACTTCTTACTTCATAAAAAAATACTATGCTTTTCAATAAAGGACCTCAATCTGCTGCTGAACAAGTAAAATCAATCTAGTCTAGATCATTATAGTGATACTTGCATCATTAGGTGAACTTAGAATTAGAAAACAGTATATTTAAAAAACCTTCATATAAGGATTTAGGGGCCTCTCTAAATAGCAACCCAATCCTTTCCTCTTAGAGAGCAGGTATTGAGAGCACATTTAATCTTGAGCTCAAGGCATGGAAGTGAAATTCAAAATTTGGGGTTTGATGTGAGAACAGATTTGGGGCAGATACGCACAAAACCTTCAGCATTACTTCCTTTCCTTTATTCTCTTTAAAGTGAGGATAATAACTCACCCATTTCTTATCTGCATTATCATTTCATTATCCCAGCTGAGAAGAAAGATCATGAGAGCCAAGTCCAAGGTCTTCTGGTGCCTGCTTATTCTGAGCTTTGATCTCTGACTATTTGCATCAGGGTCACACCTAGAGCCTCAGTCTCATTATTCTAGGGGCTGCACAAACATCAAAAAGATAGCCCTTAGCTTCAAAGAATTTATGATCTAATGAACTGTGATAAATTGCAGTAACCTCTTGGAAATGCACAGCACAGTTTCAGTTGGAATCTCTGAATGTTACTGCTGAAAATCAATATGAAACATTGAACTCTATTCTTCTTTGTACACATCAAACAGCAAATACTTACACAAATACAAAGCTGTAAGCAGTACAAAATTAACAGAGTACTCTTTGATTTTGCAAATTAAAAGAAACATGTGGAAAGGTCCAACTTTCCCACGTCCCCCTCTTCGAAACCCAAAACTCAAACCCTAAACCTGTACATAGTTTTAACGCTTTTAAAATGAATTTGAACACTAAGAATACACATGAAATTGTGTTGAATGGTTTTTCATTTTTGACAACGTGCTTGATTTTAATAGTTGCAGGTCCTCAATTCCTCATAAACTGCAAGTTGAGACACCACCTCTAAATTCTGGCTTAGGAAGACCTACACATTCCTGACTTGAAGAGATGTTTCAGCAGTAAACCTATTTTCATAAGCAGACAAGATTTCATTCCCATTTAATCTTTTAGGTCTAAGTAATGTGATTTTCTGAGTTACTTTTCCCTGTTCTCCTGGTATCTGCCTCCTTGGAAGCACCAAGTGCTACAGCAACAGGACAAGGTAGGGTTTAGGTACCTTTCTGGCCCATGGCTCAAATTATCTGTTCCTTCAAATGTAGCTCCTGGTTCCAGACATACAAAGACTTGATGGACATCCTTGTTTCTATATTTCCCCTATTTTTCAGTAATACTACAGCAACAAATTGAAAAAAACAACTAGAAAACAATGGGAAATTATTAGATTTGATTTCCCTTAAGGATTCAGAATGAAAAAAATATTACTTATGTCAAACTATACAATAGGGGAAAAAAGGAAGGTTTGGACACCTCCCTTTAGTGGTAAGTAATAATTTTTACGACACAAATGTTTTAACAAAGCTTTACAAATTACTTCACGCAAATATTTCTTCTTTGCTATGTTCCAAACCAGAAATGATTAGTCCCACTATTAAATTTCACCTGAAATTCTCATGTTCAAAGTTCAAAATGTTTTTTAATATGGACCAAGGTTGGCTTTACACTTTCTGAATCAGAATAATCTGAAGGAGGCATTTCTAAGAGAAATATTCATTACAGTCCAGGATCCACAGCTGACTGGCGTACATTACTATTTTATTAAAGTTAATAAAGTCAGAGAATGCAGCTGGTGGCTTGCCTGATGGTTTACTGAGGATGAATCCTCATGGAGATCAGTATATGTGAAACTTTTGCTGAATGATGAGCAGTCTGGCTGTTGGACAGATTCCCCCAGCCTTGTTTTTGTTTTTAAAACTGTATGTCCTTGTAGAAGTTTCTGTTCAAAAAGTTGTGCCATCCTCTTATTTTCTATAAACCAGCTCTATTTCTAGTTTATTTTGGGAAAGTGTCCTAATTATTTTTTCTTAATAGTAGATGTAAGAAGGCAGTCATTCCATAAACAGAAATACTCAGCTCTGTCAAAAATAAATATGGGAGACGAGAAAGAGTTAATTCATGTGCAGGCCTGATTCTAATTTAAAGCAAAACAATCTCTAAACAGCTGTGGGCCACCTAGCCCACAAGCACAATAATCCAGATGTTTGAACTCCACAGCCAATTCATTCCAAGGTCACACACGCAACTCACTGGACAGTCCAGAGGCTGAAAGGCCTCCTCACAGAACCCCCCCATTCTCCCAGCTGACAGTTCACATGGAAATGTAAGGGTGCAGAGAGAATCCTGGAGGGCATGCTAATGAGGCTAATTGGCAGCTTCAAGCAGATTTAAGGAGAATCAAGGGAATAAATATCAGGGACAGAGAAGGAACAGGAAGGGATGTGGAGAGCTGAGTAAATCTTTGCTGACCCTGAGGTCTTCGGGGCACCCATGCTTTTTCTTTGTACACTTTTCTTTGTTCAGTTAATTCTGTTTGGACAAACCTGTGAGTTTTGTTCCCCTGTCTTGAATAAGACTTTGAAGAATAAGAAAATGACACTGTTAAAGCTGTTACAAAGCTCCTCATGATTTTTTTGTCTCAACAGTCCCATTGCTCAACTGTTTTGAGACAGACACTGGGGAAGGCCAGCAATGTGACCATTCAAAACTTACTTTTAAACTTCTAGTTAACATGTTATCTTTACAAATATG
>JAWWES010000171.1:31957531-31975427 GCA_035583135.1 Lophotriccus pileatus
GTAACCAACAGAGCAAGAAAACAAACAAAAAAACCAACAAACCACCAAAAACCATCAAATTCAAAACAATGACAATAACAGAACAACAACAACAACAAAAAGCCCACAAACAAACAAAACAAAACAACCTCAAAGAAAAAACAATCAAACAACAAAGACAGCCAAACCCTCATCAGCTGACACCATACACCAAACAATGCCAAAGCCAGCAAATTTTAAAATAACAAGCACCATGAGTAGTGCTGGAAAGGAGAGAGAGAATCAAGAGGCTTTTATATTTAAGAGCTTCCTTATGAGGCTCATGGCTCCTGGATTTTACTTCCATAAGGAACAACTCCCCTCATGTTTTCTCGCAAAGAGGATTATCGACACAAATTATCCTGAGGGTGTATGTTCTAAGAGATAACAAGACATTACTAATTCTCTATTAAAAAGTCCTCTCCAGCTGGCAGAAAAAAAGGCCAGTTGTCCATATTGCAGGGTTCTTTTAATTTCCAGTTAACTTTGTTAGGATTTTTTTTTTTTAATAACGGTCAACTTCTGATCTGCATTTTATCAGCAAGCTGTTTTTAATTCCCAAAGATGTCTCAGGTATCAGTAAAATCTCACTTTGCCATTAAGCTCTCCTTCCTCTGATCATCTCTGGAGATGAAGTGTCAGAGAAACGATTTTTGTGTCTTGTAAAGAAAACACTTCTGCACCCCCAGTAACCTGCATTCAGAAAACTGTGGAGCAGAACACAGCTCACTTGCCCGTGCACAAAGAACACCTCTGGTATGGCTTTCCATCAAATGGATTTGATTTGCTGAACATGTCATTCTTCACTCACACGATTACCTTTGGAAATAAATCAGATAAAGTGTTGTCTCTTCCTCACAACAAATGCAGAAGATACACAAATAGAACATTGCAGAACTGGAAGTGGAACAATGCGAACATTTGGAAAAAATCAATAGGCCTTGCTCAATACTTGCTTTATGAGTGCTTTCTGAGTCTTGAATCATTATTTCACAGTGTAGTTACAAGTTATGAAATCAATGTGATATTCAGTTAAAATCAAAATGTTACAAAACCCAGAAAAGGCACTAATAGGTACATGCTTTCCTCTTAAAATGAAAAATATTGCAAAACTTAATGAGAATGCTACTAGGGAATTGAGGTGGAAACATCATCTAGATTTAATAATGTCTGCATATGCCAGCTAACTTCGTAAGAGCTGTGCAAATTTATTCCAGGTGTCAATAAGAAAAAAAAAAGGTTATGGGTACCTCATAATCCCAGTTATAGAGCAGAGAATTTTTTTGCTTGCTTTGAATCAAATAACTGATAGTTCTAAATAATAATTTTCTGTAATACAACAACAACAACAACAACAAAAGGGTAACTTTCTTAAAAAAACAAACCCAAAGCAACATATGCTGTGGGACACTGCAGATTCCTGCCGGTATTCTGACAGACCTTAAGGGCTGAGGAGGCCGTGGAAGGTCAGAACCCCCAGTGAACAGGAGCAGAACTGGAGAGGACACTCAAGCATGTATTAGCCTTTTCTGGATCAGGAGTCCTCTAATCAGGTCGAGAACAGACTTCCTTCTGACAGGAATTCCCTATCCCTTTCTTCTACCCCAGAAGTTGCTGGATGCTGTTGTTTCCACAGTTACCACCATCTTAGCACCGTTTTCTTTATTCTGATTTTTTTTTTCTGCACCTACTCAGAAGATATGCTCTTCACAAAGACAATGAGATATGAAAGATGGAGGAGTTTTCCTTTTTTCCTCTTAAAGACCACAAATGAGCAGACATGGTTCAGTGCATTAAAAAAACCTCATCGTTTAGCTTCAGCTTGCTCTTAAAACAGATGGCACAGTCACCGCAGCAAGTAATCCTCCCTCTCAAAATGTAATATAAAGCCAAGGTGTCTGGCAAGACTACACAGTTACGTGGTAATACACCCTTTGGTCAAAAACTCAGTTTGAGGACACACAGAATAAGAAACAAGTTCCAACCCTGGCAAGTTGGAACTGAACGAGACTCAAATTTCCACTACAAACACCTGCTCGCTTTGTGGCGATACCAAGCAAAAGAAAATTGCAAAGACAGCAGCAAGGAATACTCATATAGGAACCTGAGTCATGGCCGGTTAAATAATATTTTAAAATATATATTAAGAAATAACATTTTTAGCATTAAAAAGTATTAAAATCTAAGATTATTTTACTTAGTGTTTTTATATTAAGGAATACCAATTATAGAAGGACCTTACCTAGAACAGGCCACAATGGAATCCTATTGAATTATCCTTGCAGTCTCAGCAAGTCAGAGCTGATTACTCAGTTTACTCTGAGTTATGCTGATTACTGCATATTCTCTCCTCCTTTTAGCAAACTATTTTCTAAGCTGTTATTTTGGTAAGATGCATTTCCTGTCAACGGATGTCATTAGAGAAATTGAAACACTATTGCAGAATTATGTTGTAATTGAGATAAGAAAACACAAGTAAGACTTCTGGGTTTACTATGCAAAACTGCCATCATTATTCTACTACATTTCCTGGGTATTTGACATTTCAATATATCCAGCAGATAGGATCGTTACTCATTGCTTTTGCTATTGTTCAAAGGAATTTTCAGCCATTAATTTTAATTTCTGAAGTACTGGAAGCGTGCAGCCTGATTTTAAACTCCTTTGCACTCAAAATTTCCATCCATTTAGCACCCATTAAAAGGAAACAGAATCAAGCAGAGGAGGAACACTGATTTGCTCTCCAGAAAGCCATCACATTCACAACAAAGATCAATTGTTCATTAAAAATAGGAGACACGCAAACCAGACATTTACTAAGTTTCTCTTCATTACGTCATTTGGCAAAGTCATGTCTCTGCAGTTTTCAAATTAAAACCAAGATAGGAAGGGCCGTGTTCTGAAAGTATGAGGAGAACATAATTTCATATTTTCTTACCTTGGCATTATAGGGAATATAATGCTTTGATAAGGCTTCGGGAGTGTGCATCCATGTTTTGTCTACAGAAAAGCAAAATAAGAGAGGCACTGAATAGGTTATTCAATTGTTAATTTAGCTATAATAGTATCCATCTGGAAAAGAACAACCACCCTCCTTTTACTCAGAATAGTATGTCTGCAGTAGTTATTGGGGCTGGAGGGAGATATCTCACACCTTCCCAAACATTAGATGAAAGAACCTGCTTATTTCCTTTGGGCTCATTTTCCATTTTAAACGACTTGATTTTCCATAAGAATTCCAACTCCTCCCCCCAGATGTGTCTATTGGCCAAAGGTTGTTTGCTGTTTCTGCTTCAAATCAGTGTTTTCTGCATCCTGCTGTTGGTTAAAGCACTGACTCTATGCTGTGCTCCTAATGACCTTTTTTTTTTTGATGATGATTTATGTGCTTTTTCAGGTGAATTATCAAGACACGGGAAAATTATCCAAGCTATAAACTTGGAAAAAGCCCTTACAAGAAAGAGAAAGCACATGAGATTCACAAGTTTAGATTTTCTTTGATCTTTCCTTACACACCTTAAATAAATTATCTTATTTTTCTTTAATTTTCACACCACAAGACTGTGCTATTCTCTTACTTTTCCTCTGCATGTTTCATATGGTGACATGATGCTGTAATTATTCAAACACTCTTCCCTCCTTATTTGAATGTCCTTTCTGCATGTTCTACAGAATTCAAGGTGGAATTCCAAATGCCAGAAAAGGCTTTTTATTCCAAGAAAATATAGACGTTCCCTAACACTACATTTCATTACCACCCACATGAGAGATTCTGTAACACCAAGTAGTATTTTATATAGAACACACAGAATATTTAGTAGTATTTTCTAGTTTGAGACTATCCTGTTTTAAATTAGCATGAATTAAAATCACAAATCTGGAACTTTACTGGATTAAGTAACAGAGTAATAGCTTAAAGCAAAATTCTGCCCTTGGATATTCACAGACAATTCCTTTTGCCTTTATTGGGAATTGCAGTTGGAGCAATTACTAACTTTTTTTTTTTAGTTAAACTTAAGAACAACAAAATCCTGTTCACTCAAATCAAGAGTAAAAGGCATGACACTTATTGACACTAAAGCAACAACTAAATATTTTAGAATATACAAAGGAAGAAAACCCTTAAACCAAGATTTTCACCACAGTCACCACTCTAATAGGATCAGAATTGCAAAGCTGGGGGAAACGTCTCGTCTTTAAGCAAATTTCATTCTAGATGACAGTAATGTTCAGCTCCATCACTAAAGGGTGATGTTATCACTTCTTAATTAAGGAAGAATGATTTGTCCATTCAGCAGCACCCAGAAGTACAATCATGCACTGAAGTAGCTTTTCCTTTCATTCGTGGCTTGTGATTGGAATACCAGAACCAAGAACTCATTTCCCAGAGTATTTTAAGATCTGAAACCTGATCTCTATTTTAACATAATATCAAAAGCTGCTGTTAGCCACAAGTGAAAAATAACCACCTGTGTGCATTTTGGAGTTAGGGATGTCAGAAGACAGCCTGCCAAACCCAACAGATAAGCTGAAGTCCACACAAGCAGAGTGGTGACGGGGTTTGAGGGCCAGTCTCAGACATGGGGGAAGCTGGCCTGGGAGGCAGGGGTGCTCAGCACCCCGGGGTGCTCCCTGCAGCAAAGGGGTGGTCTGCACAGGGCCCATCTCAGCTCCATAACGTGCACTCATGTGGCCAACGTCAATGTTTAATGTCTCCCTTTCCTGCACATCAACTGTTTGCTTGCTTCAGCTACCATACTGTCACATTTATACATCCCTAAAGGGAAATCCAGCAAAAATAGAACCTGAACCTCTTCAGAAAATAACAACGGTTTTCCATTTATTTCATGACTAGTACTAGCACAAACAGCTGAATGGGCTGTAGCTTCTAAAGCAATTTTATAAGCAGACAATTGATTAGACAGGCAGTACCAATGAAACTAACTATTCCTTGCAAATGTTTCCTTCTTCTTTCTTCCCACACCCGAGCAGGGCAAGTTCAAATCTGAACAAAAATTATTAGTTTGGGAATCAAGTGTGAAATGCTGGTCTTAATTAAGCATCTGGCAATCTTTCCAGTGCTCTTACCAGATACAAAGCCTGACTTTAAATGTTTCTCTGAAATCATCAAGTTTCCTACCAAACTCCAACTGTAATGTCAGAGGGATTCCAGCTAGGAATGACACTGCCAGGAAAGTGTTGCCACAGCTGTTGGCAACCCCAGTTAGGAGGAAGATTAAGAAATATGGATGAGTACTCTCAGCTCAAAAGGAAATCAGTAACTCAGCAGGGTACCCAAAAGATGCCTGGATTCCATGATGTCTCGTACTGTTGATTAAAATAGTGAGCCAGCAACCATTTTCAACATCCAGATGTAGGTCTGCAGACACTGAGACATAAATATTAAAAAGTTTTCCTCCAAAATTAGAAGCCCATTTCCCAGAGGCAAGTAATTATTACAGAGTGGTGGCACTTCTGATAGAAGTCTTAACACTAAAAATCAATATAAGGCAAAATTCACAGGGGTAGCAGAGACAAGCGAAAAATCAGGCCATTACAAGGAAGTTTGTTACCAGCAATTCCTTCTGAATTGTAACCTCGGATTTTGGACTTGCACCAGCTGTTTGAAATACTGCTTGAAATTAGTTTGATTTCACAGCAGTTGAGAAAGACCAAATTTCAGACATTTTGCTTCTAATAAACCAGAAAAACATGAAAAAAGAAAACCTATAAAACAGATATTTGTTTAAATACCTGATGTAGGTGTGGCTTGTGGTTTTCATGATTCCTCACTTTTTAATTTAATTTTTAAAGGGTTTTCACAGCTTAATGTTTAATTATCATTCTGAAGCAACAAAGAAAATATGAAAGCTTACAATGAAAGTCACAGTTCATATTATTGTTTTATTAGTTAGACAGCAGCAGGAGTTCTAGACACTTAACAGTAAATAAAACAGTAAGTCCTAAAGAAAGGGCCAAAAACTTAGATAAAACCAAACCTGACAACCACATGCATCTCATGTTAGCAGTAGCAGAAAGTGAAAAGAGACTCATGCTATCATACTGGGTGAAAACTTGTTATTTTAGATTTTGTCTGAAGCTCTTAATCTAGGCTTGCCTTAGCATTTACATTAAAGTTTAAACAAGTGCGCAGTTATTTTTTGAGAATTGTAAGTTTGAGCCAACCAGAGTCCATTAAAACCTAAGTAGAGCTTAGCTTGAACGAGGTATTAGAAATTCTAAGAAGTAAAAGTATAAGTATGTGGTGGTTTTGCCAAAGCTACGGATGCTGCACGAAACAGGAGCTGCAGAAAAGGTCACTGTTCAGATTTCAAGGGCACAGGATAAGCCACAGCCCTGCTTAAGCAGATTTAGTAATCCTGGCTTGTAGTCTCTACACAACACCTCTTGACATGCACGGTCTGCTAACAGGCTTTCAGAGAGTGCCTGGAGCAGCAGCACAGCAGCCCATCTGCTTTTGAAGAGAAGATGACTTGGGTGAGAGCTTCTCAGGTTCTGCCCCTGCCAGCACACACTAGTCTGCTAAGGTCAGGGGGAAAACTCCATAAAACTAACGCTGGGTTTGACAGACTGAAATGCAAGGGTGGAGGCAGCAGGCAGGACACTTCCATGGTCACAGGATTGGTGCTGCTCAGAATTGAGACTTCACTCCTTTCTGAAACCCCCTTGAATCACACCAGCCTCTTCCCACTATAAATGTGCATTTCATATCAAATGCTTGGCCATCACACAAGCAGGGAGCCCCAGGTGGTGGGAGCAATTCCAGAGGAACGTGCTGACAAATCACACACTCAAGTCAACAGACTCGGGGACTTCATCAAGTATCTAGCCCAAGTGTGCTGCACTCAGAGGAGGATGCCATCAGGTTAGATAACAGCACAGCTGACCATTTATCTACCAAAAAGGAAAGCCATAACAGCGCCAAGAAATTGTTCTCCCTTTGAGATTAATTTTGCTGCCTGTTACTGCCCAGAGAGATTATAGAGCAGAATGTTCACACTGCAGTTTTAGTTAACTGCCTCCCTAAAGCCCACTCTCATTATTAATTAATTAACATTAATTAATTAAGGTTTCTAAAGCATTTATCAAAGCATATGAGACCTAGTGGCCATTCACTTCATATGATGAACGGAGGAAGGACATTGATGTTCACTTTTTTTTTAGTGCCATGGTGAAAACACCATAATTTCCAGAAGGTAGAAACTAAAGCCTTTATTCTTTAGATAATCAAAATCTCTTTGACATCAATGAATGTTTTTCTTGCTAACATGATGAAAGTGTCTTTTCTTCCTGTTTTACAAAACTCGCTATGGGGAAAAAGATCTTATGTGACAATCAGCCTAACAACAGTCTCCTGAAGAAGAGATCATCCCACGAGATCAGTGTATCTGGGTATTACTGCCCCAGGGAACAAACAGCTTTTTTGCTTCAGTGTGTGTATATATGTACCTATACCTTCTATTTCTCCTAGATTATTTTTTTTTCTATAAAGAAAACCTTCACAATGGGACAGAAAAGGATTGTCACCCTTCTAAGTCACGTCCTTTATTGTGCACTGCAGCAGAAACAGGCGGGTTCCCACAAGCCTCACTTAAAGCTGGTCAGACAACAGGGTAGAATCTGTCTTGATTCCTGCAGGCAAAAGATGAACTGATAGGCTGAGCTGTGAGACTTAATGCTTGAAACCAGAGTTTTTATCAGAATGCAATACCTAAATACTATTAATAAACGTAAATCTACCTGTATTATTGTCTAGTTCAGCTGTTCCAGCTACCTCCTAGAGCAATGACTGAGAAAAGTCTGTGTGTCTAATAGCAGTAATTTATTAAAGTCATTACCAGGTTACTATGATTAAGCAATTGAAGTTATGACTCAGATTCTTTCCTAGGCACATACAGAGAAAAATACCCATCAATATACATAATTCAAAAATAGTTACTCTTGTTATTTCTTTTTCTTTTCTTTTTTCTTTTTTCCAGATATAAAATGTTCTTTGGAGGTGTATTTATTCTTAGCCAAGACATGAGCTGTATCTCTCTAGAGCAGAGTGATCTTTGAAGAATGTTTTGCTTTTCTGTGTCCTTCTCTAACAATATTTAGGACATGACAAAGGGTTTTAAAACAGCTGATTGCTAGAATTGCAAAACAGCACCACAGAATGCTGGGTTGGCATAGTTGCAAAATGAAAACAAGCCTAATATTTGCATTTCCTCCAACACCAACATTCACTGCATAACCTACACATTTTATGTTGTATATTTTTAAGATATGGATGCTGGTATGTAGGTTCTGACAAGAAAGGAAAATAGGATGAAAATGTTAGTGCAGTGATTAGCAAATCTTTGGTTTCATGCCTTTTTTTTTTTTTTGTTGTTGATGTTAAGAGATTTTAACAAGTTCAGCTTTCTAAATCAAAGGGGAAAACACGAAAAACAGATCTGAACTATTCAGCCTGTACCTCTTGGGTTTTCTTGCCACAAGAAGAGCTACACTGTGTCTTTGATAAAAGCTTCTGGTTGAGGTTGAGAAAGGTTTAAAAGGCAAGTTTTTGAAGAACTTCTTACTGTTACAGTAAGAACATCACATAGGTTTAGCAAAATAGAGGAAAACAACATAAACAATTATCTTGGTACAGTTCAGATATAATTTTAAGGTTTTAATTGCAGAATATTGAAATAGTGTAACAGAGAAGAGCAATTGGAGCTTTTTTAAAGTGCAAACTGGAGGGAGAAAAAGGGAGTGAACAACCAGTCAGAACAACTATAATATGAACATCTGCAGGCTCCTCTTGCTTCTGTGACTAAGATACACCTCAATGATTAAATTTCACACAACACTATTTTCCTAAGTGTTCTATTTTGGATGTTCTTTGCAATTTTCCCAACACCTTTATGAGACAGATCCCTACAAAACAGGGTAGCCACTGTGATTCCTATCAAGCTGTGGTTGGTACACATCCAAATTTCTTTCACACGGAATAGGATAACTGGGTGAATGCCTAGTTCAAGACAAAGTATCTCACAGTGTACCTGTGTAACTCCAACACTTAGCCCGGGGCTTGGGGAAATCAATTGCAACAGCACACATGAACTCTACATCACACACAAGGGACATAAAGGATTTATTAGACTGCAGAGCTCAGAAGATATGCCTGCCCTAACACTGTGTGAATCATTTAGCTTTCTGTAAATTAGCCCGTGCAAATTTTAACAGGGTAGAAACCACAAAGCTTAAGACTCCTTCAGTGCAGTTCCCATTGGGAAGCCAGCATTCAGTGCCTTGTGGTTAAGCAGCACACGTGTTCTGGAAAGGAGCTCCTTAGGTTCTGCAGCAGTAACAAAGAGTTACTGTGGTAAATAGCATTGTTAACCTGCCTAGAATATTCTTTAAAGCAGGCAATAGATAAGATCCCTTCTGCAATACCTTTTGGAAAATAACACAGATAAAGTAGGCAACAGGAAATTATTATTATTATTATTATTATTATTATTATTATTATTATTATTATTATTATTATTATTATTATTCGTGGCAGCAGAGGAAAGAAAAATCAGGCTTAGCTGCACAGACCCAACAGGAATCCTTTGGAAAAAGTTTCTAAAGCGTACCCCTCATTTGTATGCCTCTTCTGAAGATATACTGTAATCATTTCTTTCCTAAGCAATTAGAGCTGTCTCTTCTGCTTTCAGAATGTAAACACACTACCATAAATATAGGTACAGTTACATACAAATGTTTGCAAACACATGTTGCAGGACTAACTGCTTCCCTTTCCCACCAACAGAAGACCTAATTTGGTCCTTGCCAAATTAGGGTGGTAGCCCTGTAACTCTCCTTGCTTGGCATACTTGAAAGGGTACCCCAGAGCCTAAGGATAGCAATAGAACAGTACAGATGATACTTAAAAAAACATATTCAAAAATCAATCCAAAAAAGGGACTTGGTCTCTGAATATTGGTTTTCTACCCGAGCCTGTATTTAGAAACCCCAGGAGCAGTATTTGGAACAGACAAGACCTCTTTGTGGAGATATTACAAAAGTAGTAAGATAACTGGGGTTTATGTCAAGTGAGACAAAAAACCACCCTCTTCTCCTCCCAGACTTTGATCTCAAAAAGATTCTTGTTCAAAAAAATCCTACAAACATCAAGGAGCAGCTTTTTTGAGGTGGGGGCAGAGAAGGAGATTTAAACCTAGTCTTGGTTTGGTTTTTTGTTTGTGTTTTTTGGGTTTTGTTTGTTTGTTTGTTTTGTGTTTGGTTTGTTGGTGGGTTGGTTTATTTGTTTTGGTTTTTTTAATTTCTTGATTGATTTATTTCTTTAATTTCCTTTTTTTTTTTCCTCCTGGAAGGCAATGAGCTCCTTTATGAAAGGATGAATCAGAGGAATGTTTGAAGACCTTACAATCTGGAAGATTGTGACTACCTACATGCCTTTAAAATTGTGCTCAATGATTTTTCTCACTATTCATAACGTGGAAGTCCAGCACACTTGCTTAAATCCCTGATGTGAAATATACTTTCTGACAGGATGAAAGACTTTACTTTAGGACTACACTTGTCCCCATCACTCTTTTGGGCCTTCACCTGCTGTCTGCTCATTCAGAGGAAAAAAATAAAACATTTGCCATCTCTGGAGTGCAGCATATGTTTATAATAAAAACAAAGATCATATTATAGCCAGACCATTCACATAAAAGAGCATCCTATAACCTTTGATTGCAGTGCTTTTATATGTCAGTCCCTGCCCATTAAATGCATCTGTCTACACTTTCATAAACGAGACTCATAAAAAGCCATGGCACAGAAATGTTATTGCTGAAACTCATGATTTAAAACAGGCCATTACTTCAATATATTCCATTTAACACCATAAAGACTATCTACATCTCCTGGGCTGGTAATTGGCTCCAATTACCGACCTTACAAACTGCTATCACATGGAAAAATAAACCCAGCAAATGTAGATTCCTGCACACACTGAACTTCATGCCATGAGTAAACCAAGGCTGACATTCATTATGGGGGAAGGGGAACCAATGGGTGCAATGAGGAAAAAACTAAATAACTGCTACATCCTCCACAACCTCACTGCCTTCACACATTGTAATTCAGTGCTAAATTTAGGCCAAAGTAGACACATATACCTATCTTTTGGCACTATTTTGAGTGACTCCAAATTTCCATCGTTTACTCACAGCAGGTTTGGATTACAGTCACTCCCTATTTAGATATGCCTCTGTCAGAAGGAACAGTAGGGTTTTTTTCACATTTCTGATGAGGCAAAAGCCAAGAAATACTAATTAATTTTTGTTTACCTGTCTGCATCAGTCCTTAAACTAATGGTTTTGAATGGAAGGATGCAGAATCATTAAAATGTGCCAAATGCATCCGTGAGAGGCACCTCCATTCATTAAAAAACATAAGCAAAACAAAACCCCCATAGTTAATGTTTTCTGTTTTATTTATGCACATAAATCACATCACACAACCACATACAAATAAAGGACAAACAAGTAATTCAGTTTAGATACAAATACACTAAGAGTGAGAAAAAAATATGTCACAATATAGCATTTACAAACATCTCTTACAGGAAAATTACATTAATATCCCTAAGCTACTTAAAAGAGAGACTGAATTTATCAAGATGTAAACTTATTTCAAACTGAACAGATTTCCACTTTTTGCACTACAGAGTTCCAAAGTGAACATGCTCACACACCTGACCTTGAGGGAAAAATTAAATGAAAAATAAAGGGGACTCTTGAAACCCCATGACCCAAACCTGGATCACGTACAAAAGCAATCTCACAAGACTGTGATAGAGAACTGTCTTCACAACCTCTGTCATACCAAGAAAGCAACAAGAACATACCTAAGGTTGTTCATCAATGTGGTTTTGTGGGAGAAGGAAAGAGATCCTTAAAAAAAAAGAGTATCTTTTCAATGGAGTTTACTGCACTCATTGATCAGTGAACGAGAAAAAATGTTTGGTTTGTACACTTTGTACAGTCATATAATAAATCTGCAACAGACAATTTTCTCCATAACATGTATTTTTCAGTCCAACCAGCCTGTACTGAAGTCAGAGGGGCTATGTTGCTTTGAACTAAGTTGATTTTATATTAAAACATGCAACTTCAGCAGGTGCTGATATCAGCTTTAAATCTGAAATCATCTTTTTTGTCAGTATGAGTTCAGAAAGTTTGTTTCCCTGTTGTACAAGCTCATGGGTAACAGATGAGAACAGATATTGTAACGTGGACTGCTAAAAGATTTCATCTATTTACCATTACTTGCTTTAATACTTCCTGAAACAAGCTGAATTTGTTTAAACTTCACATTTTCTTACATTTTTCATTGCTGTTATTAAGATGGAAGATGAACATCTTGATTGTATTCAATTTGAGATTTAAGCATGTCAATTAAGCCTTCAAGTAAAATGACTACCAGCATCCATCTGTTAAAAATAATCAAAAAAAAGAAAGATACCTTGATTTTAGTGCTTCTCTTCTTCCTCTGTTTACAAATGTTTGTCAATTATATCATTTACTGAATATTTAAGGGGAAGGTTTTGTTCCTATATATTTGAAACTATGGTTTTTGTAGCTCCAAGGCAACAGGGTGGTGTGAACTTTAAATTTGCAAAAACCCTACCAGCGCAGCAACCCAGAAAGGGGCCTGGATTTAGAAAGAACTGCTTGAGAAATCACAGCATTCAACTCAAACTATCCATGCTCTTGCGGACAGAAGAAACCCACAGATAACTCCATCAAGCACAGGTATGGAAATTGTTGCATCGCTGAGGTCTGGGAGAAAAATCAAATACAACCTGTTTGATCCTGTTCTCAAAGGCAGTTATTAGACACGAAGGCTGACAGAGTCAAGATCTTCTGAACTTCAATTTGCATGAAAAATATGTAATTTTCACTTACTCTTGACAATTGCTTAACTGAAACTTGGGTTTTCCTTAGGCTATGAGAATGGGAATGTCATGTGCATTCCTAGGAGTAAAATAAACAGATGACTGTACTCAATTCTTCTGGCTATGCAGGGTCTGAATCATTACCAAGAATCCACAATAATTGCATTTCATTGTGCCTGACAGCTTTTATATGATAATTTTTAATTTTTTTTTTAAATTGGAATAAAATGAACAGCACAGCAAATTGACTGAATAACAATGCAAATGCCCTTGAAGACAACAAAATTCCAAAAAATAGGTAAGGTCAGTAAGAATTTTATCACGAAGAAATGAAAGTAAAGGAATTAATGCAGACCCTTCAAATGATCCCAGAAAACTGAGGATACAGCTTCACAATTTGACTACAAAGCAATAAGAAATAGTGAAAGAGTTTTCTAGTGCTCTGAGTGCAAGTCAAAACACTGAGGAGATATCCCATAAAATACAGCTGGTCTGTTTGTGAAACGTGGAAGGCTGAGTTTCAAACATTATCAGAAGGAATTAGGAAAAAAAAAGAAAAAAGTTATACGGTCTCTTAGATAACAATCTACACACCCCAAGTTCCTTTCCCAGATAAATCAATCCAAAATTAAAAAGAAATACTGGAAATGGTCTCTCAAGTGATCTGGAAGAAGCCTGACAGCTCGGTAGAGGTGTTACAACTACCAAAACGAGAAAATACATCAAAGAGCACAGGTTATGGATTTGAGATTATTTCTTGGTGCTACTAGGGTATTAAATGAGCTTTCACCCTGTTCTGTATCCTTTGTGAATAAGTGTATCTTCCTTCTCCAGCATCTGCTGACATTCTGGGCTTCCCTCACCTTGATTTATCTGGCTTTCAAAAATAAACATACTAGATCTGCAGGATGCAGTGAAGCTGTCATTGATGCTGCCACTGCACCTGGTTCTAAGGTAGGGCAGATTCCTTTGATTTCCAGCTTTGACATTCATGCCAAAGCAGAAATTCTTTTCACATAAGCAAAACATTCACACTTAGTCCAACTGAGGTTACACCTAGTTATTAACACAGGGGCTTCAGCTCAGTGTGTATCACACTCTGTGATCTTTAGAACATAACAAAGATAAAGGAATAACATTTCCTACCTTACAAACCAAAGAGAAAAATAGCAATAAAGCTGTCGGCAAAAAAAGCTGCATCTCTAATGCTCCATCTAAAACCTTATGTTTAATCATAAATAAGACCATGAAAAGAGAATAAACAAGCCAGAGGAGCGACATATATAACTCTGAATATTTCCTGGTTGGACATTCTTTTGGAAAGTGCACCATTTCAGATTGCCAGAAATGTAGAATAGCTTCTGAAAGCTAAGAAATATCCTGCTGTATGAGCTATTTGAGGTATATTAAACACAGTTTTCTAAAATAGCTTCTGCAAGAATAAGAATCCAATGAATATACATAATATGGAAGCCACTAACACTTTGGAAGTTCTAAGAACCCTCCAGCACAGCCTTGGGTGTATGCAGACGAAAAAAGAAGTGAATGTATTCCATAAATATATGTACATGTTTGTGTGTGTGTGTACACACACATCTTGCAATAAAAATAAAACCAAACTGAAACTCAACATAAGCCTTAGAGTTCAGGAAACTCTGTAACTATCAAGAAGAATCCTTTGCTCTGTACATGTTGTGGAAGGCTGCTCATTTCTACCTAGTTAATTCAGTGCAATTATTAATTGCTTCCTTGTTTAACTATTAATATTCTCAAGAGTTTTTACAGGACATTTATATCTCCAGGGAACATAAGCTACATTACTTACCTTTCTTTCTGCTAAAAGCACGATTCATGTTGAAAAGTCTGTCCAGTCAATGATGCTTCTGGGTTTGGTTTCTCCCTCCCCACTTTAACCTGCAGAACACACACAAGAAAATACAAAATTCCATTATTGTATTTGAAGTTCTCGTTATCTTGACACTAAAGACAATGTGAATGACCTTAAGAATTCTGAAATTCACATGGGCTTGGCACTGGGGGGAAAGGGGGTGGAAAATCACACTATTAAGACTCCTCTTCACCCAAAGATTCAATACAGAAAAAATTACCTTCTGTCAGGGCTACTACCTTCTTGCTCCATTTACATCAGACTGCACAGTAATTTCTGTATTTTCTTCACTGAAAAAAACCTGATGCACTTGTATTCTTATCTTAATTTTTGATTCACAACATGACCTTGTAATTTTATTCTTTACCAACATTTCACAGCCAAAAATAATAAAATTCAGTACATCCTAAACTGTAAAAACCATCCCAATCCTGTGGTAGAGGTGTTCCTTTTGCAACTACTTGTAAAGATACTCCCACCACTGCTTTCCAACCTGTTCAGATCTTCCACCTAAAAGCTGCACCAGTGCCCTTTCCCTTTCTCTGCTCTCCAAGGAGCCCAGTCAAAGGAAACAAAAAAGGGGTGGCGAGAAAGGGAAACAAAAAAAAAAAAGAAAACCAAACATTTGCTATCAGATTATCTTTGGAAATCAGCTGGAACATTACCTTTGCTTTGAATAAAAACCAAAACTTAAGCCAGTATTTCAAATGTCATCACCAAGATGATGGACAAATTCAAACTACTTTATGTAGCTCATGAACGCTTCTTGTGGTGCTTGACCCTCTTTTTCAAGTAATTAAGTTCAATAGCAATTAAAGCAATTATATCCCAATTTCCACGTAAATATTTCTCAGATTGGAAGATGTGGGCAATTACAGCTGAAAAACAAACAAACAAAAAAAACCCACAAAAACAAAACCTCCATTTGATTTTTAGGAAATCACTGATGTGGCAGGACTTCTTTTCCACACAACCCTCTGTGAATGAAAGAATAATCCCTGCTTACTTAAACTAGCATAGTATCCTAGACGTGCAACCAGTCATTTGCTCTTTCAAGTACAGGTACCAGATGTTGTTGTTTTACATATTTTCCTGAGCATTTAAGAAGGGAGAACACAACACAGTGAGTACAGGTGAAAGTTATCCATCTCATTTCCATCTCCTTATTTCAGTACAAAGTCCACATGTTTGGTACACTACCTAATAGTGTAGCTCAAGACTGCAGAAGCTCCCACAGCCATTCCTGATGCCTGCCTTCACTGTTGCCAGCGATGTAAGGAAAGCTGTGGATACACAGAGGTCACTGAAAGCAGAAAACACTCCTGAGGGCTCGGAAGTGCTCAGGGCAGTTTGAGCGGCATCCCTGGAACGCACAACGGCATCACTGGGGTAATTCCAAGGAGTTTTAGTTTCACCAAAAGCTACCAATGCAGAGCAGCTCTCCTCACGGGGAAGGCACAGAGTAGACTTTCACCAGTGCAAGTGAGGATAATCAGTTAAGTTTAAATGAGTTTAAAAACAAGCAGTGCATAACATCAGAACCACAGCTTTTCAAGCAAGTGCAAGTGTGTTGAGCTCACTGGTTCACAAGGAACACAGGCAGCCTGTTAGACAAGCTTAAGAAATATAAGCAGTGGCATTGTTCACCTCCTCCATGACCTATCACGCTTGGTTTTGAGTAAAAAGAGCTTACTTTCCTCTCTTAGATACCTCCAGCAGTTGTCTTACAAGCACCAGACCTGAGTACTTTAGTTCCCTCCATGATGGGATCATAACACGTCCTCTTGCAGAAGGTTTGTTTTTTTTCTTCGTGTGTTCCTGCCCTCCTCCAAGAGACTATTAAGGAATATATTTGAGATGTCTCACTGCATAGAGAACCTTTCAAATAGAAACTATGTGCACACATCACCAGGCAGCTGGCTGGCCACGTTTGCAGAGATCACCACTCAAGTATTTTGTTTAAAACACAATGTAAGGAAGCATATGTTTCTTTCTTATGAACAAGGATATATTACCATTAAAGTAATTCACGCTAGTAAAAAGCCAAATTTATTGACTACTTTGCTAAAAATGGACAGTGTTTGCCAAAAGTGTGTTCAGAATTTCAGTTCCAACAAAACATCAATAGAACAAGATATGATGTGGCTTGGGCAACAAATAGTATCAAAACACTTAATCAGTGTACTTCTGTGCTTCACACAGAAAGTGTTATTAAACATTTAAACATAACACATTAAACTCAAACTTCATCAGCTTCTCAGATGCTGAAAGAGCAGATGGTTGAATGTCCCATGTAATTTTGCTATTTAAAGAAGACCAACCCAAACATCACAAGGTTAAGTTCAATCTCCTCAGCTGAGCTTGGGGTAAGAGGCTGCTGTCAGAGTGCCACAAGCAGCACTTCTGAGTTTTCAGTCAGAAAAGCATATTTATAGTTAGACATACCTGCAATCTATTTGTTTAAAATATTCCAACAGATGAAGAATAAAACCATTAGGAGCAAGCAAGCTGTCCTCTAATCGTGGGTGCTAGACAGGTTTTGTGGTAGAATATGATTGTGTTTCTGGCAATGATCAACACACACAAAAGTGCTGGAAGAAACTGAGTTGCAAACCAGTGGGTTTGCACTCAGAAAATCCCATTCTGGTACAGGGAGCCCTGCATACAAGGGGAGAGTGCTTCCCATAAACCACTGGATTTGAAAGAGTAAAGCAGTTGTAATAATCAGAGGTATTAGGGAATAGGAATGTGGACCAAGCCATTCTATTACTCATCACTCAAGAAGACACACCTAGGTAAAGAATGTTTCTCCACCTTACTCTAAGGAGTTTTCTTCAGCTTTGTCCAAAAACCAAACCCTACCAAGAAATTACAAAACCTGCACTGGATTTCACAAAATGGTTAATTGACACAGTATGAAGAGTTCTGACAAGTATGAACTAGTATAATTTGGGTTGTATCAGATTATCTCCTTTGGGGCAGATAAAAAAGAGAAACAAACAAAACCAAACCAAAAAAAAAAAAAAAAAAAAAAAAAAAAAAAA
>JAWWES010000171.1:31975527-32001551 GCA_035583135.1 Lophotriccus pileatus
AAAAAAAAAAAAAAAAAAAAAAAAAAAAAAAAAAAAAAAAAAAAAAAAAAAAAAAAAAAAAAGAGAGAGAGAGAAAAGGCTTAAAAATAATTTTATTAAACTAACAAGAATATAAAACACAGACAAATATTCTGAGCAGGAAAAGACATCACACTCTCAGTGTGAACAGTGACGTGGGTACACGGCCTGGGAAGGTGAGTGTTTAAGCTGCTGTGTCAAACTTTAAGCTGCTACAGGGAAAGCAAACACCTTTTCCCTTTGTCTTCACTGTCATTAACCCCTTTAGTTTTCATGTCAAGGTGCTTGTCACAGTGAGGAGGCAACTGCAGAATGCAGGGGCTCAATGAAACCAGTAGATTTGGTGGCTGCCGCGTTTGGAGGCATTTGGACTGACGAGAGCAAGGTGGGAAGATCTGAAGCTGAAATCATCTCCCAAGTAATTACTTTTTAACCCCAACATCAGTGCTGGTTGCTGTCTCCTCTGCTTTATTGTGCAAAGGCTCTGAACAATGAGGTGTAGTGGCAGGCTTCCAGCTCCCAGCACCAGCAGTCCTCCCTGGCTGCTGGAACAACACTGCAGTTCCACACAGACATCTTTGAATGCCTGCAGACTCCCTCAGAAATGTTGTGTTTTGATATGTTTTCTAAATTTAGAGCTGTCTCAAACAAGCCAGGAGAAGATGTACTTAGGAAGGGGAAGAAACAAGCCATGAGTGTAATTGATTTCATTTGCCTCCTATTTCTCCTTAAAAATTGGGTATTTCTCATGACTTATTTGAGGTTTCTCCTCCAGTCAATCCCTTTGAAAGGCATGGGCTATAACAACTACCTGGGCTGAACCTTTTTCTGTGCACCTCTTCTGCATTCCACAAATAAATCTTCCAATAAGACCTCCCTAAAACCCCCAACTTGCACCCATCCAACTCCCTTTAATAAAAGTACAATCTGTCCCTTCCCTCTCCCACACACATACACAGTTTTCTTACAAAGCCAAATTTAGCTTCAGAAGACATGAAGATTCAGACTCTTTCCACTCTCAAACCCAGCCTTTCAAGCATACTGGATAATATTTCTTCAAGAATGAAGCACAAAATGTCTTAAACCCTGTTTTCAAAAGAGCCACAGCACACAGGAATGTGTGATTCATAGACTTGAAATGAAACTTAGGCTTATAAAGTTATTTCTGAAGGTAAGATGAGAAACTTCAGAATACTCTAATAACTTTAAAAGTATTTTTCTGGTTTAGACCAAAACGCCACGAAAATATTATCCTAATACGACGTGAAACATAGTAAAGGAAAAAATGACGATAACACAAGACTGCTTTAAGTAAGACACAAAAACAAATAAACATCCTCGTTCCATGATGCACTTGCCCCTCCTTTTGTATGAAAGTAACTGAAACACTAACTTGGCACAGCCCTTTCTCCTCTGAAAAAGTTAAATCATTAAAAAAAATGACAGATCAATGAACATACTTCAGTGCAGACCCACGCCTGCACTGCCT
The DNA here is from genome assembly GCA_035583135.1 of Lophotriccus pileatus. Lineage (NCBI taxonomy): Eukaryota > Metazoa > Chordata > Aves > Passeriformes > Tyrannidae > Lophotriccus > Lophotriccus pileatus. The sequence continues at coordinate 31,977,035 of JAWWES010000171.1, forward strand.
TGCAGCCTTTCCTAATGTTTGGAGAGCAAGCAGTTGCATTCATGGTAAAGAAAACATGTGTCCTTCAAGTTTATAAATGATAAAAGAATAGTTTGTAGGACTAGAAACCACAACAACATTGAAATAGAATTTAGTGCTACAAAAACTTGCAGGAAAAATAACTCAAAACCAGCACAGTTCTGTGGGCTTCACCAGAAATGAGCAACTTTCTATCAGCTGAAGTTCTAAGCCCACGCTAATGCTTTATAATTCACAGAAGCACAAATGCAGTATAAAGGAAGAACATTTTGTCACGGGAAAACTTCACTTTTAAAGTTGGATTCATCCCCACGTTCTCAAAAACATTCATTAGCCAGAGCCAAGTGGCAGCCACGCTTGCTGGCTGGAGGCAAGTCTGCAGACATCCAAAGTTAATTCTTGTAATTTTTGGCTTTGTAGAGGATAAGGGGAAACCAGTCAAGGACTAGTCTATCTAAAGCTCTTACCTTCCCATTACCAAAGCACTCCTTGCTGCTGAGATGAGAATACTCTCAACGGGGCAGAGCCCAGACAACAGCTCCACTGGCCCTTGATTTTGCAGCCAGGGCACCATGTGGATGACGCACCCAGAGGTGTCACTGGGGCTCGCCCAGGGTGAGTGAAGACAGAAGTGGTCTGGCAAATATCAAAACAGCTGGAGACCACATCCCAAAACACAGCTCACCTTCCAGTGTGCTGACTGTCCTCCTGTGAAAGGGAGGGGCAGGAACACCCTAAACCGAAGGCCAAGAAACATCCCTCTGGTCTGGCAGAGATTACAGTCCCTGCGCTCCCCAAGCTCCTGAAACCAGCTGGGAGGAGTCACAGGATTTTTTTCCCCTCTCTCTCCCTTAGCACCATTGCGACAAGTGTTTGGGGCCCACAGCAAGAAGTCTTTCAGAACACAGGTAAAGCATTTCTCGTACAATATATCTGCCAAAGGAGTGTTCACAGAAACTCCAAGGACAAGCAGAGAGTACAGTTATGCTATAAATATCAACAGCAAAGGCCAGGAAGCAGAAAACTGACACAAAACTCATGCACTTCACAGCAGTTTCCCAAAAACTTGTCTAAGTGACTTCTCACTTTCCCATTTCCTAAAAATAATCTCTTCCTTTCAATGGGAAAAAAAATGAAAATACAGATGAGTAAACAGATGACAAGGGGATATCACTGAGACAGGTGACAGCAAAAACAATTCCTTAGGCAAGGTTATCGCTAATTTTTTGTTTTACAGCAAGCAGAAATATCAACATCAATAAATAGAACAAGAATAACCTTCACTGCTGAAGCAAAACTCTGAACAAAATGTGTTTCAAACTGCTGCATGTACCAGTAAATCCTCAGACAAGTTGCTAATGGCACAATCTTAAGAAAAAAAAAAAAAAAAACAAAGGAAACTTACTTGTTTCACAAGAACAGTTCTCTAGATCTGCCTTTTAAAGCATAAGGAAACTGTAATTTTAAAATATCGCACTGCTCAGCATATTTACTTGTACACAATTATTTTGCCTTGTGCATATCAGTGATTATGCTGTTCTGGGTTAGTGGATTACATTACTCACAGAACAAACAGCAGTTTATACTGTCCAAGCAAAAGGAGTAATCTTAAAAACAAGAATATACCTTCTTCAGAAACTTGCTCTGTTATTTGATTTACAATGATGGATGATTTACAACCAGGATAAGGAGGAGTTTTCTCCCAGTTCACAAGCAACAGTGTTGAGTCAAATGTGGTGAAAGATTTCGGTCATGTCAGCCTAATTTTTACTCTACTGTACAAGAACTTACAAATGTCAGATGCTCAGAGCCAGTAGAAAGGCTTTACACATGTTCTCTCTCAAAGAGCTCAGACACTTTCATCTGCTTCCAAAAGACGGACAGATGGCACACATCTTGCTCACTTGCAGACAAGAGGGCCTGTATTTCACATCCCATTAGCCATTGGATCATCTAGATGGGATAAGAAAAAGGTTTTCATCTGTCCCACCAGTTTCAGGTGGATAATGGAGCTCCTGGAGAGCTTTGTCAGTGTTTTGTTTTTAACAGCAACAGAATGAGATTTGGCAGCAGGATCCATGAACAGGTAAACACAGCCCTTAAAAATAAACCAGTTCTGGTAGCAAACTGACCCCTGAGCTTTTTGACTCACATGATGAATAATTTTCCAGAATTTCCCACACAGTCCTTGCTCAGATGGACAGGTAGAGGTAAAAGGAAGATACACCCTGAGTATGGTTGCTTCTGTGCTGGCCTCAGTCTCTCCTCTGGAAGAGCTGATTGCTCCACAAGCAATCTAGAGAAGCTATTTATTTAATTACTGGCAGATTACTTTCAAACCCTCCTTTGCATTTTCTCTAGGGGTGAGGGGGAAGGAAGTATTTGAATCTTCAGGTCTCAAAACAGCAGCAAATTCTTATTAACATACTGAAAATTTTCAGGTTATATTTATTGTATTCCTTGCATTTTCACAATCACATTGTAAAAAGCGCCTCTGACAGAAAAGGCAGAGACCAAAAGACTCATTAGGTATTCCAAAGGCAATCTCCAAATAAAGCACTCCATTTTTAGAATTAAGTTTAGATCCACTTACAGTAAAAAGCTCATCACATTTAGCAGATGCACTGAAGAGGTACAAGAGTTTTATGAAAGATTTTAATAAGTTTTAATAAAAGAGTTTCACAAAAGGCAACATTTTACTGCTCTAAATGTACTGAAGTACATTTGGCCAATCTTGAAAAGTGCACTGGACAAACCATTGTGCCCAAATGCTCAAAGGGCTCCATAAGACAACTCTACGTGCTTCCCCCAACATCCATTAAACTTAATTGAAGTTCTAAAGCTGGTTACTGGTGTTCCAAAGATGATTAAGATGAAGTGAAAAACCCAGGTGTCTGTTTAGACCAAAGCAACCAGAAAATGCTGGGTAGGTATGCAAGAGAAGAATGAGGAGAAACGTGCCTGCATCTCCCCACCCAGGCCCCTGCATTATCCTTACTTCTGTACAGACTCCACGGGACACACTGGATGTTTTCTTCACTGTAGTTCTCTCTCCAGAAGCTCAGAAGTCTTGCTCCAATTTATTATAAAATGTAAAATGAAAGGAATAATCACCCTTTCCCCAAGGGCTCTGAACTATGACACTACAAATGGTTTCCTAACTCTTTGAAGTCACCAGCTTGGGGATATTTTTAATTGTAAAAGCTCATTGGGTCTTGTTTTGGTTTTTAGTGTAAGAGAGCAATACAAAATTCACAGAGATCATCCTCTTATAGAAACGAAGAGGACAAGATGATTTCATTATTTAAATCTAGTCATCTGCTGAACTTCAAGTCCGTCATTTTATACTTTAATTAATTTGGGGATGCCTGTTCCACAACTCCCTCCCAAAGAAGAACCAGAACCCTGTATAAACTCTGGGCATACAGCCTGCTGTGCAGTTTATATATGCTGGCTTTCTTACCTTTTACAGTACAGTTCCTCCAATCACTTAGTTCCAGTGCTAAAGGTCACATGATGAAAAAAAAAAAATCACTGTCATACAAATTCCTAATACTTGATTTTCTCATAGTCAATGTATTAAGATATTACAAACTGCTGAAACAATGACATACAAAAGTGTCATTCACTTAACAAGAGTTTAGAAAGTGTCACTCACTTCCCAAAGACAAACTCCGTGATACTGAACACACAATCCCTTATTATTACAGTCAATAGACTTCTCATTCCTGTTAATACATTCAGAATCTTTGCTGTAATTGGTCAGCCTCAAGGACAGTACTAAGTTTGATTTATACAGATGAGATGGGCTTTATTAAGTGATTTCAACTGTTTTCAAAATTGAGAAATGTTGGCAATATCCCTTTTCTCACTTCTACTAAATGAATGTCAGAAAAAGTATCATGAAAGCTAGACTATATTGTTTTTCAGGGTTTAGCACTGCATTCCTTTGGCTTATCTGAAGACATTCTGAAGCATCCAACCATTTTGATAAGGTGGTGATACAAAGTTAAAAACTGACACAAAAGCATGGGAACCAGACTCTGATTTATAATAAATTAACTTAATCTCTGTCTTTTAGATCAGGTATGTATTTAGTAGTTTGTCTATCCAGAAGGACCATTCAGGTTTTACACACCATTACTGTTATTATTAATCTTATTTCAAGATTTTGCTAAGTGATCCATCCTAGAGCAAAGTAGTAGAAAATACTGAAATATAGACCATCACATCATAGAATTTCCAAGCTAGCCAGTGCAAGCTGTATCTTAACACAGCTGGGACTAAGGAGAGCATGTATGTGCTTAAAAGCATGATAGATCAGCAAGTTTACACTCCAACATTCACCACATCTCACACAGAATGGTGTTGGCTACTTGGCACTGGAAAAACACAATTCCCACTCCCTACTCCAATTAACATCCACGTAGTTGAAACATGCTGCAAGTCTAATGTCATGTTCGCTGCTTGTTGAGCGTTGCCTGGAAGAACACTCAGTGAGGGAATTTCAATATTTGGGAATGAAGGACCGGCTTCTCCTGTCCTTTACAAGCACATGACACTTCACTGTGATCCTTAAACCACTCCGCAAACTCACTCCCTGGGTAGGCACCAGTCTGTGCTGAGCCTCCAGAACCAGAGGAGAGAAAGAAATAGAAATCATGTTCCCAAGTACTGAGAAGGAATTCAGACAACTGCTAACAGAAAATTCAGTGACTGATTCCACAACTAAACTGCTGCGTGTAAAAGAAGAGGGACATGAAAAGTAGGGACCAACATCTGTCCTGTTCTCAAACAAAGTCACTTTTTTTTTTCTTGAAAACTTTGGGGGAGGGACAACACACCAAAAAAGTCCCACAAACAACAAAACCACAAAACACCAAACCTCAAACTTCAGAAGAACAATATTTTTAAAAGCAGAAATGGACCCTTGCCAGAGTTTTGTACTTGAATGGCTTAAATTCCTATGCCAGGCATTTATTTGCCTTTCTTTGTTTCCAGATATACTGGAGACAGATATACATACTCTGGCCAACGGCTTTGGGTACAGATTTGTAAACCCTGACTCAAAACCGTAACAATCTCACAGCACCTCAAGCCTTTCAGAAATTCAAGCTTCGCTGCCCAGGTTTCGAGAACTCAGCATGTGAATTCACCGTGTACCAAATGTGGCCCCTCTGAAGCAAGATTTTCCAATGTACTTGTGCAACAGAAGACTGCAAGCTAGCTCAACTTGAACTGTATGCATACATCTTTAACATCTGTCCCCACCAGTCACTGGCAGGCATCTGAAGAGCCAGTGCTGCCTGGCTTCCCTGGAAGGCACAGCTCGCAGGGCTGGCAGCTCTAACATGTAGCTACAGAGAATCTTCCCCTGGATAGTTATCAACGGACTCTATTTCGAGGGGAGAAACAACAGCAAAACCACAGAACAGAAAAGGTATTCACACACTTGAGCAAGTGGTTCTTTCCCAAAACACGCCTAGGAATCAACATACAGTGATGTTGCTGACTTCATGAACCACACCTTCAGATTCCTTAAGTTACTTCCAGGCCAATCACATGCAAATAATACTGGTAGTCACCAGTGAAAAGTAAATTGCTCTACGTTTTGGATTCATATACAAACACAACTTCATGAATACTCCTTCAATACCTGTTTTCCAAAAGACTTCAGTGTTGCTGTACAATCAAAGGATCAGCCACTGAAGAGAGCAAGCTGTACATCTTACTGGTATTTATGTATTTCCCAGAAGTTCATTTCAAAAGAAATAGCTTGGAGAGCTGAAAAAGAATAAGCTTGTGTGAAATTATCGTCTTAAACTGTCTTGCTGTTGTACCTTTTATCAGTAAAAAAACCAAGCACAAAAGTAATAACTGAGAAATGCAGCAACAAAGGAGGACTTCTGTGAGAGGGAATAGTCATTATAGCTCAGTGCTATAAATATCCTGCTCAAACACATCACATTTTTAGCTACAGTTTTCTGCATTTTTCTAAAACCCATTCTCTGTTTTAAGAGAAAATCTGTGCAAGAAAACTCAAACAAAGATTGTTCTTTGGAAAATGCTTTAATACATATGCACATGCATAGATGTGCACTCTCAGCTGTCTCACTGATGGCAGGCAGGCAAAAAGGACTGTTACTGAATTCTGACATCTTTGACTCTGCTTTTAAAAACAAAAAAATATTAAGCAGCTGAAGGACAGCAGTATCTGGATTACTCGAGAAAAACTGCTCCTCAAAGAAAGCAGTGTTTCAACAATACCAACGTAAACTTCAACACAAATGTCTATATATAAAGAAAAATATGAAGAAAAACTAGTTCTTTTATGGTTGGAGGGAAAAGAGACGAAAATGACAAATAACCAGTTACCTTACAAACTAAAAGCATAAAGCATTATTTAAGCTAGGAGAGAAAATTACATGTGAAAGTAGTTACAGGCTTAGATAAACTGGAAAAGAGATGAAGTACTGTTGGAAGCTGGGAGTGATGGAGACATGAAGTACCACAGTGTATTTGTGGACAGAAGTTCCTGATCTCTCTGCCAAACCTCTGCTGCTTTTTCTTCTCTTTATGGCATGCTATGCCTTCCTTATAGAAGTAGGTGTTCTATCTTTTCAATGGTCCTAGCTGACCATCCAAGCTTAAATTAATCCTTTTGATATTGTGGGCAGCTCGTATTCCTTGCTGTTGCTCTATGAACACAGGATAGTTCACTTGAACAAGGTCTTGGACAAATGATAATCTCTAGTTTTCGTTCAAGGAATTTATAACCAAGAGGTTCTCCTCCAAATGCCTGGAATAAAAGGAGGAGCAATTCACCACCATACCTTTATATCTGGTAACCTTCCTGATCTGGGAAACAATCATACACTTACTGTACCATTTTATTCAGCTATTTGTTGCTATTAGGAAACTTTGGGCTAATTGTGCATTTACTGCTATTTGATGGCACTAAGTGGTTATCTTATCTGCCACTGTTTTATTAAAACATCAGCAGCCTTAAGACCTTGCAGGACTGCTCTGGGTGTGTGGTACAAATACAGCTCTGCACTGATATGAAGCTTCCTGTCAAAAGGATGGCATTTACTTTTCAAAGTTTTCCACTTTTTTGGCTAAGGCAAAAGGGAGCAAATGCACAACAAAAGCCAGTAAAACCTGCCTGTGTATCCTCCCTTAGGATACTTTTTTTGAGATACACATTTTAGCCCTGAATTTTCACCCACCTTCAACTCTATCCCACAACTCACATTAAACTGAGCGATTTTTTGGGGAATACATCTGTGTTCTGGCACTGTGTCTGTAGTTTCCAGCACTGAATAGATTCATTCACATGAAACCAAATCTTTGCTTTGCTCAGGGTCATGAACAACCTCACTAGTGACATTTACATCCATTGATCTGCCTGTTTCGTAAATACTCCATTACAGTATGTTGATCAAAATCATAAATTGGTAGATCATTGCGTTAGAAGATTTGCATTTTTCATTTCAAAGTGATTTTTTTTTAAACCCATAAAAATTATTCTTTGATACCCGTTTCTGCTCATCTGTATTGTGCCAGTTTCAAACTGGTATTATTTTACAGACTCAGAGTCAGTAACCAAATTGTATAGAACTTTCTTGGTGATAAGTGGAAAATTGCTAACAGACACTGCTACTTCCCCCCATTGAAAAAGTTAACTTAGAGAACAATCTTTAATCTAGACACTGCTAGCCATCAGCATCTTCCTCTTCAGCAGGAGCTAATAAACTCCGTTTCCTCTTTTGAAAAGATACCTACTCAATAGCTTCAAAATTTGAGCACAAAGTACCAGTGTAAAGACCAAGAACACAGCTCAAATGCTCTGTGATACCCACAACTATGTGGTAGATTTTAGTGCAGTGCAAGCTCTAGTACAATGTGATTTTGTGATATTTCCAAGTACAAAGTCAGTTTGACCATGTTATCCATCAGGGTAGTTTTAGAAGCCATGAGATCCACTCCCCAAACCAAAGGAAAAAAGAAATATAGGCTTGCCTTTAAAGTGGTAACAAATTACCACTTTCACTCAAGGTTAAAATACCATGTTTTATCTTGTACTTGTCACAAAGCTGTTATCTGTGCAATTAACTCGGCTTATCTGATTAACAGAAATTCTCTAAACTGCAGTAAATCATTTCTCTGAGCTCAACTGCAATTGAGTTACTAGAAAATCACCTGCCTTAGCTGTCAGTCCTTCTAAAATATCCATGCAGCTGCCATTATCATAGTATTCCACACTTCCTTTTGTCACATAATAAGGGTTTGCCAAGTTTACAGATCAGAGTTGCATTTTATAGCTGGGAGAGCAGAGACACAGAGACTGATGCTCAGGAGAAGACACTTCTCCCACCATTCAGCAGTAAAGGATAGGACAGACTGGAGAGATCACACCTCAAAGCATACATAATATTTGATATCCAGGTCTGATATTCTTTAATTTGATTTTTATTTTAATTGACCAAAACTTAAATGTCCCTATCTGTTAAAGTAGATTTTGGTTTAAAGCTAGCAATATTCAAATTACATTTACTAAGAATTCTCCTTTGTCAGGATATTTCATCTCCATCCCAAATCCCACAGTGACTGAAAAATTGAGAAAAAAAAAAGTTTTACATAGCTTAGAGAATCAATCAGGTAAGTTATTCACGATTAAATCATTTCTCGTTTTTGAGCTCTCAAAGTAGAGACTAACCCTCAAAAAACCCACAGCTTTGCTCACACTGTTTTTCAAACATTAGTAAGACTAGCTGGCCTTTGCACTTCCATTCCAGGAGCAAATGAGTGTCCCAATTACCAAAACAGTTTAAAAAAATCAGGAAATAAGGTTATAAAACTGTGGAACCATCACTTCTAATAGGTCTAGGCCTTTGAATACATTTTGAAGAGCTCCAATCTTCCCAATCCTGCACTACAGTTCAGTCAAAGGTGAGGATGGAAAGGAAGCAGCAATTCAGTACAGAAAGGAAGTAATCCAAATGAGGGGGAAAGGCACTTTATTGCTTTAATACTCATATTACTCTTGACCTTTTTAAATTCAGTTAGGATACTTCTGTCTGCAAAAGAAAACAGTCTCAAACCAAAGATTAACATGATAAACAACTCTGTAAACTTTTCTGAATCTGAACTACGTGTTATTATTTATAAATATAAACCCAAATATATAAATAATGGGAGGATAAATAAAACATTAATTACAATACAGTACATTCAGTCTTAACAATATTAATTGTTTTCACACCAAACCAAAATGTGAAATGTAATTATTTCCCTGTCTCAAGAGCAGTGAAAAGACTGCAGTTCACTTTTTCACTTCAGCAGGACATTAAAAAGTACAAACCCCTTCCTACATGTTAGGAATGTTAACTTTGGGGAGAGAGACCTTAAAAATAAAGTAATTTATAAATGAAAATAAGAAGTGGCAACCGTTTGCATTTGGAAATTTAGAATAACGTCTTTTTCAATTTCACATATCATTTAACAGGTGTCAGATAAACAAGAAAGAAGCATTAGCTGTGCAAAGCCATTGAGCTGCTTACCACAGAGAGACTGACTGCATCATGACTCAAAAATACGGGAGAACAGACTTGCAGTTAAAAACAGGATGAGGGTTAGACAGAGGGTGACTGGGTGACTTGTGCCTACTGCAAAGAATAAATACCCTAGAGATGTCTCACAAAACCATTTGAGTTGACCTTTTGTACTTGGATTCACTGATTTGTCTGTTTACTTATGGAGAAAAGTATACCTTTATAAATGCAGAATGTGACCCCCACTCTGCATTCCTAAGAAGAAAAGAAACAAGCAGTTTTGAGGGGGAATTTCAACAGCAGAACATAATTAACCAAAGCGAGCCCTTAGACAGTCAACAGGCAAACAGCAGGCATGAGGATTTCGTCCACAGTTCCAGCAGTATCTGTGGTTTGGGGTGGAGGAGGGGCAATTCTTCCTTTTGGAGAAGAATGACAAATGCAAGAACAGAATCCACAAAGATTTCACTGGCTTTTTCAAACACAGATTACCTGTATTCAGGCTGCTGGCAGCCTCTTTGGCAACCAATCCAGACATATCTGCCTCCAACTTTCACGGCTGGGACCCCATTTCATTCTGTCAGCAGGGCTATTCTGCTTGGTTACAGCAGACTGCAAAGGCAGGCACACTGATGCAGCAGCATCAGTGAGAATTTAATCCACTGCATTACGTGGATTCCCTGGCTGCTGACACTTCTGAATGACAGAGCAGATCTTGATAATGACAAAGCTCTTTCTTCTATAGGAGAGTCCTCAGCTCTTATGGTTATTTAACAAGGAAAAAGCAGCTAGAATTACACGTCTCAAATATACGTTATATTAAAGGGTAGAGTTTGACCTTACCCATTATACCAAAAGGCACTACAATGCACCCATTTATTTTAATAACACAGCAAAAAGTTTGAGATAAAACGGTTTCAAAAATGATATAACTGCCTGACTTTCAGAGATGCTAGGCCCTAATGTTGAAGTAAAAATAATAATGCAACCTAGAAGCAGGTTAAAAATAATAATAAAAAAAGGATAATTGCCTTTAAAGAACAACTTAATTAGAAACGTGGCAGAATCTTCACCACCCGCAAACTTTTAGAAGTTTAATAGTCCTCTGAAAAGGAGTGACTCTCCCAAATGGCAGGATGCCTGTAGTTAAGGTGACTGCAAGAAGCTCAAGGTAATCCACTCAAAACAGACCTGGAAGAAGTCTCCCATTCGGAATCGTTTGGCTGCAGCCTTGGTCGGCTCCTTGCCAGCAATGAAAGGATCTGAGACAAAGCAGTTTGAAAGCGGAGGCAGAGATCCAGCAGCAGAGACAGGAGGGGTGGTGGCAGCTCGGCAGGAGCAGCAAAGGAGAGAAATTGAGCTAAAAATAGGTAGATCATGGTCAACAATATGGAGCCCACAGATTTTTATGAGTGCACTGGAACTTGTTATGTCCCCTACAGGACATAAAGGAATGAACCACTCTGAAATCGAGAAAAATCGACACACACCAAAACCAAAACAAAACATTCCAATCAGGGTAAACAGCTTGCAATTAAGAGTGGATTTCACTGCTTTTCTTGTAGGCTTAAAGATCTACAGGAAGAATTTTGAAAATCCAGACTGTGCAAATGACAACTCCACACAACTGTTTGAACACCACCTTGCTCTATTTTACTCGCATTCAAAACACCATTTCACTACACTACACAAATACAAAATTGGTTTTAATTGCATTAAGGGAAAAAAAAACCTCTTAAATGTACATAGTTATTAGTTATACATGGTTAATATTCCTTATTAAAACATATCTTTTTTTTCCTAAGTTGGGAGGGACCCACAGGGATCATCGAAGTCCAACCCCTAGGCCTGCACAGGACAGACCCAAGAGTCAAGTGCTGGACTTGATGATCTCAGAGGTCCTTTCCAACCCTGCTGATTCTATGATTCTGTGTCACATCATGTGCCTCAGTGCATTGTCTAAACACATCTTGAACTCTGTCAGGCCTGCTACTGTGACCACTGCCCTGGGAAGACTGTTCCAGTGCCTGACCACTCTCTGGGTGAAAACAATACCCAAATTATGACCCATCATTTTTATCACCCTATGAGAAAATGTTTTGTACAGTTTTGACTCAATCACATTAAAGTACAGCTACTTAAAATAACAATCTGGACAGTAGCTTCTGATTCTTTAAAGACTTTGCCAATGCACTTAAATTACTCACCAACCTCTCTGGCTGAAAACCAAGACTGCACAGAAACTCAGCCATTCAAACACGCACAGCCCTGATGTTACTCTATCAACAGTCACATAAATAGTTCCACACTTGTTTTAAGAGGTTCATGAAGTAGTTGTGCTCCTCCCTGCCTTCTGTCCAAACATTCCCCCTCATCCTGCCCTTTTGCACGGGCACAAGCAGTTCCTCTGTCAGGGAACTGTGCAGGGGGGAAAAAGGCAAACAAACAAACAAAAAACCCAAACAAACGTGTTGAAGTTTTCTCTGACCACATGCAACAAGAAGCAAGGGCTGACAACAAATACTGCAATGTGGGAGAAGAGCAGGACCATCTCTGCCAACTTCCACCCTGGCCTGTACTGTGGTACTGAACTGGAAATCCCAGCATCCTAAGAAATCTTTCAGTAAATAAGGCTCTTTTCTTAGGTGGGTGACAGTCACACTTGAGTCCACAGACAGTTTGCGCCAAAACAGTCAGAAAAGACACGTATTCAATTCATCTACGCTCAATCTGCTGCCTCTACAGGCATTCTGAGACCTCAGTTCTGCTTGACAAAGCCACTTACATGCTAATGCAGAGACAAATTCTCTCTATCTTATAAAAATTGTTGTAAGTAACCTAAGGTGGCTCAGCACTAAACTTGTAAGAAAAGTAAAACATCAGCACGTGCAAAAGTCAGTTCATTAGCTTGTTCTAAGCACATGAAGACATTTTATTGTGCTCACTTACTGGAATAGGCCATTAAAACATAAATCCAAATACAGAGTCTGGGAAAAAAAAAAAAATTTTAGCAGCTCTGATGAAACAAAACTTTCCCAATGAAATGTTAAATGACAATTTTGCTTTAAGTGCAACTGCTTTCTTAATCTTCCTTGAGATTTTAGCTTCACATTCAAAAAAGAACATCAGGGGCATTATGTGCCCCACTGGCCCCTCCTGCAGGTCTCCACAGAGCACTTAACACAAACACTAATTTATAGTATTACACTCCTGGATTTGGAGTATCTCAAATTCCACTTCAGGGTATTAGGCCAACTGCTGTTTAAATTATGTGTAAACTATCTGAATCATGACCCTCCACTGGTAATGTCTGCAGTATAGATCATGTCCTTAGGGAACTGAATGCTGTAATGACAACTTACCACTGAGCTAACCAAGAATCAGAAAACAAAATTACAATTAACTAAAGCAGAGGCACTGAAAAAACAAATCAATACTGCTATCCAGCTGAACCAGGTCATGCATGCCAGAACCTCCTACTATTTACTACTGCAGTTCGTGACTCCTACAGTAAAAATAAACTGTAACCCTCTGCAAAACAACATAGGGATGTTGAAACGTCTTTTTTCATCATCACAGTGAAATCAGAACATGGTCACTGTTTCGGGGTTTTTACTTCCCTTCATTGGTCAACATCTGACTTTGAAAAGATCAGTGATGAATCCTAAAGATTTCTGCCTGTGAGTCTATGCATTTGCCATGTAATTTCTACTCTAACTCACACTGCTACATTCTTTATTTACTCCCTAAGAGAGAGACACCAAAACTAAACACACCTTTAGGAGTCCATGGATTCAATGTTCTTAAAATAAATCCTTTGCACATTAAACCAGCTTTGGCTTTAACATCCAGAATTCCACACACTACATAAGCCTGATGCAAATCAGCAAAAAAAATTCCTATCTAAGCATCTTATACAAATCTGTTTCAAGTACAGTCTATATTTACAAAATGTTTCTGTGTTTTGGCCTGGTAATGAGGCTTAACATTTTTTTGGCAATGGGTCTGGTTTTGTCCCACTCTGTGAAAGGAGAGACCCATCAGGTAAGTCTCGAGTGCAGAGCTGAAAGGAGAATCCAGTACTTACATGGGAGAGATTTTGAGTTTCTATCACCAAAAAGAAAGAAGCATCAAGTCATAAACACACACATTGGCTTCCTGAAAACTGGCAGTGAGGGAAGCCATCCTTGGCCATCCTACAGGATAATGCCACAGCAATAATCCAAAATCCAAGGAACTTTTACTTGAAATACGGTATTTGCATATCACCTACATTGGGAACATCATGGTACAGCAAGGTGGTCAGAAAGGAGCTGCACACTGGTGATCTGGCTGGAGAAGCAATAAAAGCAGGCGAGTGCTTGGAGGAGGCTAAAATATCACTGCAATAGCCACCTTGGTTCAATTAAAGATAACCTTTGGAAAAGCCAGCAGCATCTACAGGCTGACTCGGCCTCATCCCACTCCAGTTCCATGTTTTCTCAGAGGCATTTCAATGGATGTGGGGATTTATAATCAAATGAAGAGATACTCTTTTGCTCTAAAGCACATTGCAGCAACTGAAATAAACCAGACAAGACAAAGGGTTTGGTTTTTTTTAACCACTAGATTGCGCAACAAATGCTTTGGCTTACCCTCACGTAAAATCAATACAATTTTGCTACATTGTTTTAGCTTACCTTCCATTCACTGAGCTAAACCATTCAGTTTTCCAGGGGCTCCTAGTTCCCTATCAGCACTTAGAAATCGTTTAAAGCCTTTAATGTTTTTGACAAGTATATCACAATCACTTCCATAAATAAACTCTTACACACCATAGCATTGCAGGACCCCAAATTTTGCCTTCCCCCCCCCCGCCCCCAGTAAATCACCAGAAATTCACAGCTGCTGCTTTACCTTGATCTAAACCAGCATTTATCTCTAGACCACAGAGAAGCGAAGCAAGGAGACTGCAACTTCAGTGGGCTGTAGCAGTGTTTGCTCTGAGTTACCAGTCATGGAATAGGAAGGGACATGGAAAGATTTTTTAAAAAGCCAATAAGCATTATTCTCTCATTCAGCAATAGGGTTACTGTAACACAGTTATTCAGAGTTTGAGAGCTTTGAGTCAACAATTCAGTTGTGCCATGCACTCAGCAATGGACCTCATGTCAAGGAAATAGATATGAGCACCTCTCTAACTCCCAAAGTCTACAAACTTAGCCTTTTGGCTTTCTTACGAGGACTTTAAATGCAAAAGAAACAAAAAAAAAAAATCTAACTTGAGTCATTCACTCCAACCTTAAAAACCTTCCTCTATTTAACCACACACACAAAAAAAATATTAGCTTAATCCTTTTCTGTAAAACACTTCATGGCAACAGTTACATCAGCTAACCCTTCTGCATTCCAATTTCTTGCCCAGGTACAGAGCAGATGCTAACTCTGACGTGCAATAGATCACTCATTTTTCAGCATTTTGGAACCTTTGTTACTGCTGCTTTATAGTTTCTCACGTACTGGAATAAAAAGAAGCAATGACAGGCATTAGATGTGAACTGGTGTATTATCAAAGCATAGAAATTATTTTCTCATTTTAAGTAATTTAATGCCATCAGCTTAATGGAAATGTACTTCATGCAATTTAATACAATTCTGCTGGAAAGGTGTAAATCAAACTAAAATACTGCGAGCAAGGGATCTATTTTCAAATAGGAATTCTGATTCATACATTTTACCATAATTTCCTCATCCATAGCTGCCCTACACCAACAAAATTACCATTTAACACACAGAAGAATAGCTTGACCATTTATGAAATCAATTCCACTAAATATGAGTTGCACAAGATATGCAGAATTAGATAAAAATCCTGGCCTTTTAAGGACAAATTGATTAGTAGTCTCATAATTATTAAAATAAAAATTAAAAAGACAATACTGCACTCACAGGTTCTAGGAAATGTGTCTGTAAAAATGGAACCACACAGTGTTTTCAACATCAGGAAGTTCAATCCCCCCCTCCTATAGAACTGAAGACTTTAAAATACTCTTGCTCCCTTTACTGAATGTTTGAATGAGTCATAGCAGTTGAAATCTTGGTATTTTTGATTATTTGCTCTGAGATGTTTAGTTATACCATTCCCTTCAATCCTGTTAGATCTGTTAACTTTCAGGTATTGATGTATCAAGACCTAGAATTTTACCTTATCAGCAAGGGAATATTACTTTCCTGATTCATGAAATGAATGTATGACTCTACATCTCTCTGTACTCCTTTGATTGATTTCTCTTCTGCTGCTTCAGTATAAAAAGTATCCTTGTGAGGAATATGCATCCATGCTATTTCTTTTCCCTCATTTCCTGTTTCTCTACTTCACTCCTCTTTCCCTGACATGGTTGTTGTTTTTTTTCTTCCCTTCACTTTAAGAAAATCACCAAAAACTTATCATATTATCCAGTCCTTCCCCACCTTGTACCATTTTCTCTATTAATTGTCACAGAGGGTTTTTCAGTAGTTCTCAACTGAGTTTCACCAAAATCAATCCAATTAATTACGTTTCCCTTTTTTTCCTTTGTCATTAATTAAGCTGGCAAGTAAAACCAGGTGACACCAACGCTTCTAGCACCTTATTTGCCAATTCTCTCCAGTTTGATTTATCATCACTTTTTTTTCAGTCAGTTGTTACCAAGATCACAAAGTTCTTGCATTTAAGGATTTAAGAACAATTTTTTCAATTACAAATTGAAGAAGCACAAATGTCAAAGGCTTTTCAGCTACAGCACAGGGCCCACCAAAAATAATTACAGCCTGACACTTAGTCCACTACAATGAAAGAACAGGTGGTTCGATTTTCAAGTATTCAATTCCTCCTCAAACATGCAATTCTCACCACCAGACCATCCTTTTATCTTCACAGAAACACAGGAAGAAACAGTAATAAAACAGATGGCAAACTTGATATTCAGTGATAATCTGAACTATGTTTTTTTTTTTTATTTTGGTCATCTCTAAGACTCTGTACCATCACATGTGTGCTTGATATTGATGGAAGGGAAATCCTGAAGTTTTCACTGTGGTCTCAATTCAGTAAGAAACTAAAGATTGCAGTGAACTTCAACCTCTGAATGTCTCTACCGAAAGCTAGCCATGGAACCAAGTATTACTCAACCTAGACCTAGATTTTTACCTAGAATTTGAGGCAAGTGCATTTTTTGTTCAATTTGTTTTCCTAGTCAAGAATCAGAACATCAGCAGAGGTAAAAGGCTTCAGTATCTTGTACCAGGTGGTTACTTACTCTGTTTATACTACTAGGGACTAAAGGCAGACCTATCAAACAAAATGTACTGTCTTTGACCCCTAATATCCCAGATAATTTCACCTAGCAAATTGTTGATAGCCTCAGTTATGTATAGACTTCAAAATAATTACCAGTGTTTCAGCAAGTGCATTACCTAAATCCTTTAATGCCCAATGTGAAGGCCAAGGCGTGGATGCAGTTCAACTTGGCAAGGGATACAAAGAACAACAAGAAACGTTTCTACAGGAGTGTCGGCCAGAAAATGAACACAGAGGACACTCCCTGATGAGCAAGACTGGCAAACCAGTACCAACAAACAAGGCAAAAGCTCTGGTGCTCAGCCACCGTTTTTTTCTCAGTCTCCAGTGGCAATCTCTCTTCCCACACCTCCTAAGTGGACAGACCACAAGACAGGGACTGTGGGAGCAAAGTCCCTCCTATTGCAAGCGAAGATCTGGTTTGTGATCACCTAAAGAATCTGACTATGGCACTTGACCAGGTGCATCCCAGAGTCCCGAGGGAACTGACTGATGTAGTTGCCAAGACACACTCCATGATATTTGGAAAAGTCATGGCACAAAGGTAAAGTCCCAAGTGACTGGAAAAGGGGAAACATTGCACTCGTTTTAAAAAAGGGCAGAAAGGAGCATCCCAGTAGAGTCAATTAAGTCACCCTTTAAACTTCAAAGTGATCTGTCCATGTCCAAGTCTTACAAGCAGAGAGACAGAGAAGTACAGTCACTATGGTTTTTGACATCACAAAAAAACCCAGAAGAACGATGCACACGGATGGAGCAGTGGACACAGGCCCTGCAGCCTACACGCCTCGGGAGCAGGATCCATTTCCTTGTGCTTCCAGCTCTCAGCTGCAAAACTTCCCCCAGCACACACCCATCACTCACAGTACCCTGCTCTCTAAGCAGTTGGAGGTGTGAAATACATTGAGGCTTTCACATCCAAGTAACTCTAGAAAGGGACAGGACAACTTTAATTTTTATTGTCCACAGCTTCAAAACTTTCAAAAGTAAATCCAGTTAGTGGAAGAACTGCTTCTAGTTCCAGAGACAGTAATACAAGCACATATCCTAAAATTAAATGTCTTCCCAGGTGGATAGAGACATGAAGCCAGAAGAGAGGTGTGAGCTTGCGACGGCTGATTGGAAAAGGGGAACTCCAGATCCTGGGTTTTCAGCCCATTACCTGGACGGGAGATGTTCCCCCCCCTGCCCCCCTGCCACGTGGTCCCCTGGAGCCCGACATGGACTTACACAGACACCACAGGAGAGAGAGGAGCGAGAGAGAGTTTACTGTCAGGGGTAAAGGCTTATATAGGTTTTGGATGGATTAGAAAGTCACCAATTACTAGTCTCAGAGGGCTTACAGAAACCACCAATCGCAGGCAAAGGGTTAAGAACCAAGAGAAAAGGGGTTAACAAAGCCAATAGGAAAGCTTCCTGATATCTTCTCAGGACATTCCTGAGATAGAGATAACAGTTGCCGTGGGGGGTCTTGGGAAGAAGACGGTGAGTTAGCAAAAAGATTACAAAGAGCCATTTTGAAACATATAAGACATTTAGGCTGGTTTCTTCACCTGCTTCACAAGTCCACCTCAAACAGGACTTCTATCCTAAATACTGCAGGCTCACTGCTACACCCCAGGAACTGTCAGCCTCACCTCTGTGTCTGGGAAGATCAGGGAACAGATCCTCCTAGAACCTGAGCTGTGGAGATCAGCACATGGTTTGAGACAGACACCACAGCTTCACCAAGTTGGTGAAGTCAGTCCTGCCTGACCAACCGAGTGGCCAGGACCCCAAAAGTGTGACTAATGATGCAGTTTACCAGGAGAATAAAAGCCAGGTGCTAATACATCAGAAGCATTCTCTGACAGGCTGTATACTGCACCACTGCCATTTCACTGCCTCCTTATTGTGCCCAACAAAACACGCCAGCTTCAGTAATTATACAATGCATCATGCTCATCTACTTTACTTGCTCCCATCATGCTTTTATAGGGATACCAAGATAATAAATTCTGAAGGTCATTTGTCTAAGAGAATGTGTTCTGGAGTTACAACATACTTTTGCCCTTGATCTGATGTGAATTGTATCCTGTACCATTTCATCATCATGACAGTGCTGAACTCAGCAAGCAAATGCTGTACCCTCACACTGATGCTCTACTCCTTAAATTTTCCTTCAAAAAAACAGGTGCAAAAGGCAGAGAAGTGGCAGTTTCAGCTTTTGCATTAATGTCTTTTTTTATTTCTAACCCAAATCTGTGCTTTTTAAGAGTATGATATTCCAGACAGGAGATAAAACCATTAACCTATTGCACATGAAATGACTTTGTGGCTCTACTTGATATTGTACAGCTGAGCACCTCCCATTCCCTGAACACAGCAGAAGCTCTAAATCCTCAGCCTCCCCCTCTACAAACCTGGGTTTTAAAGACAGCTTCCACTGTAATATTTTCTTGTCTACTAACACGGGATCTAACCCAGAAAACAATTCTGAAACAGGTATTTAAGTGTCATTCACACCTAGATTGACACGTCACTCATGAGATTCAAACACTGTTTAATAAAATAGAAAGTGTAAACACTCTTACTCGCCTCTCCCCACTTTTTCTTGTAACTATACAGTAAGAGCATTCTAACTGCACTTCTCACATTAAAGCAGAACAAGAGAAAAGGTCATAGGACACCCTGGAAGGCGACGTTCATTAATGCAGCGTTCGAGGTCAGATCAGAAGGAGCAGTGGAACTGGGAATCACTGACTCAAATGGCTTTACCCTTTTTTTGCTTATTTGCTCTTCACCCTGTACTTCCTGAAGCTGTTGATATGGCTGTCTGCCAGCAAACTGTTATTCAGAAACTCCTTCACATTGTGCTGTTCACAGTCACTGTAAACAATATTTCAAGAATCGCATTTAGGGAGCAACTGTCAGCAAAAGGACTCGGATGCAGGAGAAACTTGAGGCAGTTCACTGGTTCTATTCAAGGCACAGCCGTGGCAGAAATCATGCAGAGAGGTTCTTAAACTGGAATGATCAGAGAAAGACCTGGAAGTCCCTTTGCTGTGCTCTGTTCTCATACAGAAGACAGCAAAGTCTCAGCAGATCTTCAGCCTTAAATAGTTGTTAAAACACTATTTTCTCACACATATCAAAAGCAATCCCACACAGGCCAATAATACCCACATCATATGACACATGAAAGGGAAGCACATCTTAGAAACTCAGCTATCAGAATAAATCCCAAATTGTAGAAGTCCCAGTATGTAGTCTAAGCTCTTCCTAAATACTCAGTTTTTACTCTTCCTTCAAGAGAGGGAAGGTGCCTCTTTACAATTATAGCTTAATAAAAGCCATGCCAATTTTATAAGACAGCAAATAGCATTTAGTGAAGTCTATAAAAATCTCTGCAAGGTACAGTATGCTTGGCATCATCTCAGGGCAAAGTGTTCCAAACCATTTAAACCTTGCCCTCTAAAAACTCTGGATAAAAAACCCAGACTTGTCCCAGTGGACACATACAGCACATCTGGTGCAAATATACTTACCTTGATTAGAAAATAAAAAATTCCAAACCTTAAATCCATACGAAAGAAAGCCTACAGAATCCCCAATAGCCTCAGCTAAGCAAGCAGTATTTCCTAAACTCTTTCCAAATTTGTTTACACCCATCTCTGTGTATCTATCTTACTCAGTTCACAGATGTATCCTCTACTGCAATCTTACAAAGCTTTTATGTAATTAATACTCTACTGTCTTTTGCAAAGTATTTGATATTCTTCTGCAGGATCATGAAGATAATTGTTACAGATACTCTGGTTTAATGGATGTAAGAGATCCTTCTTTCCTATAGGTGGGACTAAAAGTCTTGTAATCTCTCAGCAATGTGGCATCTCTTTATTTCACATTACTATTGGTTTTACTTACATACCCATAAAGTAATGTTGACAATACAGATTAAAAACAAAAAAAAATTGGATCTGTGTTGTAATGTGAAATAATCCTGAATAATTCATAATGCAAACATGTGAAAGCCTAAAGTAAATTCTAAGATGTCTGACAGAAGAAAGAAAGCAAAGCTGAAATACTCAGAAGAATTAAAGTCACCGTGAAATACAAACGTTAGAGTAGTTCCATAAAACAAAGAGCTACAGCAGATTGTGGAAAGAAGCAGCCAGAACATGAATTAGCTGTCAGCAACTGTATCTAATTTCGAAAGAGACCTCATAGCAAGCCTGAGGATTGCCTAAACAAACTGTTGCCCATACAGTCTTTAAAAGGTGATGTGGTGGTAAGAGCTTTCTCAAAAAATAAAAGCAAGTAGAGCAATTGCTAAAAAACCCCAAAATCAACTAAGTAAAATTATTCTCTTAAGGTTAATTCAGGGAGAATGGTGTTGGAGTGCTTCTCAGAGCTATGACTTTTTACAGTTCAAAATCACATGGTCCTCTACACAAGGAAAAGACTAAAGAGTAAAGAAAATAAAGTTCCCAAATTAGCCATAGTAATTTCTCACTCTTTAAGCAACAATGTATTTGTGAAGATGAGACTTAAGATGCTGTCATTCTTAAGTAGGAAAGAAATATCGAAATAGAATATTGCTTAATTCATCTGCATGAATGAGAAAAATTTCTCCCAGGGATATTTTGAAGATCCCTAAGACTGAAGAAATGAGCCATACGTCCCAATCCCAGGATGCAATGACTCCACTTCATCCCTACAGCTGAGAATACACACGAATTGTTTCACCACAGTAACACAGGCTGCTTAAAACTGAATCAGAGCACAGGCTTTTCAGGAGGTACACTTTGATTTGTCTCACCAGGTATTTGGGCAGTGCATCATCACTGACAGGTCGGCAGCTGCTGGACTCTGCAGAGATCAGTCCTTTGTACTCCCCTACAGATATTGCGAAGGAGCACAAGGGAATTCGACTTAAATAACAGAAGCCACTGGCTAATCTGAATTACTCTGCTCAGCACAGACAAGGCAACTCTGTGTGACTCATTTAGCAGCCTCCACCGCTGCGAGGAGGGTTGATCCAACTGCCAGAAGGAACAAGGCAGTCAATTAACTCATTTTATTTTCAGACAATATATTTTCTTACTTTGTTTTTCTTCGTAACATCATTAATTTGTTTTCTGCTTGTTCTATTATTATTCTCAGTGAAAAACAACAATGTAGAAAACATGATAAATTATGTGCTGCAGGAGTGCTGGCCAACAGAAACTTTCACAAAAATATGAAAGAACAATGAAGCATTAAATGCAGACAGGCCAGTGAGTGGACAGCTAAGATACAGTTCCATGCTTCTTATCTGACCACTACCTATCACCTGTACCTGTGCCTGCTGACCAGCAGAATGGAGACGGTATGAGCACATCAAGCTTAATGAATAAGCAAAAGACTCCTGAAAATATTGGGAAGAGACTCACAGGAGTTCTCAGCTACTGGTAGTTGGTATTTATTTCAGAGGGCAAATGAAATAGGGAAAGCTGAAAGAAACCAAAATATGTTCTGCTGTATGATGCTTAAGTACTATACATGAATATAAATATTTTATTACTACACCTCATTTATTCATTTTAAGCTTCTCCAGAACTGATCCAGAGCTGAATAAAAGCAATCATCAAACGAGAACTCCATACAGCTCTGCCACAACTAACACACAGTTGACAAGGCCAGCCTGGAGTTCAATGTCTCAGAAATGACAGAATTTTTCTCTCAATAGCCATTCTTTGCATGCATACGAATCCCTTGCTCTCATACAAACTGATCTGCAGATATACATCCATCTGAGATAGTTGTTTACAAACAAAGACAAAAGCTTTGTCACAGTCCTTGTTAATGGGTGTTACAAAAGATACCACAGGAACCAGAAAAAGTCACTGGCCAGCTAACATTTATATTCTGCCAGGCAAGATCAGGGTGAGAAATCTTTCAATGTCAATGGTGTCGATGAAAAAAACCAAATATTTGGAAAAAGAAAATATTTGACTGTTAGAATAATTTAATTCAAGTGGAGATTAAAAGAAAGCTTTTCTGATCTATCCCCACCCACACGCGAGCTCCAAAACACTTACGAAATAATTT
The DNA here is from genome assembly GCA_035583135.1 of Lophotriccus pileatus. Classification (NCBI taxonomy): domain Eukaryota; kingdom Metazoa; phylum Chordata; class Aves; order Passeriformes; family Tyrannidae; genus Lophotriccus; species Lophotriccus pileatus. The sequence continues at coordinate 31,999,997 of JAWWES010000171.1, forward strand.
CAAGCAGATCGTGACAGTCTCATGAGATCAAAAGACTGATAAATCTGCACATTATATCAGTATAAAAAATAGTGCATAAGGCAGTGAATTACTTTTCCTTATGTCTTTGAGGAATGAACAGGAGTACGTATACATGCAAGCACATACACTTTCACATGTGTGTGTATACAGTGTACAAACACACAATTTCTCTGCATTATATACTTCAGTTACTGATCTCAGTGGTGCTGTTTCCATGAGAGCCACAAAAGGAGGGTCTTCCCTTCAGCTGGTGTACTCCTTGCCCCTTTGAGGGGGGATGAGACAGGGAGAACAGTGCAAGGCTCAGAAGCTGCTGTTTTGCAATCAAGAAGCACAAACTTCTCTGTAGAATATATAATGCAATTCTAGTATTTCTTCATGCTCAAAACTCAGGCAAGAACACTTTGTAAAAATATCTCTGTCTTCCAGAACAGCTTTGCCCTCTGAAGTTGTTCTGCACTGCTCTGAGTTTCTTCCCACGGGGTTTCTATTGTAACCCCGTGCAGTGCAGGATTTATCCTTTGGTGAGATGGTTTCCTCACGCAGCTGCTCCAGCCTGGCAAGTTCCCAGTGCTGCTTGCAGTACCCAGCAATGCTCCCAATGCACATTGGCTGCAGAATTAACACAGGCAGATCAATTCAGCCTAGGATGTCTCACCCTGACCATGCAGCAAAGAGCAGCCCTGCACCAAGAACCACCAGTGATGCCTCGAGGGCACACTACAAGTACATCTCTCTGACTAGGAAATTGTGTGTGAGACGGGAAAGCCACATATAAGTGTAAAATAATGAGGCAAACTTTTAAGGAGGGCTGTTAAATATTTAATGGGAAGCCTCTTGAAACACCACAAACAAACAGAAATGGAAATAACAAAAAAAGCCCCGAACAGCACTGCAGTTGCACTAAGCCAGATTTCAGTGTGTGCTCCAGACATTCTTTGTTACCACAGTAAGAAAAGAAGACAGTGATCATAAACATTGTCTAAAGACAGATATAAAGCTGGAAATGGAGCTAGAGGAGACAGGGAAGGTGAAGAATAGATACAAACAATGCTGGAAATGTGTAGGGAGGGAATCTCAAGTAAATGACTGCACTAAATTGATTCCCACCACCCCACAAAGCATCACAAAATATGTCTTTTAGATTCTGAAAAGGACAATCTTGTGTTTAGTAGGGGGAGTAAACAAAGTTGAAATTTAAGTGAGGAATATCAGAAAAGTTTCCAGGTTGCTGAGCTGACATGCAAAGTGAAATACAAAGCTGTGGTCAGACTCAACCACTGAACTATCACAGTAATTCTTAATTCCTGAAAAAAGCTGTGGTTTTCAGGCTTTACTGAAGTCCAAATGGCAATACATAAATCGAGATTTTGAAATAGCCAACACATAAGCCTCATCATGTGTCCCAACTTCTCTTTTTGATTGGACTTCAAAACACTTCTACATTGGAAGCAATCCTGTGTTCAACCTCACAGCCTTCCTCAGGCCTAAAACCATATTTCAAGTTTGATTATTTCCAAGGGGTCATACAGAT
>JAWWES010000171.1:32001651-32033807 GCA_035583135.1 Lophotriccus pileatus
CTGTGTTCAACCTCACAGCCTTCCTCAGGCCTAAAACCATATTTCAAGTTTGATTATTTCCAAGGGGTCATACAGATCAAGCCTGAACTTCTCAGGAAGCACTAAACTTTGTTCTCAGGCATACAACTGTTTCATCATTTGCAACTTGTGATGATCCGGGGAACTGCATGACATCTGCTCTTCTCCCCCAGAGGAATAATCACATCCCTGTATTTAACAAAGGAGACACACTGATTTTTCAATGCAGGTCCTCTAAATCTTGTAGCTCCATAAAAACACAACCCAAACTAGAATCCAAACCAAGTCTGCTGCCTGCTTGACTCAAGCTGATTTGTAGAAGCACACCATTTTTTCCTCCTGTTTGGATGGGAATTTTTATTTTCACATTCTAACAAGTTACTCATTTGGGGCCATTTTTAAAGAAAAGAATTGTTTTTGTCTAGTGATAAAAGTTTGATTATGCCTGTGATTTATAAGAAATTATTTTAAAAACACCAGGTTGCAGATGACAGCTTGCCTACATCCACACAGCCCACAGCTGCATAAGATAGAATAACTTGAGCATCACAGCCTTCAAAACATGATTTGTGATGATCTAATCTTTCCACAAGTGGGTATTGAAATGAAATAGAACTGCTATGCCTGGAAAATAAAATTTCCCACACAAATACGTAGCCTAAGTAATTTTCTAAATGGCACTATTACATCCCAGTAGTTAATTATACTTCCTCCATATCCAGACAGAAAGTAGTAAGTAAATGCATTGAACACCAAAACATAATTTAGTTTAACTCTTTAATCATGGGTTTATTTGGAAAATAACACAAATAATTTGGAGTTTGTCAAATAGTAAATAAAAACATATTAAGAGCTCCAAATCATACATAATCATACTTAATCCTAACTAACTGATATATCTTATCATAATGTTGATAGTCAACACATATTGATACACAATCACATCTGGAGCAGCTGATAGCAACATGACTTCTTATAAGAAAATGCCCTCAGTACAGGCATTATCCCAGGCAAAATGTGTATCTTAGAACACATTTGCTGTTATCAAAACTCACTCATGAATAAGAGTGATGTCAGTGTTCAGCAACATTTGTGATTGTTGAACAAATACGCCTCATTAAAGCTAGAGAATTTCGCACATTGACACTCAACCAACTGCTAAGGATTGGCAGGGTTCAGAGATTTGCCCCTGCCATCTGCACATGAATATGTATCAAGGGTTCATTTGGTTACTAAAAAGGGAGTTACAGTCACTACAACTAAAACATACAGAGCACCATGTAAAGAAAGACTAAAAGTGATTTCAGCCAGAATTCTTGTCAGATACAATGACACCTTCAGAACACACACAGATGCTCCAGATACTCTGTAGCACATCAGTTCCAATCAAGACTTCAACCAATCAACCAACCAACAATCACATCAGGATGGACAGGCTGAGACAATAGCAGTTGCCAGCATGGACGACTAACATTAGTGGGTCTGTCTGAATGAAAAAAAAAAAAAAAAAAATCCATCCAAAGCTGTACTCTAATCAACTATCTTGGCCTAAAATCTGAATTTACATAATGGGGAGTGATTACCTCTCTTGGTATTTTGAGACCATATAGTGTGATGCCATACCGCTGGTGCCACATAGTCCTCACAGAGAGCCTTCACCTGAGCTTTCAGACTGTCTCACACATGAAGTTCCTCCCATGACCAAGTTTCTTCTGGCCTGTAATACTTCATCCCCTTAGATTTTTCTGAAATGTCTCCTGTTTATTGCTGTTTCACTACACTTGGAAGCACTGTGGAATATATTACTTTTGCCATCCTGTCATGGCCTAAGCACACCCTTGTACAGCTCTTCAGCCAAGCTTAGATTTCCCCAGTCCTTTAGAGTATCTCAGTTGAGATTATAATCACTTGGAGCACACGGGACCCTCCTCCCACAGTTCTGAGTTGGTCCTGTGGATCAAGGCACAGTGGCCAGCATCTAATTTCTCAACCTCTACTATGTTATTCCATATTATGACTGTGTCATAACACCAAATTGACTGGGGGTTGGCGGGGGGGGGAAAGGCAGGCAACTAAGTGGAATCACAAATAAAGTGAACCTCAAGAAAACAGGGGAAAAAAGCCTCAGGTATCTTGTAAATAATGCATGACTCTGGAAAAATAGAATAGGATTTCTCTACGGTGATCCTGGCTTTTAGAGATTCTCAACTACTCTGCTCTTGGCTACACTTCACATGTTGGACACAACAGTATCACATGCCCCTGGCTGTATGCACCTGCTCCTTAATTACAGGCATGGGCAGCCCAACTAAAAGCATGACATGAGCCACAATGGCCATTGTGGGTGGAAGTAATGCAAGGAACGAGGATCGTGCACTTCACTCAAAGTCCCACGGTTATGCCACAAAAGCATCACAGAGGGGACTTCATCCCATTCTTATGGAAAATTTTCTTGGTTGGTGCTAGACATACTGAGACTCCAGAAGTATCATCCAGTTTCACCCTGGGTTATTCATCCTGCTTCTCAGGAATAATCCAGGAAAGAAAAGATAACAGTTACATGGAAAACTATATAGACATCTACTGTTTCAACTGAGAAACATTTCAGCATTGGCGGCCATGAGGTAAGGTGGTAGAGATGGTTATCTACAGCCTGGCAATTGCAATTTCAATGTTCACATAGCTTTAAATGTCAATCAGGTGACTGTATCAAGGAGGACTTGAGGGAGGCAATGCAAAAAACAAGCCTGCCAAACTACAAACCTGCAAGTCATTATCCAGCACTAAAATACTATTGGGAGATAAAATTTGCATTGAAGCACAAATTAAACTAAAATAGAGATATTGCATAGATACCAACACAATGGAAAAACTCCTGTAGAAAGAACCAAATAAAGCAATTACCTGTAAAAAAGTATTTCAGATTAGTTTCTCGATCATATCATCAGATAGAGAATTATAAGAAGTGTAATATCCTTAAAGCGGATAAGTTCAATTTTCATCAGGGTTTCTAAAAGCTCTGGCAGATTTTTATTAGCCCAACACATTCCACCACAAAAGCTGTAACCAGTGACCTAAAGCCAGCTATATTCAAACTTTGTTTTGCAAATCACATTACGTAAAACAAGGATAAGCTTAAGTCACAATGAAAAAAAGATACATTAGATTGATAAAACACATTTAGATAAGAAGCTCAAAAATTATGCCCGAGCCAAAGCTGTTAATAGGATTAAATTAAAACACCTCTGACAAACAGGTTTCCCTCAAAGTCAGTTCTAGATGCTACATACAAGAAACAAACCACCCCATATAACGTTCTTTCAACACTGTATACATTTAAGTAAGGATCTTGTGGTTATTCTGAATGCAGATATTCAGAAACACAGAAAGACAGTTTTACTGGATGCCATACATCACTCTTCCCCACTGGAGTCAGCAACTCGCATGAGTTCCTGTGAAATGAGAAGCATCCTAGGATATTTATGTGTATCTCAGAGGCTGCTTTCAAATTCCACTTACATTAGACAAAAAGTGTTTCCCTCCTCATCTTCAACTCCATTACAGTAATGACTTCTAAGAAAGAAGGATGTTCTCCTACCACCTTTCACATAGACATTCTCTGCAGTTTTAAGTAAACTCCCTTGCACAAAGTAAGACATCCCCAGTCAGGCACAGGCAATACGCTCAATCTTACTCTAGTTCCCAGTGGCTACCTATGTATCCCACTAAAACATGGTGTTTGGCTTTGTCACAGTTTAGATGCAGAGGATGAATAGGTCAAGGTCATTTGTCACTGTAAATACATTCAGTTTCACCTGTCCTAGAAGCAGGAAGACCCACACAGAGTTAATTAGGACAAAAGGTAAGGTACACAGCACACACCTTCCTTCCACACTTGATCTTCTAAAACTGAAAAAAATTATCTTCACAGAAATTAAAAACTTCTTACAGTTCATATCATTTGGTAAATTTATCTCCCTGAAATATCATCCTGATTCTGCAGCTCATTTTGCAGTCAGTAACTGGTCTCCTGCTCTCTCCCTGTTTGAAACCATTTTACCTGCAACAATCCCCAGGTTCTGGATAGGACCTTGCATTATGTGCTCTGCTATTGCTGGCTTTGGACAGATTATATTCTAGTTAAATACAACTGTTGTGGAGTTCTGGTGATGTCATGATTGGCAAACACTTCAATAAACAAGGGAATATTACTCCTAAATACTCTCTAAACACAATTCTACTGTAAAAAAATGCCCTAATATTGTACTGGTTGTACAGAGGGACAAACATTATATACTTTAAAACCTGCATTGCTACTCCACAGCCTCTCATGCAGTTATTTTAATAACATAATAACTTCAGCCTATCAGCTTCTTCCTGACAAGGTAGGGTTCCAATCAATCCCTCCTTTCCAAATGAGACGAAAAAACCTATCATGTATCCTTTCATTTAGTCACTTCTGATGAAACACTTCACATCTAGCAAAAAGAGATAAAGCACACCCCTTCTTATAGGCATGTTACACGTGTATCTGCTTCAAACACAGGTTCAGGCCTGTAACCACTCACTTGCCCATAAATACTATAAAGTGATAAAAACCTGTCAGATGCATTTGGACAGTTCCATTGTGCTTCTTTTAAGACTGTTGCAACACATTCTGTCATATTCTCTAAGATGTACACTGCCTTCTCATCCTTAGAGGGGCATTGTAATATTAGCCTCCACCAAAAAAAAAAAAAAAGGAGTAAAAGAAGGTTATCTTCTCTGCCTGTACGCACTCCTCTAGGAAATAATCACATTTTAAAAACCCCAAACAACTAATCCCTGTATTTTTCCATTTCAGATTAGAAGCAACCTAAACCTGTAGTGGACAGAGCAAGCATTTACTTTTTAAAACTGCCAGGTATAAAACCACAATTCGTTCTTGTCATGGAGAGGAAAAACATGGGTAGCATTTTTAAATATATTATGAGGAGATGTATTGGGTCTGGTTGAGCTGGAGTCCATTTCCCCACAGCAGCCTTCACAGCGTTGTGCTTTGCATTGGCAGCTAGCAGGCTGTTGATCCTTCCTCAACCAAGGGAAGGTCCTGGGAGGGGAATCAAGCAGTCCAGCTGACCCAAACTGACTAAGGGAATATTCCAGACCACATGATATCAGCTCAGCTATAAAAGCTGAGGCAGGGAGCAGGAAGGGGGACATTCATTGTCCCACCTGCTGAAGGCCTCAGGAGCTCGTGCTTCTCGGGAGTGGCCAACCATTGCTGCTCATAGAAGTAGAGGACAAAACCCTTTTGCACGTGCAAGCTTTCACCCAGCTTCTGCTTTAATCAACTGCCTTATCCCAACCCACAAGTTGGGTTTTTCCCCATCTTCCTCTCTCCCCTGTCGGGCTGGGAAGGGCAGTGACAGAGTGGCTGGGTGGGCATGTGGCGTCCAGCCAAGGTCAACCCACCCCAGGGGATCACACCATCCACACAGTCCAACAGTACACAGCCCTTTCTTCAGAGGCCTGGACTACCAGCCTACTGAAACCAAAAATGCTGAAAGAATGCAGCTGGCCTTCTCTGAAGGCACAGTAATGACCACACAGTCAAAGCCAAGAGAAACGTAGCCCAAGTGGAAAAACATTAAGATATGTACACTCAGGAAAATCTGGGATATGAGATACTTTGTAAAGACGAGGAAAATATGCAATCAGCATTTTATAACAGTGAAATCTTTGGTCAAGTAAACTTCAGAGTCTCACAGTACATTTTGCACTTGTTTTTACTTACTGTACTGCCTGTTAAGTCAAACGTCCCACAGTAGGGAAGAGGTTAGGCCAGCAGAGACAGAACTGCAAGAACTTCATGAGCTCATCTCAACATTAATGATACCAATATGGAATGCTAAATAAAACTGCTCATTGCACACAGCTACTTCCTATAATAAAACAATAACTGCAGCTTTTAAAATTCAAAAGCACAAACACCCATATCCAAGCCCCTTACAACCAAAACAACTTCTTACAGTACTCACAGACTATTAGCCCTAAGCAAGACTGTGGAGTGAACAAAGAAAAGACTTTACCACAGCCAAGTGGAATGAGACACAAAAGCCTCTTGCCAGCTCATATCAAAGGCTCTGCAGGTTATCAGTTTCCCTAAGCAAGAAATGCCCTGGATGACATCTCAAATCATTAAAAAACATGGGTTTTAAGCCCCTGTGACAGGTAGCTGGGGCATGGGGGAAGCTGATAGGAGTTTTTCCCTATAGCCAAACATAATCTGAATCCCACCTCTAATGCACTGCAGTCCGAGAGATAATTTTTTTCTTATTAACTAACAAAATTATTATTAACAAAACTCTGACATATGCATGTTGGTAATCACTAAAAAGTTATCTTCATTTGAAAAATGCCTTTCATTTGCTGTTTCTGTAGAACAAAATTATCACAGCTCTACCAATTAACAGCCACATGTCAGTACAGGTTTTCTTGTAAAACCAGACTTGTAAACAGAGCAGATTCCCAAGGACACCCTTGGGTATCAAATCTATACCACCACCACAAATCATCACAATAAAACAGTATGTTCCTTGTGGATGAAAACATAAACAAAACTGAACAGATTTACTGTGAGAAACATTGACTTTATGATCATATAAAAGTATAGGGAGATATCGGGGCTGTTGCTAGGAACATTCAATTCCCATAAGCGATGACAGTTAAATCAAGCAGTGACTGTTGGAAAAGCCGGAATTACAGCAGAAAGCAGCTCTGCATGGTAAGGTTCTGAAGGCAATCTTCCTGTATTATACATGAAGTTGTCTCTTTCAGCACAGCCTTTTCTGACAAAGAGATTTTTAGGTTGCTCCTTCCACATATTGCCTGTGCTATCAACCCCCTCTTCCTTCCCATGGCTGCTGCAGCCCCTCTGACAGGTGTGTCACTAACACACACTTCATAATACTTTTTTCTTCTTTCCCAATACCTGTACAGCAGCACAATGTCTAACCTTGGCATTTGCTACAATTCCTATTCAAACCTTTCCTTTTTTCTGGTAAGGTATTTGCTGTCCAAGGCTATTAGATATTGCTGCTCACATACCAAAAAATTGTAAAACTGTGCTGCAAACCTATTTCCCTCCTCCCCTGTTTTTGCAAAAAATCTCCCTGTGCAAAGTGGAAAAATCTGAGTTTTGCAGTTTTTCCTGAAGTGCACATACTTCATTTTTTTAGAGTGCTACAAAAACGTTTGGAACTTCATTTGTAGGATAACTGAATTTACCAAAAAGAGCAAGCCAAACAGTAAATAAATCAAATAGATTCCAATATTCCAGAAGTCAAGTAAGTATGACCACCTCAAATTTATATCAGCAAATCCTCTGAATTAGATAGGTTCAGTTCACACTTACATTTACATAAAATATGAGATGATGATAGGTATCAAAATGATTTCTAGAAAACATTTATTTCCCAAAAAAAAACCCACAATCACAAAGTTCATAAGCCAGTTCTGTAAGACATTGAATGTCTCCCCCTGCATTCTGCTACAAAGACATGGTCTATATTTTACAAAATCAAGTACAACTGTTCATTTTTCATGGTGCATAGAACTGGAAAAAAATATATGACTGCTTTACAAAGACATGGTGTATATTTTACAAAATCAAGTACAACTGTTCATTTTTCATGGTGCATAGAACTGGAAAAAAATATATGACTGCTTTGATTTTTAATTAAAAGCTGAACAGCTACTACAATACCTCCATTCTCTCACAATTCAGCCATTCACTAGATTTTTCTACCCAATGGAATTATACTCAATTTACATTATTGTGCTCAATTTCCTTTTGAGAAGTTCCTTCAAAGGCTTTCCTACATCAGCCTCTCTTTTTTCTGGAAGCAGCATTTAACTGTGCATGTAACTAGTTTTAGAGCCTCTCCCCCTGTTCCACATGACTGATTCAACTGGACCACACAAAAAAAGGCACCTTTAAATAATTTTTTTTCAAAGGAAGCACTACATAACATACAGCTAGGACTATTTATTCTAAAATTCTACATTTTTAATTAATTCTTAAACCAGGTACCTGGCTCCTGGGAAATCATCAAAATATGCTCAAAGCCCCTTAAGAAGTTCACTTGAATCCATATGCTGAGTCAAACACTCCAGTACTGGTGTTTGGCAACTGTATCAATAGCAAGTTCCCCCTGTGTATTCAATACACACACACAGAATTTCTAACCCAGACACTGATAAAAGCTTATGCTTTTATAGGCATGCTCCAAATTTTCAAGTATTTGAAAAGTTTCTGAACAAACTTATGGGGTAAAATGTCCATTAAATTCCTTTAAGCACAAAAGAAATCATCTTTGATCCAAGCTGGTCTTGACTACAGATCAGTAAGAAAGTAGGTTTGTGTGCTACCTCCTTCTTACACTTTTCCTCAACAAATAATAGGAAAAAAAAATGGTACACAAACACGACAGCACAAAGACTATTAATCTGATTCCACACAAACGGTCCTAAAATTCCTTCTAGCTCCTGCCAAGGGTGTATTCCACAGCAACTACAGCTTTTGTTGTCAAGGTCATCCAATACTTCAGTCCACTGCTCCTCCTTACCTGGTGTAGGATGCTCTCCTAGAACTCCAAGCTAGCCTGACCTAGAAATTAACTGGACCAGTGAATTTGTCACAAGCTGCCAAAAACAATCCAGGGGTTGTTAAAACCAAAAGTTTTATCAAAGCATCTATGATAACAACTCAGCTGAGGAAAGAGAACTCAGTGTGACCGATCCAACAAAAGACAGGTCTTTTTCCCTGCCCACTGGTTCCCTGCCAGTGAATCCTCCTTCTGGGCTCAGCTTGAGCCAAGTCAGTAGGTTTGTCAGTCTGTGAACTAATTTAGACACTTCTAATTCTGAGGGAGGACAGAATTCCTGAGGCTTTGCTAGCTTTCTCTGCTCCTCCCTGCACCTTCTGTCCCTTCATGGGAGCCGGGAATTTCTGCAGCATTTGCCAGGTGTCAGCTGTCTCTGGACACTCCTCTCCAAAAGCCCCAAGGAAAGGAGTTGCCTTCCTTCTTCCCATTGGTACCTCAGATCCACACACTCCTGGAAAAGGAATGCAAGCACACAGTAGAAAGTGAAATGGAAAAAACCCAGTCTTTCAAGGTACTATCACAGGGGTCATTCCACCTCAAGGAAAGGCAACCAAAGAGGCACCTGATCACAGCTACCATGCCCACCTTGTCAGTTCTGCTGTTAAACCACAGTAATTTAAACATCATTTCAGAGCTTTTTAGATCAACACTTTACTACAACAAAGTCCCCAGTGGGGATTGAAATGGACGCTACGCAAGAAGTGGTGAGCAAGATGTTCCCTGAATTTCCCAGGTCCTGTGTAAAGAACATTGCGATGGTGGATTGGAGAAGGGGGAAGCCCTCAGGCCTGGGTCTAGGCCTAGTATCTGGAGGGTGTGCTCTCCCACCCTGCCCCCCTGCACGTGGTCAGGGAAACCCCGGAGAGAATCACAGAGACCACACAGAGAGGCGGGCGAAAATGAGAGTTTATTGAAAGGCAGGGGTCTTATATAGGCTTCAGGAGGATCATGAAACAACCAATGACAAGCCTCCTGAGGGTCAGGAGAAAACCACCAATCCCTGTAGAGCTAAGCAAGGGTTAACAACCAGTTAGGGAAACCAAGACATCTTGCTAGAAACTTCCCTGCACAACAGTCATTTTGCAGGGGGTTTTGAGGCAAAGGAACCAGGGACTTGTGTCCAGTACAAAAGCCATTCTTGTAAACATGTGTAAACAACATTAAACCCAGGATTTTTCCATCCTGTGTGTGTGGACTCACTGCCACAGAACATAGCTGTGTTTTCAACCTCACAGGAATGAGAAGAGCCCACAACACTCAGAGAACAATGCTGTAGAGTGCTCTGCTAGAGTGCTCAATGCATTGGTGAAGGCACCAAAACACTTCCAGGTGCCGGCTGAAACCATAAATAAATAAAGTTAAAATATCAGTAAGTTAAAGACCAAACCCATGGTGTAATACGGCTTAGTACAACAAGAAAATGATAAATGGAATCTATACCTGACCCAATCCTAAGAAGTGGCTCTCTTCTAAACTACTCTAACAGGAAGCTACTGAGTTTTGAACATAAATAAGAAAAGCCAGAAGCACAAACCAAAGAGAAGCCTATTAAAGACACTTGCCAAGATGGAAGAAACTTCCACAATGCCAACAGGTGACCAGTTATAAAAAGTGTTTTGGAAGCTTATTTCTGGACCTTAAGATCACATCACATTTTAGTAAAAAGCCAGTAAACAAAGGAGACTATTCCATATGAAGCAGTCAACAAAACATCATAATACTAAACCAGGAAGCAAGAGCATTTCTAAATGTAAGGACCAAAATTACCAGCCGCAACTGTCACAGGCCATTAAAAATTTCATTCAGGAAGGATTTACACCTCTGAAAAGGTAAAGTAAAAATTTACATTTTCAATTTAAACATTTCAAAGGTGGCTGCAATGTTTTTCCCAAATGGTAGTCTGTTCAAAAGATGAATCATCTTCATTGTCAAACGCATATGCCTTGCCTCCAAAGTCAGTTATTCAGCATCTGGTTTCCTGATTGATTCTTGTTATGTGTCTCCCTCCAAATGAACACAAGCATTACTATCTGCTGCTTTCCAATATAGCAATGGCATTTGTAATCTCTTTCTCTTTCTGAAAAGGATTAAGTCTCTAATTTCCAATCTTTTACTGATTTTTATGGATCTTCTCTACAGTCACTGTTTCTCAACAACTTTATGCATTGTTTCAGACATCAGTGACTGGTAAGACCTCAAAACTGTGATTCAGATAAACACCAACATAACCAGACACATCAGAATATCTCCCTCACATGGGCCTGCAGAAGTCAGAGGAGCATCTGGAGGAACTAAACGAAATGACTGCTCACACAAACACAGTTTAAGAAGTAGCTGGTCTAGCTGAGACTTCTGGAGCAGCAACAGGTATCTTCTGAATACCAGCACAGACAGGGTACAATCATCTGCTGTAGCTCACCTGTTGCTTTTAACACCTCTTACATAAGGTTGACAGAACCAGAAACTGTATTTTGAGAGAAACAAGCTGTGCATTAAATATAATTCGAATTCCTTGGCTTCCAATGTTGTCAAATATGACATAATATACTGCCAGAAACAAAGTGGCTGCCGTACCTGCTTAGCAGAAGATAATCACAGAGAAAATCTGCCACTCCCTTATACCACAGAACCACTTCTCTGGTTAGAAAACAGGAGGAACATTTTAGAATACGTACTTCCTTTCTTTTTTACTTTTTTTTTGGCAGAACACAAAGATCTCGCAACTAAGCAGCGTGAAACACAGGCCACCTAGGAGACTTCAAATAAAAATTCCCTCATGGAAGCAGCTGCCAGGATTCATTTCACCTTGATGGTAGTGGACCCTGTTAAACTTCATTCAAGCAAATCACAGAAGACCCATGTATCTTTTAGCAAAATGAAAACAGTCACACTGTGACTGTAACCTTCAGGCTGCTGCTTGCTCTTCAGAGCAGGGATACAGGCAATGCCAGAGAAGTATGGAAGGGCATTAAAACTCTGCAGCAGTGCTCCATTGCTCCACCTCTTCTCCTGCTACTCCCTGTTCTTTTCCAGAACAGTGTTGTGAGAGATAAAGAGAGATAGGTTTGGAAGCACAATCTTTCTCAGGCTTTAAAGATCTCAGAAGAGTAGCTTCCTGGTTGCTATTAAAGACTTACTGTACATCAAGGGGAAGAAAAAACTGATGAGTCTAAATAATTGCTGATGCAGGGCTCTTAAAAGAAACTGTGAATTGAGCTGTTCTACTCTGTATTAACACCCAGTAGATTTTCAGCTCCAATTTACCCCTGGGTAAGTCTAACCACACAAGCAGATCTTTTGCCTAAACATTTAACCTGTAAAGAAATCCCATAGAGGTGACAAACTGGAATTGCAGCCTACCTTTCTTTTTCTTCCTTATTTTTTTTTTTTTTTATTACCAAACCTGGAATTTCATGTTTCATAATGCATGGAGTTCTTTTATGATGCTGAGTACACAGCCTTGAGAAAGCAAGGAACTCTTTTACCTATGTTCTTTTAATTGCCTCTAATATTTCCCAATACAGCAGCACAGGGTTTCTAAGTGCACATTGGGCAAGCCCTTTTTGATCTCTTAAGTCTCTGACAATCCCTGTCTACCAAATTTGCATAACAAGGTACTCTTGAACTTAGAATTCTGTCTTCTCTTTGCAACAATAAAGAGCAAATCTCAATTTTTATCTCCATGAAGGTCAAATATCTCCAGCAGCGAATCAAAATTTTAACTCTGAAAGGGAAGTCAAGAGGTTTAGGAGATTCAGGTGCCAAATTTAAGTCACCTTAACCAGTGCAGTTAGAACAACACTTATTCAGCAATTACTCTGATAAGAGAAGAACAGTAAAATAAAGATTTGTTCATGTTCCTGCTATTATTCCTACTGCTTCAGGAGGAGACACCTATGATTAGTAGCAGAGATAAGGCACAAAGTGGTGTCTCTCTTCTAGGTGTGGCCAAAACACAGACCTTATGTCAGCCATAAAACATAGATAGCAAGTTACATAGACAGCAAATTAGAATGATTATTTAGAAGACAGATATAACTTTACAGCTACTCCTGATTCTTTATGCACTTGGAAACAAAACAAAATGAGCTACCTTTTTTTTTTTCCCCTCCTTGCTTACCAAAATGCTTTCAGGCATCACTGATTTGGTGATGAGGGTCCATGTTGTGCAGTGGCACAACAAGGTCCTGCAACCTTGTTTTGCCAAAGTCTGCCCTTTTGCCACCTGGGATACATTTGAACCCTATTGGAAGTAAACTTTTTCCCACAGAAGTAGCTAGAAAGGGGCATTCCTGATAAGAAAAAATCTGAATAAGGCTCTCTCAGCCTCTTCTGCTACATATCAGCATGTTTTTCCACATGCAGGACAAGCGTCCCTCTTCCAAAAGAGGCAAGGGATGACCAACTGCCCAAGCCACTATTTCCAAGTAAGGCAGCCTTTTAAAGGTTCAGAAAAGAAATTTGTTAAAAGCCACCCTATTCCTTCCTCATAACTTTCCAGGAAGACTCACAGTGAAGGCTGGGGGAAAAAAATAGGCATTTTACCATAAAAAAACCCCAAAAACTTGTAGAACTTGCAGAAAAACTAAATTGGAACTGCCAGATCCAGAATGCAGGCACACGCAGTCACTCCAGGAAAAATGCCAGTCATACTGAGACACCACAGAAGAAAAACAAGGGCTATTTCCAAATAATACTCATGCTTCTTACTTGAGTCAGATCTAACATCTAAAACAACATGAAACACCTGCAGGAAGCATCAGGTACAAACAAAAGCAAAATGAAACAGTTGTTTTCATAACCCTAAGCTAATTTTTGGTCAAGTCACTGCTCAGCAGAAGTTGGTAGCCAGCAACCCCTGAATTTATAATAATAAGAAAGCACTGGTAAACCAAAGTACACTAAGTGATGGTATGGCAATGCCACATGCATTGTAGGTAGGGAACTGCATGTCTTATGCCACTCTATTGCCTCACCAGGTAATAAAGGTTTGCCTTAACTGCCTGATGAAAAACTGTATCACAATATTAGCACAAAGGCAGCCAAAGTCTGAAGCATCAATAAACCAGAAGGTATAATTATGAAAAGGCAGTAGAAATGTTCCACATTTCTCTCTCCATGCATTGGCTTTGTTACCTCTCTAAAAATCAGAGAGAAATCCTAATGAATATTGTCAACTTCAATCAAGTAGAAGTTACATATACCATCATCCATCTATTGCTCTAGCCCTTGTCTAAAAATTAAGTGGTATGACTAGGTCTTTCACATACAGAAAGAAAGAAGAAAGATTCTGCCAAGGGTCACCCTGAACAAGGTGAATAAATCTTAGGTAAACATCACTCTGAACATTTCAGATTTCTGGTTTTTAAATTTTAAGATAGAACACAATATTTTGCATATAAAACAGGAATATATTCACTATTTCTACAGTCTGAGGAAACTAACATTCATATTGTAAGCAATCTACAGTCTGTCCCACAATTTTTATCCCATAAATCATAAATTCCAGAATTGATAACCTCAGGCACACCAGATCCATCACAATTACCTGCATTACCTTTATGATCTCTCCAATAAAGATCACTTGTTTTATTATTTTTTAATTTCTAACATGTCCATATAATTAACATATTTCCAATCTTAACAACCAAGAGCCCAATAAATAAGGTTGCCAGTTCCTTGATTTGGGGGGGACACAGTTTATTGACATCAATTTCAGTTAATGTGGGAACACATTATTTCAATTAAATCACAGCAACATATTCAATCACTAACTGGATGTTCTGAATAACTGTGCAGACAACACCTTACTCTATATCTGGCACTATGTTAACTGGCCCCTAGAGCCTAAGTGATATAAGTTACTGTTCTCCAAAGGCTGGTGATCACCAATATTTGAGGAGAAAAATTCTTTCTGTACACAAACACCTCAGTCTTGCCACATTATTTTATAGGACCACAATTACAACAGGACACAAATACCTTGTAACATTTATTCTTAGCTGTCCTCGTAACATCAAGGTATGGTAAGAAGAGAAGCAGGAGTGCATTTGTAAATTCAGATTAAGATCTAGAAAAGTAACTACTTCCTGGGAGCGTGGAAGTACTGCACTCCTAAACTCTCTACTTAACCCTGTAAAGCAGAATGAGGAATTTGGAGCAGGTTCTCACCTTGTACTGATGTGCTAACTAGTTGAGCACCATAATCAGCTTTCATTGAATTGAAACTGTAAGGGGAGTTCATTCTACAGTGAACAAGGCATCTTCTTGGTTGGTAGGGAAGTCTAAATAAGGTTCCTACTTCACCTGAATGCTTTATTAAACCCTCTGCTAATCTGAAACATTCCTAAGAAAACTGCATAAACTGTGTATCAAGTTACAAACAGGTTCCGTGTCCTGACAAATATTTTTTTTCAAATATTGAATATTAAAATTTTATTGCAATAAAGATGAAAAAATTGCTTTATGTGTCAATTGCTAATGTGTCAATACATTCTTGCAAAACTGAACTCCAGCTCTGTGATTAACAAGTCAAATCAGGCAGCACAGGTGACAATTGGTAAGGAGTTTCAGGCACACTACAAGTACTTATTGTCAAGATGCTGCTGCTTATAGAACACAATCTCACAAATTCCTGCAGTCTATATGTTTTGAATAATACATTACTTGGTTGTGGGGAGAGCAGTTCAAGACCTAACTCTTTAAACAGAACTAAGTAGAGTGCTTAAAAGCATTGGAAAGGTTAGAATTGCTGGAGCAGTAGCCAACATGTGCAAGTAAACTAATCTCATAGGTTTATCTCCTAGTAGTACCAAAAACAATCCAATTTTTTAATGGTTTAGGACCTCATTGCTTATGTAGATACTTGATCATTTATTGAACATTCCATATAAAAATCTTGCCATTCATCTTCTCAAACTCCAGCTTCAAATAAAGCCATCTGTTCAAAGTTCAGATCTGTTCAAGAAGCAGCTCTGAAACTCTCAGGGGTAAACTCACTCTCTGGATGTTTACCAGGAAGCCTTTCCTCCAGCAGGGTTCCAGGCAGCACTCTTCTTTTACCAGATCAATAGTAAATGTGACAATATCAACTCTCCAAGAGCTATGAGTGTTGGATGTCACATCAGACAACTGTCTTTTCCAGCTGTTATCCTGTATGAACATACCTTCGCTCCTCTACAGATTTTCCTGTCAAATCTCACTACAACTACTTCATGACCCCTTCTTTGAAAGCAGCCCACAAAGATGCTCTGTCTCAGGTAGCTCTGTCAATTTACCCCACAGAAAAATGAGGGGCCAGTACTTTAACACCTGCTCAACTATGTTGATAAGCTGAAATATGTTTTTTTATTCTATATCCTTAACAGCACCTGCAGCAGTTAAAAAAAAATCACTTTTTAGATATTAGAGAAATTGACTATATTTGGGAATAAAAATACATTCCCTTATAAACTGACTATTCTTTATGGTATTTCTGAACTTAGAAACAGATCATCATTCCTTATTAGGAAAGTATTAGAACTATTAGATGTTGCAGCTCACAAAAAACCTCCATCAAACCCCACATGTGCTCCCAGGAACTGAAACAAAATCACTTGCCACTTGTCGGACATAACCTGGCAAGCGATTAGCTCACAGTTTGAAGGCTTGCACTTTCTCAGTGGCTGACCTGCACATTGCAGAGCCTCAGCATGACAAACGGCTTTGAAGCTCAGCTGCCTTACAAGTGCCATCCATCATCACAAAAAAAAAAAAAAAAAAAAAAAAAAAAGATTATTCCATTTACAGTCGGCTACTTTGCCAAATTCTTCTGGCTCTGTCCCATCAGTCACACCCACACCACCGTGGGGAAAAGCAAACCCCAGCTCTGTATCATTCTGCTCCTTCTGAAGTGTGGAATGAAAAGCAATTAGCTATTGATGCCATTTATAAGGAAACCGGGGCGCAAAGACATCTCTGGCGTTTGCCAGCCTCCCGCTCACTGCACCAGCCCTGGGTTCACAAGGGGCAGATAAAGGCAGGCTGTGAACTTAAAACCAGAGGGGAGCCGAGCTGGGAATATACCGTGTTCAGCATAACAGAACCAGAAACAAACCCACACGCAGCAGGGTGCCCTTTTGGAAGCCCTTCTAAAAATACATGTACACACACTTGTCTCTGATACAAAACACCACAGGGGTTATTGCTTGTTGTCCCAGAAGATGGTCCAGTGAGGCTGTTTTGCTTTCCAATAAGGCTTCCTCCCTGTAGTTTGTTTATACTCCGGAATTGTAAATAAGATTCCCTTTCAAATTGAAACGTCCGCTCTTTCCCCTACAGTACAATTAATAAGTTGCAGAACAGACTTATTTGCAACTGTAAAACAAAACCAGAACACCTCCAAATGTGGCCTTTGCCTACCCATTTTGCCCCAAAACCCTGCAAAAGGCTCTGCCAGGTTAACCCTTCCCCCACAGTGTCCTACAAGCACAGCTCACACCGCTGCAGGACCCTGCTGCAAAACAAACCAGAAACATGGCATGAAACTGCATCCCAAGGGCACCAGTTCCTTCCCCTCTGAGGAAAACGGAGAAAAGGGAGAGAGGTCAGGATTATCAGGTCATTGTTCAAATCCAGCCCAGGAAATCAGACATGTAGTGTTCTGCATGCCTTTATTACCTTTCCTAACTAGAGATGTAAGAGGAAGATGACAGTCACCACTTCCCTGTGGATGGTTGGTGTACCCAACAGTGGGGTCACCCTCTGAGGACAAACACAGCCAGCTGGGCTGTTCTTCTTGCCTTCCCTTAAAATTCCTGTAGCCACCAGCAATGCAAAAGGTTTCACAGTGAGTTAAGGATAACTAGATCTCTTTGGGCCCATATGCTACAATCTGCCTGTCTGACAGACACACACCATTAACCTGCTTAGTGAAAACTCAGCAAGAGGAATTTGAAAATATTATCCATAAACCAAAGAATATTTAAAAGTGGTCTATCACTGGAAACACAAATCTGAACTTGTGTTCCTCCTTTTAAAAATATATACCCAAACAACATTCCACAGACATATCCAACTCCATCTAAAAATGTTATTACTCTTTACTGCCAAATTCAAACCTACTGTGGCAGCAAAAAACAGAGAAGTCCCACCCATTCAAAGGATTCTTGAGACCCGGACACAACAACATGCTTTGAAACCTAAAGCTGCCACTAAAAATACAACATACTGCACAGTCAAATAGTCAAGAGCGACTGCAGCAGCACTGTGGTTTGGGGTTTTTTGGGGGAAGAAGGGGTGCCACTTAATCCCCCCTCATGGTCAAAACAAGGTGTTTTCAACATCCAGTTTCTTATCTGAAAGTCAGGCAGTGGACAAGGAATCAGCTGTTGTACATCCCAGCACTGTCCTGACACAGCCTCCCCTCCTCCCTGGTAAATCCCACTGTCCCCCAGCCCCACACATGCAGCAGCACCACTGCCACGATTTTACTGACACGCACAGGAGGAGCTCGAGGCACTGAAGAACTCGCACGTGGCTGCTCTGAGAGAACCCTTCCCCAAGCAGAGGGTACAAATACCACAAAAAAAATTTGCAGCAAGGGCAAATGGGCAGCACTGGACTGGCCCTCTGTCATCAGAGCCCCCTGATTCGATCCCAAACTAGTTCACCTTGTCTGCAACAATTTTTCGGCCAATACTGTCCCCTCTTTTTCACTGCACAAGGGGTGGTAGTACCAGACCACTAAGTCTTTAGTTCCTTTAATCCCATCCTTTCTTAAAACACAAAAGGTCAGCAGCTCCAACACAAAGTGGACCTCCTTGCCAAGTGCCTTCCTGATTCTTGTGTGCTCTACCAGTGGGGTTGTGTCTTCCCTCCTTTAATCCCTGACAGATTGATCAGAGGCCACAGAGTGCTTTCCCTGCCCCAGGACAGGTGGATATCTGGGTTCAAAGTGGGGCAAATGACTCAATTCCTTCCTTATTCCCCAACTTCTTCCCTGGTAAGCCTGCAGCAGTATTGGCAAATCCTAGGGAGTAAAGGGCAGCAAACCAGCTGAGGGGAAGCAGAGGGCAAGAAACCTCTAATGTAGTAAAGGAGGGGATGTTATTTTATCTGCTTGGCTGCTGCTGACTAGGAACCCAAGTTCAATCCAACCAGTTTGAAGGGCTTTTTTCCCACCAAAAAGAACTATTTCATTTACAGAAAACCAGTTGTCTTTGAACTGATGGCAAATTGCAAGAAGAAGGTTCTGTTAAATTATAAAGTTATACAAAAGCACAGAGAATGCATTAAAATTTTTGACACAAAACACTATTCTCAACCCTCCCCCCGAGCTCAGCAGACTTGCTCTATGTCAATTTAATTGCTTCCAAATAATTAAATTCCACTTCAGTGGGGCTAATCTATGCTGTTTCAGTCTGATTACTACCTTGGTTCCAAAGGTTTGTGGTTTGGTTTTTTCGTTTTTTTTTCCAAAAAGAAATTAAAATTGAGAATTTATTCTTTAACAATTCAAATCCCCAGTTGTTTATCAAGTCTATCTGAATGAAGCCTTGTAGCACAGTAATATGGCCACAGCAGAAAATACAATGCTAACTCCTGCTCTTCCTCCATTTATTCTGCATTTTTATTTTATGCTAATTGAGGCTAATGACTTCAGTACACCGGGTAGCAATTTGTGGTTTTCCTTTGTGAAAACGAAGCTAAATGATCTCTAAATCTAAAGGAAGAATATTAAACAGGTGTATCAACACTCATGCTCATTGCGTTAAGGATGACTGCCCACTCCAGAGCTTTGTACAATGCAAAAAAGCACCAGGTGACCTCATTCCTTGATGTTTACCACCTTGTCCTTAGGGATGCTCCAGCACAGCTAAGTATTCCAAAGGATGAACATAACTCATGTAAAACTGAATCTGACACAGTTCTGGTAAGAACATCTGGATCTGCAAGAGGGAAAGGAAAATCACTGCCTTTTTCATTCAGTACAGCCTGCACTGTTTTTTCTTCTCACCTTAGGTAAATGCAAGCAACACTTTGTAAAAATGAAAAAGAAAAATGAAAAAGCTTAACTTTTTTATACCCTTAAGTAACAGATTTTGTCCTTTCCAATTTCAACATAAAAAGCATCCAGTATTACTGTACAAATTAATACTTACGGCAGAAAGGAAATGGGGAACAAAATCTTGCATTAATCCCACAGGTGAAGTTAATGATGCCAAGACAAAGCTTCAGATTAATAGCACTTATTATCTCATTATATTATATATATATCTAGTATATTAGCCTAGCACTATGGAACTACAAGATCACAACAGCACACCAGGCTTTGTTCAATGGATAAATAAGTAAATAAATAAACAATTCACAAGGCAGTTCTTCATTACATATTTGGCATGTTAGTGAGAGCAATCAGGGAATACAGACAACAGTTTTTTATTCATTCCCTCTCTTCCTTCCCAATAAACAAGACACTGGAAGAGTGCTTACTGTAACTAAACATATCTAACAATTTTCACAATGCAAACACTAAAATTTGAGGCTTTATTCTTAGGCAGAAAGGCAAAAGGGGGAAAAAAAGACAAATGAGAGAAGCTGCCGCAGTCTCTCTGACACAAAGGCTGACTGTCCCACACGACAAGCGCAGGCAGAAAGGGCCCATTTATATTTCTCTGTCACCAACAATCTCAGCTGAAATGTATCTTTAGGAGCCCTATCTCAAGTTCAGAAGACTTTCAGTGTACTGCTCATTCTGCAGAACTCACGTTTCTGAGTTCTTTCTCACATCGCCCAGTTTCTGCAAGAGACCAACTTCATCTGAGGCTACAGAACACCAGGGTGAGGGCTGCAGGCATCCCAAACACTGCCGTGAAACACCACCTCTTTATAGCCAAGAATTAGCTTTATCTTAAGAAAAAAAAAAAAAAAAGGCAAAAAATCCCACTAAAACCCCAAATAAACCCAAAACAACTTGTGCAATCCCATCAAATCCTGTTTACACAAGAGTTCCACTAAACTAAAAGGCCAAAGCTCACAGTTTGTGGCACAGTATCAGACCATCTAGCTCTATTTGCTTTATTGCTCAGAAATATTTTAATCAAGAAATTTCAGCATCCACTATGAGGCTTTACACGTACCAGAGCATCACAATTTGTTACGAAGTGTAGCTCTCCACTCATACTCTGAGAGCACAGCCCATGTGTTTTGTACTGCTCATGACAGAAGACACAAACAGGCAGGTCCTCCCAACCCACACTCCTTTATTTAACCATGAGCCCAGTATCACATATGCAATTATATCCTTAGAAAAAAAACATACAGATTTGATTCCACTTCCCTTTGAGAGAAAATGATTCAAGGGGGTTGTAAGCAAGTCATTTAATCAAACAAAAATATCATGGTGCTTTATTTTGCGGCTAACTCTTACTATGTCTTCATCAGGAACAAAGCCATTCTTAGCTACTTGTGTATCTTCAGCAAACAAACTGCTTGTCAAGTTGTAAAAGGGATTTTCCCTTTCCCAGCTTTAGACAGTATCACAGCCTATTTTAAACCAGTAACCCAAATCATACAGAAAATCTTAACCACAGAGCACCACTAATTTCAAAGTCCATCCGACCAGGTCGGTGATGCTGGCTCCAGTAGGCAACAACCTGAATGAAAATGAAACACACTAAACAAGTGCAACGAGTTCAAAAGGGTAACTCCTCGAGCACTCCACTTCCCCAAGAATCTGACACAGTACAACAGCCGGATTTCTGTTCTCTCTCAAAACCCTGATGACAACCTCCCTCTGAACAGACACATCATCCAAAGCACTGACAATCACATCTGTACATTCTGAGATCTAACCCAGCTGGGCACTGAAATAAAAGTAAAACACCAGATAAAATAAGCAGCCTGTGAAAGTGAGATAAAGAGAACAGGCACATTGAGAAATGGTGATTTAGTAATAAAAATTGACATGTATGATAAGTGCTGGTTAGAAAGATCTTAAGCATACTGGTCTAGGATAAGGAATAGCTTCCACTATTCCACAATTATTACAGTCTCACGTGCCCTGAAGTGACAACAGAAGCATTCAGATGGCAAAAGGATATGAAGTGTTTACACACTATCTCCTGTGTAAACAGCACAATAAAATCTCCTGTAAGATTTCTGATCCAAAAACAAATACAAATTAACTCTATTTACATCAGGTCACCAATACAGGGGATTAGCTGTTAGTGTTAGTAAGCACATTTATGTGATCAAATATAGACATACAGTAAACCAGAAAAGGGCTATTACTGAAGCTGATCTAACTGTTCCCTCCTCTCCAAGTGTTTTGCATCTCATCTCAAAGGTATCTGTCAAGAAGTTCACAAACCACAATCATTGAATCCAACTCTTTGTAACTCATAAAATGACTTTTAATTCTTAATTCCATACTTGCATATTTTACTAATGCTTTGGACATCAGATTTATCTAGCCTAGTACTCAATCAGATGTGAACCAAGAAATGATTTGAGGCACAGCTGATCCTTAGCATTTAAACCTCCAGGAGAAAAATTTGCCAGTGCCAAGGACTAATTCATTCCTAAGGGTTGAATTTTGGTGAGATGCATGCTTTCGGGGACACAAATCCACTACAGCTCTCCCAAGAATTTAACATGAGCTGCTATGAGCTCATTTTAGAAATCACTCAAATGCCTGCATTGGGCAATTCAGACATTTTTAGTACAGGGGCTTTGTGTGTGTCCACCATCAGCACAATGTGTTAAATAATCTCACTAAATGCAATAACCCATTTCCGCAAATATTAAAAATTAAAATGTAAGTTTTAATAAGCAGAGGCATATCCTCCAAAGTTATCAAATGTGGAGAAATAACACCAAAAAGACAATTTTCAGTGGCCTGAAGAGGTTCCATGTTGAAAAAGAAATGTATTGGCATTTTTCACACACAGAGGTGTGTGAAACTAAATGTTTTCCAGTGCAAAAAGTGGCTCGTTCACTACAGCACTCTGGGCACAGGAAAGCTCAGCAGCCCTTGCCCTATAGGCTTACACACCTGGGAAAAGGTGCACAGGTCACTTTTCACACTTGTCACAGGAATTCGTACTCTGCCACCTGAACTCAACATCCCAGAGAAGCCCTTCATCTTTTCCACCACTGTGAAAAATCAGGATTTCAGAGAGCCAGCCAATGAAGTGATGCAAAGACATAAAAGTGACAGTTAATTACTTGCTAATCATGCCTTGGTTTCAGGATGAATGCCACCAAAAATACTTCATTTATTCTTTTAAGTGACATTAGACGTTCATGGTTACAATTACAAAATAATTAATGCAAACAATTCCAGAAGAGTGTCTGTAACTGGCAAGGACTGGAAAACAAGCTCATTTTTGTATCTGCAACTTGAATGGATCATTCCACAAACACCATGCTGTTCAGAGCTGATGTGCAAATGAGAACAAGCATGGAATTTGAGAGAAGCCATATGGCAAAAGTTAAATATTTTGGTGTCTAAACACCCATCGTAGCTCAGTTCAAACTTAACACGTTCTTCCCATTTTTGAGATGTCAGATTCAGAGAACTGTTCCTAACTGCGCAATTTTCCCACCCATTTTTCTGGACAGTGGTCAGTGAATTAATTTCTCTTGACAACAGTGTGACATTTCAAAGCTGCCTTTCACCACAGAGCTCTCAGTAGTTTCAAAACAGACAAAGAGGCTCTGCGTGTTTCGTTTATACATGTACTCAGGCAAACAGAAAACATTCCAAAATATTTCAGAATTAATAAGACAAACTTTATGCAAGCATCAGTATCATTTTATTTCCAGGCTCGCTTACATTTAAAGAGTTCTAAAACCTGAATATGTTCCATATAAAAAGTTAAACATTTACGTCCCAGCTGACAATGACCTTATGCTAAAATATTAAGGAGCAATGGAATGTCTGATGTTTCACTGAGCATGGGTTAGGACTGGATCTGTTACCAGACAGATGTAGCTAGATTTTTACTGGGCCATAAGTAATGATGACTGCCATTCACTGTGCTTTATGTCTGCCTAACACTGCCTGTCATCAATTTCTATTAGCAGAAAGCTGCAACATAAACATTTATAAAGCAGACACAATACACTAGCTGAGCCACTAATGCATGTAATTGCCAACACAGAGCCATATGCTGAAAATTCATCTCTCTTTACATTTAACTTTTACAACCTGGGCAAATCAGACAACTGTACAGCCCACAGTCTTCCAAAATTGCTTCCTCAATAGAACTCTGCAATCAGCTGCCAGTTCAATTGTTTTTACAGCATTCTAAATAAAACAAAGGAGGTCTGTTGCCCTGACTTGTGAAAGGACTCTGATGAATGCCAATTATAAGAGCAATTAGGGGATCAAATCTGACATCACGGGTTTCTCTGTAACATATTAGCTCAATGACTTTTTTATGAGCTAATTAGTCACAGACAGTTAAAAAGAAACAGATGATCCAAAAACAATGATTGTGCAAAAATGCTTGTTGTCGAATCCCATTAGTAATTTAAAACCTATAAACTATTTTTACAACAATCACAAATAAGGGCAATAACTCTCACTTTCCAATAGGAATGATATCTGTGACTGTCGACTCCTTCAACTGTATTGATGGTAAGAAATTACGAACAAGAACATATGAAGCATTCCAAGCATAATCAGCTTCTGCAAAGTTCTTACCCATTCAGTATTTACCAAAATTTCCACTAGCAGAAGCTACTTTGTTAATCAAATATAAGATGGATCTGCAGGGATTGCACAACAGGAAGACAGAGGGAATTCTCGCATAGGACAGTGAAGTCGACTCTTCCTAAAAGAGCAGAAAACACAGCAAGAGTGGATATTTCAGTTGAACATTCCTGACACAAAAAGGCACAGCCCAGGAGGAAAGAACTTGCACTATTTCTGACAACTGACTCAGAAGTCTTCTACACTTTAGAGCAGATTAAGGCCCTATCCTCTTAAAAATCCCAATGTCTGGTTATGCTGCTCTCCCACACTGTAGATTAAGCACTACATGCTAGGTTCGAGCAAAGTAAATAATCAATTAAAAGTTGTAACATGGCAAAATGCTGTCTGTGTGACCCTAATTGGGATTCCTTGCATGTAGGAATAACGACAGTGTGTGATTGTTCAGTGTTACTTTTTCCGTAGGCCTTGTTCGGGGCACAGAACAGATGCAGCTCATCAAATGAGCACCTTGTTTGATTGGCCTTTGTAAAGCCTGACTGTAAAAGTGTGTTATTAACCACAAACTCCTCAAAGCAGAGCCTGAAGACAGAGGACCATTAAAAGAGAAAGCTCTGTGGCAGCTCTCAGAGTAACTTATGGCCCACAAACTTCAAATCTTGATCTCAACAATAGTCCTGTCCTCATTTCACATTTACTCAATGTGGCTCTTCAACATTCTAACAGAATTGTGGCCCCAATCTGAAATTGTAAGCATCAAACATTTTGCCATCTGCTCTACTGAGAGGTACCTTTGACTCAGCTACACTCCAACTGACTTGCTGCAGGTGCAGTAAAACCTGGCAGAAACTACACAAATTATCTGCCAAGGAAATACATGCCTAAGCCCTCAGGTGTTACTTCCTAAAGACCTATAAAATGTGGAGTACTTTATGATCAAAGCAAGCCGCCCTTGATTTCAGAGTCAGCACTTCCTCAAATCACAGCCAAGAGCTAAAGCCAGGTATTCCTAACATGAGCAAAAAGCTTACTACAGCATCTTGACCGCTGTCCAATAGGAAAAAAGGGGGCAGGGGTGGGAATCACATCTCCAGACTGATATTTGACTGGTTAAGTTCCATTTCAGTCTCTGGAGGGGGCAGTAAGTTTTCAGAGACAAAGTTCTGTCTCCCCATCATATGCAAGATAAATCCTTTCTGTTTATGTCTGATTTGCACACATACACAGCCCTTTAAAAATGCCACCCTGGAGAGAACCCACATCAAATCCTCAAGCTACTCCTCTCACCGGGGGAGTCCAGAGAAAGCATCAGGCAATGCAGATGAAAGTTTTACGTCAAGACACAGCTTTCCTCAGCCTAACATAATCCTTTTTTCTCATTAAAATTACAGCCTACTAACTAATATAAACATGAACCTAAAGGTCTCTCTCTCAACATGTTTCTCCACATAACTTATGACTAAGTTACTCCAGAGATCTTACAACACGTAAAATATCTTATGACACAAGTGCTAAAAAATCTAATACAGCTCCAGCAGTAACATCTGTCAAGAAGCAGCTATAAAAAGATTCTGACCACGCTGATGTACTAAGAACAACTGATGTGGAGACAGCCAGACACTGCACCAAGAAATACAGAAATATAAATGGAATAAGCAGAGAGGCAGCAATAAGGGGGTGCCACATGGAAACTGGAGATTTCCACGGGTCGCCTTTCGACACCCAGTTTAGGATTGATTTGCCATGAAACTCACATGACCTCTGAAACTTCACCATCTTTACTGACCACCTCTCAAACACTCTCCCATTCCTGAATTGTCTTAAGAGTGTATTAAGGCATGATAACATGACTCTGGAGGTATACACACAGGATTTCTGGAGTGGAGATGTTGCTCATGTGGTTAAATTTGCTCAGACCAGAAGCTGATGTGCTCAGATCTGTCTGCATTCTTTGGTGTGTACAATCCATAAGCAAGTTCAAAACCTCAAGCATGAGACTGTATGTTTTTCTCTTAATTTAGAAGACTCTTAATATAAGATTCACAAAAGTGGTCATTAGATGTATTTTTATTTTTTCCCCATTTCTTTACTCCTATCCAGCCCTTGCTATCCCTGTTATACTGCTGCATTGAGTGTCAGGGTTCAACAAACAGAACTAAAAATAAGCACATGACACCAAGCACCACATGCTCTACTGAAAACACTTGCAGTGACTTCAAGATATTACTTTCAACAAAAGTCTCTTGTATAGTGTAACTATGTGTTCTCCAACAAACCTCAGGTCTAGCAATAATTAAACCAATTCAAGAAAAAAAAACCAAAAACAAAACCAGCAAAACAAAATTATGTTGGCTTTGCTACTTGCAAATCAAAACCTTCCTAGGAACCAGCCCACTCACAGCCATCCACCTTTACAAAACTGCAACTACTCAGATTAATCTGAACAAATGCAGCTCCTTAGAAGAATCACAACCACTTCAAGAATTATGTTAGCCTGTACGTTATTGTGGACTGGACACAACGATGTACTTACTAGCTAGCACGGAAAAACACTTCTGCTACACCTGGATTATATAGAATAGGACTGTAAAATCTGGATTTGCAAAAAATCAAGTCTATTTTTTGCTTTTTCCTGAAACCTACACATATGACAAGCTACTTTGTGTCTAATATTCAGCCAGGAAGGTTCTTAATGTTCTTCAGAATTGGGCGACCCTGGACTGGTTCAAATTAAGTGAGTCAAACAAACTGCTCCTCATAACTAACAAGTGATTTTTTAAAGTAGTCAAGATTAAGGTGGTCAAGTATTAAATCCATATCAAGTAGAAATATTGAAATGTAAAGTAAGAATAGACATTTTGCTTGACTTTTTTTGACAGTAATACATGATTCAACTGATCACAGAATCTAGGGATCTAAGGACCCTGTTAGTAAACTGTGTGTCCATACAGGATATAATATGCAGACACACTTAAAAGTATTTCCCATTTTCAAGCAATAAATTCACACTCAAACTTTGTCAACAATTTAACCAATGGGCTAAACAGATGCAGGTACATGAAACATTAAGGAAAAACCTTTACTTCGCTGTCACACATTTCGCAGTTTGCCTCCTCAAAATGTCTAATTTGTTCACCAGTGCAGTTTAAGTTGGGGGTTTTTTTAAATCTTTGTTTCACCACAAGGAAATCTTTCATCATGTTCTTTACATTATCAGTCCAGAGCTCTGCCCAATCCCATGTATTCTCCTTTCACAGGTATCACCACATTCAGTGTGTATTTTAAGACTGGAAAAGCCTCAGGACACCACATCCACTGCCAATTGTGCCACTAGTAGTATGATATTATTATTTTTAAATCCAGGACATCAGGATTAATATATTGCATTTACTCCATAAAAAACAAACCCACCACAAAACTATGTTTATTGCTATGAGAAGTTACTCCACAGATTTTTTTTCTAATTAATGGTTGTTTTCTCTTTGAACTTGAAAAATGGGGGGGAAAAAAAAAATCATATTTTAAGCATACTTGCCCTAATATTTACCATAAATCTGCCAAAAGACTTGTTGAGTCTTGTGATATCGTCACACTCACATCTTAGAGTCCTACTTGCTGTTTAGATCAGCAGTGCATTTCAGCTAAAATGATACACAGTGTTTGCTTCAGGACATTTGTGTTTCTCATCACAGAAGACAGGAGAACAATAATAGGAAAAGGCTCCTTTGTAAAACGTATTAAGTATTTAAAACAACACAGGCTAAAACTGTCCCGTTACATGACATCATCGTGAGGCAGCAGACAAAAGGAAACCGGTTGTGACCAGGATTCATCTTTTGGCCCAAAGGAGAGTGCCAGATCATATTTAAACCCAGAAGGTTTTGGTAGGGTTTTATCATCCATAATCTGAACCAGATCATAAAAACCAGTTCGGAAAGCTGAGGATGTGGAGAGTCACAAAGTGGTCACAGAAATAGGACTTATGAAACACGGTAGAGATGGAAATTGCATCCTTGGTTAAAACTGTAGAGTCAGATCTGTAGTGACATCGCCTTTCTACCTAAAATGCCCTAAAAGATATGGAAGCAATTCAGTGTTTGAGCCAGATCTATTCCTTGTATTTTAAGACTGGGAAAGCAGCAGGACACCACATCCACAGCCAGTTGTGCCACTAGTAGTATGATACTATTATTTTAAATAATCTGAATAATCACAGATAGGGATCAGGCACAATGACCAAATGTGGATAGAGATATTTCTTCTGCCATGGGTTGCCCCTGGCTGGATGCCAGGTACCCACTAAAGCCACCTTCTCACTCTCCTCTGCAACTGGACAGAGGAGAGAAAAAAAAAATCAGCTAAGAATTCATGAGTTGAGAGCTGGGACAGGTCACTTATTGATTACCTTCACGGACAAAATAGACTCAAACTGGGGATATTGCTTAAATTTATGACTAACAGGATAAGAGCCAAAGATTGAGAAATTAAACAGTCTTAAAAACACCTTCCCTCCCACACCTCCTTCCTTCCATGTTCTCCTCCCCCCTCAGTGGTGCAGAGGGATGGGAATGGGGGTTATGGACAGTTGTTGTTTCTGCTGCTGCTCAGGGAGAGGAGCTGGAGTCCTTTCCTGCTCCAGTGGGGTCCCTCCCATGGGAGAACTCTCCAGTGTGAGTCCATCCCTTGGGCAGCAGCTCTTCCCAATCTGCTGTCCTGTGGGTCCCTCCTCCATGGGGTCAGTCCTTCAGGGATGAGCTGTAACAATGTGGGTCCCCCACAGGGCCATGAGTCCTACCTGGGAAAAACCTGCTCCAGCCTGGGCTTTCTTCTCCATGGGCTGCAGGTCTCCAGCAGGACCCTGCTTCACCCTGGGCCTCCCACGGGGTCACAGCCTCCTTCGTGCATCCTCCTGCTCCAGTATGGGCTCCTCCATGGGCAGCAGCGGGGTCTCTGCACCCCGATGCTCCCCCATGGGCTGCAGGGTCTCGGCTCCAGCACCTGGAACACCTCTTGCCCCTCCTTCTGCACTGCCCTTGGTGTCTACATTGTTATTCCCACATTCCCACTCCACTCTTCTCTGGCTGGAATTCCTTCTGTCCCTAAATATGTTATCTCAGAGGTGTTACTGTTACTCCTGATGGGCTCGGCCTTGGCCAGCAGCAGGAAGTCCATCCTGGAGCAGCTGGAATTGGCTCCAGGGGACAGGGGAAACTTCTGGCAGCTTCCAACAAAAGCCACCCCTGTAGCCCCCCTGCTACCAAAACCCAGCTACAGAAACCCACCACACCTCCACATTTACAAGTCTTGCTTTCTTGCATTAAGTAATCACTAACTTCTATAAATAAACTGGGAGATGCAGACAGACACACCCATTCAGTTTCAATGGAAGAAGGAAAACACTGGAGTGACGTTGAGCTGTAGGAATTTAGTGAAATGAGATTGTAAGAATCAGTGACCAAACCCTGCATTTGCCAGGTTAAAAAATGTGGTGGAGAAATAGCAATGTAAAAGGAATAATGGACAACACGAACAGGAAAAAGAGTCAGCAGCTGAAACAGGTAATTGAAGAAAACACATTCAAGCAAAATTTGATGGTTTAAAATTTTATCCCATTAAAAACAATGATAAAAAAAAATCCCTCCAAGCATAAACAAAAAATTAATAAGCAGTCAAGCAAAAAGCAACAGAAATACTGTATAGAAAAGGTACAGTCAAACATTACAGCTGGTGGAGTAACCCAGTGAATGACAGACGACCCTAAAATTCTTTCATGTAGTAACAGCCTCCAAAGTCTCTAGACTCACTACATTACTACAGAGCTGCTTGCAAGGGGGAACAGACAGTAGAGACAACACAGAAGATTTGCAACTCCACTACTTTTTGTTTTCATTTATACAGAGCACCAAAGCATAACAAGCCATAAAACCCTACAAAAATAAACACAAGCAAAAAACCTGGCAAGTCTAAGTCTTGTGCATATAGAGGAAAACGGGTCATTTACAACACTGCTGAACAAAGAACATTAAAATGACATCTGAACACAACCAAACTATCCAGTTTTAAAGCCACCCAGGCTTCGGAAGGAGTTTGCAAGAAAAAAAAATGACTGCAAATTCTGAGAGCATATGGAATGCACGGAGACAGTCTACAAACTGAGCAAACTGAGAATTCCAAAAGTAAAACAGGCAAGCTGTTTGATTTATACCCCACTCCCAAAGATCTGGAACACCGAAGAGACTTCGGCAAAAAAAGCCCAAGAAATTTATACACACTGTACATATATTGGATGTGTCATGCCAATTCTGATAAAGGACAACTGAGTAAAAGACTGTGTTTGCTAAAAAAAAGCAGACTGAAGAGAGCTAAAATCAAAGTTACAAGAAAACAGAATGTGATAAAATGTGACAAAAATAGAAAAGAAATAATAAATAATAGAGATGACTGAACTGCACAAGTATGATGAAGAACAACATTAAAATTCACATTGTTGTGCACCTCTAAGGCCACTCCCAAATAAAGTGCTGGAAGGGTTTTAGCCATTATGGCAGGGCTTAATGGATAAATTTTTATGACCAGGGGAAAAAAAACCCAAACTTTTCCATCAGGGGTTTTATTACAGGGAACTGTCACTAAAAATCAGCAAACTTCAGATGATGAGCGAGAATCCACTGTTTTCTGCCACATCATCCTCCAGTCAGCTACACGTCTCCTACAGGGACACTGATGTCAATCACTGTTTTCTAACTATTCATCAGATTGCGTGAAATGTGTGAAAATTTTATTGGAGCACACCAACAAGTTCCAAAATCATGCCAGCGAAGAGAGGCAAAAGGAAAAATGGGACTACTCTGCTGCAGCCCAATGCCATTAGAGACTAGTTCAAAAAATAGCAGTTTAAATGGTCTGCCTTATTTTTAAAGATCAGACAGTTCCTTGAGCACCTGAATTCTTCTCCACTTCAGCAACAGCAACACCATCAACTGTAAAAAGGTCCTCCAGAAGGCAGTTAAGTTCTGACATGTTCTGTTCTACATTATGCTAAAACTCATGATAGTGGAGATTCAAAGTCAAAACTCTATCTTTAGCAACGGCATATTTTAATTGGGGGTGAGTGGGGGACAACAGTCCCTGGGCAAGCCAGAACCACCACCTTGTTTGCTCTGTCCTGCAAAGCTGTCAGCCTACTATTCCAGTCTAGAAATTCATAGTCTACATAATGATATTTACCCTAAATTGATCTATTAAACAGTGACAATAGGAATATTAGTTCCTCTTCTACAGAGCTCACTATGCACCTAATTCAAACTTAATTGCATGAAAGAGCAGCCTTAAATAAAAAAAAAAAAAAACACAAAACAAACTTTCTTAAACCCTTATGAACACATGAAAACTAGAACCAAAATTCTGCAAATTCGCTTCAGACACTTCTGAGTAGTTCTGATGAAAAACAACAAGCATAAGGACACAGAGAAAGAAATTAACACTACAGCTATAATTTATAAATGCAGGGTTTGCCATGAAATTCAGTCAACACATGGGACAGTCATTCTACCGGTTAACATCATGTTCTACAGCCTCATGAGGTTAGATTCAGAAAATCTTGGTTATTTGCCATGTAAAGAGCACTGAATACACAATATTTGTTTTGTGTAAGTGATAGAAAGAATGTTAGTAAAAAAAACTATGGAAAGAAAACCGTCAACCCCACATCTTTATTTGACCAGGGTCAATAATGTAAGTCTGCATTATAAAAAGAACACAAAAGTGAAACACAAAGAAAACAAGTGAAA